>LR991096.1:14958257-15590507 GCA_905163515.2 Lymantria monacha
AATTACGAGAGGGCGTGTAGGAAGCCGCCCCAACCACTAGTGGGTTGAGGTGTGTCATGGCAGAGTCAAAGTAGCTCTGGGATTTCTCAACTAACAGTACAGTACTAAGTTTCTTCCTGTAACATCAGTTATCTGCAGTTAAATGCCTGTCAAAATCCGTACAACCATTGCAGAGATTATCCAGAAGAAACAGAAGATATAAATTAAATAACTTGTAATTTCGGCATTATAAACAAACACATCGACTATATTTATGTTTTTTTTTTTCATGTTTCGTAAAAATGCAATTTTAAATATGATATCAACTATTGAATTCAGATTGGCCATCAAAATTATACAGCATGATGATTCTTTCGGCTTTCTCGTAATTTATATGAGGTCGGCAGAAGATATTCGTCTAACAAAGGTGGATTAACGCAAAACATGCTGCATACGATTTTGTAATTTTTACGGCCCGTTTAATCAAATCAAATCATTTATTATGCATAAGCCCCCACAAGGGCACTCACATATTGTCAATTTTACATTTTTTTTAATCCATTCAAATTAATCTACCACCGTATCGGAAAGCGGCCACAAACTGAAAAATATCGGCAAAAAACTCAGCGGACTTGTCATATTATAAATTACATCTTTTAATCAAAATGGTTTGTCACCGTAATTATCGATCAGAGATTACTAGACACTGGATTTGAACAAAGTCGACGTAGAATTCTTAGATGACGGTTATGATAGTCACAAGGAATATTAGAATTGGTAGTACATGGCCAATATCACCCCGGACCGACTTGGCGGGGTGCGACGTCCATGGCCCACCGCAAAAAAAAAAAAAAAAAAAGTACATGGCCAATATCGCATTGCATTTAAGATTATAATAGAAGAATATTACTTACTACCAATACCTTCAAACATATCCGTTATCATTGTTGCAATATTTGATTCGAACTATAAACTCTTTATTTAAATAATTTATTTGTCAAGAATTTAAATAATTGATAAAACTAATATAAACTGCACTAAAATAAACAAGACATGAACGCATCAAGAGATCACAAAAGACTGACTGACTGACATTTATGTACAGTGGAAACCGTTCATAATGACATTTAAGGGGGAGCGACAAACACGTCATACAAAGCATAAAGATTATTCTCAGAAAATTGAACATTCTATTTTCGTTAGGTGCATTATGTATGCATCTTGGTGTAATAAATAAAAAAATTGCCAAATTAACCACTGAATTAACACTTGATCAACATGTACTTGTAACTTTCAAATTGAATTTAATGATTCTATAATCTGGTTCTTGTTTTTAAAAATCATTGATATTTTCGAATGACCGACTCTAAATTTGCAAGAGATGAGTTTGAATCACGATTTTCTAGTCTGAATATAATTGCATCTTTCTCTTCAAGTCATAAAAATAGTATCACAATGTTAAGCTTTTACCAAAAAGCTTAACATTGTAGAGACCGAGACTATCCTTCCTAGACCAGATCGGTCATGTACTGAAGGAAGGTGGAGTCAAGAGTCTCCGAAACCGGCGAGTGTGTATGAAGAGAATTAGGAATGTTGAGGAAGCGAGTGAAGTATGCAAGGATAGAGTTCTCTGGCACTCTGTTCTCTCTGCCTACCCTGCAAGGGATATGGCGTGATGATATGTATGTATGTACTTAATATTGTGATGCCATTTTGTTTGTAACAATTTTCAACTACCAACTCATAATTATTGTCATTAAGAAGCAAACTAAAAACGAGCAACGCGCACACCAAACGAAAGGGGAGGAGAGAGCAACGAAAGCGGGCGAATACATTAGGAATCACGTCGGTCACTATGACCGGCCTTGATTTTTTTTTAAAACAGGTCATAATAAGCTATATGTCACTAAAAGCGAGGTCATTATATCCGTCTTTTTATAAATGATTTTATATGAAAACCAAACTAGGCGGTTTAATAACGTCACATTAAGCGGTTGGTCAATATAGGCAACGTCATAATACACGGATTCTACTGTATAATGATTTTATCTATAATAGTAAATTAATAATTATTACCAGTAATTGGGTTTAAAACATTTACCATACAAGTTTATAAGCGGTATTTAATATAAATTATTTATTCTGATAATACTATTGCAGTAATGACCACAATACAGTTCAATAAAATCACCTCAGGTTCATATAATATGAATGTTAGTAAACGATAAAGTTGACCTTGTAGAAACAATTGTTAAGCACAAAGGTCATTCTCATGGCAAATATATGTATAATATAAAGAAGTAACTATTTAGTACAACGACATAAGCGTTCGGTTATCAACCATAAAGTTAGCGAGTTCCTTGTTCTAGAAACCTTAATCGGGCAAATCTGCACTCAATTTATTTTGTCGAAAATTGTTGTCTTGTTTCTGGGTGTCATTTGTGTCCGTTAAGTAAGTCAAGTCGGTCAAATCCCACACAATACAAAGATTAGTTTTTTAGTGCGGGCAAAAATGACTAATCTGGTAGCAATGTTGAAGAATTTTTTAACGACTATTAATGTCCCACAATTGGGCATAGCAAGAGTGATATTATTGAACCCCAAGTTTTTTTCCTGTGATAGCAATTAAAATTAAGCAGTATCCCTTCCTTTGCCGCCGTGAGTACACTCGACTATAAAACGAAAAATGACGTCAATCAGATAACAATATTACAAGGAAGAACCTGGAATAAAACCGTACGTCACCGTGTCTAGTCAGTAAACCATTTTCCCTAACATTGTACGATTTATATGGGCTGTAAGGACGGAGAATCACCACCATCATCATGATCATCATCACAGCCCATATATTTCCATTGTTGGGGTTGGGCCTCTTCCGTAATGGGAGGGGAAATTAACCCACTATACCACGCTGGTCAGACGTGTTGATATAGGTTTTTGTTTCGAGTTTTCCCTCACTTGCATAAATGTTATATGCGTTTTATATCCCTTAGTCGTCTCTTACGATCACCCACGGGTAAGATAGGGGATGGTGAATTGTATTCTTACTCCGTCACCACACGGATTGATAGGACGGAGAATGCTTACCTGGTAATGTTCTAATAGATCTTTTCGCAGCTGAGAGGTTGACATCAGCGCCTGCCAATATTAGTGCCCGAACACAATCTGGTTCGTTAGCTAGACACGCAGTATGTAGCGGAGTATAGCCTTGCTTGTTATACACATTCAACGATGACCGGTTCTTACTTGCTAACGCCTGGAAAAATAGTAATTATCAGTTTATCACGGGAATATCATGATCAAAGTCTAAATCATACTGTAATGATAAATGCTAATTATTTTATCATGTTCTGACGTTGATATAAAACAATAGAGAGATTAGAACAAAACAAACAACTGCACAGATGGCGTGGTTAAGATACCGATCGTCCGTGCTAGCGGCGTGGGTTCGATTACTACCCTGGATATTTTGTGCGTTCTATAGTGTTGTTCCGAGTCTAGGTGTAATTTGATTGCGTTAATTATATGTTTGTAAAGTCCCCCGCAATACAAGGATTATTTCCTTAGTGCAAGGTAGTGTCAAAAAAACCCTCAAAACATAGCGTTATGCCAATCCGTCTGGTTGGTGCGTTATAGCAGAGAACTTTTTTTTTTTTTTTTATTGCCGGTGGTGGCAAACGAGCAAGCAGCACACCTGATGGTAAGTGACACTACCGCTCATGGACCTTTGCAATACCAGGGCACAGCTAGGCCGCTGCCGATCGTGAAAAAGCTCTTCTTAAACCTCGTTTAAAAAAGGACATGTCATAGCGCTCGGGGAACACCGCAGCGGGTAGTTCATTCTAGATCTTGCACGTACGCGGTAGAAATGATCGCTGAAAACGTACAGTAGATGTTCGTATCGTTTCCAGGTGAAATGGATGAACCCTGCTGCGGAGTCGAGTGGTACGGTGATAAAATGGTGACGGTGGTACCAAGTCAAATAGTTCCTCAGAGCACTCCCCGTGAAAAAGCCTGTAGAGTACACAGAGAGACCCAAAGTCTCTCCGGCTCCCCAATGACTCTAGTCTTTCCGTGAGATTGGGATCACCGACGATTCGAACAGCACGTCTTTGCAGGGAGTCAAGTGGGTCTAGCTGATATTTGGGCGTGCCTGCCCGGAGATGTGAGCAGTACTCCACATGAGGGCGGACTTGTGCCTTATATAGCACAAGACGTTGTCTCGGTGTGAAGTACCGCCTGACTCTGTTCAGGACACCCAGCTTTCTACTTGCCAATTTGGCTTTGTCCTCCAAGTGACACCCAAACTGGACTTTGCTTGATAGTTCGACCCCGAGGATCACAATACTCTCGGCAATTTGGAGAGTTACTCCTTGGAACTGAGGCGCCATGACAAACGGGTCCTTCTTTGCAGTGAGTCTTCCAATTTGGGAAAGGTTCGTGTCCAAAAGTTGGACTTTTATGGGCTAGAAAGCCCTGGTACGTAATGGGTTGATATACGGTTTTACTTCGATTTAACTGACTTTTGAAAAAATACCAAAAATACAGGAGTTCCTTAATCCGTCTATATTTTTTTTATGTGGTGTTAACTGAGACATTTTTTCTAAATGAATCGATTTTAATGATTCATTTTTTATTTAAAGGCTTGTTGCTTCCCATGTGGTCTCATTTGAACTTGATCAAAATATGACCAGTTGTTAGGGTTCCCTACCTCGCAAGGAAAAAAATGGAACCCTTATAGGATCACTTTGTTGCCCGTCCGTCTGTCTGTCAAGACCCTTTTTCTCAGGAACGCGTGGAGGTATCAAACTGAAATTTATATCAAATATTCAGGTCTACGGTCCCTTGGAGCTATGAAAAAATCAAACTTCTAACCTAACGCAATCAAAAGATGTTCTGTTTATGTCGCAAATTTCTGCAAATTTTCGACACTCGCAAGGGAATCAAAACCTACAGGGTACTGCCCGTGAACTCAGAATCTTGAAATTTGGTACGAAGCAACGTCTTATAGTAGGTCGTTTAAAGGAAAAATTGTGAAAACCGTAAATTTTTAATTACATCATATGTAAAAAATATTTTTAATAATTTTAAACTCACTAGGCCTTTCCTCCTGAACTTGTAGACGTATTAAATTGAAATTCATATCAAATACTCAGGTCTATAATACCTTTAAGCTGTAATAAAATCAAACTTCTATGTCAACGCAATCAAAAGAAACAGCAATTTAAGCCTAATAAATTAAAACTCGCAACTACTTGCAAGGGAATCAAACCCTAAAGGGTACTTCCAGTGGACCTAGAATCTTGAAATTTGGCATGAAGCAATGTTTTATAGCACATATAATGAAAAAATTCTGAAAACATTAAATTTTTAGTTAAATCACATATTTTTTATTAGTTTTACGGAACCCTTCGTGCGCGAATACAACTCGCACTTGGCCGATTTTTTTTGAGTTATGCTCGATAATACGTATGTATTTAGTTGACCTCAATTACATTAAACTAAATCGACGTGAGACATCGATTATTTTGCCAGTACATACTGATTTCACATTTATCTTATCAAATATTTACTTTAAAACTTTGTAAGACTAACAACATATAGATATATAGTTTTATGAATAGAAAAAGGATGTTCGTGTTTGATAATAGAAATAATCAATGTCATCTTTACAGTATATTTTTCTATGTGGTGACTGACTTAGAATGTAATATGATGACCACTCTTTTCATCCTGTAGGCGATGTGTGAGTTAACACTAATGTGTTAGTAGCTAATAATAGAAGTAAATTTCGGTATAAAAACATAAACCCTACGTCTCAACAATGTAACTACTACAGTAGACGACTTTAATCTCGCTTTCTACGGATTCGTGGATAACTTTAGAACATACAGTACCCGAAGATAAATATTGCACATCGACCTTTGGAAAGAGACAACCATCTAATTTCGGCTTCGTAGAGCGTTGTCTTTATCGTACGCTATCTGTGTGATGTTGCACGAAACATTATCAATCTGATGTCTGATACTGCTTATTTTTTCAAATTTTTTGCGGTTTTAATAATTCTATAAGCATATACATTTTTGACTGGAGGCAACTGCACTCTCTCGCATTTGTACAACGACTGACAAACGTCAATACAGGTATGCGTGCGAAAGGGAAAACACTATGAAGCCGAATTTAAGCGATTGCCTCTTTTCAAGGATCGATGTACAATATTTATTGCCAGTATATACATTGTAAATAAAAAAAAACTACGTATAAAATAACCGACTTTAAAAACTGAAAAGTACAAAATAAATTAAAATACTATCATTTGTATGTAGATAGCACATGCTATCTATTGATAGATTTGAAATCGGTGCCAAGCTTTAAACAAAATTATAAACAGCTTACTTACTGTAATGAAATTCCTACACTAAAGATACCGATACTGGCACCGACTTCAAACCTATCAATAGATAGCACATACAAATGATAGTATTTTAAGTTATTTTGTACTATTCAGTTTTTGAAGTCGGTTTTTTAAACGTAGATTTTTTTTTTATTTTTTACGTGTTAGTATTACAGAAAAACATAGATTGTTCTATTAGTAGCGCGGCTTGAGTTACTCGTTCATTTGTCGCACATATACTTAATGCTAATTTTAGATTTATATGGTTTTCTCATGGGTGCCATTGTCAGAACTGGACCAAATTAAAATGGGACCACATGGGAAGCCAGCGAACCAGCTTTCAAATAAAAAAAGAATGATTAAAATCGCTTCGCCCAGTCGAAAGTTATGAGGTAACAAACAAAACAGACGAATTGAGAACCTCCTCCTTTTTTGAAGTCGGTTAAATAAAGAGGAAAATATTTCAAAGCAATCACGTCTTTTGCTATAAGAAAATTCGGGGAACTACCTCAATATATATATATATAGATTAGGAACTCCAATATCGTTATTGTTATTTTTAGTTGTCCCCGCTTAATATTAAAGTTTTATTTATCTAAACTGATAAAAAATACTTACATTAATAATTTCCTTATTACGTGCAGCTGCGTAATGAAACACTGTGTTTCCTTGTAGATCTATCACATCAAGTGAACTGTTTAACGATACCAAACTTTGCACCATACGTACATTTCCAGCTTGTATAGCCACCTAAAAATATTTTAGTCAGTTTATCACTGGAAATAAAATTAAGTCGTATCTCGGACTACAAAATAAACTCACTACGAAATCCTCTATCGCCAAAGTTTTTTAAGTCGGTTGAAAACCCGACTGAGAAGTAAGCAATACCAATAGGGATCTATTGCTTAATATATAAATAGTATATATAAGCGAAACGTATGGGTTAATTCTTTTTCCGGGTTGAGAGCCCTCAGCGCTCACCCATAGTCCGGGACAAGCTGTGAGAGGCATCTACGGCTAACAGCTAAAAAACACGACAAACGAAAAGTTCATCATCAACATCATCACAGCCTATAAATGTCCCACTGTTGGGCTCGGGCCTCCTCCGTAATGGGAGGGAAATTAACCTACTATACCGCGCTGGTCAGACGTGTTGGTATAGGGTTTTGTTTCGAGTTTTCCTTCTCTCGCGTAGATGTTATATACGTTTTATATCCCCTAGTCGTCTCGTACGATCACCCGCGGGTAAGATATGGGGTGGTGAAATAGTATTCTTACTCCGTCACCACATGGAAAAAAGAAAAGTTAATTCTTAGTAACTCTAGAACCACGCAGTTGACAGCTTTCTGCCTACAGAGAGCCAAAATGAGCGCCTCATCTGGTACACCAGATGTGGCACTCATTTAGGCTATCTGCAGATGTATGTCGAAATTGATATCTCAGCAGAAGCAATTGTATTTCTAACAACGTAAAGCATATGAAGTGGTGCTATCGAAACGCTGCCTTAGCAGCATTTGTTGATACAAAACGTTTTCTATTTGCTACTGCCCTTCTTTCGGTGAACGAGAGACAGCCAAAGATCGAAACCCCACCTTGGTATTTCAAAGAACCAGGAATGGCAGCTGTGGTAACTTTCTATCCAACAACAGGTAGGTTACTTGCATCAAAGGTTTTTGAAACATACTCAATATGACCGTGATATATTCCCCTCCGATCACACAATACTTTAAAAGATAATCAAATAAAATGTAGATGTATTACATTCTATTTTATGCTTGTGACAATGCATTATCGACCATCCAAAGGACCATCACATTTTGTAGAACTTGTTATTATTATAACAAATCGTTCATTTTTATATTTTTGCATGTAAGTACGAAAGAATAAAATATTAGTAGCGTAGTATTTTAGCATGTTGGCGCATAAAACTGATTGCTTAGAAAGTGATCATAGCTATGTGTATGTTACTCTATATGCTCTAAGTCTTAAACTATTGAAGATCACGTTTTAATTTTTGTTTTGTGAAGAATTGGTACACTTAAAGCTTTATTTGAAGATTAAAATATTAAAAAAAAAAAGTGTCGAAGTTACTCAAATATCGATTTGAAATTTTCACTTCCGGTTTACTACACGTAAAAAAATCAAATTTTGAATTCGACAAAAAAATTAAAAACTTCAACTTTTTAACTATAAGAAACAATACTTTTTTTTACAAATTAATTAACACAAATAATAAGCATTCAAAAACTCATGACTTAATTTTTTTAGGCTGACCGACCGCATTCGTAACGACGACGTAAGAGAGCGAGTAGGTATGAAAGAGAGTATTGGTGTAAAGATGCGAAAGGGAATGCTCCGATGGTTCGGACATGTGGAAAGAATGCCGAACGAACGCCTGGTTAAGAAGATATACAATGCGAAAGTGGAAGGATGTAGGTACCGAGGGAGACCGAGACTAACCTACCTAAACCAGATCGGTCATGTACTGAAGGAAGGTGGAGTCAAGAGTCTCCGAAACCGGCGAGCGTGTATGAAGAGAATTATGAATGTTGAGGAAGCGAGTGAAGTATGCAAAGATAGAGTTCTCTGGCACTCTCTTCTCTCTGCCTACCCTGCAAGGGATATGGCGTGATGATATGTATGTATGTATGTTAATTTTTAGTGAATTTTTAAAAACTCATAACTCAGCAATAAATCATCACACGAAAAAAAAGTTGTGGATACACATCCATGTCTACTAGAGTTTAACTGACCCGAGTATAAACAAAATTCACGACCTCACTTTTTTTTATTGTCCGCTTGACGTGAAATGCCCCCAATATTGGTTATATATGTATTTTCAAAGTGTGACTAGCATTGCTGTCACATTCTCATTCTTAATCAAATGCTAAATAGGTACTTACCATAAGTGGCGTGGCTCCAGTTAAAGGATCTACGTCATCAATACATTTTTGGACTTCTGGGTTATTAAATAACTCATGTAAGCCAAAATGGGCTGATATATGTGCTATTGTCCATGACTGATGGTTCGATAATATCTCACACAATTTTTGTAGTATTGTAAGTGTGCACTACAAAAATAAAGTATATAAAAGTATTTTCACAATATCAAAATAAATGGAATTTATTGGGAAGTATATCTGTGCAATAAAAATATTTTACGAGTGCTTAACAAAAAAGAAGAAACTTATCTATGATATTGATATGATATAAAAAAAATCTAAAAACATATCTAGTTAGAGTAGATATCTATCTATGAGCTAAACAAATCGCAAAAACATTGGTCATAAAACACATCTATCGTCAGTGAAGTAAAAATGGGTAACGTGGGACAATAGGAAAATACATGATTACTTGACCCAAAAGGCAATGAGCACAAAAAAATCTAATTATTACTACAAACTTTTATAATCAACTTAAATTCTGGTTTTAATCAGTTCCAATAAACAGATCACATCAAATTCAGCAACATATCTACATGAATTATAAAAAATAAAATTATAGGTATTTTTAAATATTTCTGTTTCATATTTTTTTTTATTGTCTATGGTGGCAAACGGGCACTCAGTACACCTGGTCAGTGACTCTGTTGCACATGAACCTAGCAACATCAGGGGCACAGCCAGGCCGCTGCCTACCGTGAAGAAAGAGCTCTTCTTAAATCACATTTGAAGAAGGACTTATCATAGCGGACGGGAATCACAGCAGCAGGTAGTTCATTCCAGATAAATGTATGCATTGTGATTATGTTTTATAGGTTTCATTTAATAAACTTTCCCTCGGTCCTAGATGGTATAGCTACGACATTGTGTGCCATCATAATATTTATGTTTAAAAATAAATAGACACAGGAAGCTGTAGAAAATACAAATTAAAAAAAAAAAACACTAAAATTGTGTGGACAAGCTATTCGGAAGCTGTGAAAGGTTCTTAATCTCTGAATTCAAGCATCATTACAAGAAGAAAAACAATTCGTCAGGCATCATTGTTAGAATATATGAGGCCTTTGACATCAAAATAACTTCAATTTAAGTTGTTTTATTCATAGTAATGTAAATTGTTTTTATTTTCTAACATTTTATGAAACATGTTTCTTCTAAATTATTGTTTTCTTTAGACTCTGGACCCGATTACACAAATTTTATACGTATTTATATGTAAAATTGAACCCCGACTATTGTTTGGTTCCACCTATCGCGTAACTCCGGGGTATCACTGTACTTACATAATGAACAAGTTATAATGGTGGTATTTAATATAAAGAACTTAATATTACACTTACTTCTCTAGTTATTCTGATAAATACTGGTATTCTTTCCTTATAAACAATAAATTTTTCTTCTGCATTTTCTAAATTTGGTGCCCGAAATAAGCTGTAAATTGCTGAATTAATATATCTGAATTAAGGATTATACAGTCTCAAATTTAAATTGTGGTGTAATTTTGAAATAAATACCTTTTATAAATTCTGTACCTTATCCCTGAAGGGGTATGCAGTATTATTACTAGAATTAACATACAACATGTATGTTTAATTTTTTAGTTCTACTGTTTATGATATTAAGTTAAAAATTTAAAATAGGAAGTGACCAAAGATGTTATTATGCAGTCACATGCTTATGTCACTAAACCAACAAGGCAGTCATAATATAAAACGTTTACTCAAATATTTAATAATCATAGAATAAGAATTAGTAATTAAAAATATCAATGAGTAATAAAAAATAAAAATAGCCACCTGTACATCTGATTTAAGCTCTCAGTAAAAGGTTTCTGAAGAACTATTTCATAATATTTTTCTTTAGGGTTCTTTGCATCTGCCTTCGGACCATACAATAACATAGAATCTTCTCTGTAGTGTATAGGCCTTGAAATATAGTTTTCAGATCGTACCTCTAGAACTTTGTCCGGTGCTTCCTCCGTGCGGAGAAGACCACGAAAAACTGCATATATCAAATAAAGGCAAATAAATTCGAATTATACACAACTAATTGTTGTTACTATAAAATATTTAAATAGATTTAAAGCTTACTTGAATTTAACATTATTTATCTTGCTAGAAGTCGCGAAATAAATCACTAATAATTGATTGTGTCACAATCTTGTACAATATGTAACAAATATTTTTTCTTTTTTAAAAGATTATTTTAATTTATTTTCTTAGCCTCATAAATCTTATAACATTTATATAGCTATAAAGGAATAGTTCGTCACTGTTGAGTGTTGACTGTTATAACTTGAGATGACACCTAATGACGCGTTATGTAAATAATATTGATTATTGACATGGACTTTTGACGGGAATTTGAAAACGTCATGTGGTGCTCTTGTATTATATTCGATATCTTAGTGTTTTAACGTGTTATATTAGATAATTTTGATGGCATTTTATGTAATATGAAGCGGCGCAACTACTGGGATGTAGTGAATATCATATAAAAGTGCTTTACAACGTTTTCGTTTTCCATCAAAATTCCCACAAGATACCATTAACAGTGTAGCCATTGCACTGTTAATGGCGACAATTTGACTTAGACAATGACTAACTTGAAAGACTAAAAACGTGAAAATATTTATAACTTGACACTGGCACCAATAGCTCGTATATGTAGCTGATTGCCAATATATAAGAAGAAGAAGATTATTGACATTAACGTAGAAATTATCATAGAGAATTATATATTACTAAAGATACATATAGACGTTTACGCGAGAATCTAGAATTCACTATTTGCCAAAAATTCCCCGCTCCCTTATATTGTTTTTTTTCTTTCTAGGATTTTAATAGCATGATTACAAAGATCTTTATACCAAGTTTTTATTTCTTCTTCTTCTTCTTATATATTGGCAATCAGCTACTTATACGAGCTATTGGTGCCAGTGTCAAGTAGTGAATATCTTCACGTTTTTAGTCTTTCAAGTTAGTCATTGTCTAAGTCAAATTGTCACCATCAACAGTGCTATGGCCACACTGTTAATGGTATCTTGTGGGAATTTTGATGGAAAACCAAAACGTTGTAAAGCACTTTTGTATGATATTTAAGTTTTTATTTCTACATAATCACTTCGTTTAATCAATGCTCATCAGTATATCAAATTATTACTTTCAAGAGATATGGTGGAAAACCAAAAGATAATTAAAGGGCTGTTATAACATAATCACTACACTTTAGGCATATCTGCATTACACTACATAAAATACCATTAACATTATTTCATATAGAATTTTAAAACAATAAATTTTTATTTATAATACAAAACCACCAGGTGATGTTTTTACTTTCCCGCCAAAAATTCTTACCTTATAGGTAAATGGCCCATTTCAGGATATATATCCAAATTCATAATAAAACTTTACATTGACTTGTCCGATCAGTGCAGAATCATCTTCACATCAGCTCACATAAGTCCTATTGCTGGGCTTGAGCCTTCTCCACAATAGAAAGAAATTTGACCCACTATACCATAATCGGGACCACCGCGTGAGGACGACACCCTGACATCAAGATGACGAGGCGTGGAACCAAGAGTATACTTGTGAGGGTAGACTGCCGGGTGGGCCACCGAAGAAAAAGACCAGGTACCGGTGACACACTCGCACGGCGTCGAGGAGTACGTTGTTGGGCGGGGCTACGGGGTTGTGCACTGCTTCTTCCGTCACCCCGGATGGATTAGCGAAGCGAGACCGCACCGAAGCCCGCCGCCAAAAAAAAAGCACGAATATTTGCGTCAAAGTATTCGTATCGTTATCGATATTAATGTGTGAGATTGGGAGCAGTGCCTCTATCGTGCGTAAATGGAACTAATATCGGTAGCATGAACAATTTTACTCGGTTATTGTTATGCTAGGGCCGCATCTGCGTGTATCGTCCCGAAGTAATGTGTGGTGAAGCTTCGTACGTTTTGTAAACTATTATAGAAAGTTATCGTGATAAAAATGGGTTCACATTAGCGACTTCGGTATTTTACACGAAGAAGTGCAATAATTAAAGATGGCCGACAATGACGACATCATTTTCATTCCGAAATTAAAAAAGCGACGTTTTCGATGTCCAGTGCCATCGAAAAAGTCTAGCTTTGCACAGCAATACTACGAGTATAGGGCTCCACAAATATATAACCAAATGTATTCTGTTGGTATGCAGAATCTAAGCAACTACAACTTTAAAAATCATATACAAAGTTTACTCAGTAATATGGATTACGTCAAACTTGAATCACTTTTAAATATTTATTTCGCTTAACTACAAATAGGTACACACAAAAAAAAAGAAACACATACATGCACGCACACTACATCACAAACACACGCACACCACACACACACATGCACAACGTGTGAGCGCGCTCACTAACACGCTAATTGTCACTACACATTTATTATAAGTTTCTTTATTATTAGTCTTTGTTACGTAAGATATATATTTCTATTCATTTTATTTGTATTCATTACTTATAATGTACTTCAATACTTATATTGTAAAATAATTTGATGTTCAAGATTTATGTATTTTGGGAAGGAACTGTCTCTTGAAACACAGGTATTACCTAATTCAAGAGGCAGAGACATCTCTGTAAAACTGTCGTATGTATTTAGTGTTCAATAAAGATTATTATTATTATTATTCGTTTAATTATGGATGACGAATTGCTTTACTATTACAGCTATATTATGCTAATAATTACATAATGATTATTTTGGATCCCTTCATGGGTTCAGCTTCATAATGGTGTAAAAATTGCAACACCACTTCATCGCTCCATTGCATATTTATTGATTTACTGGAGACTCTCGAACGCGTCTAAGCACATCGAAAATTTCCGCCGAAATGAACAACGCTGGTGTGACCACAGACCGCGATATATTAGCGCGCTAAAACTCTGACTTATCGCCAACCAAGGGATAATGCACACTAAGCCCGAATGTTCGCGACGATAGCCGATAATGACCGGTCACATCTGCGTGTATCGTCTCATTGCACGAAGCGCAAAACAATAAACTCAGAGAGAAGAACGACAACTTCATACTTTAGAATTGCTTACACGATGCACACTAGTGCTCCAATTTATTCCATCGAAAACATTCGTAGAGCGGGATATTTTAAAATGTAATTATATTTTTAAATATCCCGCTCATTTCAAAACAATATTCAGCTATCGAATTTCTGATTGCTGTTTTTGCACAATACAATTGATGTACAGTGCGACATAAAAGAGTAGAAATTAAATATTTGAGAACTAAAAAATATCATCTCCTGGTAACACCCAAATTGGGTAGTTAAGCTGGGTTTTGGCGCGAATGTGGAAATGTCATGTCACGCTCTTGTATTATATTCATTTCTTTAGTGTTTTGTGGTGTTATATTGAATAATTTTGCTGGTATTTTATGCAATATGGTACAGTTAAAGTGCTGAAGTGTAGTGAATATGGTATAATAGTGGTTTACGTGTATTTTCATATTTGCCCAAAATTCCCAAAGAAAATCATTGATTAGGTTATCAGCGCCCGATTAATGGTAATGACTTGACTTACTGACAGACAATGACTATTAAGGCTACATAATATGAAGAAATGATAAACAATATATGAAAAATAATTAAATAAGACTTGGCTGTATAGGCTTTGATCCCTTTGCCTGTCCGAATGGACGAACAAAACCAAAAAAAAAAAAAGAAAAGTAGTTAAGCTGTCAAACTGATTGAATTTTTACAACCTTCCCATAGAATTTGAAAACGTCATGTGGTGCTCTTGTATTATATTCGATATCTTAGTGTTTTAACGTGTTATATTAGATAATTTTGATGGCATTTTATGTAATGTGATGTGCGGCAATACTGTGATGTAGTGAATATCATATAAAAGTGCTTTACAACGTTTTCGTTTTCCATCAAAATTCCCACAAGATACTAGCGATGGGCTGTAGCGGGTTATTTGGTTAACGAAACGAAACTATCTATCGAATGTCAATAGCGGTTTTTGAAACACGCTATTTCAATAGCGGGTTTTTTTTTGCTACTATACTAACGTGCACACGAACGAGCGAGCGTCGCGGTCAATATTTCGGTAACATATTCGGCCTACCTATGTGTATTGAATCGTATCTACTATCTATATAAGCGAAATATTCATTGCATAGGTATATCATTAATGTATCTGAACTTTTCAATTAAAATAGTTTGACAGGAACATAATGTAAAAATTAAGATCGCAGCGAGCCGCTGGATGCAGGTGGCGCAGGACCGCGCGCTGTGGCGTTCTTTGGGGGAGACTTATGTCCACCAGTGGACGGAGAAAGGCTGATGGATAGATAGATAGATAAAAAACACCCAGACGCAATACAAATAACTGTGTACATCATACAAATAATTTTACTGTGTGAGTATACTCTGGGACTATCAAATTTAATATTTATACTCAAAAGTAAGCGACACGTCTATAATACACAATGTCGCTAAACACGTGAATTAGATAATGATTAGTTCAAGGCCACATAATTAGGCATCAACCTGCAACTCACAATTATCTAAGTACCTAATGACGAATAACAAAAATAATCATACAAAAAATGCATCTTATTTCAAAGGCTCTAAGGGCTAAAGTCAAAGGACAAACGCAGCTTTGGCGTGTGTGTGTATGAAAGAGACAAAATGATCATTGATGAAAGAACCGATGTCCCAGCCATGTCGCGATCGCGATAGCTGTTAGCCACAGAGTTGTTGTTAGCTATAACTAGCTACAATAGCGAGTAGCGACTGTTAGCTGCCGATAGCGATCGAGTATTACCGAACATGATTGAGTTAATAGCTGTTAGCAGGTTATTGTAGTACGACAAAACTATCTAACCGCTATTGTGCCGATAGATAGTTTCAATAACCAGCTAAGTTGCGCAACGACCATCTCTACAAGATACCATTAACAGTGTGGCCATTGCACTGTTAATGGTGACAATTTGACTTAGACAATGACTGACCTGACAAGACTATAAACGTAAAAATAATTATAACTTGACACTGGCACCAATAGCTCGTATATGTAGCTGATTGCCAATATACAAAGAGAAGAAGAAGAAGAACCTTCCCATATCATAACTTGACACCACATCTATATTTACTGCAGAGTCCATAGCCATTCTAGAGGCAATTCTATTTGTGAAATCTCATCATTTAAATAACTCCATTATATTTTCTGATTCAAAAAGTTGCCTTCAGTCCATCTTGTCTAACCCGTTTCGATCAAAATCTAGATTTTCAATTTCGCTAAGAATAAGAGAGGCATTATTTCAGTGTAAAGGACTTGGAATTAATATTGTTCTAGCCTGGGTTCCTGGGCACAAAGGTATTCCAGGCAATGAAACAGCTGATTCTTGTGCTAAATCTGCTATAGATATAGGTTCTTTGGAACACTACCAAATTTATTCTCATGATATTTGTGCCTCTTTAAAATCGGTTTTGTTACAAGAGTGGTCCAAGGATTGGTTAATTTCTAAGAACGTAAAGGGTAAATTCTATGGCGATATACAACCTGATATTCCACATAAACCCTGGTTTATGAAGTTTCCAAAAGTGGATAAGACTATTACATCGACAATCTGCCGTTTACGACTGAATCACGCCTGCACCCCTGTCTTTCTGGCCAAACTTAGAATTAGGGATAACTCCATTTGTGAATGTGGACTGGGTCAAGGAAATGTGAACCATATTTTTTTCAGTTGTTCTAAATTGCAGTATTCTTTGTATGATATTTTACCACCGGAAATTTCCCGTCCTACTTCTTTTAAATTTCTTCTTACTCTTGCATTTACTCCGTTTATTTATACTCTCTGTAAATTTATTAAAATTAATAAAATTAAATTGTAGATATGTAAATTAGTTAAGTAGTTAGAATTCATTTTAGGTAGGTGTATATTTCAGATTAGTTAGAATTGTTTTTTGTTTCAGTATACTACTTGTCACCGTATTTCTCATGTAATCTTAGAGTCATACTCACCGGCCCTTTACATACTATTTCGTACCGTACAATCTCCTTCGTTTGACGGCCTACGAACGAGTCTTACGGGACATTGGCGAAGTTGCGGTTAATCGCTAACAGAAGCCATTCATCAAGAAGAAGAAGAAGATAACTTGACACTGGCACCAATAGCTCATATATGTAGCTGATTGCCAATATATAAGAAGAAGAAGAACCTTCCCATAATATTTGTTCGTATTTTCTTGTTTTGGCTATTCAAACGGATGAAAAGATAAATTATCATGAACAAAACTATTCGCGGTGGTGCCCGCGAGATAATTTATAAAGTTTAAAGGTGGTGTTTAGCAGAGTTTCAATCCGGACCGGTGTTAACTGATTTGGATTGTATATAAACGTACAGCTGATTATACTGGTAAGTAAATATAAATAATCATACAAAACATAATAAAAAGCTCTCACTATATGCTGGAAGGCTGTTTTATGTCTGATAATTGCAGTTACTCTGTTTTTAGTTTTCATTTTAAGGTTATGATTATGTAAATAAAGAAGATCGTGTGTATAGCGTGACTAAACTATTTTGAGACTTTATCTATTACATATTAAATGAAAATAATGCTGGGCCTCTTATTAAATCTAGAGAAATACAGTCAATCGATATTTAATATTTATTATTTTCGTTGTGCCTAATGTCACTTAATATTGTGAATTATTTACTAAATGCATAATATAGTAACGAAATTATAATACCTGGTCGAAACCAAATTATAAACATTCTTGTTTAAGAAATTTTTAAAAGTCCTATGAATTTTGAGTTCTTGTAATTGTATGTCTATACTATGAAGGAGATAAATTACTTATTTACTGTAATTATCTTTTCTTTACACGCTTTTTGTATTGTTCTAGGTGTTTCTGAAAGCACAATACGAAGAAATGTTAAACAGGGCAATATTAAAGGCGGCAAATTCTCACAGAAGAGGTCGTCCTTCAAAGATTTTGGATTATTTTGATACATGTGCATTTCACAGAAGGTTCATTATTTTTATACTGTAAAAAAAGAACTACCAACTATTAGCAAATTACTAAAACAATTACAGAAAGATAAAGGCTATAACCAACCAACCCAACCAACTTTACTCGAAGCGAAGAAGATGTGTTACCCACCAGATTCGAGCATAACCATTACTAACATAAGTGCAAAAGTGAATCTGCAAGACTTATTGGATTATACTGTGGCATGTATATTACAAATTGGTTCAGTTTATAATAACGGTTTAAGAAAGTTGAAACTATTCTGTAAATGGGGTTGTGACGGGTCATCAGGGCAGAGTGAATACAAGCAAGTTTTGCCCAAAGAAAGCGATTTTATATCAGATACAAACCTTTTTATTGCTTCACTTGTGCCCATTAGACTCATAGATGAGACAACTAATACCTACTGTTGTTTGGAAGAATGAAACCTGCTCATCTGTTAGATATTGCAGACCTATATTGTTAGAGTTTGCCAAAGAAACTCCTGAAAAAACCACGTCTGTTGTGGCTGATATCAACGATAAAAAAAAACTGTCTCCTTCCCTGATAAATAAGAATGGTGAGGTAATCGAAATTACTCATGACCTATTTTTAACCATGATTGATGGTAAAGTGGCACAAGTTTTAACTGAAACTCGTTCGAGCGCTTCTTGTACAGTTTGTGAAGCTACTCCTCGGCAAATGAATAATTTAGAGGCAGTTAGGACACGAGATGTGAACGAAAGTTCATTTCAATACGGACTGACAACACTACATGCTTGGATTAGGAGTATGGAGATGATCTTACACATTTCCTATAACTTGTCTTTTGAAAAGTGGTTAGCTACTACACCTGAAAATAAAAACATCAAAGACGAAAAGAAAAAACTGGTGCAAAAGCGGTTTAGGGAAGAAATGGGACTGCTTGTCGATAAACCTCGTCAAGGCACTGGAAATAGTAATGACGGAAACACCGCTTGGACATTTTTTCAGAATTACTCGTGCTCTGCCAACGTTACAGGTGTAGGTAAACGTAGAACTTATAAAACGAATGTACATAATACTACAAACTATGTCACGGAATGGCTATTGATTCAAAAAAGTTCGGTGAATACGCATATAGTACAGCCTAACTATACGTACATAATTATAATTGGTATTATATGCCTTCTTCCATGCATAAAATACTTATTCACGGAGAAAAAATCATTGAGTACTATGCTATTTTACCTATCGGTCAATTGTCCGAAGACGCGCAAGAATCCCGAAATAAGGATTACAAAAAGTTTAGACTGCATCATTCTAGAAAGTGTTCAAGAGCGGCTACCTATGAAGACGTGTTCCATATCTTATTGTACACTTTTGATCCATATATATCAAGTTTGAGAAATACCTCAGAAACATATATATCATACCATACATATCGAAAGAACTATTAGATGAAACCAAGGCCCTTCTTGATGTCAATGAAAATCTGTAGGAGCTTGCTGAATTGTGTATATAAATTTTTTTTTCTAGTTTGGTACTATGTTCTACCATTTTATCTAAATTAAACAAGCATATTTTGTATTTTTTTCTTATATAATGCATGTCTTTTGTATTTTATTTTTTTAATTTAATTTATAAACAGAATTTTTTAAATCAAAGTTATTTCATTTAAACTTTAAACATTCAAGTATATGTGTGCAAAATTACAGCTCAATTAGTTTTGAAACAACTGAGATACGGAGTTTTGAGACGAAACATACGCAATTTTCCCACTGTGCGGCGTGGCGGCACGCGACACGCCGCCGAATATTCGGCGGCCGGATACCGAATATTCGGCTGGTGGTCAGGCCGAATATCCGGTATCCGGCCAAACAACTATCCGTTGCATCTCTAACTTTTACTGTTCGGCGGTGATCGGCATATATCGGGCACTTTCGGTCGTCGCCTGCTCGCACGACATGACGACGCGAGTAAAAGAGCCGATTGAGCCGTTGAACTATTAACTGAGCTAATGTGAGCTAGATTTAAATCAAAGAGCTAGTTCATTTGTATCTCTCATTCAGGAATCAGGAGCTACCCAAGTCTAATTCCTACGCTGGACCATAGGTACTTTGTGCGATCCACAACTGTTGTTCTGAGTCTGGGTGTAATTTGTCTTCTTTGTAATTTGTATTAATTGCATGTTTGTAAAGTCCCCCGCAACACAAGGATTATTTTCTTAGTACAGAGTGGTTATAA
The DNA here is from genome assembly GCA_905163515.2 of Lymantria monacha. NCBI lineage: Eukaryota > Metazoa > Arthropoda > Insecta > Lepidoptera > Erebidae > Lymantria > Lymantria monacha. The sequence goes on from LR991096.1 coordinate 14,978,833, forward strand.
AAAAAAATAAACAAATTATACAGATAATTTTTATTAAAGTATAGAAAGCAATTTTATCACACTTTATTAAACAAATTATATGAACCACAGTGTAAATACTTAAAATAAAACAATAATTTTTGGTATAAATAAACTATAAGTACGTAACGACTAGTTAACTGCTCAGGATTAATGGCTAAAACCAAATTTCCTTTACAGTTTTAGAATACATTCTTTGGAAATGATTAGATATTGGTGGGTGTTACCCAATATATATTAGCAGTATCACTTAGTTATCGCAGATCTAAGGATGGAAGTTTACTTATCGTCCCATTGAAGTGAAATGAAAACCGTACTGGAGTAGACGGGGCTTACAAATTGCCTTGGAAGTGATTTTAATTTGTACATGATATCTTTACGAATAGCATGTCAGAACATAATAATTTTTGAAACAGTGCCAAATTACTATCATAATTTCATTAATTTTTCAGTTAGTATACACTGTTATTTTCAAATAGTTAGCCCTCAAGTCACTTCCATTATATTACTAAGTGAAATTATAATTTCAGGAATGTTTAAAAATATTTTAGTATTAATAAAGTTAAATATAAATATATCGCTAAGTGATAATATTACCTACAAGCTTACAAAGATTAATGTTATACATGATTTCAAATCACAAAACACATATTAAAAAAACTTATATGTAGACAGTTCATTAGGGTGATTCATTTCCGCAATTTTTTTTTTTCGTTGCTCATGCAAAATATTAATCTACACATAGAAAAAAACATTTTCACCAAATTTGAGATCTTAATATCAAGTTTAAGTACTTGCAATTTAAATTTAAAGTTTTACTATTTAAAATGCATGTAAAAAAATTTTTTTTTTTCAAATTTTTAATGCTTACGGCTTTCACAATATCGCAAATCGGTTTGATGGACCTTGTGGGGAATTTCACGCTCTTCAAAATAGCCTTAGAGTTTTTTTGTGTAACTCGCACTGGTTCACCAGTAGGAGTCGTCAAAGTACAGTTTTTAATAAAAATATTTTTTTTTTTAATTTTTTGAGCAAACCGCCAAAATTAGCAAGAAAAAAAGGACCGACTCAAAAAAATTTATCTAAATAACATTACGAGTTATTATTTATCAATTTCTTACTTTTTCCGGTATAAAAATGCCTGTAAATTCATTAAATATTGGTTGGATAACTTTTATTTTATGAGTCAGTCCTTGTTTTCTTCCTACTTTTGGTGGTTTGCTCGAAAAATTAAAAAAAAAATATATATTTTTATCAAAAACTACTTTGACGACTCCTACTGGTGAACCAGTGCGAGTTACACAAAAAAACTCTATGGATATTTTGAAGAGCGTGAAATTCCCCACAAGGTCCATTAAACCGATTTGCGATATTGTAAAAGCCGGGTAAGCATTAAAAATTTGAAAAAAAAAAAAGATTTTTTTACATGCATTTTAAATGGTAAATCTTTAAATTTAAATTGCAAGTACTTAAAATTAATATTAAGATCTCAAATTTGGTGAGAATTTCTTTTTCCATGTGTAGATTAATATTTTGCATGAGCACCGAAAAAAAAAAATTTTGCGGCAATGAATCACCTACAGTTCATATTGTAACGCTATTTACCTGAGAATGAGTTATTCAAAAGCATTAAGTACACACATCGAAAAGAAAAATCATATATTACAAAGCGCAGGTACATAATTAACATTCTATATAAAATATGGAACACATGTTGTACAGAATGCATTCATTGTTTGCAAGATGTTGAAGAAAAATACATAGAATATTGTATATTTAAATTATGTTATTTAATCGCTAATATTTTACTATATATATACATATAGTTAAACCCATTAATTTTTTTTTCCCAATTACATTCGATTATCACATAAGTACATTATGTTACTTTTAAGACATTAAACCTCTTAATAGTAATAATACTAGCATATTATTTTAAAAATATATTTAGCGGGTATATAATTTTTTTTTAGACATAATTTATACTGAAAACAAGATTAACTATAATTATTATTTAGGATAAATTGTTCGATAAGGTCTACCTGTGTTCTTTGTTCTTTAAAATTTATCCTACATTTCTCTACTAGATTTTTTGAGTCTGAAGTCACATAATTGAAAATACTGTAAGAACCCAAATTCACAATGGTTTCCATAGATGATGAGGTTTAGCCCTTAATAAGTTCCGGGAAACGGTTTTGATTGTCTTAATATGCACGGTTTAATAAGAAGAAATAAACAGGCAAAACGGGCAAGGTTCCACTGCCTTGTTATGTAATGAGTGAGATACGAAGTAAAACTGACTGGTCAAGCAATAGTCAGCTATGATAAGTACAACAGTCCAGCACCACAAAAATATGGCTTTAGCGGTATTTTATGATAAATATGACCTATGGAAACATTACAAATTTAAAGGAGTAATGTACGGTAATATTTCTAATTTCTGGTCCCAACACACAATGGCTAGGAAAAGTTATTGCTGAAGTTCGTAACTGATCTTAGCTGATACATAACAATAATTTACCTGATAAAATATAAAAAAATTCTAGGTCTAATCTATAAGGTATCTATTTACTTTTCGGTTTTTTCGAATAACACAGGGACGTGTCTATTGATATTTCCGCTACTATTAACCTACAACTGAGGCCATACTTAATATTCAGTGAAAGATTTACGGCTAGGTCTATGAGGTTTGAGCTCAGAGTGGCTTAATTTTAGAGGCGACAATATATTTAGAATTCGAAAATTTTAGAAGCGACAAAAGATGTATATTTAATTTTGTTCATTATTCCTTCACTGATTAAAAAACACACCATATCTCGCGTTGCCTATGGTGATATTAAACTTAAATCTGCCACTAATAATATTTAAAATTAATCTATAAATATAGTACTTTAGATTGTTAGCCATAAACAATATAAAATAAGCTGCTGTAAAATTTAATAAAGATAGAATTTAGACTAGTCAGGCCATGGCAGAGCCTTTTGTAGCAAGCACAAAAAAGTCTTGTGTATAAAGTAAGAAGACTCAAAAGACCAGCACACCTACTACCAACTTCTACAGAAAAATAATGTCTCAAGTAAGATTTGTTTCAGACTTAATATATTATTATGTCTTCAAATTTAAGTCACCCCATGAGACAATCTTACTCCAGTCTGTATAGTCTGCAATTGTATTATATAGGTGAGACTGGATATGACTGCTTTAAAACTGGTGGTAGCCATACTCTTCCATTTTTAGTTTCAATTATATTAACAAATTAAGCAGCATGGCTCTGGTTAGTATTAGTACCGAGAATATTGTCAGGATTGGCTAGGGGATCGAGTTCCGCGAATAGTTTAAACCAAGCAGCTTTATCACTTTTCTTGGGAGCAGTAGGGGTTAAGTTTGGCTTTGAAACCTTTGGCTGTGGTGATGTTGATGATGGTAATTGATTCTCGTTGCTGCCACTGGGAGCTATAGCACTTAGCAAAGAATTGGAAGAACTCTGAAAAGAATAAATATGATGTTTCATATATTTCATAGAAATAAGTTTGTGGTTCTGAGATATGATTGGTACTTCTAATATAAATATAGATTATAGATTTTAACTAATTTCATATACTATTGGAATAAAAAATATCTTATGTGTTCATCAAGCTTATAAACTATTTCTGTGTAAGATTTTAATCGAATCTATAAACCTGTTTTTGAAAACACCCATAAAAAATCTAGATCTACAAACTTTCACATATCAATAAAAGAGAAGCTAGATGATTACAATTCTTTAATAATAGCCACTCAAGACAAGAGTCTTGAGTGGCTTTGACTTATTACTGGTGGCACATGGCTATAAAGACGTAGGTGTACAGCAGGTTATGGGGTCGCAAGCAGTCTTTCTGTTACCTGGTAAAGCTGAATAGCAATGCATTTCTAAGTGGTACATAAAGATAAAGAAGAAACAATGTGATGGGTTAAAAAAATATCTCCATGATTACTTCCCACAAGCTAGGAGAAATGCAGCAGCACATTTCCGGACAACAAACACCAACTGTGATCATCAACCCTCCTGCCAAGATTATGGCATTCTCCTATATCCAATAGTGGATCTATTATATTGTAATTAAAATATTTTTACCTGTAATAACTGTGAAGGCATAAAAGAACTGAAATTTGTAGGCATATCAGCACAATCCAAACTTATGCCTGCTAAATCAGAAAAAATGCCAGTATCTGCTACTGCCTGTTCAAAATTTAGATTAGTGTCAATAAGATTCAGAGAAGTTCCTGGCTTTGCATCTTTTTCAAGTGATCTCTGTGGATTGTCTGTTTCATCATTAGTTTTAGGTGGATTTGTGTCATTAGTACCTTTCTCTAAATTATTATCTTTGTATTCATCCTGAAAGTTATAGTAAAATATATGTAATTTGTTTAAATTTATTTAAAATGCCATGCTTTTATTTTAGAAGGATGGAACAGAGCAAAATGTTGCCATACAATGATTCATCAACTCAGCTCATATATTGATGGACGTAAGCTTCCTTTACAATAGGAGGAGAAATTACCTACTATACCACACTGGTCAGATGGGTTGGCAAAGGATTTTGAGATTTTCTTCACTAACATAGATATTATTTGCATAATATATCCCTTAGTTGTCTTCTACGCTATGCATATACAAGAAAAGGTAAATTGTGTTCTCACTCTGTCACCACATGGAAAGGTAAATATAGTCCTTAGTCCCACTCTATGGAGTCTAAGCTTATTACAGTTAAATAGGGCACAATTTTCTGAGTTGCTGCTGAGAATTTATTAAGTTATTTTTTGTATATTGAGAAAATGTTAAGGAAACCCTGGTAACATTCTTTTTTTTCAAATTAACTATAAGAACTGACTGATTAACTATATGAACTGCATATGTAGTTGTGTGGTCAACAATTACATTCGCATGGAGGATTGGCATTAAATGACCGACTGATCATAACATTATTGCAATTTTTTTTGCAATATTATTAGAAAAATGTATATTGAATCAACTTCAAATAATTGGAATAAGAGTAGGATTCATCATCCTATTATACATTATATCCTATTATACATTATACAGTTTGTTTTTCTAAGAGTACCAAAATTTTTTTTATGATATTCTACATATAAATAAGGTTATATAAAAATATCAAATATTTAAAATCATTAGTAATTACGTAATTATTTACATTTGAAAATATCTAAAAATATCCATGATTTATGGACAAACTTTTTTTTTTACGCACAGCCATTCATAAACAAGCAATTATCGAACGCACACAAGTTCATGTTAGAAGTCATGGACACCTATCTACCTACTACTTCCTACATTGCCAACACATGTAACATAGTACCTAAATAAGTTTACGATTCCAATCTTCTTTCATACTATTTAAAGGGCTTAGAACTGCTATAATAAACAGATACATTAAAATACTAATTTATTATTTAAAACCACATACTAATGTGCCTATTTATTAAGGTGTATTTAAAAAGTGGAATGTACTATTTATAACTAGGTATTAAACTTACCTTTTCATTTAGTTCCATGAAAAACCCTATCGTGTAGTGTGTATAAATGTACAAATTTCTTTACACTTGCTTAAATTGTTTTTTAATGTTATTTGTGTCCGAGCACCTTTAACTTCACTTAAATACAGTAATCATTTTGCTATGAAGGGCCTCACTATACTAATTTGCAATTTTTTTACGTAACTTTCAGCACTTAGAATGTAAGCACCACCATACAATTCTATAATACTCGCGGTTCGAATATCTTACATGATTTGTGCTACCATCGTTGGATATAAACAATAAAATTAGCACGCGCTCATAATTAGGTCAGGGTCAAGGGTTTACTAACGAACATCGGGCGGCGTGTTGCGCACACGCCGCACGATGTGGAGCGGGTGTACGGCAGCGGGTACAAGGGGGGGGGTTACGAATTTTGCCGAACGCTTACCGAAATACCGACAAAGAAATATTTGAGTACCTAACTTCGATTTATCGGGAGTGTTTCTTTGTGTGCGTGGCGTGTGTGTTTATAATTATGAATAACTAACGTAGTGTCATCAAATTTAGTATATCTCGGAATGTTTGAAATGTAGAATGTACTTTTTTTTTAAATAAAAACATACGTTTTTATTTCACTAATCAATTATACTACCAAATCTGAACCTCCTATGAAAATTTGGGTACCTCTTGAAAAACAATCCTGTATATACCTATGATGACATACATTAATAATACACTTCAGAACTGAAAACTGACAGTTGTAATTAAAATTTGAAAACTATATAATAGAAGTACCTGAAAAAATAGCATCTGATCTTTGTCCTGTGCAACAATGTTTTGCTTCGGTTCACAGTCACTCAAATTTTGTGACAATTCCTTTAATATACAGAATTCATATTGAGGTGTAGTACTCATTGTATCAGCTGTAGCTAATAGTGTTTGTGCAACTTTTGTAGTAAATGTTGAAAAAGATCCTTGATAATTTGATAACACATGGGAGAACATGTTACACCTTGCTGCGGCTAATAGATCAATCTATATAAAAAAAAAAATTGCTAGGTAACTGTAACAGTTAATTCATTTAAAATATCCTTATCTATAAATTTATCATTTTCAGTAACTTATTAAATATAACAAATACCCGATTACGAAACGAAAAATGATGTCACAAGCGGGGTTCGAACCCACACCTATTAGGAATCCGGCCCAATCGTGCTGCCACTTACACCATCATGAACTATTTTAGGACATGCAAATTTCGCTTCATATTATATCTTACGTCTTCAAGGTGACATATGCCATCTAGCGGACAATGTTTACACATTGTATAGGCTTAATACTTCAAACTTTACAGTTAGAATTGTTATAAACAATGACACAAACTTGTTATTCAAATTACTGAAGTTTTTAGCATTTAATATGCTTAATTATTAATATTTGCTTCGTAATCGGGTATTTATAAATAATTAAGCATATTAAATGCTAAAAATTTCAGTAATTTAAATATAACAAATTTCATTTTTCTTCTTTTCATTAGCATATATAATACATCCTCTTGGGACTCCTAATATAGGTCACTAGACCACAAGCCCTTTTATATAGGAGACCCGTGGACCTTGTACCATTTATCAGACAGATTGCCACATGGTTTTATTGCCCACCCACTCACCCCTTATTTTCCCGTGGATCATAAAAACTAGACGAGTGTAAGGCAAAAGTATATGTGGTAGCACTTTTTGCCAAACTTATAACATCAACTGCAACTGCCAAACTACCTGCTAAGCAAGATGTGCAGGGCTTATGGCCAACAATGAATATTTGATACAATGAAATAAACAAAAAATGTAAAGCTAGTGACACAATCTAACTAAGAAGTATTCAATTAAAATATTATAAATTGAATGCATAATTATTTGAACATCACTGTATACATACCAATAATATAATTAAAATTATGGTACAAATCATTTAAAATAATGAATGCAGGGACAGGATTATATTATTAAAAATACCTTTTGCAAGACATCAAGTGTCAATTTATCAAAAACTTTTTTGCTCTCGCGTACTTGTCGCTGCGCCTTACGGAAGTTATCGAGACCACGTCCTGTATCTGGATCTAATTGAGCGCTGGTTGATTTCATCCAACTCAAAGCAGCACGGTATTCGATTCGGGCCTTTTCCATTGCAGACACAGTCGCCCGCATATCGCTGACAGCGCGACCTCGAAATGTTTCTACCTCGTGATAAAGCCTTAACAACGGTCCCCTAATCGATAAGCGTTGCTGTCCAGAATATGAAATAGCTTTTCCGGCAGATATCATGTGTTTACCAGAGGCATCTGTATTTTTTCCAGCATCTCGTAGAAATTTTCCTAAAGAATTTTCTTCTTGAGCCAGAATACATAATCGCTCTTGATACTGATCTAATACGCGTTGTAATTGCAAGCAGCTGTCTGATATTGATCGAAATAATTCCAATTTTGCATCAAGCTCGGCATCGGAAGCGATAACGCACTCATCTTCTTTGGTACCCAATTTTTTTAATACAGTCTTTTTAGTTACCCAGTACTGGTGTTGCATCATATTCTTAACAGTTTAGGATAAATTTACTGAAGGATAATTATATTTTTTAGACAAATACCTGGTCTGATATTGAAACCATATAAATGTTGATTATAAAATACAAAAGCGATACGCAAGACAAACAGCAATTTGTATCACAGACTATAAATAATAAAATATGTTACGTACAGATAGCAAAAGACTGTTGTCATTGCTGTAGTTTGAAGTTTACCCGACTATTGTAGGGACTTTGACGGGAATTTGGAAACGTCATGTGGTGCTCCTGTATTATATTCGATATCTTAGTGTTTTAACGTGTTATATTGGATAATTTTGATGGCATTTTATATAATATGAAGCGGCGGAACTACTGGGATGTAGTGAATATCATATAAAAGTGCTTTACAATGTTTTCGTTTTCCATCAAAATTCCCACAAGATAACATTAACAGTGTGGCCATAGCACTGTTGATGACGACAATTTGACTTACACAATGACTAACTTGAAAGACTAAAAACGTGAAAATATTTATAACTTGACACTGGCACCAATAGCTCGTATATGTAGCTGATTGCCAATATATAAGAAGAAGACTATTGTATTATTGTGACATAATGGTCAAAGACTATAAAATATCCATTAAACTATGAAATAAAATAAAGCCAGTATTGGAAATAGAAAGAGAATAAACATTTCGTTAGTTAATTAATACAAATACCGATCAACCTCGAACACCGATCAATTTGTGTCTCACAATTTAATCCTAACTCCACACGTCATTGGCAAATTTGTGGCAACTACGCCATAGAAGCCATACATAACAAGAAGTTGAATAAAGCCAATATCGATAAAACTTAAAGGTTAAAAGGGTTAAAGGTTTTAAAAGTTTGTGCTTATAGTTATAAATCTCTTTATGTACAGTACTGTGCCAGGCTTCAAAATAGAGTAAACAAACCAACTAATTCATATTAATCTGTCATGATTCAACGTAGACAATAATGGAATCATCTGATATGTGTGTGCCTACCAAAGAGTAAAGTTATTAAATTGAAAAAGAGTGGCAACTCGATGATAAAATATGCATGTATGGAAAGTGCTGCCACCCAGAGTTTAGGCGGTGAACTAAAGTTGAAGTAATATATATACATATCTACATGTGTATGTGTAATTACATAGAATTTTCTTTTACTATGAAAGCTACCCTGAAATAAAAAAAAAACATATCAGCTGATAATTAAACAATAATAATATCAGCCTAACATTGAAACTTGAGATAATTTTCAGAAAAATATCAATAACCGAAAATAGATCGATGACAATAAGTACCTACGCTAGGAACAAAAAATAACAATTCTCAGTTGTCAAACGTTTGACAGGCAGGACAAAATGGCAGCAGTTAAGTTTGTACAACCAATCTGTAGGCGGCGCGGCGGTCAGTAAAAATAAGTAATGTTTTAAGTGTGCTCCCCCAGGTGCCTACTTACTAAGGAAATATATTTTTAGTCTGTCCCTTTTTGTTACTATAGCTGAGCGTTTTGTTTTTTTTTTATATGGATTTTTATCGTTGCATCGTTGCTAAGACCTTTATGCCAAGTCTTAATTTATAAAATATCACTTCAGTTAAACTTATTGTTCATCAGTAAATTAAATCGCCATCTTCAATAGTTCAATGGCCAGAATTTTCATGGTTCTTTTTGAAAATTTTGGAGGAAAATAAAACAAATGGAAAGCATTGTTATTTCATAATCACTACTGATTATATCTTAGCCTTTCCTTTGCTATATATTAAATAAAATGTCATCAAAATTAGTTTGTGTAGCACATTATTATACAAGACCACCACATGATGCTTTTATGTTCCTCCTTGCTTTTCTCCCTTTTATTTCATAAGATTCATCATTCATACAGTACATACATATATCGTATCTGACATTTGAGCGTTATTATAAATATGTAAAGGTAGAAGTACAAGCTTGTACTTTCTCTACAATAGAAGACATATGGACCTACTACACCACGCTGGTTAGATAGGCTGCTATAGGGTTTTATTTTTCTTCTCTTGCATAGAAGTTATATGCATATTATTTCCCTTAGTCGTCTTTTACAATATCCACAGGCAACATAGGGGGTGGTTAAACATATTCTTAATCTGTCATCACACGGAATTGAAAAATGCTGGAACATTATAAATATTCGTAAACTATGATTTATGTAAGATTTTGAAAAAATAAGTAATGCATATCATTTAAATAAACCATCAACCTTTCGACGTTCTTTGTTGGAAATAGGGCCTCTCACAAGAGAGGCTATGCTGAAATTACTATACCAACCCGTCTCACCATCGCTGCTATACCAGCAAGTCAATTTACTTCCCAATTGGAGTAAGCTCGAGTTCAGCAGTGAGTTGTATATGGAGCTGAGATAAAGAAGATAAATAACACGTATAGCACTATGTTGAATACATTTAATATCAACAAAACGAGTCAATATAACAACTTGAAAACTAAAATATTGACTATAATTTAATGTGTCCATGTCCTTTCTAGTTTGTACCTATGCCTGCTACAATTTTCTAATATGATTGTGTGAGGTTGATTTCATTTATTTGTTGTTGTGTCTCTTTTAATTATTATGCAGTCGCAGGCAAAATTGAGCTCACTAGTAAATTAATAAATGAACTGCAAAATTATTTACCTATTGGTATAGGTAAGTAGTTTATAGTATGATTACTATAAAACTATACCATACCATAAAACTATACTTATACTATAAAACTACTTACCTTAGACCCATTACTAAATTTTCTCGTGTAGTATGGTATGGTATGGTTAATGATAGTGATAACTATGATGGTCTGTCTGCTTTCTAATAAAACAGAAGAGTATATAATCTATGGAATAGCAATAAAAGACTTGGCTTCGGCCTTCTCCTCTTTCACGAAGAAAATTAACGACGTGAAGAAAACAAAGTACAATAAAATTCTGTTATTTATACCTGAAGCTACTATTGAAGATGTGGCGCTTTGCTTGACTTTGTTCAAGCCGTTTAATATGAAGAACTGAAGATTAATATAGAAAGAAAATTAAATAAGAGTTGGCTGTATGGGCTTTGTTACCTTTGCCTGTCTGAATGGACGATCTGAACCAAAGAGTAACATTATATTAACTGAAAAAGAATGGCAACTCGATGGTAAAATATGCATGTACGGAAAGTGCTGCTACCTAGAGCTAAGGCGGTGAACTAAAGTTGAAGTAATATACATATATACCTACGTATCTACATTATGTGTATGTAATTATATAGGATTTTTCTTTACTATGAAACCTACCCTGAAATATAAAAATAACATATCAGCCGTTAACGAAACGGCAATAGTTTAAACTTAATAATGAAAATTGAGATAATTTCCAGAACGAACATTAATAACCGAAAATAGATTATTGACAATAAGTACATACGTTAGGAACAAAAAAATAACAATTCTCAGTTGTCAAACTTTTGACAATTACAACAAAATGGCAGCTATGTTTGTACAAACAATCTGTAGGCGGCGCGACGATCAGTAAAAATAAGTAATGTTTTAACTGTGCCCCCCCCAGATCTGAACCAAAAAATATATATTATATTCATTTCTTTAGTGTTTTGTAGTGTTATATCATGGAGACAAGAGTAAGGAGTACCATCTCAGTGTATTAAGAAGTGTCCAATGAACGGGAGCAAATTAAGGTAGCGCTATAGTAGCAAGTGGAAGCATTTTAAAAAGAGCGCCACAAATTTCGTAGGTTCATAGGTTATTATTTATCAAATCACAGTTGACTACGTAACTCAGCACACTTCACTCTGCTTATTACTGCTACATTCATATCATTTCCACTTGCTACATTAGCGCTATTTCGGTGAGTGTTCGAACAATAATTTGCTGTTAACAAGTGGACACTTTTTTGACTAATCCCCCATACAAGATGGTACTCCTTACTCTAGTCTCCACGCTAGAGTAAGGAGTACCATCTCAGTGTATTAAGAAGTGTCCAATGAACGAGAGCAAATTAAGGTGGCGCTATAGTAGCAAGTGGAAGCATTTTAAAAAGAGCGCCACAAATTTCGTAGGTTCATAGGTTATTATTTATCAAATCACAGTTGACTACGTAACTCAGCACATTTCACTCTGTTTATTACTGCTACATTCATATCATGTCCACTTGCTGCACTAGCGCTATTTCGGTGAGTGTTCGAACAATAATTTGCTGTTTACAAGTGGACACTTTTTTGACTAATCCCCCATACAAGATGGTACTCCTTACTCTAGTCTCCATGTGTTATATTGAATATTTTGCTGGTATTTTATGGAATATGATACAGTTAAAGTGTAGTAAATATGCTATAATAGTGGTTTACGTATATTTTCATATTTTTTCAAAATTCCCAAAAACATCATTGATTTGGTTCTTAGTGCCCGATGAATGGTAACAGCTTGATTTACTGATGGACAATGACTATTAAGGCTACACAATATGAAGAAGTGATAAATAATATACGAACAAAATTAAATTAGACTTGGCTGTATGGGCTTTGATTTCTTTGCCTGCACAAACGGACGAACAGAACCAAAAAAAAAATCTATGGAATATTTACAACCGGACCGGAATGTGGAAAGTGGAATGGCCGCCGTGTTTCGTGTTACTACGATTGAATTGTGTTATCAAATCGGATATAAAATAATATGGACATTTTTGTTAGTTGAAAGTGAACCACTAGCACCAACTTGTGGACATAATAACAATGTACTGTGCTACTGATAAAACTATCCCCGGTATGTCATCGTCGCAATCCTCAAAGAATGTCAAAGATAGTAAGTTCGCTTGTCACTTTAATAATATTTTGTTTAGGAAAGGGGTGCGCTATGTATATATCATTTAATAGTTAAATTTCTTCTATAATTTTGTTAAGGGTATATTGGCACTGTAATTTATTTCGTAGTAGTCTTTATGGACGTATTCGATTTATCTAAAAGTTTGTGATTACTTTTAGAAGTTTGATGAAGTACAAACACTTTTCACAAATAAATTCTTCCTTGATTAAAAGTATATATTTATTACACAAGTAAAAAAAGGTAACAAATTCGGCAACTTTCAGTTATTTTATCGTCCTAATGTCATGAAAAATATTTAAAGCAGCGTTATTTCAAGTATCTATCTTTAGTCAGTTTAGACTTTCAAAATATAATGTAAGCGATTAAAGTTCGTTTCACATTTTGATTATTTAGGTCACAGTAATTTGAAATTGTGTATTCTTTTAATGCTATCATGCTTCCAATATGTCTACAATGCTTTTTTAATTAAATTAACTATGTCTTCTTTACTTTAACAGTTTATATTACCATTAATTCTCTTTAGAGTCATTCTAGTTCAAAATATCTTTTTTATTTTATTTGTTTCAGCACAATGATTAATGATAATTTATATAAATAAATTTAAAAGTATACAGATGTTATCACTTTTGCTTGTGATTATATGTTGATATTTATACACCATGAAATATTTATTGAATCTGAAATATGGAATGTAGTGACTTATTCTATACACAGTGGTTATGGAATATCTTCTATAAAATATTTTTAGATGAGAATCATTACTCAAATGATATGCACACAATCTTTTTCTCAAACTCAATATTTTTCCAAAAAGTAACTTAATTTTCTATATTGACAGATTAATAATAATAATAGGTGGACTACCTATATGGTAAATATCGCTCAAGGACTTCAATAAAATATGTGGCATACCAATGACTATATGTATAATATATAAAAATATGTGATCAAGGAAATCACAGTATGTTGGTGAGATTGCAACAAATAGTTAATCTAAAAGTCTATATTTATGTGGTATAAAAATCTATTTACATTGTATTGTAAGAAATTACTGTCATCAGATGGAACATGCTGGCTGCCTTTATGGTATGCTAGTTTCTGTTTACTGCTACGCTCACATAAAAATTGAATTACACAATATAAAATATTATCTCTAAATTATCCCAAGGCAACATGTCACAGGGATAAAACATGTCCTAACTGTTAATCCAGGCAATGGTCTCTTTATGCAAATTTTTATCTAAATTTGTTCAATGGTTTATGCACAATTGAGTAGCAAACATCCAATCATCTTCTAAAACTGTCATATTTATAATATTGTAGTAGGATAAACCCTAGCTGTGTGTAGTGGCTACAAATACTACCAACCTTTACTTCGCATGTGGCTGTCATAGAAGACGACTTAGAGCCTTATAACGACCTGGGCTAACTCCATCTGATGCCGTTTTGTCAACAATTACATTCCCAAGGAGGGTTGATGTCTGGCAGGCGGCCATAAAACTATTGCCATTAACTTTTACAATATGTAGGTACTATGAAAGAAGAGTACATATTGTATCGACCCCAAGTAATTGGGGTAAGAGTAGGAGAATGATGATGAGTAGGATAAACCGTTATATGTAGAAATTGTACAATGTTACTGAAACCGATTGTTCACTTCGAAAGTATTTGTAAACTGCAACTTTAAATGTTTACTATTTTATTTTTCCTTCCTAATCAAATTTAATTTTTCTCCATATAGGTATTCACTATTGTTTTGAATATATATATATATAGCATCATATTTGTTTACAAACTTTTAGCTTGATGTGTTTCTTTTAAGAATCATGGAATTTTAAATAGACATTTGCCTCTCATTTGGTTGTGTTGGTTATATATTTAAAAAACAATGTCTTGTGATGCTCACATAATGAATTTGACCCAAATTTGTTATTTGTTTACATATTAAACTTCTCTTTTAGGCATTTATCATCATGATTTCTTTTTAGCTCATATTTCCTACTGCTAGGTGGGCAATTTACCTATTATACCAAGCTGGTAAGGCAAGTTCATATAAGGTTTTATTTTAAGTTTTATGTATATTTCTCATTGATAATTATAATTGTGTAAAAGTTACAGATACAATATTTCAATATCATACTTTGAGGTATAGTTTTTAAATTTGGCAAATAATGTTATGGGCACCATAGAATCTATAATATTAATTCTCTATCATATGAAATGTCTTTATTTAACTCCTGTATATATGATATGCCTTGGAATTTTTCGATTACTATTTCACCCACTCCCACTGAAGCTATCGCTCTGAAAAATGGCACACATCTTCGATGCTTGTGACAACGCACAATTATTTAAATGCTTGTATTTTTTGTCCAACATGCGGAATGTCAATAAATGGCAATATATAATTTTCATAGTAACTTTTATATAATTATATAACTCACAACTGAAAGGACTTGATAAGTGAAATAAAATAAATGATATGATTTTATTCTAAATCCAATATGGCGGATGTTATAAATTAGCGATTTATTAATATTCATGTAACTTCTATAATATAGGTATATGATGATAGCGCCGGATGAACGAAATACATTATATATATTATAAATATATTATATACACAATAATTGAGGTGACCGTTATAAATCCAGTATGGGGTACATCAAAATATGGCAATCTATAATTATCATAATAACCCCTATGTTATGGGTATCAAATTAAAGGGATTGATGAGCAAAACGCAATAAGAAATGTAACATTATTCTAAATCCTACATGGCAGATGACACAAAATGGCGGTTTAGCTGGATTTGTGTGATAAATATGACACCTAAACAAAAAAAAAACATTTAGCATTATGATCTTGGTAAAAGCATAACATCTAAATAAATAAATTACATTTATAGAGCAGGGTTTCAAGAGCTAACCATAATTTTCATGTTGTAAGACTTGTTATTCCGAAACATTCAATGGTAAGTAGACTGACAAAGACGAAAATTAACTCCAGCTGGTCTTGAGAAATTGATAAGAATAAGATACGATTATATCTGGAATGAACTAACTGCTGTTGTGTCCCGACTACCATGATATCTCCTTCTTCAATGCAGTTTACATTTTTTATGGTAGGCGGCTTACTTGTGCTCCTAGTGTTGCTAAGGTCCAAGGGCAGCAGTATGAGTTTTAAAAAAAATACAAGTCTCAAAAAAGTATAAACCATTACGTAATTAGCAACACTTGATTTTTTAATGCAATTTCTAATTTAAATGCTTTAAAAATATTGTCAAATCAATATTATTTCTTGTTCCAATTTACCAAAATATAAATTTAACTTATTTTTTCATTGTATTTATGCATTCATATGACTGAAAAGCTTAGACACTGAGGACTGAAATTTAAACAGTAACTGGATGATAAAATAAAAATACAAAACTCTCAGTGTGTCTAGTACTAAGAATATAATTTTTGTGTTGGGTTCTAATGGATTTTATATTTACCATTATTTATATTGAGTTTAATTATCACAGTTCAAATCTTTGAAGGTGATAGCTTATCTTACAAATATCCTTAGCAAATAAATTGTCATGTGAGCTATAGTTTAGACTGAGCATGTGATTCCTACTTTGTAAACATCATATGCATTTAATAATACCCATCATGTGAAGGAATATGTTTCCATTAGAATTAGTTAGCAGTCTTTGCATATGCAATAAATATATTTATAGGTAATTTATATTTCATGCAAATAAAGTAAATACTTCATTTGCATGAAATATAAATTACATTAATATTTGTTGTTGGGTTATAAATAGTGAGAAAAAGACTTTCTACCGAAACAGAAACTGTAAACATTTTTAGACAAGTTAATGAAAAATCCATTTTTATATGTGACATACATAATTTTCAATTTTCATTTCTTGATAATAATTAGTAATTAATGATCAATCTCGATAAAGAAAGAAAGGCAAATATCGTTCTTATGATAAATAACTAATCAGCCCCAAGAAAAGTTATTTCAATAAGTTTGTTTGACGTTAAGTTATATTATAGTTAAGTACTTATTTTAACAATCAGTTTTCAAATATAAAAAAAATGAAATATTAATTTATTAGTCATAATTAAATAGTCTTATTTTATACGACTGTGATTTGACAGCTGATAATGGCGGATGACACATTAAACACGAGCCCTCCCGAAGTCAACCGAGCGATGCGCGGTAACTCACAAACGGACTGAAGATTTGGTAGATTTTCTGCCGATAACGAAACTGGTACCGAAATTAGATTTTTTTGCCGAAACTTGCTGAAACCGAATCTTCGGTCGGTCACTAGTTATAGTAAATATGATTATTATTTAGGTGAGGTTTGCGCTATTAAAAATGATTATTAGCACTTTTTGAATATGTATTAGGCTAGCAGTTGAATTGGGATACGCAGAACTTTACAACATATTTCAATACAATCCAAGTTCTTTTATGAATTTGTCTTAGTGGAATTAATGTTAATAATAAATATTGTTTGGTGACGCCTGTGAATTCTATCTATCTAAATATATCTTATAAAAGTTGAATAAGAGTTTTATACTGATTTGAACCATTCGCCATAAAACATAGATCAAAATCCTATGCAATGTATTGTGCTCTTATTAGCCTAAGTAGACATGATAAATTATGCTAAGCGCAAGGTCAGAACATTAATTCAAAAAATCTTGCAAAATAATTGACATTTCATAAGATTGTAAGCTACGAGATAAGACTGCTAAGACTCTGTTTACCGCTTGTCTCTTGGTCCGAGCTAAAGAATTTCTTCTTAAGAGAATGGTGTCGACGAATTATAATGTTGACCAGGATGATATAGCTTTTCGCTTTTGCGATGGGAATCGGTGATTCGACATCCGGGCTGAACACGGAAGTCATGTAGTTGATAGTGTTGGTCACCCTAATGACGATGGTGAGGGAATACAAGGGATTATGTGGTCGCATACCACCCTACCATCACCCCAGAAGGAACAGACAGGATGGGTCCAGACCATAACCTGTCTGCAAAAAAAATGGCCTTTCGAGAAGCGCCGCAACAGTTTTCATGTCTTTAGACCTTCCTTATGGTCTCTAATCCCTGACATCTAATGCCGTAGGCAAAGGGGATGTCTGTAGGAGGCTTTAGCGTTTAGATGCCCAAGAAGCTTGTAGTCGCGACGTCTGTGCAAGCCTCGGGAGCAAGTGGGATGTGCGACGCATTGGGCGTTGCATCGGTTGTTCCGGTGGTGATTCCATATCTTTCATTTATTCGCAAGCGATGACCGAATTGCCCTACTTAGAGGGGCTCAGAAAAGACTTATCGTATTTCTTCTTCTTGGGTCACTATCAGCTGTAATCGTTGTAATGGTGACAATCATAATAAAGGCTCGGGTAACAAGCGTGCTTTGACTAGACTGATGACAACGGAGGATCGGTTTGCCATCAGAACAGTCTGAAGGTGCTAATAATAATGCTAGACAGCTCAGGCTAGTCAAGCGTATGGCATACGTATAGATATATGTCATTTGCTTTCACCAGTAAATCTATACTAATATTATAAAGAGGAAAGGTTTGTATGTAAGTATGTTTGTAATGAATTGGCTCAAAAAGTACTGGACCGATTTAAATAATTCTTTCACCATTTGAATGCAACATTATCACTGATTATTATAGGCTATTTTAATTGTTAGAAATATATAAGGATCCCTACTAAAATTACAATAATGTTACCCAAGGTGTAAAAAAACGCCCATAAAATATCTTTCATCGCATATGCTGCGAAAACTATTGATAATAGAACCAAAAATGTTCCACAATATTAAAGAACATATCAATATCTACAAAAAATGTCGCGATAGCATGTGTCTAACTATTGTAGTTATGTCACTCTAACTACTTTTTAACATTTTAAAATTTAATAGAAATTTCGACCATAATCAGACCAAGTTATTTATACCTTTGCCTTAATCCTTACCTAAATAAATGTTTTCTCAAGCAAGGCTGTTTAAATACCTGTAAATAACTTTTTATTTTATTAAAATCGGACACTCCATTCGAAAGATATTACGAGTTTAATAAAATTGAAATAAAATTAATTCGACGCCGTGACGCGCCGGTGCGGCGGGGGCGGAGTGCAGGAGAGGGGCACATCTATGAAATAGGTAGCCGCGCGGCTCGCTCTGAGAAATGTAAGCCCTCCCAATATGTGTAATGGAACAAGAGTTTTGGTTATGGAATTGCGAGACAATGTGATTGTAGCTACTATCATCACCGGTCCCGCGGCCGGACAGCTTGCTCACTTTCCGCGGATACCGACGGATTGTCCTATATCTTTTAAAAGATTACAGTTTCCTATAAAGATATCGCTTGCCCTTACAATAAATAAATCCCAGGGACTAACTTTTTCTATGGTTGGCATCGATCTAAGAAAAGAGTGCTTTTCTCATGGCCAACTATATGTTGCACTTTCTCGAGTAGGGTCTCCTGAAAATCAATATGTTTTATTGCCATCTACAAATACCACTGCTAACATAGT
Organism: Lymantria monacha; assembly: GCA_905163515.2. Classification (NCBI taxonomy): domain Eukaryota; kingdom Metazoa; phylum Arthropoda; class Insecta; order Lepidoptera; family Erebidae; genus Lymantria; species Lymantria monacha. The sequence continues at coordinate 14,998,350 of LR991096.1, forward strand.
GTATAGTGAAGCATTAAGGTAAAAATGGGAAATTAAAATAAAAATCTAATAAAATTTAAGTCTAAAATAAAAGATGTACTTGAATAAATAAATGATACACAAATAAAAAAAAAAAACTACATTAAAATAAATAAAAAATATAAATCAAAAAGGAAAAATTTAAAAAAACTTAGCACATAAGTCGGGGTGGTATATTTTTTATTCTATGAAATATGTGATAATCAGTACTTATACAGTAATAGTAGGTATAATATAATGTATCTAATTATTATTAGTATACCTATACTCTAAACCTGTGAGTGAGAGAGTGAAATGTTTTTACAAATTACCAGTTGATGTCATTTATTCTGTTTACTCATTTTGTTTTCAAACATCAACCCAAGGGAAGCCAGCGATACACTATTGCTAAATACATTATTATTTAGGTATGTCCTGCATTTACTGTACGTTTATGCCAAAATGTTTAATAAATAAATGTTCACCCGTGCGAAGCCGGGTCGGGCCGCTAGTGTACAATAAGTTGTAAATCTTTCAGCTTTAATGCTCATAAGTCAATTGTTTAAAAGGAAGGAGGAATGAATAAATGCATTTTCGACAACATGAACTATTAAAGCTTTATATGTTTCTGATTTTCAATTATACAAACTACAAAGTCATCTTATAATACCGTTAGAGGCTTTCGCTGTCGCCTGAATATTTCGTGATTAACAATTCTTATAAGCAAAGTTACGAGTAAGAGGGTCAAGGTAACTGCCGTTTGCTTCGAGTCTCGCGTGTCTATTTCTGACATATCGATTTTGACTTTATCACGATCAACATTCAGCATCGTGTAATGTATTAAGCGTGAAGGGAAGGTATATTAGTATTTTTTTATCCGACCATGGTGAGGCTAAACGGAAGATTTTTTTTTATTTTTAATACGATACGCATAATTGATATTTAATGTCATCAGAGAATTTGAAACTGAAAATGCATAATTAAAATATTTTTGTTATATTTTGAATATTTTCTTGTTTCATTCATAGTATTTAAGGCGCGATTTTTCTTAGTCGAGTTTTAGTTTCTAATTTACTTTTTTTAACATTCTAGGATTACTAGTTGCTCTGTATTTAAAACCATTTTTAAATATAGGTTTTTTACTTGCTTGTTGCTTTAGCTTAGATATGTAAGCACTAACTTGAAATGTAAATGATTGTTATAGCCACCTCCTCCGTGTGGTGACGGAGTAAGAATACAATTCACCACCCCTCTATCTTACCCGTGGGTGATCGTAAGAGACGACTAAGGGATATAAAACGCATATAACATCTATGCAAGAGAAGGAAAACTCGAAACAAAACCCTATACCAACACGTCTGACTAGCGTGGTATAGTAGGTTAATTTCCCTCCCATTACGAAGGAGACCCGAGCCCAACAGTGGGACATGTATGGGCTGTGCTGTGATGATAATGATGGTGATGTTATAGCCACGTCGTGACTATGGCTGTATGGACTTTCAGGTGCTAGAATCTGAGATCATTTTATTAAGATATTTTATTAACGAAGTGTTGAAAGTATAAAGGTACGGCCAAACCTGCGCGTCCAACACGCGGGACGCGAAACTAGAGCGTCTAAAAACGCGTACAATAAGTCACGCGCCGTGGTCGCTTAGGTGTGCATGGCGCCATAAGATATCACGGGTAGCGTCCGGTAGCGTCTGTCGCGGGGCTGACGCTCCCGCTTCGCAGTCGCTTTGGTCGCGCAGTTTTAGCCGTACCTTAAAGGTACGGCCAAACCTGCGCGTCCAACACGCGGGACGCGAAACAGGAGCGTTTAAAAATGCGTACAATAAGTCCCGCGCCGTGGCCGCTTAGGTGTGCATGGCACCATAAGATATCACGGGTAGCGTCCGGTAGCGTCTGTCGCAGGTCTGACGCTCCCGCTTCGCAGTCGCTTTGGTCGCGCAGGTCTGGCCGTACCGTAAAGGTAGACCTTTCAAACGATACATAATGAAGTCTTCGGCCTTATAATAGTAACAAACCTTTGAATTTTAAATTGCTAGGATATGTTTATAATATGCACCCAGTATGCATTAGAATCACCCAAACCGATGAAAACATGTAGGTATGTATGTATATAGGATTAAGATACAATAAGCTTATAAGCTATGTCCATATGAGATTACAACCATTTATAGTCACATTTATCAAGTCCTTGCACATTTACACTCGCAAAATATCTCTACACGGGATAAGATATTATCGTGCATAGTATTTTCAATTGTATGCATATTATTATAAGGTTGATAATTAATCATCTTCACAAAGTTTAAACTTTTCGGGATCTACACAGAATTGTTCCTAAACTGTCCTTCAACTTCTGAATTAAACGACTGTGAGCAAATACTATGTGCAGGTTCAACACAAAGATAAATGTTTATGTACCTCAATGTTCGTAATTTAGCAATTATTATGAATTTGCTTAAATATTATTTTATAATTCAAATATTAATATGTACTCTATAAAAAATAATGTGACATTTTGTAGTTCGCAAAGTAAGACTTGCGTTTGTCCCAGTTTCAGGTTGGTGGCCTGTACCTGCAATACTCGCTTCTAAATGCCAGAGGTAGATTTGTTAGCGAGATAAAGGATAGGAAGAGGTTGACTCTGCCATTTTATAGTTACCTAATGTTCACGCATATTAGCTTTGATATTTCTCGTAAGAAATTTGATTGACACTATATAGTTTAGTTTGACTGATATTTCTTTAAATTTACATGTTTATTTTTTTAGTTAAATTAAATTAAATATGTTTAAATTATAAACTGGAGTTTTATCTTAAACGTTACATATATTGACTCTATGCTTTTATCCGATTATAATTTAGTTTATCCTGACCCGTTGTTTCGGTAACTTTATGGTATCCATAGGAGCACCTCGCATATAAAATAGTTTTATTTAATATCTTTAATACTCACAAACATCACAAATCGTTCCTTTTACATTTATTTCTTGTACTAGTGTAGTACTATAGCTGTGGGGTAGCGGCTACGAATACTACCAACCCTTACTTTGCTCGTGGATGTCGTAAAAGATGACTAATAGCTTTATAACGACCTGGGCTAACTCCATCTGATGCCGTTTGGTCAACAATTGCATTCCAAAGGAGGGTTGACGTCTGGCAGGCGGCCGGTTATAAAACTATTGCCAATAACTTTTACAATATGTACTATGAAAGAAGAGTACATATTGTATCGACCCCAAGTAATTGAGATAAGAGTAGGAGAATGATGACATTTATTTCTTGTACTCACCACAGTAACTCTTCTTTGCCCTTAATCGAAGTAGAAGTTTTGTAAGATGTTTAAATTTTATTTAATTTATTCAATCCTAAGCAGTTGTCATCCGTCGTGAATATTATTAAAGTAGGCACAGGAATTTCATAGACATAAATATAAATGTTTATATCTATATCGATATTAGTAAATGTTAATAATAGGCTTTGTATGACTGTATTATTGTAGAGCCCATATTTAACCTACAATAAGACCGATTGAATAAGTTGTAATATTTATACCTTGTGTGGTGACAGGTTAAGTATCAATATCACCACCGCCTTTGTACTTTCGTAAAATCGGCTGATGTATCACCACGAAAATAGGCAGTATCACTCACCTCGGAAACAACAATAGTAAATGCAAACGCTAGAACGAATTCTTAACGTGGCTATTATGTCATTATTCCTCTTGCCTGTGTCTAATAGTGGACTTTGAGAGGTCGATGGATAGATGGGATCATTAATTTCATTTGAAAACTATTGCAATTCTTATTTGATTTTTAGGATTAATTTAGTCAAATAGGTATTACATAATTTTACTTGTGTTCCAGCCCTTATGCTGGCCATGAATGAGTATATACTAAATTGCAAGAATTAAGGGGTAGTACTTGCGTCACTGTTATCTCCTCACATAAATACATAACAGAATCCGTCATTAGGTGTCATTCCTAGTTCGACTTAATAGCAGCACTCCTTTTCCTTGCTATGTTTTCATTCTTTTTTAAATCTGGTAAAATACTTTATTTTTACCCTTTTATGGCCTCAAACATTTAAATTTATTTATTATTGTCTTTAAGTCCTTAAAGTTGATGATATAAGTAGTATTTAATCATTGGCATTTAGAAAACATTGGATAACTAACTCATTCACTCTTTAAAACCTTGTAAAGTACTATTCATGTGCAAGTTAAATAATCACGCATATGCTATGCTGTCTATTACTATTTCAATGTTAAGCCAATTAGTTATATGTTTTTATATTTATGTAGAGATCATTTATACTCCAGCATTCACATGGAGTCTTAAGCACTCTAATGAGATGCCTGCTCATTCTACAGTTGTTCAGTACACAGACAATGTTTAATTACTGCTTACTACTTTCATACAAACTTTATCTAATTGACGATTGCGCTAGCAGAATTTAGAAGTTATAATTTTAGATAGAAACTTGCTCGCCATAGGCCTTTAGAAAAAACTTACTTAAACTAACTTAATGACATGAGATACTCTTTTGTATAGCCATATTTTCTAATCGACTATTTTCAATTTTTTTTTTTATATTAACCTTTGCATTCAGTTTGGCGATAATGCTGCCTCTATACTTCTTGTGATTTTGGTGTGAAACATTTTCTTACTGTAGATTTCAATGACGGCCTTACACGAGCTGTTAAGTACGAAGGAGGTAATAAAAACAGTTAATGTTAATAATATATCACGTAAAATATCTTTGTATTTGCTAGTTTGGTCTTGAATCTTATCGAGAGCACAATTATAACAGGCGTGTGCCTGTGAACAGAAATTCTTTTTTGTGTTTTAAGTTTTTTTTTACTGATGGCAAACAAGTAAGCAGCACATCTGATGGTAAGCGATACTGTCGCTTATGGATCTTAGTAATACCAGGGGCAGGTCATAGCGTTCGAGAAACACAACAGTCTGTAGTTCATTCGTTCGTGTCATCATTGAAAATAGCCATACTAATGTCATGTATAAATTGCAATAACATGCTTTTTAATATCTGAATAACGTAATCAAATTTAGATGAACCATAGAGTTATTAGGCTCTTTGATTTCCTTGCTAATGTATTTTGTGACGCTGTTATATTTTGACATGCCCCCAGCAACGAGTGTATTGATGCGTTGAACGTACATAGAGAGAGGTGTAGTCACGAAAGGCCGGGGTGCTCTGGGCGCCGCGTCTGCTGACATAGTTCCGGGCGCCGGCGCGGCGGACAGGAACACTGCAGCCCAGCCAGACGACACGCGGTCGCCTACACAAGCGCTCCAGCCCTACTGAGCTCCACCGAGCCTTTGGCATCGCGAACTTAAAACTTCTTGAATTCCGAACGTTTCTGTTGTGATTTACAACATTAATTCGCTGCTATTGTTCTATTGTGTCCATAGTGATGTGCGTAAGCTTGATTCCATATTGGTGAAGTGTTTGAGGTGAAAACATTTACAGTACAGAAATCGAGTAATGAAATCTATGTATGCGTTGACGTTACTGTAGAAAAGTGATCACGTAAGTGAGTTAAATATTTCGTATAAAGGATTCTGTTGTGTGTTTCAAACTGTGCGTCAGATAAGATACGAAGTACTAATTACAAAATCCGTTCGTGTATTGCCGCGATTCATTTCGATCAAGGACGTTATTGTGAACGAGTAAATAAAAGCCGCCAAGCTGTATTCGTTCGAAAGTTTTAAGGTCTACGATTACGATGAAGATAGAACGTACAACGGCCACGAAGATGGCTTTGGCACTTCTAATAGAAGTGAGTACCTACCTGCTTTTAATTAATAATTTCAAGTCATAAACACATTTTATTTTAAATCATTCATCTTTCAGGTAGATAAGTAGAGTAGTCTTTTTTATTTTATTATTAATGACCGTTTCTTTTTACTTTGAAATATGCATGTGATGAAAAGATGAACATCTTTTAATGATAAATATAGCTTTGAGAGCCGTTGTTCCACGGTTTATATTTATAATACATTTAGATTGTATATATAATAACTCTTTTTCGCGTGGTGACGGAGTAAGATTACAATTTACCACCCCCTATCTTACCCATGGGTATCGTATAATACGATTAAGGGGTATAATATGCATATGACATCTGTGCAAGAGAAGGAAAACTCGAAATAAAACCCTATACTAACACGTCTGACCCGCGTGGTATAGTAGGTCAATTTCCCTCCCATTACGAAGGAGGCACGAGCCCAGCTGTGGGATATATATGAGCTGAGATGATGATGATATAATAACTATGGTTTTCTTTGTGGCGACGGAGTAAATATACAACTCACAGATATCTTGCCCGTGTGTGTTGTAAAAGACGATTAAGAGAGAGAAGGAAAGCTCGAAATAAAACCTGTACCAGCGTCTAAATATCGTGGTATAGTAAGTCAATTTTTATTGTAGAGAAAGGCAGGCTATGGTCTGGACGCAAGTCGTCCGTTCCGTCCGGGGCGACGGAAGGGCGGCGCGTACTGCTTAACGCACCGTATTACCCCCTTATCGCCATTAGGTCGGCCATTGGTATCGAATCCTTGACATCCATGACCAACTCGGCGAGTTACCCTTTCGGGTACCATCCACCATCTGCCGGGGCGTTGTCCTTACACGGTCAGCCTCTCTGTGGGTGACGGACTATTCTCCGGTCCAGTGATCCGCGGCCTCGGCTAGAGCGGCATTTGGGGCCGTCCATTAATCACGTGATCTTTTTTAAACCCCCCTCCCCCTTGGTGGTACGTGGTGAGGTTTAAGACTATGCCGCCATCCCCCCACCAACATCACGTGAATTTTTAGTACCTACAAAGAATTAGCCCACAACTCACTCTATTCTCGGTTTATCCTTTTTAAAACTTTGCAAAAAGGTCTTTATCACTTATTTTAAACATTGTTTTAATGCAAAATGTACGAGGTAACGGTTTACGCATATGTATTTGACGCCAAAACAACAGAATAACTGGCGACTGGCGTGCCGAGCCGGGTTGTCGTCGGCGGCGCTTGAGGACTTCTTGCCGGCGCGTGAGGAGTTCGACTTGCCTGGCAACGGCAAGTCGAAATCACACTACACGCCGCTTTTTGGTTTAGAAATCGCGCGTTTGACAAAATAATAAATACACATGATATCTTACTACACCCCCCTCCCCCTTGTGATATTTCGTGATTTTTGTCAAACCAGTCCCCGCCTCCCATTCAAGCCTCACGTGATTAATGGATGGCCTCTTAGACGCAAGTACTCGCGCCTACGCCGCCCCAGGCCAAGCATGAACATTTATATAACTTTTTATTATTTTAACTCTAGATAACGATAACTATGCACAGTAAGATTATAAATATAAAATTCAATACCTCTTTTATTCGAAAAATCGTCACCATTCTCCACATTTTATCCTAGTCCAACCTGACGTTGGGAAAACGCGCTTTTCTTTGTCACTAACTTTGTCTGCCTATATATAAATTTAACTAAATAACAGAACCACATTTTGAACACAACGTCATTTGAAATAAAACTAGTTTTACTGATTTTATCGCGTTTGTATTTAATTTTTAATTTGCCGACCTCCCGTGACCATGAACGCGATAGAATCCGTTTTATTTCAAATGTGTAAACACTCGTGTAAACATTAGAAATCATTACACAACTTCATTACTCAAAGCAGGTCCTTTTGAAGCATATTGAGATCATATTTTAGGGTGACATTCCAAATACTGACGCTGAGGTTTATAATAAGAAGGCAAAGTGTCGCCACGCCTTCATATTTCCGTGGGACTTCTTACAATCTAAGGGATTATCAAGGCAAGTGGTAGCAGCACTCCTGGAAACTGATAACACCAACTGATCGTGAATCCAGGCGTGGCGATTATGGCATTATCTTCCTTGTGGAGAAGTCCAACAAGAGACATCGATAATCTGATTGTTGGACTATGGTTGACTTTTCCGTGTGGTGACGGAGTGAGAATTTATTTCACACATTTCTTGTTCATGGGTGTCGACTAAGGAATATAATATGCAGATAAAATCTATGCAAGATTAGGAAATTAAATTAAACCCTATACCAACCTGTCAGACCAGCGTGGTATAATAGGTCAATTTCTTTTTCTTCCTATTGTGGAGGAGGCGCGTGCTCAGTAGTGATATATATAAGTTAAGATGATGATGATGGTGACAAGTGATTTAATTATGGAAATGAAAAATCGAATAATTAAACTTTAAAAAAAAAATGTAAACCGACTTCAAAATAAGATCAGCCAAAAACCATACTTATTTAAAACACTAAAAACCGAAGAATAAGATGCACTGTTTAATTCTTGTCTAATTCTAATTATGTATTAATTTTTATGAAATATAATTACAATGTATGCTAGAAATCCACTAACACGATTTGAAGTCGGTGCCAAGCTTAAATTAATAAAAAACAATAAGCTTAATGATATATACACACAGGGTGAAAAATTAATAAAATCAAATTATTAAAGGAAATAAGAATTAAAAGATGTTTTCAGAACACTATAACGCAACAACTTTAATACCAGTACTAATCTATGAACAGTAACACTACTAATCTATGAACAGTGATGATTTATGACAAGAAAATGTGGTCCCTAAATGTGGGTCTCGTAACAAAACTCAAAGCCGCTCAGCGTACTATGGAGCGGGGTATGCTCGCTCGTTTCTGTGCGAGATAGGATTCGAAATACGCTCATCCATAGAATAACGGACGTAATCGACATATTACCAACACATCGCTCAACGAACTGATAATTGCTGGAGAATAAAAGTTTGGTAATTTGTGGCGAAATATGAGAGAAGCTCAAGTCCAGATGATGATACATATTTACAACAGTTCGACTTTGAGAAAGGTGAATTGAAAAAGGTCCATCCTTCCAGCTTGGTATGTTATTTTCTACCTACGTAACAAAGATCATATATCGGCAACATAAAGAATTACCTAACTCCTAATCGTTATGGAGTAGTACCTTACATTATCAGCTTACGTGATTAAATTGAAAGAATACAGTTAAAGGTCTATGCGTGCATATGATATTGAAATAATTGTCCTCCAACTCCTAACCGCTAAGGAGATGTACCTTCCATCACCAGCTCATCTAAATGAGATCATCACTACCAGATGCAAATATTTAAATAGCTTTGGAAAATATATGAGACACGTAATATGTCCCTATATAATTTTAAGGTTGGCCTCGATTTCCATGAATTCCCATCATCAGATCATGATTTGGTGACAATGGGACCACCTCGGGAGTTAACTTGAAAGAATACAGCTAAAGGTCTATGCGTGCGTATGATATTGAAAGAATTATCCTCCAACTCCTAACCGTTCAGGAGATGTACCTTCCATCACCATCTCACCTAAATGAAATGATCACTGCCAGATGCAAATATTTGAATAGATTTGAAAAATACATGAGACACGTAATATGTGCCTATAAAATTTGAGGGTTGCCCTCGATTTCCATGACTTCCTATCATCAGATCATGACTTGGTGACAATGGGACCACCTCTGGAGTATACCCTTTAGAAAGAAAAAAGAATTTTGAAAATCGGCTCACAATTGACAAAAATATCGCTGAACATACATAAAAATAAAAAATACATACAATGAAACATAGAACCTCCTCCTTTTTGAAGTCGGTTAAAAAGTGCAATTTGTACTCATTCACAAGACGTTCCGTGTCATTGTAAAAGATTAAACATTATAACTTCTACCATTTCTGCTTCACCTTTGGTTGACTGGTAGAGAATGCCTCCGGCATTAAGTCCGCCATTGTACTTGTTGCATGAAGTTTAATAAATAAATAAATAAATATATGCTCTTGCTCACCTATTCTTTAAATAGTTTGGTAAAAAAAAACCAAGAGATACCTTACCACCACCACACATTGTGAATGTGTAAAAATTTGTAAAATAAACTGTTATGTAATTTTAATTAAATAATTTTTCTTTTAAATACGTCGTAAAACAATTCTAAATTTTTAACTGGCAACAACTTAATAATATACATAATTTGCTACCTATTACGGTTAATGAAAAAAGATTACCGTACTTTAAACAGCACTAAAATGCTTTTAGAGCATCCTCATATGAATTATATCTAAAGGTTTATGTTGTCACCGAAGACAAAGACCGGGTTGCGGTGGCCCGCTCTGGGGTCGCACGCCACGTCTTCTCTCGCCACGGACGGATTTAGTGGGGAGTGACCACTCCATAGCCCGCCGCCAAAAAAAAAAAACGTTTATGTTGTAATCAGTTCGTAATATACTTTCATTTATCAATTTACAATAAATATACAGTAATCAAGTGAATTATCTTTGTGTACAAATTCCTTTATTTTTATCGCCAACTTGATTACTAAATTCGACTCTATAAAAATGAGGTGAAAATAATATAATGATATATATGTATTTTAAAAGATATAACATATAAGACCGTATCAGAAGTAGTACAATCTGTTCGCAATACACTACATAATATAAACGTGAAGCTTGAAGAACCAGTCAAGTTAGCTGAGCGAGAAATAAGTAGCAAGTATTACACATACATACGCATTGGTCGCGAGATAACAGTAGGCTGTAGGTGAATTGGTGAACGGGCGTTGGCATGACTAGTCAGTCTCTGTCTGGTCTGATCGGTCAGTAAACACCGGCGCTTCGCATCGAGAGTACGCGTACGCGCATCCGACAAATAAAAATTATACACTGTGAAAATTTAGGCCGCTCTCGGCTCGAGTTTACTTGTTTCGTCGCTCAGATAAAGTGTGCTTATTGATCGAACACTGTAGCATTTTCTATTTTAATTATCCTTTCTATTTTCTTTTGCGTTCGATATGATTGCAAAAATCCGAAGTGCCGAAACGTAATTTATGTGCCACTTTTATCTATGTGGGCTACGTGATAAGGTGTCAAGTGTGTTGGCTTTTGGTATTGGTTTGTTTTCAATCTACATTGCCGTTAGGAGGCAGACGTTATTTGTGTGTTCGTTATAATTCGGTTTTGGTGAATGAGTCAGCTAACAGGCGTCGGTATTGTGAACTTTGTCAACGTGCTGCCTACTATATCCGAAGGTAATACCAAGTCTTACGCTTAGCTAGACTATATAGAACAATGCATACATTTTCTGTTTTAACAAATACAACAGAAAATGTAACAAAATAATGGATGATTGTTTTTATTGCCGATCGGGAATTCTAGGATGTGATTGTGGTGTAATGTGTTACTCGAGCTTTTACGTCATTAAATTCTTAGTAACAAGGAAACCTGAAACGGTGTTCGGTAGTGAGCTAGTATACAATGAAATGTGGATGGGTTAAACATTTTCAAAATAAAGGCATGTGTGTTGCTGTGTGGGTATTGTAATATATTTACAATACAACCTGTGTTATATTCCATTGCATTTATTACCCATTAAACTATACTTGTATGCATATTTAAACAATTTAATTGTTACTTATATTATTACACTATTATGTCAAAAGCAGTGTAATATCGGTAATGTAATGTAAGTAAAACATTACCATACCTATGTTAAAAATATTTTAATTCTCCCATATACTTACGATGGGGAACTTCATTTTGACGTTTAATGTTTAATGTTCTTATCCTATCTTGTAAGCAATCTTATACGTTCAGAAAATTTTATTAAAGTCGCTGGTGCTATTGTCGGGATTACCATGAACGATCATCATGAACAAATATCATTATCCGATTTCTTTAAATTAAGATAAACTATACATTTTGTATAATTATGTTTGTAAAGTACAAAACCATGTTTTTATCTATTGCCTATGTCGAATGTCACGCATTTTCGTCATTAAATCTATTTTGAGACTTAATAATTAAAATATGTATATTTAAAAGATTTACACATGATATTTTAATAGCGTAGAAACTGAATTAATTATTTCGCAGTGTTATACAGTTGATAAAATCGCTTGTTTAAATGTCCGTGAAAGTTAACTTTCTTTTTTGCAAACCATCTTTGCTCTTTATTAACTTTTTATCAATGAAATAACTCACTAACTAGATATATTATTATATTAGCAGCATGCATAAAATAAATATTATTATTAGCGACGTTGCCTCCGGAAGTGAGTTGACTCGTTCTACGAGGACAACTATTTTTTTTTATGGGGGTGAGTCAGAGGCTAAAAGCTCGTGGCCTTGAAAGCATCCGCGTTATCCGGCAGTAAAGTCGCAGACGCAGGTGCGCTTGGCCTACCTCCCAGGTCGACGACCGTTAGGACGAAACAATGATTAACTTCTAGTCTGTAGGTTGTATTTAATCAGATGTTTTAACTTATATATGTATATATTACATAATAAATTGCGATCACAGCAATTTAATAGTGCTAAGTTTGATATCGTCAATAGGCTTAAATTAATATGCTGTTAATCGAATTTATACATATTGTTCTAAAGCATAAAATAGAATTTCACGATATTTATTACCTTCAATCCTCAATAATAGAACTCAGTATAATTTTTTTTTTTAAAGACCACCCTGCACTAAGGAAATAATGCCTGTATTGCGGGGGACTTTATAGACATACAATTAACGCAGACAAATTACACCCAGACTCGGAATAACACTTTATGGACCGCGCAAAGTATTGTCCTGCGTGGGAATCGAAACCACGGCACTGGCGGAACGGAACGGAAAGTTTGGTATCTTAATCATTACTCCATCTGTGCAGTATTAGTTAAAAGGAACCTTTTTCCAGGCGTTTAAAGATGTTCACATATTTGAAATAATAAAAACCTATGTAGATATATCAAATAAATTAATATCTAACAATTTGTTAAATATTTATTTGTCTCTAGGTCCTTGACCTTGCAAGTCCGATCTAGTAACTTTCATACTGCAATGCACTATTAAAACTTGCCGGAAATATGACCTATCTATTTTATTGTTTATGAAGGTTACGTTGTTTATAAGTGTTATCGTTCACCTTAAGACTTATGCAACGGTTGACCATGAGACGTTGATTTCTAATCCTGAGGCGGGTGTTAATGCATTCTTTCTAAAGGTTTTTATTAATTAATACATTCTTTCTAAAGATTTCGTGATAGCAGCATCCGAGAAATTGTTTCTGACAATAGATTCAGTTTGGTGTTAATAGGTAAAATATAGCTCCTCTTACCTTTCCCTTTTTTCTTTACCTTCGAGGAAACATACGTAAAAATCTTTATTATATATTGTACTTACCTTGTTAAAACGAATTTCAAACCCGCCTAACTTCTATATAACAAATCTCATGAACCAATTACTTAATATTAATAATATTTTCCAATCTTCCTGAGTTTCTTTATGTGGAGATATTCATAGACTTGTGACATTCATGAAGCTTTAAATTTTAACGGCCCCACAAATACTGTTATGTAATAACAAACTGTGCAAGTGTTAAATTGGTCATAGGACATCCTCTAGGAACTATAATCACATCGTAATCAATGTTTTGCTGTTATTGTTAACATATATAGCTACTGCCTTGCTGTATGAGCCGCAATTTTATGTAATAGCCTGATCGTCGAGATATAAGATGTTACTAGTTCTTATTTCTCAATAATGAAGCTATCCAGTTGAATAATAACTAATTAAATCTAGATTGGTAATTGAAAAGAATGCCTGAGAATAGTGTTTTGTAACTAGTGTACCTATTAGGTTTTGTAATTGAGCATAGATTAATTTTACAGTCTCGGGTATTTACCTCCGAACTATTAGATAGAGATATGACAGACCCGTATTCTACTACAAAAACGTCAACCAATAAAGGGCGAGTCTGGCCTTTTACCAAGTCAACCCATTAATTAAGTATTCAATGTATTCATGGTTAACTCAGTATTCGAACTTATGAGCTCATATACTACAGTCGCATGATTATGCCACTGTACGATGAAGTCATAGTATATATTTCTATTCAATTGCCTTGTTTTAAATAAATTGCAAACCGTGATTACGTACGAATTTGTAACTAACTGTAGATCAATACATTGTGTAATAGATTTAGATTGTCGATTCGAATAAGCCTCGCTAGATGTTGTAATCAATCATAGTGACCCGTTAGTTTGCTTATGTTAGAAGAATGCAAGTCTAGGAAGTCGTTAGAAGCAAGGAAATAATATATATATATATATATATATATATATATATATATATATATATATATATATATATATATATATATATATATATATATATATATATATATAATAAAAGTCTAGATTTCTCAAAAACGTTTGAACGAATTTTAATAAGATTTTACGTTCTACGAACTTAAATCCCGAGAGACATACTCTCCTGCATTGCATAAAGTCAGATAGTAAACAGCTCAGAGGATACCGCTACGTGCGGTGCTGAATGCGATGATGAAATTACGACAGAGTGAAGGTAACAGTTGCAAAGTTTATGTAAAATATATCTATAAATACTTGGTCAACCCAAATGAACTTTTAAATATAAATAATACGTATTGTATCTAAATAAGCTATTGTGCCGTGGTTTCGCTCGCGTGATTATTGAATTTTTATCTCAGTGCAGGAAATAAAGAAAAATGCTTGCAAAAATGTAAATTACCGTGTGGTGACGTGTTATCTTTCGTCTACTGTCATTGAATACTACGGGAACGTGGAAGGCGCAAAAACCGACTGAAGGATCACCGGAGCCATGGGAACCATCGTTCTCCTGGGGAACTCTTATGAGGTTCTCTTTTACGAGTCATATATTCTATAATGGACATTAATAGGCTGATGAAGAAGACCTTCAGGAGTTTATCGTATAGATTAACAGTTATATAAATGTATAATATTTTTTTGTACTGAATTGGCTAAAAACGGATAGTCTCTCTTACGCGAACTTGCAGTTAAAATAAAATAACACGTGGTTCAGAATTTAAAATTCATCTTTAGGCACTTATTTAAAATGCGCATTGCCATGCGAGGCTAATCTCTATTATAATAAAGTAACTGTAACTATAGCAGCGATCGCGTGCTGAGTCGAAGTTTCCAATTAGTAATGACTTTCTACATTTTACGTTCTCTAGAGATTTCATCCCTCCAACAAATGTAGAAATTAATAGTTAATGTAGTAAGTAATATAATTCTTTGTTGAAATTGCTTCTTATTGTCCCACCCACCTAAATTAATAAAACTTCCAAAAGTTGTTAACGTATTTTAATTATTAAATTTCCTTAGAATTCGTTTTTGTGCTTTGTAAAACACTTTAATATTAATTCTAATCATTCTGTTCTTGTATTTTGTAAAGATCAAGTTTTACGTGTACATAATAATTCATAATTCAGTAATCTAATTTAAGGAATAACTTGTTTGATTTAAAATCCTCTTGGTGTTAATTTCTTAATAAGAAAATTATAGTGAAAAGAATAAAGATTAGTAATAATATTGTAAAGAAATTTAGTACGCAGTAGTACACACTGCTAATAATTATGTATAATACATTATAATAATTAAATCAAAAGCAGATTTTTGTAGAAAAAATACTGACAATATTTTATTTATTAAGTAGTATCTATTCAGAACTATGTACATTGAAATGTTAACAACGATACTGCATTATGTAACAGTGACCGAATATTTGACTACATAATG
The DNA here is from genome assembly GCA_905163515.2 of Lymantria monacha. Taxonomy (NCBI): domain Eukaryota; kingdom Metazoa; phylum Arthropoda; class Insecta; order Lepidoptera; family Erebidae; genus Lymantria; species Lymantria monacha. The sequence goes on from LR991096.1 coordinate 15,014,016, forward strand.
TGGAAAACACTATCTATGTGTCTATAATATTCCTTTGCGTTCCAACTCGTAACTCTTATAACCTGGTTTTACGTGGTTTATGTAAAGTAGGGTCGATGTTTCGATGCCAGGCAACCTTTGTTTTATTTCTTTATCCCCGACTTCAAAAAGATCAAAAATATCCTAAATCAAACAGAAATACAATCTGCGCCATTTCGCTAGCATTTTTTATTGTTTGATATTTCTTATTGCGAAGATATTTTCTTAGATCATAAAATTGTCTAGATGGATACTCTGCTCACGGAGACATGAAAAAAGATCGTAGCCATTTCCGGCGCACTGTTTATATTTTGCTTTACAAATTTGTATGTGTAGGTTAACATTGCTCGTAGAGTACAGCGTTAACCCACACATGTTTACAGGGTCAACTCACGTACGTAATATAACAATTGAATGTGATGACTCCCACTCATTTTAACATTCTAAGTATCATAATCTCAGCTCATATTTGTCCCACTGTTGGGCTCAAACCTCCTCTATAGTGGGAAGGATATTGACGCACCATACCACGCTTGTCAGACGTGTTAGTAAAGGGTTTTGTTTCGAATTTTTCTTCTCTTGCATGTTATAGTCGTTTTATATCCCTTAGTCGTCTCTTACGATCACCCACAGGTAGGATAGGGGGTGGTGAATTGTATTCTTACTCTGTCACCACACGGAACATTCTAAGGATGCATTTATGAAATTATGTCCGACTAGTTTTTGCTCGCATTTCCGATTTAGTAGCACGCGTGTTAACATCTGCAGAGAATGACATTTTACTAGGATAAAAGAAAGACTAACACTATGAGATAATAAAAATCCCTATTAGTGACAGATTAATTAAATTCGGGTCAGCATGTTCAGAGATTACCTACAGTTTTACACGCGTTGAAATCCTTCGCCGATGGTATCATTAATCCAATAATATTGGTGTTCTGTCGTTATTTAAAGCTTTATTGGTTTTGTTGACATTTATAGACAATGCGTGGCCATATAGCTTTAGGTCACTGATTTGTGTTTATTACTCAAAAACTAGTTATAGGCTTGCTAATAACTCAATCACTTCGTTTATTTAATTGTAAATAAGATATAATGAATTCAATTATAGTTAAATAATTGCAATGATATATTTCCTTAGTATATTCGACTCATTCAGTAACCCTTGGTACTGAAATCCATAGGAAGACCAGCGACGGTCGAGCGGGCACACAACAATTTCGATTCGGTAACGCTTCGATGAGTCGCCAACAAAAGATAATGATGTGGAAACTATTGTACAATTCGTTTTAATATATTTTATCTCCTCTTGTCACGAAGTCTGTCTGTTTATTAAATGGAAATTGCATTTGAATTAGAGAGTGCGTGGTGTATACGGATCATATATTGTTATATAAATGAAACATTTCTATTTCGTTATCGTAACGACGATATTTTATGAAGATAATCTCGAACTTGAATGATTTATTATTTATGTATAAACTGTGAGGGAATACTAACATACTGTCAACTGCACATGATATAATGGTACTTTTTTTTTAACCCAATGCGACCATAATTTTTTTTTAATAATATTCAGGCATGACTATGGATATATAGGCCTTTTTTTCTGGCGCGTGAGGGCTTAAACTGAATATAACCAAGTCTAGTACATTTTCAATCTTAAAACATTGTAATCCATTGTATCATATTGAGCAGCTTAGACATAATAACAGTCCGCCAATAAGTCAAGTTGTTACTGTTAATTCGGAGCTGACAACCAAATCAATGATTACTCTAAGGAATTTTGACAATATGAAAATCCACATGATTTTTTTTTATCTACCGCCGAAACTCCACCATCACTTAGAAGACCTGTCAAAATTGGTAGGTTCGTGTTCATTATACTGTTACTTCGTATGTCAAAAAGTATATATAATTTTAGGAGATTAGGCAGAATGTAAAGGTTTAAGTTACTAAGGCAATATTACTACTCTTGGTCAGGAATTAAAAAAATATAAGGTTTAGAAAATATAGTGTAAAAACTTATGACCGACCAAGTGGCGGTCAATCAGCCGTCACGAATGTCAATCGCTTGACGGGAAAGAAGACACATGGTATAATATGCCTTGAGATTATGTATCGTTCTTGTTCTTTCTTAATCGTGTAATGAGATATCCTTAGAATAATATTTTTGCGATTTATTCAAGGCGTTTGATTGTGTAGACCACGAAATTCTCGTCAAGAAATTATACCACTATGGGATCGGGAATAAGGCTCTCGAACTTTTAACATCATATTTGTACAACAGAATTCAGAGGGTCGATGTTAATGGTGTACGATGATCTGGTTCTGTTATAAAAATGGGCGTTCCACAAGGATCCATTCTGGGGCCATTTCTGTTCCTTGTATATATTAATGACTTACCTTATTGTGCAGGGGTCTACGCGTGAATGTGAGCAAAACCAAAATAATGGTCTTTGAAAGAGATAAAACCAGAACAGATGTAAGAGTAACAATAGGTAATGATGTACTAGAGCAAGTGGATGAATTTGTATATCTTGGATGTGGATTTAGCCGAGATGGAAGGTACACCACTGATATAGAACGAAGAGTGAATGCGGGAAATAGAGTGAACGGAGCGTTGGGGCAACTTCTCGGCAGCCACCACCTCAGCCAGAAGGCACGTGTAGCAATACATAACGCAGTGCTTGTCCCAACATTACTGTATGGAAGCGAGAGTTGGGTATGCAGAAAAGAGTATGATAGTAAAATTAATGCGGTCGAAATGCGATCTCTGCGGAAAATCTGTGGAGTTAGGCTGACCGACCGCATTCGTAACGACGACGTAAGAGAGCGAGTAGGTATGAAAGAGAGTATTGGTGTAAAGATGCGAAAGGGAATGCTCCGATGGTTCGGACATGTGGAAAGAATGCCGAACGAACGCCTGGTTAAGAAGATATACAATGCGAAAGTGGAAGGATGTAGGTACCGAGGGAGACCGAGACTAACCTACCTAGACCAGATCGGTCATGTACTGAAGGAAGGTGGAGTCAAGAGTCTCCGAAACCGGCGAGCGTGTATGAAGAGAATTATGAATGTTGAGGAAGCGAGTGAAGTATGCAGAGATAGAGTTCTCTGGCACTCTGTTCTCTCTGCCTACCCTACAAGGGATATGGCGTGATGATATGTATGTATGTATGTATGGATAACCAAAACATAGTGTTGCTCGCAGATGATACCTCCTTATTATTTAAAATTAAAAGACAAATGATTAATTATGACGACGTGAACAACGCTCTGTCTAATGTTGTTCATTGGTTCAGTACAAACAACTTGGTTCTTAATGAAAAGAAAACCAAATGTATTAAATTTACCACACCTAATGTGAGACTAGTGGAAACCAATGTTCAAATGAATGGTGTGTATACTTTTGTAAGCGCTTACACACTAACAGGATTTCTGCCTTCGCTTTTTTAAAACACTTAAAGTACCGAACTAAAGAGAGATCATACTTTTCTTATGTTTTCTGATTTATTTTTCACATTTATTGACCAATTTATTAGTTGTGAAATGATCGATGAACATTCAAGATGACGTTTTTAGGATAAACAAATGACCTTAAAAGTTAGTATCATTACTTAAGGTGATAACGAGATTCCTATCGTTATATTATAATGAACGAGCTGCGAAGATATCCTTATCGTGACGGTAGTACGTAAATTTGTTATGATACGTGCTGAAAGTAAATCAGATATTTTACAATTTAGCCCAATTTTTAGACGTGAATAGGGAATATGCACGTGACTCCAAAATGAACAAATATTTTTATTTGTAATATTTATTGCTTAAAAAACATAACTATACAATTATTTTTGAAATTCATCATTATTTAATAGTGAAATTTAATTATCAAAAATGGGCTTTTTTGAAATTCGCTCGCAAATTTCTAAAACGTGACGCGATTGGTTGTTCAAAACGTGACGTCATCGTACACTCGAGTCTTCTGATATCAAGGTGTTTCTAGTGATTATTTTGTATCGTTACCCAGTTATTTCATAAGTTATTAGTTTTCTGTGTTCAAGTATTAATCTTTGTGAATGAGAGACTTAACAAACGTCACTTTTTGTCCCTGTTCTAATGCCAATATTTTGTATTGCATATAATTATCTGTATCTGAAACCCAATAGAAAGATAAATAATAAATAATTTCGAACTTTTCTCTTACTCTAATAAGTTACATGTTTTCATTCATAGGTATCATAGATGACTAAACATATATAACTTTTATGGATAAAGACCCATGTACCTATTAGATATTGAGAATATATCTTTACGTAAACTAGGTAGGTATGTGTACATCGAAGTTTGTAAACAAAACAAGTATGTGCATGTAATTAAGGAAAAATTATTCTTTTTGTACTTCATTACTTCTCTAATGTGTTTACTTACGTTAAAATGATCTTCACAACAGTATAAACTGATCAAACACGACAAATTGTCTCTTCTCATCGCCTTGCACCATTTTTTTCTTATTTATTACATTTCTCGGCATAAGAAAATATACTTTGTTAGGTGCAGTTTTGATAATATTTTGGCACATAAGAACAACACAATATTTATAATACGGTTTTCTGTTCTTTTCCATGGTAATAAGTTGACTTTATACTCACTTTTTTAATTTTCAATAACTTCGTGAACCAAACATTTCGTTGTTGACATCCAACTTGTGAGTGTATTCTTACGTCACTGAAGTGCGCCATAATAGCCGCGTTTAAATCGCCCAAAAATGATAGTGATTTTAATATTTTTTTTAGCTTAATGGTTTATATTTTGGATGTGTTATATTTATTTTTGGTAATGTAATAACTAGTAGAAACGTTAAAAAAAAAATCATGCATATTCCCCATTATCTTTCAATCGCCGCCACGCCGGTCAGTTGTAACTCTTATTAAAGAGTTTCTTATTGTACGAGTAAGTATACATATAGCCGTATCAAATACCGATACGTAATATTTTGGTTATTTCACTTTCTTGTTTTTTATGTTGTGTACATTTCCTTCCATATCATATTAATTTATAGTGATCTTTTCGTTTCCCTCAATTTCAAGAGTTTCTCTGTGAATTTAAATTTATTTAAATTTATTTTCTTTTATGATTAGACTTTCTTTAGCGATTTCGAATTATGTAGTAATGTAAAATACAATAAAATTTACAAAGCAAATACGTTTAGTAATTTTACAAGAGCAAGTATACTGCGGTGCTTTCTTATCAAATGGTGGCCAAAGACCAATAACATGATGAATATGAATGGAATGAGTGGAACCAAAACTCGTTTTTTAATCCATGTATACGCAAAAATAGAGAAATGGTTTTCGCTTGCACTGGTAGCTCTGTATCTTTGCTTTTATTAATAAAACAATACATACATTCATTTATTATATGTTAATATTATGTACCCATTTAAATACGATTTCTATTGTTTTTTCTATTCGGCCAATGCGAAACTGCAATAGAGAACACCGAGTCACTTCAAAAGCTAAAGTAATTATGACTTGGAGTAAACAAATATTAATTCAACGAAAACAACGCCAAGACCCGCTTTATCTTAACCAAAACGTAAATATGAATTTAAATCATTCTTACTTCAAATATAGTTGGTTAATAAATAGTCTTCACCTACGTGAGTGATTTTAATGTTTATCATTATTTTATTTTGTAACAATTTACTAGAAATTGTTTTTATTTAGATTTAAATAGATTATTTCTAAAATTATATTACTCTGTATTAATTTGTCCTTACAAACAGATATTCCATTCATAGTTTCCAACTGTTTTCCACACTTCGATTTATTTTGAGACGTGGAGTGCTTGTGGGTAAGTTTACAACAATCGGTACCAGAGCACGAGTACACAGCAGAGCACGAGTACACAGCAGAGCACTACGGGTTCGAATCACAATAACATTTTAATTGTTTGCATTGTAACTAGGGTCGTGGGTTCGAGGTCGCGCTCTGTATGCACTTGCCTCGAGTAGGACAATGGACTATTGCAATGTCTCACAGTTATATGCATATCTTAAATTACATTTTATTTCTGTTCTGACGTTGATAGTATTTAGTAATTAAAAAATAATGATATGTATTTTAAAATACGTTATATACTACATACAAAGTTTTGAGGATTAATTAAAAAACGTTTTTTTTTTGCGTTGTTTGTTCTGTTGTTTCAGTGTTTAGAAAGTATGTTGTGCAAGGCGAATTTGTTTTTGTGTTTTGAATTCATTGTCTTAGTAAGTCAAGCCGCCACTTTTTGCTGAATGAAATAAGCTAGTTAGTTTTTATTAGGTAAATTTGATAGATTATGAAAACATCCTTAAACGCTGTCGTTTCATATTTACTAACCCTTAGCACTGCCTCTGTATTGCATTACAGTAAAGGTTATCAAAATTATATATCAGCGTAAAACGCTTAAACACCCAATATAATAAATAACCGCTGTCACATGGAATTATCGCGTTCCCGCCAAAACTCTCGTTACAATGATCAAATGTCAGAGGATTTAAACGTTTGTAACACAATCAGAAATTACAATCGATGCCAATTAATATTCCAAGGACGTGTTTGACGTTGAACGAACTGATTTTGTTCCTCTTTCGTACCGTCCTTTTTCATCTACTGTTGTAAGTTATGGTCTCTACAAAAAAGAATAGGTCGTTTGGTTTTATGGCTTCTCCATTGTGTTGTTGTCACCTTGTTCCTAATGTACTAGGTACATAGAATTATGAGTGACAATGGTTTCTATCTAGGTTGTTGCTTATTGTTATGTGTCTATTTTGGACGTTCTTGTAATTAATATCGGAGCGTAATGAGATTATTATTCTAGAATGTTCTTAATATCTTATTAATTATAGTATAATAATTCCGCAACGGATACGGTAATGAAGCAATAAATGAAATTCAATTCTACACGAGGTCTTCGGTGGATTCGAGACTTATTAAGTTTGTTGCCCAACAATGTTCTTCAATTTTTAATTGTTATATCTTTCAAAACGGATTATTAGATTTTGGTGTGAAGAAAGTTAAGCTAAGCTCAACCATAATTGTTAATATTAATTACGAAATATTCTCTGTCACTTTGTTTTAAAATATATTCTCATAGGTATCTAATTTAATGTGTTAATATAATTCAACAGTTTCAGTGTCAACTGGTTGTGATAATTAGCTTTATTTATAGAGTTTTTGGAATTAAATATTTGATAAATAATTTACACAAAATTACATAAACTGTGTAATTAATAATTTACATTTTAAAGTAATACTATATAGCGATAATAATATATAATAACATATATATTTTTCGTTGTGTGATACTGCAAAAAATGTTTTTTTAGATCAGGCCAATTTGTATAATTACAATATTCAAATTACTCAAGTTAGGCATACCCCGCTACTTAGTTATAATAGTTAGGGACTTTCTAACCGATCGTAGTTTCCGCTACCGGGTAGAAGGCACTCTCTCCGCACCGCATCCACTAAAAGCCGGCGTCCCCCAGGGATCGGTGCTTTCTCCAATCTTGTTCACGCTGTACACCAGCGATATCCCACAGCTCAAGAATGTGCAAACTGCACTATTCGCCAACGACACTGCCATCTTCTATGCAGGTCGTTCTATAGAGACAGTGATCAGTAATCTCCAACGAGCGGCTACCGCCCTAGATAAATGGTCTAGGAAGTGGCGAATTACTATTAACCCCACAAAAAGCCAAGCGATCATGTTCCACCGGTGGACTGATCGCCTACACCCAATGGCTTCCTTCCCTCAAATAACGATGTCCGACCAGTCCATCCCATGGACTAAACAGGTCAAATATCTCGGCGTCACCCTTGACAATCGACTGTCCTTCGGTCCTCACATAAAGCGAGTTCGCGCGCGCGCAGCTTTTGTGCTAGGACGCCTTCACAGCTTGCTGCATGCCAAAGCCAAGCTATCACTCAGTAGCAAAGTTAGATTATACACCGCATGCGTGCGTCCCATTATGACGTACGCTAGCGTTGTGTTCACTCAAGCGAAACCCTTCAGGTTACACCGTTTGCAAACATTACAGAATAGGTTCATGCGCCGTGCGACGGGAGTACCGTGGTACATGCGCAATGTGGATGTACACATAGATCTCGGCCTGCCGACCATCAGGCAGTACATGAAGCAGTGCTCTCGCCGCTACTTCGACTCTGCCGTCACTCACCCTAATCCCATAGTGGTTAGGGCTTCCAGTTATACCCCTTCAAAAATTCCACGATCCTTCAACCGCGATTAATACTCGACGAACCCGACGACATTATCACGCTCGCCCAAACGGAGGCATACACAGCCCGCGCGGCCCTGACAAATAAGTATCCACGATTCCGCTCCCGCCGCCGGGGACGGAAGTCGTGTCGCGTTCAAATCATAAACGTGGGAGAATCCACTTTGCCAGTGACCCCCCGAGCCGAGGTTCGTACCCCACAGGGGGTGCCCTCGGGACCGGTCGCTTAAACTTTAACGGGTTGAGAGCCCTCAGCGCTCACCCACAGTCCGGGTAAAGTTGTCATAGCCATCTGAGGCTAACAACTAAGACACACAAAAAAAGGCGGATAATTAGTGTGATAAATGAGTAATGATTGTATTCTAATGAATAAACAAAAGTTTCTAAACCATGAGTCAATGATGAATGCAGCATGAAATGAGTTCTGAGTATGAGTCAGCTTGTGGTTAAGAATGTAATACCTTCCATGTAGGAAGGTATGACTAGATCTACGGTTTAGTTGTCTGTTTATCAGACTTTAGCTTGCGACGGAGGTCTCTCTCAACTATTGTCAAAGTGACTAGTCGTGGTTTGCGCTCATCCAGGCTAACCTAGGTGTTAGGCTGTTAGGGCAATGTAGGGATCTGTAACCCGCCTCTTTTTCTCATTTAGAGGGCACTAATATTAGTGTTTATATTTAATTTTAGTAATACGGTCGGCTACTTGATTATATGAGTATAACTTCCCCATATACAATCCGGCCTAGTCCAGATATCAGCTTCAAGCTAAGACGAGGTCATGGCTGTGCGACTAGAGACGCCTTAATGTGTGTGTGTGGCACTGATAGAGTGGATAAATTCCTTTTAACTGGTGATATTGTTGTAACATGGTTGCTTCGGAAAGAATTTGTTGCACACAGGTGCGAGGTGGGACCTGACTGTAGTCATTGAAATAAACCAGTCCCTGCTGACCGTCACTTGGGTGAGCGTTAGTTTTATTTGACGTATCCCACGAACATCTATGAGTAACGATATGCGTAGTTGTCTTTTAATATTTACCTATATATTTTCCATCACGGCTTAAGCATTTTTCGAATTAAATTTGTTGCGGGTTCCAAGACAATTAAAATCATCTCCCGGGACTACCTGAGGGTCAAACCTCGGTTTCATTTATGGTGACCATTGTGGATCCTAGCTTACAGGATTTACAATGGTGGGAATGTGTGGTGGGATAGGTAAATCCCAAAAAAAAAATCACGGCTTAAGAATTTAATGTGTCGACCCTCCTTACTTTTTAGTAGGAGACGTAAGAACATTATTATCCAATGTTCAGAAGTGGAAGTCGATGGGCTGATCAATATACTTTATATACTATGTTCTTCAAACTCTACCAATCCTTGAATCGATTAAATTAACCAATGTAACCATAATTATGAGAATCACTTTTCTTGTCATTCAGATCTTGTATCTGTAACGTCGTAATGATGTATCGATCTCAAGTAATAAAACGTTACATATGTTGAAATAAGGCTAATTATTATATTATTATGATATTTCAAATGCATTTCATTTCAATAAAATGTAAATTAATTTTAATGCTTATGTATATTAATAACATCATGGAATTGCTGATTGCTCATGTTTATTTTCGGTCGTTGAAGCTTCATTAAACATTTCAGTCGCGTCCTCTTTAAGCAACAGTTTCGGGTGACTTTATTCGGATGCCTTACGTGCCGTACCTTTAGTTAAAACAAAAAAAAAAAAACATGCTAGGATCATTAATTGTGTTTATTATGTCTTCTAGTTAGATTTTATTTTCTCTTGTGTAGTGTCAGTTTGACAGTAAATGTACGACATTCAACCGTGTGCAGTAGGCGGAATGGTATGCAGTTGGGCTTGGCAATATGACCAGCGACGCTCACGGCAAGGTCGATGAACGACTTTCGCACGTTCGAAGTAGCGATAACCTGCTGTAACCAGCGGCTTTTAGCATACTCGTTGCCTCCACTCTGCAAATACCACTTATTTGAACTATATAAACTATTCTAAGTTTGTTTTGTTCTCGTAGTTTCTATGTGGTATTGTGATATGCATGATTGTTTATGATTATGTCTGCATTTGTTTACATAATATTATTATTCAAACAATCAAAGGACGGAGCGTTGAGGAAGCTTGGCAGCAGCTGTGCATTGTTTTGCTTTTGGTATTGTGGTATATGAATTTCTTAAAATTCCTTTAATGAACTGATATTAATTGGGACTTAGGTCTTAAAAAATCGCCTGTAACAAACTATGTAATCTAATGTGGCACCATTTGTTTTGTTCATATTGTTTTCACCATTGTTTCAAGTTGATGTTCAATATTATTTTAGACATTTTTATCATATTTGTCCTTGTGTAGTGGACACAAACAAAACATAACAAAATTATTACGCGTATTCTTTACGCGCCAAAATTTAATTTGGTTTTAAATTTTAACTCCTAATTGATAGTCTAAAATGTAATTAATTTATATGTAATTATTAAGTTTTAAATTCTTCTTAGGATATTACGATTGCCATCACTTTTGTCCAACAAAATTTTACTGCCGAGCCGATGCAGTTTTTTTTTAATTAGTTAAGCTATAGGCTAATAGTTCCAACAAAGCTGGTTGACATCCCGAGTGATTTTAAATTACTGTTTAGGTACGGATCGAGTAAATCAACAATTGCTATGAATTAATTATAATACGTATCTACTTATGATTATGCGTGATAAAGTTCATAGTACATTATTCCAAAATTTGTCGGCTTATTGGATTTGTAAGTGTCGAGTCGATTGATAAGTTTGCTTAACTATTCGTGTTATCTTTTAAATTGATTAATATTTATCCATGTTGAGTTACGTTATCGGGCATGCAACTGTGCTTTATTTGCCGACTTTCTAGCTTGATCCTTTATAACGTTACTTTAGTGTTGCATAACACTGCAGTTTGTGTAATTGTTCAAATCGCATATGTAGGTGTATGCACCCACACACGACTTAACCTTCTATATTTTATTACTATGTGTTTAGTCACATACGAATAGGTAAGATATATTGAGGTTTTTATATAGATTACACTAAGGAACTACTATACTAGCAATAATTATGTTACAGAGGTTATAAACATACAATGAACGGGCAAATTACGCCCATATATAGAACAATATTTTATTCTTAAAGCATTATCTACAGTACATCTTCTTATTTACTCTGTATATATGAGAGAAGAGAAGAGATTTTGACGGACTTTTACGTATATTTTGTAATACCGTAATCACTTTTTTTTATTGCTACTGGCGGCAAACGAGCAAGCAGCACACCTGATAGTAAGTGTCACTGCCGCCCATGTACTTTTGCAATATCAAGAGTATAACTACGACGCTGCCTACCAATATAAACCCTAAACCCACCCAATTGGGCTTCCGGCTCTCTCGCTCACCGAACGAAGCGCAATAGCACATTGCCATTACTCATACGTCGATGTTCTGCGAGAGTGTGGTACTACCCCGGACGGACCGGCCCGCGGCTGCAGACAGAGAACTGTCAACAGCGTGGTCATACCACTATTAAATAGTCTGCACTATTATACATATAAATAGTAATTAAAATAATTCTTTATGATTCACGATATTTAAATATGATAAAGAGACCAATTTTACAAAAAGACTAAGTCTCTCGTCAATCTGGGCCACCGAAGTTAAAAATCGAGTACCGGTGGTCCGCTCGCACGGCGAAGAGAGAGGATTTTACGGTGGGTCTATGGGGTCACGCGCCGCCTTTCCGTCACCCTGGACCGATTCGGCGGGGCGAGACGCATCCATAGCCCACCAAAAGAAAAAAAAAAAAAAAAAGTCCTTTCAATCTCGTCTTTGTTAGTACAGACAATTAATAACTTTTTACAAGAGCAATCAACATAAGACTCAAATATCATATAGATTGCGTAGGTACATTTTCGTACTCGTCTTTTAAAGCCATTTAGATACCCTCGAAGCTCTTGATTAAAAAAAAAACTTTTTCAAGCTGTAAAAAGCGTATAAAATCCATCCTTTTGGTAATATAAAAATTTTATGTGACACTAACGCCATCAAGATGAATTTAATGATGTATCATTTATTAAAATGGGTTAGCTGTTGAATTTTTATAAGCGAGCATAGATACAGACATACAAACGGGTCGGATACCTAACCATGCGTTTTGGCTTCGTCCCAGTCATGTAAAATTTGTAATCGAATAAAGAGCGAGAAGTAACTTTTTATAACGTCAATTATAGTTTTTAAAACTCTTTCATGCTTTTGCATTAAAATGTATTAATAATACATATTTGGCGTAGGAAAGAGGTGTGAAAATCAGCAGCAATATTTTCGTATTTTCGCCGATTTAATTAATATTTTTTCTTTTCGTGTGGTGTCGGAGTAAGAATACAATTCACTAGACTCATGACGGTTGGTGTAGTTAAAGAGGACTTGCTTAGTCGTCGTTAAGGCAATCTTGACATTAAATCCTCTGCCGACACATTTGACCAGTTTGGTAAAGTTCAATCCCATAGAAGAAAGTCCGAGCCCAACAGTGGAACCTATTTGACCTGAGATGATGAGATAATGAATTAATAATAGGTAAAATATTTTTTTTGTCGTAACGGAGCAAGAATACATTTCACTACTACCATACCTAACCGTGGGTGTAGTAAAGACAACTAAGGGATAAAATATGCAGATAATATCTGTGTAAGAGAAGCATAACTTGAAATAAATTCTTATACCAATCTGTCTGACCAGCATGGCACAGTAGGTCAAGTTCCCTCCGTTTGTGGAAGAAAGTCCAGCAGTGGGACGTATACCTACAATAAACTTTGACTGCACAGATGGCGTAGTGGTTAAGATACCGACCTTCCGTGCCAGTGCCGTGGGTTCGATTCCCACGCAGGACATTACTTTGTGCGATCCACAAAGTGTTGTTCTGAGTCTGGGTGTAATTTGTCTGCGTTAATTGCATGTTTGTAAAGTCCCCCGCAATACAAGGATTATTTCCTTAGTGCAGGGAGGTGTCTTTTTAAAAAAAAAAAAAAAAAAAAAAAAAAAAAATGAGAAGAAACTATATAGATTCATTGAAATGTGAGATAACTCGTAGTGATTCCAATGCTTTTGTATGAAGCGCGTTTTCACAAAATAAAGTTATCTGTTTGTTATTTTCATATGTCGCATAGTAAATGCGGTGACGGTTGTGGACGCCAAGGCGTGGGCGCCAAGAATGAGTTCATTGGACAATCCCGGCATGCGGAACCGTTGTTAACACCACGATATTTCGATATCATTTCTTTACACGATATAAAAAACGTTTGTTTCTATAATAAAAAAAGATATCACTATTGAAATATTGTTAATCCTGTCATAATACATAGCAGTAATTCACATGACGCACACACCAATTCTTAGAAATTTACCTTATGCAATGTAACTGAAGTTTTGAAGCTTGATTGAAGAAAGTGTAAAAATGATGAGTTTTTGTTTAAGTAGTAGTAAACTAAATATTCAATCTTATTAGATTTTATTCAAGCTTTTATAATGTGTCTGTTGACGTAAAAAATATTGGCTATTAATTATTTCGTTCCACAATTAATGTAGTATGGTCTCTTAATTTATAGTTATCTATATGCAAGCGTAATGAAAGTGTCGATTGGCATACGTTTTACAGCCACTACAATAAAGTTTGTGCAGTATCGGATATCGGTCTAATTATCCTCCAGGATATTGCGGCAAACGGCACTGCACACTGCTCTTGTTAATTTATAGCTCATAACTTGGTTTATAAACGATATCAACCGTCTTAATAGGTAAACGTACCATAGTCAATAAATTATTCATTAAGCAATGCATAATAGTTTTGGAGGTATTTAACACATGTTGAGCATAGCAAGCAGTATAATAAAACTAGTTGGGCCAGCAACTTCAGCTTCGATTCTGTTTACCTATTTTTTAAACACCCACCGTGTGTTGTCCCGTGACATTAATAATAATATCAAAATTATTAACATCATTTTTAAAGGAATCACCATTTTTTGTCTTTATCATCTCAGCAGTTGCTATGACAAGGGTGACTGCACAGAACGCTTGACTGCCATTGCTATAATATATTTCTCTATTTGATATCCACTATTGCGCTCGTATTTCAAATAAAATCTCGTACCTATAAGCCTACGAAAAAAATTGTGATGTAACAGCAGATATCAAGACATATTTGTCTAACCAGCTTTATAGCACATAGTCGCTTCCCAGATTAGATAGCGTTGATATCGTATATGTTTGTGCATGGCGCTTAATGTTTGAGTAGCCTGTAATCCTACGCTGTTGACTGACGCCGAATTTAACCCCAATTGTCATAATATTGAACTTTGTTATCTGAAAAACAATCACGAGTCAACAAACGGTGATAGTCTCGCAGTAAACACTAATAAAATCGCCTTTTCCTATAGTAATGATTTTGATGAAAGATTCAATAACCTACTCTAAAATAAATTTTCTATGTTAAGCTAAGTAATATGCCCATTAATAAATCTAAAAAGGTGCATAAAATTTTAGTAAGTTAATAAATTTTCTTTATTATGTCATTTGGGAACGATATGAATAAATTTGTAAAGGATTTCCGTTTCTAGGTCAAAGCGACATAATTTGCTGCTCTCTTTGATAAAGCTCAGTGACTGTGGACAGTAGCCTAGACAGGCACTGGGATTCGAGCCAAATTACTGAAGTAAACTAGATTGAATTCCTGAGTTTTAATTTTATAAATACCCCTCTTCTAAGATATTAATGACAAAATGCTTTAAATATTGGATTATTGTTAATTTAAATATTCAACTTTTGTTGAATCATTTTCACAGATGGCGTTGTAGTCAAAGTAGCGATACCTATTGTTGTGGCATCGGTCTCACGTAGGACAGTTCTTTGTGACAAACTTAAATCATTAAAGCTTTTTTGAAAAGCAAAATTTTGTATTTATATATAGCCGACAAGATCCATGACCATAGTTTTTATTTGGAGACTTGATATTTATAAGTTCAACATTGAAATTTAATTTTAAACATTTTAAAGTTGAAGATTGAATTTTTGTACTAATTTAGGGTATAACATTTTATTTTTAAGCTAATTGACTGTGAAAATGGTGACGACAAGATTGTATTGCTTTTGGAAGTTCGAAATAGGTGGTCTACAAAGAATGCAAACACTATGAAAACTACTGAACAGCAATGTCTTATGTGTTTTGTTGTTAAAAACTTTGCAACATTGTGGTGTTTAGCAAGCGGAGAGGCATCTGAACTTGGCACATTATCAATGAACAGATTGTATAACTGTTACAGAAACAAAATAATTTTCTAGGTAAAAGTTCGAAAATTCATTGGTTCACAAGACCAACCTCATAATCTAATATTGTTCGTAAGTAAGTAAGTAAGATATTTATTTGCCAAAATCATGGTACAGGTTAAGGTGTTACAGTTATATTAGGAAGCAGTTACATGATTCGCCAGAAACTGGCATGCAAATTATATTAAACATTTTAAAAATACATGCGTGACACAATTAGACATTTTAAAATTACAACATATAAGTTACATAATAGATTGTTAGATTTAAGAAAATTTTTATTACGAAGGCAGTGAACATTGGTGATTATAATAGAGAAAAACAGTATAAGAAAATGTCATATTTTAAATTTGAATTAAATAATGTCAATTTTAATAATAAATGTAAGTCAATAAAAAAGAAAAAATGTCAAATCATAGTTATATATATACTGTGCAATGTCAACGTTTTAAAATATGTCATTTAAAAAATCATTTATTGTATAATAGCATTTTTCTAGAAGTAATGATGTCAATTTTCTTTTGAAATTATTTTTTGTGTCCTCTTTAATATTATACGGTATTTTATTGTATATAATGATAGCCATACCGAAAATATTTTTTCTTAACAGAGCAGTATTATACCCTTTATTATAAATGTTATATTTATACTGACTTCTAACAGGTCCATTTCTCATTTCGGCAACTGACGTAAAAAGATTTCTGTTGTTATTTACGAATAAAGCTACTTCCAATATATACAAGGAAGGAAATGTTAAAACTTTTAGGGTTTTAAATTTAGGCACACAGCTGTCAGTGCATTTCATTCCGCACATTGCTCGTATACATCGTTTTTGAGCCTTAAACACCTGATCCCTTAAGCTAGAATTGCCTCAAAAAATAATACCATATCTCAGAATTCGTCGACTAGTTGTAAATGATAACAGCCGCATTTTCTTTAGTTCATTGCCTTCCTTCATCTTACATCCTTAGTTCATCAATGTTACCGTTTTCCTTACTTACAAATTTTCCAGGCTCATTGTAAAGGTCTTTGCTTGCGGTAGCTACATGGACTGGGTCTTCTCCTTCCCTCCAATGTGGTTCAGCAGAATGATGGCTGATCTATATAGTTAACTCGTGCTCGAGTGCCGCTTGTGCGATCTAGTCTAATCATATATGCTCTTTCTCATATTTTTGTTTCGTATTTGTATTATATTTTGAATGAAAAATATTTTTTTTTTCAATTTACTTAATTTTTGGAATTCGCTGACGTTAATACTTGCTAAACTTGTAATATACATTAAATTTCATTGAAGAAGTAATTTAAAAATGACAAGTCCGCTGAGTTTCTTGCTGGACCTTTTCAGCTTGTCGCCGCGTGCCGATACGGTGGTAGATTATTGGATTGTTTTCAGACGAAAGGTAAAATTGACAATGTGTAAGTGCCTCTATGGAGTTTATGCATAATAAATAATTTCATTTGATTTGATTATAATATTGCTAGATTGATCCCTTGGTAGCTTTGGTCGTAGACAAAATTTTCCTTATTACTAATCTTTGGAATAATATTAATATAGAATTTATTTTATGTCCTTACTGTAACATAAATATTTATACAAAATTATAATGAGAAACAATTTGTTCAACCAATTAAGTATGATTAAGTAACTGACATACTTTCACATTTAATATTATCGGATTTGCTTAAACGTACTTCAGTAAAAAATCAATAATAATATCGCTTTTAATCTTTTCTTTCGTAACAAACAGTATAGGTTTTACCTATACACATATATATACACATATAAATATGTGTATACACAGATACTATATAATAATATTAATAACTCGATAATGCACAGATCGCATAGACGCCGAAATAGCGACCATATGCACTATTGAGTGTCGTGTGTTGGATTATTAAGCAGGAGAAATATTAGGGCAGTTCATAAATTCTTGATTGTAGTCTGAGTGTGCTTCATATATGTTAAAGGCTAGTAAAGATTTCTACAATACATGGTTTGGTATGGTCTTTAAAAATATTGCACGCTATTAATAAAAATAAACAATGCTACGTTTTGCTTTTATATTATTCAACGATTCAGTATTTTGTTAGATGTATATTTTTTATACCGATGGTTTACTGTGTGAGACACAAGGAGGTTTCAGGAGTGGAAGGGGATGCATGGATCAAGTGTTCTCTCTGCGCAACATTGTGGAGAAGCATCTGGTCCTAGGTCAGAGGGTTTTCTGCAGTTTTGTGGATCTGGAGAGAGCACTTGACACGGTTGTACGAAAGGAACTTTGGGACATTTTACCGGAGTATGGTATTAACGGTAAACTGCTGCAGGCTGTGCAATCCAGTTACATGGGCTGTAGAGCCTGTGTGCGGTTGGATGATGGAATGTCGCCTTGGTTTGACGTCAATATCGGCGTTAAGCAGGGCTGCGTTCTATCAGCCAGGCTGTTTATCATATATCTGGATAAATGTCTCCAAAGGTTGAACGATATGAATGTGGGAATCCAGATGGGTGACTCAGTGGTCTCTGCTCTGCTTTATGCAGATGATGCAGTCCTGCTGGCACAGTCAGCGACTGACCTGCAGACCCTAGTCGACACAATGACAGAAGATTGTAAGAAAAGGGGTCTACGCGTGAATGTGAGCAAAACCAAAATAATGGTCTTTGAAAGAGATGAAGCCAGAACAGATGTAAGAGTAACAATAGGTAATGATGTACTAGAGCAAGTGGATGAATTTGTATATCTTGGATGTGGATTTAGCCGAGATGGACGGTACACCACTGATATAGAGCGAAGAGTGAATGCGGGAAATAGAGTGAACGGAGCGTTGGGGCAACTTCTCGGCAGCCAACACCTCAGCCAGAAGGCACGTGTAGCAATACATAACGCAGTACTTGTCCCAACATTACTGTATGGAAGCGAGAGTTGGGTATGCAGAAAAGAGTATGAAAGTAAAATTAATGCGGTCGAAATGCGATCTCTTCGGCAAATCTGTGGAGTTAGGCTGACCGACCGCATTCGTAACGACGACGTAAGAGAGCGAGTAGGTATGAAAGAGAGTATTGGTGTAAAGATGCGAAAGGGAATGCTCCGATGGTTCGGACATGTGGAAAGAATGCCGAACGAACGTCTGGTTAAGAATATATACAATGCGAAAGTGGAAGGATGTAGGTACCGAGGGAGACCGAGACTAACCTACCTAGACCAGATCGGTCAGGTACTGAAGGAAGGTGGAGTCAAGAGTCTCCGAAACCGGCGAGCGTGTATGAAGAGAATTATGAATGTTGAGGAAGCGAGTGAAGTATGCAGAGATAGAGTTCTCTGGCACTCTGTTCTCTCTGCCTACCCTGCAAGGGATATGGCGTGATGATATGTATGTATGTATGTATGTATATTTTTTATTATTGTTTTATGTAATTCCCTTTCCATATATTGCCTAATCTCCTGTTATTATTTAAATACAGTCCTAAACTTGAGTGGAGGTTATATAGTTTATATCTATCTATATATGTAGATAGCAACTCCAGATAGCAACGTCCATTTCCATTGGCATAATATTGAGGCGTTTCAATATCTGACGTTGTAACATTCCCTTCATTTGTTACCATGAACCATGAGCACAGAGTTTCAACAAACAGCTTCTCGATATTCTATGCAATGCGCTTTGCGAGTATGTGTGCGTAAACTGCATGATTTAATTTATCAATCCTATTCTCACCATTAGACGATCGAATGAACGGCAGATTTTCGTTTGTAGTAAACATTTCGTCAGAGTTAACTAAACGAATTACGTAGTCCTTCACATACGCACAGCAATAGAATAGACTTAATTGCCAGCATCATTATATCCATTTAATTACATACTTAGTATCTTTAAGAGTAAATAGGCTTTACTAATTTAGTGTACTTTACCATCATCTTATAGTATGTCAATCAGGTGAGCAAAATATACTTTGTTTTTTTTTTCATCGTGAGAGATAGAACCCTCTCCTTTGTCTTGTCTCCTGTTCTCTGTCGCTTTGGACAGCGGGTCAGGGTCATTGTGGAACGGTATAGTCGGCGATAAAAAAAAAACAATTTGAACTCGGGCAAAGAACATATATTACTTTCTTGCATTTGCACTCGATCCTTCAAGATTTTTTTTTAAATTGTAATAGCTGTCTTTAAATTTGAAAGTACGCCTGGTAAATAGCGAAAACTCTAGCACTTGTCTTTTTCTGGAATTAAAAGTTATATATATATATATATATATATCAAATAGGTTAGAAAGTGTGTGAATTTAAAGTTAAAAATTAAAGTTTCTTATATTAAAGTAGTGAAACTCTTTTTTTTTGATGGGCTAGGCACACTCCGCTCATATCGTCCGGACTGACAAAAGGGCCGCTTCTGTCACTTTCGTCGGTTATGGAGTCCCATAACCCACCTTGTTTCCGTCATCGCCATCGGGCCGGTAACTGGTATCGCTTCTTTGACATTCGTGGCCGACCCGGCGGGTTACCCTTTCGGATATCGTCTCCGTCGATGCCCCGAAAACAAACAATAGTGTAGCCGGGGCATTGCCCTCAAGCGGTCAGCCTCTCTGCGGGTGGCGGACTAATCCCCGATCCATCTACCCGCGGCAGTAGTGAAACCCTTGCTGTTATTTTTCATAGTTGTTATTAATAGATTAATATTGCTCATCTTCGGGACAATTAGATTTACCAAAGACATTTTGACAATTCTATTTGCCTCAAATATTGCTATGAATCCCTAAAACTAATTTGAGAAGCAGAGATGCCATTGAAATGTTAAAGAATTTTATGTATGTAAGTACTTGTTTATTTTCATAGTTGCATTCAAAGATGTGTTTCAAGATATGTATGTAGATGCGTCAGTAGGTATGACGTAAATCTACAATCCAAGTTGATTAAACATTCGTTGTTGTAAACAAAAGTGTATCTAATTTACGCCGATTGCATAGAGGGTATGTTTTACATAATTGTTTATTTATAAGACGTAGACTGGTAAAGTGGCGTTAATGGATGACGTTAGGGTCACTTTTTTTCTCATAGAAACCTTCACTAGTATGTTACGCTGAGTTTGGACACAATTGGTTGAGTAGTTCTCGAGCATGTCACACACAAACTTTAATTGTTATTTATTCTAAAATATAGTATATTTATGACATTAGTTGTTATTTCCGCAGACTCGCTTGCGTGACAGTATGTACATAATATCGTTTTAAAGAATTGAACAATAAATTTTACTAAAATAAAAAAAAACCTGTATGGTCGTGATATAAATTACTTCATTTCTAAATTTCTCCTCATCGTTGAATCGTAAACAGCGTAAAGAATTAACAACAATATACAGAAACTTTCGCATTTCTATAGAATTAATATGATCACACTGTGCTAGTTACACACCATGTAGTATGCATTGAGTAGAAGCATACTACAAACTAACAACGTTAATTAGAACTTACATCAGTGCACGCGATCGTAAGTCTGACAAGTGCCGTTGCCCGCCGTTGCTCATGTCTGTCTGTAAGACACATACCAGCGTGACTCTGATATAACTTTACGAGTATCATTAACCGCTAGCCACGTCCAACAATAAACTCAAGAATGCATTATTCAGTGATGGATTTATTATTCTATCAAAAAGTCTGAAAATCTTATACATATATCAATGAAGTTATAAAATGAGATAATTTTTCTTATACATCAGCAGTTACCGACGTAGTGTGGACTGAAGGTAATAGGTACAAATGAGAAATTGTGCCTCATAGTATAATTCTTCTTTCTATGGACTAAACCATATAATCCGACTGTTGAGTATGGGCCTTCTCAATCTAAGGCAAATTGTACTTATATGTTTTGTACACTACCCTGGTACAGTATACCATAGCAATTTATTAAGAGCCTTTTCTTGCTGTTATATTATGATGCTTACGTGCCCTAAATGTCACTTATGGCACTTGCGGCATTTGAGCGAGTGGTGACACATTTTATAGTTCTTCCATGACCATATAGACTTATATTAATATGTAATTTACACGAAATTATAGAATAAATCCCACGTAATTATAATGAAGTTCCCTCTTCCATATTTTTTTAATAAATGACCAAAAGTCTTATAAAAAAATTCTATAATGTCATCATTCTCCTGCTCTTGTCGCAGTTACTTGGGGTCGACGTAATATGTACCCGCTCTTCCTAAATATTGCAAAGGTTATGTAAATATGTTTATATACCAAAGTATCAACAAATTAAACACATTTGCTAAGAGAATGGTTTCGCCTTTATTTGGTTATTATTCTTTTTTTGACATAACCTGGGAGCGTGGATATTATAAAGTAAAAAATATCAGATTAAGAATATGAAAACATTATCTATATTTGTGTATTAGTTTCACGTTATATATGGAAACCTTTTGTAAAAAAAAATATATATTATTGAGTTGTGACGCACCATCATCCTGCTCTTATCCCAATTAAAATATGTACTCCTCTTCCACTGTACATATTGTAATAGTTATTGGCAATAGTTTTATGACTGGCCGCCTGCCTGACATCAACCCTCCTTGGGAATGCATTTGCTGACCAAATGGCATCAGATAGTGTTGGCCCAGGTTGATATAAGGCTCTTAGTCGTCTTTTACGACATTCACGAGCAAAGTAAGGGTTGGTAGTATTCGTAGCCGCTACCACACAGCAAATTCTATAGATATGCCAATTTTTTATTATCAAAGAATTTCATATAGTAATCATAGCAGTAATGTAAGTAGTTATTAAAGCTATTAAAGTTTACGGACATGCGCACATTAATAATATTCCTACTACGTTCTCGTTGGTTTAACGCAGTCTTGACTAGTTGTTATAACACCATCCTTTGCGCAGTTCGATAGTAAAATAAACTTTTGTTTTCGATATCTTCTTGACATTTGTTTGAGTCTCTATTCTGCAATGTACAGTGATTGCTATATCTTAATATATTGATTAGTGATAAGTGTCGACTGATATGAGATTATGTTGACGTAAATATTGTATCAAGTTAGAACGTCATGTCGCAGAAGCATAAGTCTCTGCGATATAAATCACTGCATGCATCCTTTATTACAGTATGATTAAATATGAATAGATTATTACAATTCTTGAATGCTGTTAATTATTTTTATCAATGCGTTTGTTATTTCACTCACTTGGTTTAACGGTTAAGATAATTATAGTGGTAGTTAATTGCCGGATTGCCGGCCCGGAACTTGTAGGTACTACCTGTTGTGCACGCTTTAAACAGCCGCAAAGCACTTTAATGTGATACACTAATATTCCATAAGAATAGCATTATTATCACATGCGTAGTTTGGTTTGGCCGTATGCCTCATGTTGCTAATTGTTATTAGCAGCAGTTACCACTTACCGTTAAGTATACGGCTTCCTTATGTGTCATCGTAAGAATAATAAAATATTTAGAAAGTTGCCATAATGTTAATAACAAATACAATGTTTGAAGATAATAATAAAATGTCTTAGTAATTTATAATCGTTTAATATTTAAATTTAAATAGTGACGGTTTTATTTCGACAGATTTAAAACCAAAAATTTTCTAAAGAGTGAAATTTGGCTGCTATATCATACTGGTTAAACAGACACGGGGTTCTCGGTGGATTTTTCCTATTTTTAGTTGTATGGTAGGGCTGTTCTTTTCCCGTTCTGTTCTGTTCCCGCGGCCGGGGCGGCGCAGGCGCGGATACCTGCGCCTGATGCCGCCCTAACCGAGGCTTCGGGTGATTGGACCGGGGAATTGTCCGGTCACCCGACGTGAGGCCACCGCGTGAGGACGACGCCTCGACGGCGAAAGCTGTCGGGGCGTCGACAGGAGAGGAGCCCGAGAGGGCATACCGCCGAGCGGGCCACCGAAGACAAAAATCGGGTACCGGTGGCCCGCTCGCACGGCGAAGAAGAGGTGCTTGCAGGGTGGGTCAATGGGGTTGCGCGCCGCCTCTTCCGTCACCCCGGACCGACTTGGCGGGGTGCGACGTCCATGGCCCACCGCAAAAAAAAAAAAAAAAGGGCTGTTCTTTTCTAGCAGAAAAAGCTATTAATATGCTGAATATTGATCCTTCTATAAATATTCTTCTATGATTCCTGTATAAAACATATATTTGCGTAGTCCACAGATTTTTAAGTTCCTATTGTGCCGCGCTTATATTCTGTGATATTAGGGATACCTTAATAATTTTGCCGTTGTTGAAAATAGGGAGTAATTATGTAGTTTTACGGATATATAATGTATAAAATAGGGTTACTGTATGGTGGCGGCTACGAATACTACCAACCCTTACATTGCTCGTGGGTATCGTAAGAGACAACTAAGAGTTTTACGGCGACCTGAGGCTACTTCATTTGATTTTTTTTTTATTGCTAATGCTGACAAACGAGCAATCAGTACACCTTGTGGTAAGTGTCACTGCCGCCCATGGACCTTTGCAATACCAAGGATATAACTAGGCCGCTGCCTACCAATATAAACCCCAAACTCACCCAATTGGGCTTCCGGCTCTCTCGCTCACGCGAACGAAGCGCAATAGTACATTGCTATTACTCAGACGTCGATCTTCTGCGAGAGTGTGGTACTACCCCGGACGGACCTGCCCGCGGCTGCAGACAGAGAACTGTCAACAGCGTGGTCCTACCACATGTCGTCTATTACAATTATATTACCAAGGAAGATTCACCTCAGGTAGGCGGCCTATTATTGCCTAAACTGCGCAATATGTACTATGGAAGAAGAATACTACGCAATATGTAGTCGCCAAGTAATTGGGATGAGAGCATAATATCTATAAATTCCAATAACTAGGTCATCATCATATTTTATCATTTGGCTTAAATCAATTTTATCAATTATCTATGCGTGCGCATGTTAACTTTAATTTTTGATCGAATGAAAATTAGAGCCTTATGTGATTGGTAACTTTGGCCACATAATGACAGGTATAAGTCGTCGATTTCCGTCGACCCACGAGCTTCACTTGGTATTTAAAAGTGATTTAAGAATATATATTTGAAGATAATATAATATTAAACACATTTTTGTTTTGTTCACAGGTGTGACGATGCGAGAAAAAAGGGGCGGCGCAATGAGCAAAATGCAAAAGTTAAGAAAGCGTCTCTCCCTTAGCTTCGGTAGATTATGTGAGTATTAAAATTTTTACATAATCTTTATAAATATTAATACTTTGTAAATTATTAATTTGATTATTAAGAGTGAAAAGTTTAATAGAGAATATATTCTAAATATCAAGTATATCTAGTATAATTCTAAATCATAAATTAGTCTCTCTTCGTATCTTGTTAGAACTGATTACTATCCTAATGTGAATCAACTAATTTATTAGCATGGAAGACGTAATATTATGTTCAGTGATTATAATATATACATCTAGTTATGTATGCCATCTTGTGTTCACGTCAAATCAGCGTGCCTTATTAGCTAATTTGACAAATTGTAAATTCGTAACTCTACCTACAAATTACCATTCTATGGAACAATTGGTATTGATTTAGGTATTCATTAAAACGTACACATAAATTAAACGTTGATGTTTCGAGTTTTAATGTTCTGAATTATATCGTTCATGGGTTTGTAACATATGGCTCTTAATCGATCCGTCTACTTCATTCAGCGAAGTGAATGTCGCTCAACAAGAATTCAATTAGTCAGTTAGCTCGGGAATTTACATTAAAATTCTTTGTTAACATAATTACTAATTAACTAGCAAGGGAATATAATACAATTGGAATATTTGAAAGATGTATTTGGATCGATGAATATTTAATGTTATCATTCTTAGTGTCAAATGTTTGTTATGTATCAGCAAAAGTATAAGCAGAGTTGATGCGTACCCAGATGACTTACCACGTATAATGATAAAAAAAAATGTGTTAGAACCTGAAATATATGTTACTAAACCAACTAGACAATTAGCATTTTGAAGCGAGTGTTATGTATCAGCAAAAGTATAAGCAGAGTTGATGCGTACCCAGATGACTTACCACGTATAATGATAAAAAAAAATGTGTTAGAACCTGAAATATATGTTACTAAACCAACTAGACAATTAGCATTTTGAAGCGAGCTCTCAAAACATCAACTTTTCATGTTCTATGACACATAACATCGATGAATCAGTGACGCTCTGTATTATAAAATTCTAATATTGCTGATGAAAAGTAGATTGTTCGTTTTACATGAACAGAAGGAATTTTACTCTGCTTACTTTAAAATGAATTATTTACAATTCTATATTACGATTAATAAGTATTGTGTGTGACTATATACTGCTTTATGTGTACAGCGTTCACAGAAGCGTAAATATGTAGGTGTCAACAAATTACGTAATCGGCCTATTCTTACGCAGCCATGCTGATCGTTTTAATCACCTGTCATACACACTTGGGTTGACTTTACGTGGGCGGAGTTTGTTTGCAGATGTTTAACTCTAGCTCTCGCGACAATGAAGAATTTGATTCAGAATATAGACCGTATAAAATATTTTATAAAACTGTGTATGAAAGTTTTTTTTTTTACTATTATGTTACGCAACCAATTTTTATCTAGCTGCGAGACAGATTTTCTATAATAGTTGGTTATTGGCTGTTAATATTTGGCGCAGTATCTGTCGTTAGTTATAATGTGTGATCGAATCTGATGATACATTGGTGTCTTATTAATATTAACTAGAATGTTGATAATTAAAATGTTTAATAGCTTAATAGTTATTTGTAATAGTTATTTGTAATAGTTATTTGTAATAGCTTCTATATACATTCTAAAGACTTTCTATATATGCATTTTTTTAATTAACTCGCTGTTGAACAGTCTCCTGTTTATACAACTGTGTCAGTGGATAATGTCTTGGCTCCCTAACATGCGTCGCAACATTTATAAGAATATACTGCTTTGTATGTGTTATAGACAAATTTCAAGGTTTGACCGCTTCTAGTTCTACCTATTCAAACCTGACTAGAAGATTTGACACGGTCTGATAGAAATTCGTAGTTAAGTCGAAGCTAATAGCATGTTTCTTCGGACTTTTGACTAACTAATGTACCTTGATTTGACACCCAAACTCAGTCAACGTAGGCACTCCTATTTGCACGTGCATGGTCTAAAGGAGTCTCACGAACTTACTATAGTTTTGCGTGAGGTGAGGCGTTGGTCAAACCTAGTATAAATCAGACATTTCGCACAAACATTAGCGGATCTTTGACTATCTGTATACTATTTCAGAAGCTTATATCGTGACGGAGTAAGAATACAGTTCACCATCACTCTTTTTTTCGTGTAGGTGTCGTAAAAGACTAAAAGACGAGGGCTGAAGACGAGGGACTAAAAGACGAGGGATATAATATGCATTTAACATTTGTGCAAGAAAAACAAAGCTCGAAATAAAATTGTGTACCAACACTGACTAGCGTGGTATAAGTAGGTGAGTTTACCTCTTATTTTGATGGAGACTCGAGCCCAATAGTGAGTCATATATGAACTGAGAGATGATGATGATAATTAGAATGCTTCCATATTGGCCATATGTAAATAATAATACATAATAAAAACAGTAAAGTAATAATAATTGCCCTCGATTTGTAGGCGTGTCGCCTTGTGAAGATTGACACAGATGTATTTATAGAACCTGGTTTATATTGGAGGATGAAAATATGTTGTCAACACAATGTATTAACGTTAAATTAGCATTTATTTGCGATTCTGACACTCATCTTTCATCTGTCTTTTTTATTAGAATATATAATTTTTCAATACTTGTGTATGTCCGTGTTGTGCTCCTAAAAAGTTGGACAAATTTTAATCAAATTGTTTTTGTATGTTTTAGTGGATTTGTGATCATAAGATTTAATCCAAATATCAACTGCTCATACGCTAATGTTACTTCATTAAAAATTTAATTTAAAATCATGTAACAGCTAATCGTCAAGACAGTACAGTAACTTCTCCACATTTGCTGTGAACACTGGTCACAAACTGTTCTTTAATGATTTCTGATGTTTACGCGAGTATTAAACATTTGAAATAAAACTATTCTCGCGGATTATATCGACATTTGTATTTGATTTTTAACTTACGTACGCTGTCCATGGCCATGGGACGATAAACTGTTCTTCTAACTCTCTAAATGTCTTAATATTATTAAATACATAGTTCCTTTTATTAAAACGTTCACTTTTTCCGTCTGTCTGGTCAGCGGGATATACTTACTTTTTCTCAGCTTATATACATCCCACCTCGGTCCCGCCTACCGGGAACTGTAAGTCCAGGAATCTGGATTAGTTAGGTTTCTTTTATTATATCCTTGCGAAAGAATTAGGTGGTGAAATGTATTCCTACACCGTTCTTCAGAGAAATGCGTGCTATAGTAAGGTTAACTCTTTTCCAGTTCTAATAGAAGCAGATATTATCCGATATGTATTAATTTTAATGTACTGTAAAAAAGGTTGGGTATAAAGTTTTAGAAAGAGCTTACATAGCTACAATATAGTCGATATACATTTATTTTTTTGACTTAAAGGTAGTTTTTTAATATGGTATCAAAGGAATTGCGAATTTAGAAATTCTTTTGTTCGTTTCTTTAAAAATAAAAGTAGGTAAATATTTAAAGAAGAAATTCTTTTATAACAATACAAATATTGTTTTGTTTTTCTTTATGTACTTGTTACTAGGCGAAACAGCCGACTTTGTTCAGTACAAAGAAAGCAAAAAAAAAAAGAATTCCTTGAAAGCGTTCGCAGCGCCACCTGATTACCGTCATGGTCCTAATGCATAGTTTTAGTGGTTTTAGACCAATAAACAAGTACATTATCATAGTGGTTTAAGACTACTAAAAATACAGGACGCACTCAACCATCTTTGTAGTATTTGCCTTTCTAATGAAACTTATTTCAGGGTCATCGGTTTTATGGTTTCAAACATAGAGATTTTTTTTTCAAATTTTATATACACACATAAATACTCACAGCTTTGTTTTTGCATAAAATGTATACTTATTATCGGCTATGGGAAATGCTTATTTTATCGAAGATGCAATATAGTTTGCATTAATGCATTTTATATTACTATGATTAGTGACTATGGTTTGACCACGCCCCGCCCAAGCCTCTGCTCCGAGCTCACTGGGCGACAACGTGACATGTTTACATAACCCACCGTCAGTAAACTCTTCACCTTTTGATTGGACCTACCATAATGGATATTTAACTAAACTGGCCTGTCTTGCGGATAACTTTTTTGACTAACCTTTCAGCCTCGATTCGGCTTACTTCGTAGCGCTTAGCCTAAGCAATCATATTGTGGTTTACGAACTGTCCTCAGTCTTTCTATGTGTGGTTATGTCAGTGCACATTATATGTATCTCCATTCTAAACACTGTTAAGGTTTTGAGATACAAATAATTTAAGGTACACAGTATTAAGGTGGTCTGGAAGAATTTGCAGTATGGCGATAAGACTGCCTAATTGTATCAACGTTAATTTATTGTATTTTATTTTATGTCTGTACTTAGAAATTAATCGTAATAAAGAACTGTTGTTTTCACTCATATCCATATTAACAATTAAAAAAAATATACAAATACATACATACATACATATCATCACGCCATATCCCTTGCAGGGTAGGCAGAGAGAACAGAGTGCCAGAGAACTCTATCCTTGCATACTTCACTGGCTTCCTCAACATTTATAATTCTCTTCATACACGCTCGCCGGTTTCGGAGACTCTTGACTCCACCTTCCTTCAGTACGTGACCAATCTGGTCTAGGTAGGTTAGTCTCGGTCTCCCCCGGTACCTACATACTTCCACTTTTGCATTGTATATCTTCTTACACATTCACTCACTTTTTCATTTGTAATATTACGTTATGATTTTATCTAAGAAAAGAGAAAATGTATAAGTTATATACATAACCATTGAAAATAGTAACGGTCGTTAACCTGTCCAAGTTATGATTAGAACTAAATAGAACACGTACAGTAAAGTAAAAGAAATAATAAAGATGAAAAGTTACTACATATAGCGTACTTTGATATAGGAAACTACTATTTCTTTTACTTCTTCTCAGCCTATGTAAAATCCTTCTTTAAGGATTGACATAATGATAGGAAAATTTACCTGTACAATAGGAACAATTTCCCCCATGTTGTTCATATGGGTAAGGTATTATTTCGAATTTTTCATTTCTAACATACATACATACATACATACATATCATCACGCCATGTCCCTTGCAGGGTAGGCAGAGAGAACAGAGTGCCAGAGAACTCTATCTCTGCATACTTCACTCGCTTCCTCAACATTCATAATTCTCTTCATACACGCTCGCCGGTTTCGGAGACTCTTGACTCCACCTTCCTTCAGTACATGACCGATCTGGTCTAGGTAGGTTAGTCTCGGTCTCCCTCGGTACCTACATCCTTCCCTTTCGCATTGTATATCTTCTTAACCAGACGTTCGTTCGGCATTCTTTCCACATGTCCGAACCATCGGAGCATTCCCTTTCGCATCTTTACACCAATACTCTCTTTCATACCTACTCGCTCTCTTACGTCGTCGTTCATTTCTAACATTGATATTATTTGCTTATATCTCTTAGTCATTACTTATGAAACCCGTAAGAAAGAAAAGAGCGAACTAGAAATTACTAGTAGATAATAGAAACGATTTTGTTTAATAGGTAATAGTCTAATAACACTGCGTTAAAACCTTCCAAGACGATTGAAAGACGTGCGGTCTTATAACATTTTTTTTTGGCAGGCTATGGTCTGGGCACACCTCGTCCATTTATTTCGGAACGACGGAAGGGCGGCAACCCAGCTCCACAACCTACCATGTTCTCTCCCTATCGCCATTGGGCCGACCACTGGCACCGATTCCTTGATATCCGTGGCCGGCCTGGGGAAGTGTTGCCCCTACGCGGGTGGCGCATTTATCTCCGATCCATCCACCCGCACGGTCCTATAACCTGTCGTATTACCCCTTACTGCCTCACTTGACTCGGCCAGTTACCCTTAGCGTTGG
This sequence comes from Lymantria monacha, assembly GCA_905163515.2. Taxonomy (NCBI): domain Eukaryota; kingdom Metazoa; phylum Arthropoda; class Insecta; order Lepidoptera; family Erebidae; genus Lymantria; species Lymantria monacha. The sequence goes on from LR991096.1 coordinate 15,044,749, forward strand.
GGCTTCAGTCTTATATGGTCTATCCTCAGGTACATCCATTTTAATAATCTATTTATTCAGCACAATGCACATGGAAATAGTTTCAAAGAATTTGAGTAGGTGACTAGGTAATCCTGTTTTATTTATCAGAATGAATCAAATTGATTAAACGATGACATAGCTCGCGCTATCATTTATGGAGTCACGTATTACATAGAAACCTATCAATCAAATTGTTTATTGAGAAAGTTTATAAGTGTTCTTGGTTATTGTTTTAAGCCGAACCAAATGACTAAAAATGTAAAAACAGAATACCGATAGGATCCCGAATAAGTACTTATCTATAGAGAAGACATTTGGTGCGAGCGAAACTGGACGCACAACTAAATAAATATTGAGATACATCAACTACAAATATAATTAGCAGGTTATTTCGGATTTTTAAAAATATCTGTAAGAAGTTAGTAAACTTTTATTATCATAGTGATAATTAGTATGGGTGATATTATTTATCAATATGATACTGAACAACAATGTATGGCAAATGTTTGGTCAATACAATTGTTGACCGCGACTGATAATAACAGTTTAACACTTCTAAATATAAATATAGTTCATATGCTTACAAGTATCCAGTTTATTTATAAAATTGTAGGCTACAAGATAACGCCGTGACCTATAGGAGTTCAGCAGTACACATTGGCCCAGTCACTATTTTTAATGTTTCACTTAGATTCTGTTAGTATATCTAATTGTAATGTAAGTATTTAAGCATTTGTGACACATATTTTAAGTTCCTCTTCGCTATTGCATGGAAAGTGATGCATTTAGTTGCTTAGTTTTTTTTTGCGTTGGGCGGCCGCTGGAATATTGTACACCTTGTAAGGCATATACAATCGTTTTTGAAATAGATGTGTTTGGTATTACAAAGCCAAAGGGTAAACCGATAAAATGCGAATAAATCCATATTTACGTTTTCCCCACCGAAGCCATATCTTGCTATTGTTACACGAGCAGGTGTGTGATTATTTTATGTTATCCGAGTAACGAAGCCTTATTTTGAAATGTTTAATTTTAAATTTCTAATTCGGTTTCGCATTCGCATACTTCGGTGTATCCTCATGGCATTGAAGATATATATCGTTTTTGTGACATTTCAATCATTAATTTATCATCGGCTCGCAATATTAGTTTGCTTACGAATATTATTTTTACGAGTTATGAAATGCGATAGATTATTATATGTGTCGGTTCTTATGATATAAATAGATCGTAAGACTACATTTATTATTTACTAGCTTTCGCCCGCGTGTTTTTTGATAAAGGAAGGACACACCATCTCCAGGCCTCAGTCGCGCATTCGATGTTGAAACGTCATTGCTTAGGCCCACAATACGCTGTTCCCATCTTATCGTGATATTTTCCCAAATATTAAAATCTACATTAAATATTGAAAGCGACAAATATCACTATTTAGATAAGAATTAACTAAATGCTCTAATTCCGCGTGGTAACGGAGTAAGAATACAATTCACCACCCCCTGTACCTGTGGGAGATCATAAAAGATGACTAAGGTATACAAATGCATATAACATCTATGCAAGAGAAGGAAAACTCAACTGAGTTACCTTATACCAACACAAATAACCAGCGTGGTGTAGTAGGTCAATTTATCTTTTAGTGTGAAGGAGGCTCGAGCCCAACAAAGGGACATGTATGAGCTTATAATTTAGGATATATTGGCTTCCACATAAAGAGTCGCTATTTTTTGTTCAGAACTATTTAAAATAAACTATACATTATCTTCGTGTGAATTCTATAGTTTAGGTAGCGCTCGCTAATGTAATTCAGATGGAAAGAATTATATTATATTGTTTAATAACAAATAAGTATTATTGTAAATACTAAAAACAAAAAATAAACTAAAAAGAAAAAACAAAGCCGGTCTCTAAAGTAACTTGTTATTTCTGTTTATTATTATAATTGACATTTTACATATAAAAAAGAGTAAATTTAATTTATGATTAATATTTAATTTTTAATGTCACACTTATGCTAGACAGCTATCCCTGGCATACGCGCGCACACACAAATGAGTAGAGAATAGGGGCGTAGTATTACGGCATGACACATTTACCTTAGTACCTACCTAATCTATAATTTCCTGTAGTCGACACAATTTTACTGCCAAGGCGCACAAAAAGATGTTTCACAAACTTTCACTACCTATCTATATATATACAGGTATTGTATGTTATTAACAAATCGATAGTGCTGTCAAAAATACAACAATCATCAACGATAACTGCCCTCACACCTTTACTTGTGTTCAGGTGATCGGCGATCATAGATTTCTATGCGCATTCTTATTGTCCTAACTTTTGAAATATTGTACAAAACGACGCACGGTAAAAGGCAAAAAATATGTACTTTAAACATCGAACGCAATAAAAGCATTTGCATAAGAATCAATTAGTTGCTATAAAATGTGCATCGGCCATAAATACCAAATTATTTTGTATTTTTAATGTACTATTTTAACGATAAATGCTTACATATTAAAAATAGATATATGCTGTCGCGGACTTTTTGTAGAACTATTTAAGAGGTACATTTCCACAATACATAACATTCGTCTGAGTTTCAAGATCTTTGCAGCGTATGCAAAAATAGCTTGCAGATGGGCGATTTTTTCTGTCTTAAGCAATTTTTATCGTTATATTTTAAACAATTTACGAAATATCTTTATAAATTATAGCCTATGTGTTATTCTGATGTGTAAGCTATATTACTATAAAGTTTCATCAAAATCCATTCGGTAGTTTTTGCGTGAAAGAGCAACAAAGATGTTCACATCCATACATTATTACAAACTTTCGCGTTTATAATATTAGTAGGATTAGTAGGAAGTAGGATAAACGTAAAAATAGCTTACCACTAATATTGATTATTATTATCTTTTGGAGTTTACTCCTTAAGAATAAATTTTCATATAAGGCGCCCGGTATGAGAAAATTTGAGGAGTAAAATCTAGTGATCGAATGACCTTGTTACGTTTTTGGTGCGAAACCTATTCTGCGCACCTTTCACTTTCTGACGTGAGATAATACTTTACTGAACAGTTTTAATAAATGTAAATAAAAATATATATATTATTTTTAGTCCAATGAGCTTTTCTTGCGCCGGTTTTAATAATCGTACTTAAGGAGTAAACGCCAGTCGTGCGTCGGAGCTGACACACACACTTTTTTATTTTGTTCACTATATTATAGGGGTGGTTTAGAAATAAATAAAAATAGGGCAAGACCCAAAAGAACATCTAAAAATGGAGAAATTCAAAATTTATTTTTTATAGACTCTACTTCGGATTACTTTTAATAGATGGCATTCACTGTATCCTGTCGTCCAATTAACGTTACCATACAAAACCCTCTTTCCTTACGTGCGGTTATGTAAACTTGATTAAAATCCTAATCGTTTTTCCGAAGAAAGTGTAGTTGGTTATAGGAAAAAAATTGGATTAAATAAATGTAGGTATTTTGGGCTTATTTATTTTAATCTGTTAGTCTATTTAGTTTACAATATGTACTATGAAAGAAGAGTACATATTGTATCGACGACGACGCGACGTCCATAGCCCACCGCAAAAAAAAAAAAGTTTTCTTTATATAATATTTGATTTTTGTTTCATCTCAACTCATATACGTCTCACTATTGGGCTCGAGCCTCCTCCGTAACGGGAGAGAAATTGACCTACTATATCGCGCTGGTCAGACGTATTGGTATAAAGTTTTGTTTCGAGTTTTCCTTCTCTTGCATAGATGTTATATGCGTTATGTATCCCTTAGCCGTCTCGTACGATCACCCACGGGTAAGATGGTGGGAAGAAGGAGTTGGTGAATTGTCTCTCTCCTACTCCACTCCGTCACACGATTTTTGTTTATCGTGACGTATCAATTCAAATACTGGTCGAACAAAATAAATTATCCCATTGGGCTAATACCTTCCTCTATTAATAAAGTCGTTTGTGTTATCCTCGCTGACCGTGTTTCTTGCTGTAGTTATTTTATTTTCGAGTTGTGCTGTATTACGTTTACTGAGTTTACGTAAAATATGACTATATCATCGTAATTGCCACCCTATAAGGTATGCTTCAATGCCGCTGATATTTACCTGACTTAGCACTTCCTTATTTCTAATACGGTCCGACCACTCCGTCTTCATAATGTCGTTTAAATGTCTAAGTTGAAATCTTCTAAGAATAACAATTTAGCTTCGATAAAGCGACTATGTTGCCTAAGAATGGGAAAATCTTGGTGGATTTATATATCATCATTTCAGCTCATCGCCGTCCACTGCTGGACTTAGGCCTCCCTCATGGTACGCATACACACACACACTGCGGTCCTGTGCTGTCTGCATCCATCGACGCCCAGCAACCTTCACCAGGTTGTCTGTCCACCTAGTGGGGGGACGTCCTACACTGCGTCGTCCGGTACGTCGTCGCCACTCTAGAACCTTTTTTACCCAGCGGTTGTCGGTTCTTCGAGCGTGTGGCCTGCCCATTGCCACTTCAGCGTGCTAATTCTTCGTGCTATGTCGGTTACACCCGTTCTTCTGCGGATTTCTGTATTACGGATTCTATCACGCAGAGAAATCCCGAGCATAGCTCGCTCCATAGCACGCTGAGCGACTTTGAGCTTGGTTATGAGGCCTACATTTAGGGACCACGTTTCCGTACCGTAAGTCATCACTGGTAACACACACTGGTCGTAGACCAGTGGATTTATATATATTTATCATGATAGTTACATATGAATTAATTGCCTAGGCGTGACAAAGATCGCTAATATAGGAATATCCAGTTTAGACACGAGCCTCTGGTGTATTTTGTAACTAATTATCCTTTGCTTTTGTGAATACAGTGAAAATTATAATTAATGCCGCTGCAGTTATGTGGCGGACACATTAGTACATTCGGTGGCCTAAAGTATAATGGGTATTTTCTTTAACGTTTAATCTAGTTTCATTTTGGTTTCCTTTTATTTCTTGTCTTGTTTTTATTACCATATCGACGTCTGCTATTGCACAAGGCCTCTTCATAATCGGGGATAATGCAGTAGTCAAGTAATATAGTGATCGCATTTGGTATTATTAGTTCCCCGAGAATGCTGCTGTTTCATTGGCTGGTGTTCCCTTCGCCAGTTAGTACGATTTCCACGAGCAAGTAAGCTATGGTGACAAAGCTATTCTTAAGTCACTACACGGGAATCCTTTTATTTAATGCTACTATAGTCTCTGAATATGCTTTTCTATTTATATAGTTATAAATATTATTTTCTTAAAAGTAAACCAACTATATAATTCCCATTGCTGAAGAATACGTAACAGTCTGAATATATATTATTATATGTATAATTGAATCTGCTATCTATTGTTTAGATCGACAACTCAAAAATGTCTTGGTGCTCTATTAGAATGTAGCTAAACTTTAATGAACTAAATTAGCATTTTTTTTTTGGGATATATTCAAATTTGGCAGATAAATAGACCTGATAAGTCAGTTAATTTATTCTGTTACTTTTAGATCAACTGTATTATATTTTAATTGTTTTAGTAGAATTTTTTATGAATAATATAATTATAATATTATAACTTTCATGAAGAAACAACTTTCTTTAATTCTTTTTACGTGTGTAAATGTTTCATTCAATAAAATACTACGTACATAATGTATATTTGCGTTTGGCTACAGCTGTGAAAATATTTTAACACACTAAACGATGCAATAATTGTGTATATTGTATGAAACGGGCGATGAGCTTCCTTGGTGATGGAGTTCATGATAGTAGTTTAAACTGTAGAGTTTTTACTTGTAACCAGCTTCTGCCAGTGTCTTCGCGTCAAGAAGTAAAGAGTAAGAGTCACTTTCTTAAACTTGAAATATTATCCTAAGTGGACACATTCCGCGATAAAAATTATTCTGTGTTAATATCCAGGAAGTGGTCTTTCTATGTGCCAATATTCACTCAAATCTGTTCAACAGTTTACGCGCGATTGAGTAACAAACATCCATACATCTGAACAAACTAACATTTATAATATTAGTTTGTTATTGCTTATGGCGGCAAACGAGCAAGTGTGCTGCTTGCTCGTTTGCTCCATGCTTTACGTTTGCTACCTGATGGTAAGTGTTACTGTTGCTCATGCACCTTTGCAATGTCAATGGTACAGCTAGGTCGTAGCCTACTAATTCAAACCCATCCTGAAAGTTGGGCTTCCGGCTCTGTCGCTTACTGAACGAAGCATAATAGCACATTACCATTGCTCAGACGTCGATTTTCTGCGAGAGTGTGGTACTACCCTGCACGGGCCGGTCCGCGGCTGTAGACAGAAAACTGTCAACAGTGTGGCCCACCCCGCCAAATCGGTCCGGGGTGACGGAAGAGGCGGCGCGCAACCCCATTGACCCACCCTGCAAGCACCTCTTCTTCGCCGTGCGAGCGGGCCACCGGTACCCGATCAACAGTATGGCCCTACCACTTTTAAAATTATTGGGATAATGGATTTACTAATAATCTTAATTAAATACATCATCTATTATTACATTGTCTTCTGAATTAAGCAGGAAGAAATCAGGAAATAAATTTCATCTGAAGACTGATCAAATAATTTGTTCCTGGGATACGTTGCATAAATAATGTAAAATATTTTACTCTGTTCATGTAATTTTATTTATTTACAGGAACAGAATAAAATTCATCTCAGGCATCATTTTAAAAAGTATTGAGTTGGCGTTAATGATGCACATCTTTGCCTCCGTGCGTACCCAACAATGGGAGCACTGTGTTAAAAATATCAGTATATTGTCATCGAAAACAATGAACACACTTATCTCTATGATTTCCTTATTGACAAGTTACAAGGAACAATTTTAACGGACTTAAAGTAGCATTGGATGACGTTTAAAATTATCTTACTATACAATATTTATCTGAAAGTCTTTTGTACTACGTTTATATTAATTGCCTTTAAAACCTATTTATTCGTGTGGTGACTGAGTAAGAATACGATTCACCACCCCCCTATCTTACCCGTGGGTGATCGTAAGAGACGACTAAGGGATATAAAATGCATATAACATCTATGTAAGAGAAGGAAAATTCGAAACAAAACCCTATACTAATACGTCGGACCAGCGCGGTATAGTAGGTTAATTTCCCTCCCATTACGGAGGAGGCCCGAACCCAACAGTGGGACATATATGGGCTGTGATGATGATGATGAAAACCTAAGCTTTGAGCTAATTCCTTGAAATATAGTTTAGAATTTTTTAAAATATTGAATATTTTGCGCTGTGTAGAAGTAACCGACTTCTTGACTTGTTCCAGGTCGTATATTTTAATGTCTTTTTGTTGTAACTATTAGAGGACTATTTATAGTAATGAGTAAACAAAATTAATAAATAGACGCCTATTAGTATTAAATATTATACGTTATTACTAATTACCTCTATTCATCATGTATGCTTAAAGATAATTTTGATAAAATAAGGGCTGTACCAGTTTCATTCATGATATTTGCTCTGCAAATTATATCGCGTTGAGAAAGATTCTACGGAGTCCACATAATTAATCATTTTAAGCATTTGACTGGACTGACTGTAAATCATATAAAATACATACATACATCATGCCATATCCCTTGCAGGGTAGGCAGAGATAATAGAGTGCCAGAGAACTCTATTCATGCATACTTCACTCGCTTCCTCAACATTCATAATTCTCTTCATACACGCTCGCCGGTTTCGGAGACTCTTGACTCCACCTTCCTTCAGTACGTGACCAATCTGGTCTAGGTAGGTTAGTCTCTGTCTCCCCCGGTGCCTAAATCCCTCCAGTTTCGCATTGTATATCTTCTTAACCAGACGTTCGTTCGGCATTCTTTCCACATGCCCGAACCATCGGAGCATTCCCTTTCGCATCTTTACACCAATACTCTCTTTCATACCTACTCGCTCGCTTACGTCGTCGTTACGAATGCGATCGGTCAGCTTAACTCCACAGATTTTACGTAGAGATCGCATTTCGACCGCATTAATTTTACTTTCATGCTCTTTTCTGCATACCCAACTCTCGCTTCCATACAGTAATGTTGGGACAAGCACTACGTTATGTATTGCTACACGTGCCTTCTGGCTGAGGTGGTGGCTATCGAGAAGTTGCACCAACGCTCCGTTCACTCTATTTCCCGCATTCACTCTTCGCTCTATATCAGTGGTGTACCTTCCATCTCGGCTAAATCCACATCCAAGATATACAAATTCATCCACTTGCTCTAGTACATCATTACCTATTGTTACTCTTACATCTGTTCTGGCTTCATCTCTTTCGAAGACCATTATTTTGGTTTTGCTCACATTCATGCGTAGACCCCTTTTCTTACAATCTTCTGTCATTTTGTCGACTAGGGTCTGCAGGTTAGTCGCTAGCAGCACTGCATCATCTGCATAGAGCAGAGCAGTGACCACTGGGTCGCCCATCTGGACTCCCACATTCATAACATTCAACCTTTGGAGACATTTATCTAGATATAATTATGATAAACAGCCTGGCTGATATAAAATAATTATTTAATAATAGTTTAATTTTTAGAATTTGTAGAGAAGCGCCATTATGAATGTTGAAGAAGCGAGTGAAGTATGCAAGGATAGAGTTCTCTGGCACTCTGTTTTCTCTGCCTACCCTGCAAGGGATATGGCGTGATGATATGTATGTATGTAGAGAAGCGCCATAACATGTACAAGCTTCATTACAAAAAAACTTTAAAACGAAATATAAGAAATTATGTATGTATACAAATATATTCTGTAAACATGTTGACTTATCTATTTAGGAGCAAGATAATTTAAATTACATTGTTAACAAATCTTCTTCTAGTAATTAGTCGTAAACTACTAACTACTACTTAGGAACATGGTGACAAACTAAGAATTACAAGTTTTCTTGACGGATCTTTCTCAATGTGGTCGCGTTCCGATCCGGCGGTAGCTTAATAGATTAGTTAGATTTTTAAATTAGTAAATTGTCATAATATAATAATTACCATTAATTTAATGTTCAATGATAACAACTATCCATAAACAATATGTATATTTTGTATATAGAATAATTTTCTATTTTTACTGGCAATGAATATGTATCAAAAATGAAGGTCAGGTAATACTTAGCGGGTAGATATAAACGATGACTTTTTGAATGTGAGTCACCTTACTAGGCTGTAAACTGTTCGAAACGTCCAGTAATTAAAAATCGAATACTAGCGCTATAAAATCCGTAAAAATAGTATTATTTCAAATGTGTAATGCTCGCGTAAACATCAGAAGTCATTATGTCACCGCTAACTCAATCTAATGCAGGCCAACTTTCATTGTAGCTTAATTTCGAACGAGGACTACCCTTCATTGCGGACGAGATGTCCGCAACAGCGAAATGTTCATGAGCTGTAAAAAAGAGAAGTTACAAATATGTGTGTTACAGATTTGTTAAAAAAGTTTACAGATTTCTTATATCTGAGTATTGATATTCTTTTGAAATTCATTTTGAAGTATTACGACAGACAGACCTATGAAAAGCGACCGTGCTGCGATCTTTTTAGAACGTGAATAAACCGAAAACCGAATAATTAGATTAGAAATAAAACAACTATTAAATGGATATTCATTGATAAAACAACCATTTTAGGCTTAAAATTTCAAATTATTGTATCTGGTTACCTAAACGTTCTTCAGGGTTAAGGTGTTTTGCGTCTTTCAAGGTAAAATAATAATCAGAGGAACTTAATACCTTAATTCAAGCCTTCATAATTATTAATTTTATTCTTATCAGCAGTATATAGTCACGTCTGCAAGGAATAGGAAATATTCTTATAGCTGATAAATTGTATCGTATGGCTAGATTTGACTATATCTGGCGCATAAAAAGAAAAAAGATATAGGTACATAAAATACTTCCATTGACTTATACCGAATGTTGATGAATGATGAATGTTTGTAAACTGAACAACGTGTATCAATGAGTCACAGATTAAACACCGTAAGTACCAGTAAATGCGGTTGGCCTTTATCAGTCATATGGCCGATGACTCGATTGTATGCACACTGTGATACAGGAAGCCGATAGTTCGACTGTTAGGGTGTCACATACACAGTGACGAAGACCGTTCAATGAATGAGATAATACGTTTTGACCTTGGATGGATTTGGGCCAACTTAGGGTTTTAACTAGTCCAATTAAAATGAAATTTTGATTTAACTAGTTATTTATCTGAAAAGAAAAAAGTATGACAACATTCAATGTAGTGAAATATTAAATATAAACAAGCTATAAATAGGATTATAAGGATAAGATTCTTTCGCTGTTAATTTTTATTGTGTGTGGGATATTTGAATATATGGTAAGATAAATAAACCATGACCAACATAGACAAGAAGGATTAGGTACAAAAGGTAGAGAGATAGAATACGGCAAGTTGTAGGACTGCACGCTACCCCTTCTATTGGGCGGGGGTAGGACAAAACCATGGCCTATCAAAAAAAAAATTAAACCAAGGCGTATTAAATCAGTGTAACAAATTTGAAATACTGGGTTCTAGGTAATGATCAAAGTCTAACAAACCAATTAACAGATCCTATCTTTAAATTAAACAATTATGTAACTTTTGTATTTAAAAGTATTTATTTTTTAGTAAAATTTGCATGTAGAATAAACAATTATATAACGAATTATATGCAGTTCTGTTATAGTTCAGTATGTTAGACTAGTTAGTTAGGTAACGTTAATATCAAATGGATTAATTTAAAACTTATAACAATTATATAAATACTAAAATTCCTTAATTAATGTTGCAATATATTTGTTTTTATTATATTTATTAGTAACATAGTTTCGACACTGTTTGGAATACTTATCGTCTCACAGGACCTTTTGTAAAATATACATACATACACATACATACATATCATCACGCCATATCCCTTGCAGGGTAGGCAGAGAGAACAGAGTGCCAGAGAACTCTATCTTTGCATACTTCACTCGCTTCCTCAACATTCATAATTCTCTTCATACACGCTCGCCGGTTTCGGAGACTATTGACTCCACCTTCCTTCAGTACATGACCGATCTGGTCTAACTAGGTTAGTCTCGGTCTCCCCCGGTACCTACATCCTTCCACTTTCGCATTGTATATCTTCTTAACCAGACCTTCGTTTGGCATTCTTTCCACATGTCACATTCACGCGTAGACCGTTTTGTAAAATATTTAATGACGTTTTGTAAAATATGTAATGGAATAATATCATATTTTAACGGCAACCTGCAGAGTGCTCTATATTAAACCAAAGTACATAAGTATGTGTATTTAGAAGTAAGAACTGTACTGTAATTTACTCTACTGTAAGAGCATGCGCTTACAATTTTGCAACTGCTTTGAAATTCAAGCAGCATCTGAAATAGGTAACAAAATATCAATTTTGTTTTCTGGATATTAGCTTTATCTATACATTGAAATAGACAGGACATCACGGATGGGTCTTAGAGAGTCTTAGACTTTTCGAATTATATATAGGTACCTATATATGTTATTAAATCGAAAATGATTAAGTATCATTTGCTTTAACAGCGATGGCAAATATCCTGAGGAAATCCATATCTGAGAGCTAATTCTTTGGACAGCACACTAAGTCGTCGGTATCAATTGTCATGAACATCTGTGACAGTGACTACGGGAAAGCAGTGCCTCAAATATTCTGACATCTCTTTTAGAATTTTAGTACCCCTTTGAGTTGCGTAGGTATCTCACTTCGATAGTCGCTGTAAGCAAAAATTATGCCTCGCTCGAGTGACTGTAATAGCGATTGCATTACGTGTGTGAATAGTAATGGCTCTGAGGATGACGATGTAAATCGAAGTACACCTATGATATAGTAAGATTGAGAGAGATATAATAATATAGTGAGATCAATTACAACAGATAATTGTTCTGAAGAAATTGTGAACACTTTAGAGAAATAACTTGATGATAATGATTCTCTATGACAACGTAACACCTCGAGTTGTTTGCCAAATGACTTTTACTTTACTAGGCCTGTAATTAGAAACAATGCAATTCAAAAATTCTTGGTTCTAGCGCGAAGGCAGAAATGATCTTCTCTGGGATTGCTAGAAACTTATATTTATCATAATGTGGATTTTTTACTCAATAAGTTGCCCGATTTATTATAATGTATAGTGTGAGGTATGATAATTTGGGATCTTCTTGGAACTCCAGGCTAAAATTAAAATTAAATGTTAGTATTATGTCGGCTGCTTTTCGTTCTTTTTATATAGCTATTTTACGATTGTTAAAATATAAATTGCGCGTTATTTTCTGGATAGAGTACCGTTCCGACCTTAATACAACCCATATGGCATATAATGCCGAAGATGAGTATAGTCCACCTGTCGGAGGTGAACGCAGCGACTTGCTACATAAGCGATAAAATAAAAGTAATTGAACAGGTTTACTATCGGACTAGGAAAATTTATGAATTGTTTTAACTTACTCCTTCATAGCAATCTTTGTGTACCATCACATAACTGTCTTAAAGAAATGTTCTCCTGGTCATCTCATGTAGCTTGAAAGATTTAATTTGTCAGGTTTTGGAATATTTATAACAATTGACTTTAATTTCTATGAAAAACGATAATTGCTTTTAAAGAGTTCATTGATTCTGATTTCCTTAATTTCTATAGAATGATCATCGAACCTTCAAAGAAAATAGCAAAAGTATAATGATCATCATAGTTACCAATACTGTAAAATTAAAAATGTTACGCGACCGTTCATAGTTTACTATCCACTTCACGATTGAGTATGTATATGTACAGCAAGTTGTCAAACTATTCATGGCCTATAGAACGTGTTTTAAAAAGAACAAAGAAGCTGAGTGCGCTATAACGGAAGCGAATAGTGGGAACGACCTTCGAGTAAATCGGACGAGACAAGACTCTACTGTGCCATTAAAGGCGACTGTGTCATCCATTAGCGAGTAACAACGGCTAATTGTACAAAATTAATTAAATATGATGGATTTTTCTAATTGAATTATTGCTGGTTATATAAGTACACTAAATCAAATGTACAATTACTAGATAACTGCGCGTGTTTTTAGCGTTGTTTTTGGATTTTAAGCGAACAGCAGACGTAAGGACTGCTGTGTTTCTTAATATTTTAAATTTACTAAGGCAAAGTGAGACGTAGGCTTAGGATTTTAGCCTATAAATATATACATATACATGTACAGTATTTTATTATGAAATTCTCAGCAGAAAGCTCGGAAGTTTGGGAATGTTTTTTATGTCTTGAAATAGCCTCGAGGGCGAAATTGGAGATGTTTACATCTTTGCTTACATCTTGGGGTATAAAGAGATAATAAGTAAATAAATAACTAGGAAAAATATTTAATAATATATTAGCTTCATAACAAAAGAACCATTATAACGAAATTCATATAATAAACTTGGCAAAAAGTAACGACGTGGCGTCGAATAGTCAGCGTCCGGTGCCTGCCAGGGGTTCAACATCTCCATTATCTGGCCGTTGATTGATAGCAGACTTCCGCACCGTCCGTATTGATAATAGTTATTTTGCCCTATTTGCCCTTCGTGCGTCGTGGTTACATTATTCGACGATATGACAAACCATTATTCGCACGTTCACATTCGGTATCAGGTTTAATTTATAACAATAGATTTTTGTGAGACTATATACGTAGTTACATGCAAATAAATTCTCAATTAATAATTACAATATAAAAATAAAAATAAAAAACCACACGAAATTTACAAGAATGTTGAAATTAACTGCATGACAATAGTCATTTATTGTGTACACGTCGCATTCAACAGAAGTCTGTCAACCAGATTTAACAATAAGATATGTTTGAACACTTGTTAACTCTAAACACAAAAGACGCTAACCTCATACTCAGTATATAAGGAATCTTTAAAAACCATACTTCGGATCTACTAGGTGCCTAAAGAAATAGTTGATAGTTTTGTAGTAATATATAAGAATAGTTAATAGAAATAAACGTGGTTTATGATAGCGAATTCTCACCCGTTACCTCGCGTGATTATTTTGTAGTAAGTAGGTTTATAGTCATAGTTTTTATTACTAAAAGCGATAAGTATATTTAGTATAAACATTTCTCAGTAATTGCAGAATATATTTTTAATCATATTTCCTGTTTTTATCGCGTTCAAATAATCTCGTCAGCCTTTAATCTGCATAGATAAATAAAATTGAAGTGTCTGTGTGTAATGTTAAAATAACAGCTTTCATTAAATGCGAATTGTAAGATAGTCTGTCATATATTACACTACTTATAATAAAAAAAACTTTTTGATTTTTCTGTCTGTTTGTTGCGGCTAATCTCTAAGATGATTGTATCCATATTGATGTGACTTTTAATGCTAGACAGCTGATGTTATAAGGACCTATCTACGCTACTATTATTTAAAATAAAAAAGGACCCTCCGCAAAGTAATTGAATTCTTTCAATAATTGGCAATACCTATTCAAATGGATATTCAAATTAGACAGGTACCAATCATTCTTATCTTTTGGCGCCTACACTTTGATTCGATGGTGTAGTAGGTAGTCAGGTGGTATACAAAAAAAGGAATATAAATAGCCTTTATATATAGAATTGTCATGTTACTTATTCACGTTCTTAATTGCCCCGACATAATCTTTTGAATTTCTCGTATGAAAAATTATAATATATTTGATTCTCTCAGGCTAAAAATGTGTGCCGAACGAATACGTCTACATTTTTAAATTATACAATCCAGTGTATGTCGGTTAGTTATTCTATATCTTCTTTTAAATGCTTTGATTTGAAATAAAACTACTTTTACGGATTCGTGCGTTTGTATTTGATTTTTAATTTCCCCGACGTTTCAAACACTTTACAGTGATCATGGTCACAATCATTCATCAAATCAATCATGAATTTATTTCAAATTTTTTCGTTTAGTTTTATTTCAAATGTGTAACACTCGAGTAAACATTAGAAATCATAATGCTTTGATTGCTTGTGATTTTTTGATAAGATTTGGACCCAGCAGATTAACTTTACGTTAAGTTATTGTATATTTTCCTTTCGGTTTTATTTAAATGTGTTTATTTTGATTAATATTATGAAGGATACAAAAGCGTTTGCGTCATGTAGTAGTAACATAGATAAGCACTAAACTATCTAACATAAAACAGTGGTTTTAAATGGATGAGATAATTTTAACGCTTTTAACGTCGCGACCGTTTAAATTATTTCAACTAACGTTTACTTAAAAGACGTGCAAACTAATGATGATAATGTTTTCAACTTATTATATCACAGCATGCGGGTATGTTGATTCACTTGACCGCACACAAGTATTGTATTGTATTCTATGAGAGTCTTCTCGATCCGCCCCTTTCATCTTGAATCAGAAAAAAACGCTTTATTGTGATGCCAACAACTAAATGCAAATATTACAATTTGATAAACGTTGACTAGTTTTTACCAGCAAATCCAATATTAAGCAGAATATAATATTATAACATAAAATCTATAACTTATAATTTGCATATAACAAATAAGTAAATATAGTGGCGTAAAATGTTGGCAAGTTAAATGTTGAGGTTTAATCTTTACTAATATGATAAATGCGAAAGTAACTCTGTCTGTCTGTCGCTCTTTCACGCCAAAACTACTGAACGGATCTAAATGAAAATTGGTATACAGATAGTTTAGAATCTGACAAAAGACATAGGCTACTTTTTAATTCAAAAAAGGGTTGTAAAGGGGGATGAAACGTTGTAAGAAATTATCTTCATTTTTAAAGCCAGAAGCTTGAAAATAATTTTTAAATATTACCCTTAAGGGGTAAAGTAAAAATAGGGGATGAAACATTTTAGGATAGTAACCTTTTAAGCGGGCGAAGCCTCGGGCAGAAGCTAGTTGATTATAAGTTATTAGGTTTATGTAAATAATTCGATTATGAGAATTTAAAAAGTCATAATATCATCTCATCATCTCAGCTCATATATGTCCCACTGTTGGGCTCGAGCCTCCTCCATAATGAGAGGGAACTTGACCTGTTATACCACGCTGGTCAGGCGTGTCGGAATAGGGTGTTGTGCTGAGTTATCCTTCTCTCATAGTCAAAGTCATAATATGCAGAACATTTTTGTAGTAGAAAAATAAACAGAAAATTATATTTTAAAATGACGCGTTGTACTAATTTTCAGGATTGTCTATAGAACTTTGCACCCATTTAGAATCTGGCTAAAGTTTCTTAAAGCTTTATTTCTACATCTTAACATATATTGGACATGGTATTCTGTATTTTATTTTTGTATAATTCTAATTATTACATAATTAATTTTATTTAATTGAACCGAAAGTCTAACGTATATTTGGAATGTACAAAACTATATAACTGCGTAATCTTGGCATATTTGAGATGACAAAATATTTTTTTTTAAATTGTGTGTCTGTGTAGGTACGTTAGAGTATTATCTACAATGACCTGGTTAAAGCGTAGGCTTATAAATTATCACGTTATACATGTATATTATAATACATGATTATATCGTTAACTACTGCATAGTTTTTGTTATATATTTTATATAAACTGTCACATATTTCGTACAGAAATTTACCAATATTGTCTATAAATAATTATAATAAAAAATTGTTGAAATAATGTTTTTTAACTTAACACGTCGAAAAATAAAAAATCGAATACAAACACGATTAGGACCATAAAAATAGTTTTATTTCATTACTATTGAAATTTCAACAGCATTTGTGTCGGGGTGGTTAGTTAATAATGTTTTTGATTCATGTCATTATACTCTGCGTACGTTGTTTCACTTGAGTCAATTCAACTTGAAAGAAGAAGAATATCCTTCATATTTACAAATTTGCAGCTCAAATACTTGAAAATTGATGATAGAAAAAGCGCGGTAATCTCAATTTTTTGGTTGGTAAAATGAGTAAATCAGAGATTGACTGCAATCATTATCACCGAATCTGTTGTCAATCAACCCTTTTGTTATCAATCTAATCAAATATGTATGTGTTGACTATATTTTTCTATTTTTATCATTTCGTGACCTTATAGCATGCTTTCTAAAAACTTAACAATTATGCATTCTATTTTAAGCAGCTCAATTGATGGGCAGTTGTTATTGTCCCTAATGTAACGTTAATAGTAGTCATACTTGTCCACTTGAGAGTTTTCATCTTTATTGAGTCAATTGTCTGTGGCTCTACTGTCGTTTATTACGTAAGCATCTTATAATGTCTTGTGCGTAGGGTTCGATGCACTGACATCATATTTGATGACAGCACCATTATGTTACAAGTATTTTGTGTTGTTGATGACATGATCGGCCTATTCACATTGACTTTTAAAAACTTTTCACTACGCTGTTTATGTGATCTAATGTGCACAAAAACTATTCTAATATTTTTGAATTAACGTTATGAGTATACATATATATATATATATATATATATATATATATATATATATATATATATATATATATATATATATATATATATATATATATATATATATATATATATATATATATATATATATATATATATATATATATATATATATATATATATATATATATATATATATATATATATATATATATATATATATATATATATATATATATATATATATATATATATATATATATATATATATATATATATATATATATATATATATATATATATATATATATATATATATATATATATATATATATATATATATATATATATATATATATATATATATATATATATATATATATATATATATATATATATATATATATATATATATATATATATATATATATATATATATATATATATATATATATATATATATATATATATATATATATATATATATATATATATATATATATATATATATATATATATATATATATATATATATATATATATATATATATATATATATATATATATATATATATATATATATATATACTAGCAGACCGGGCCACGCGTGGCTGTGGCTTAGGTTAGCCTCAGTAACACTTTTTGTTTATTCTAACAAATTTTAGCTTATATGAAGCGTTTGTACATTTAACTTAGCGCCATATATTAAATACTTAAGCTGATATCAGACGGTTCATTTTTTGTTCATTTTTGTCTTTCATTTTGCATCTTTCACTCGAAGTGACGCATCTGAACACAAAATGAAACATTAGTGCCGAATGAATTCATTAGTGAAACGATCCAACAGTGTTGGATATTGGCATTCGGCATCTTTCACTCGCACTCCGAGTAAACGAGAAATGAACAGTCTGAACACTGAGAGAACTTTCATTCGGGTCCGGTCATTTTGTTTCAAGTTCTGTAGCCGAAGGACGTCCCGTGTCGATAATTTTCTGCGCTGCTTTGCACTGGTCGCACGCGGCAAATGTGTGTGTATGTGTGTGTCTTGATCGATCGAGTGGATCGATCAAAATACATATTTTGGAGAACTTTAAACAATGTATTTGATGCTGCTAATATTTTTTTCTTTCAATCCATGGTAGCGCCCATCACCAGGAGAGGAGCCCGAGAGGGCATACCGCCGAGCGGGCCACCGAAGACAAAGATTGGGTACCGGTGGCCCGCCCGCACGGCGAAGAAGAGGTGCTTGCAGGATGGGTCAATGGGGTTGCGCGCCGCCACTTCCGTCACCCCGGACCGATTTGGCGGGGTGCGACGTCCATAGCCCACCGCCAAAAAAAAAAAAAAAAAAAAATAAATAAATAAATAAATAAATGGTAGCACCCATCACCGTCGACGTTTTCTTTACTTCTTTTTTGTCAACTCTTTGATTTTTTTTAGTGCTCTGGTGGCAAACGAGTATGCAGCACACCTGTTGTTAAGTGTTACTGCCGTCCATGGATCTTTACCACACTAGAGGTATAACTAGGCCGCTGCCTGCCAATAATCCCAAACCCACCCAGAAAGATGGGCTTCCAGCTCTCTCGCTCACCGAACGAAGCACAGCAGCATATTGCCACTGCTCAAGCGACGATTTTCTGCGAGAGTGTGGTAATACCCCGGATGAATCGGCCCACGGCTTTAGACATAAAACTGTCAACAGCGTGGTCCTACCACTAAAAAAATATCAGTAAAAATTGATTAAATGATCATAAATTAAAGTAATTCCAAGCCGCACGACTTCATTCGATGATAAAGAAATAAATAGTGAATGTTCATTTTTAAATCATTCCCTCTTAGCCGTGTGAACATAAAATGAAAGAAAAATGAACCATCACTCGAGTGAACAATCACTCGAGTGAACCGTCTGATATCAGCTTTACTGAATCCAGTCAACAGATTCCGCCATCTTTTAAAATCTTTTTGATATAACATATGATTTTGACTGTCAAATATTAGACATACAATTTGCAATAAAATAATATTACTATAAATTGAGATTTAAGCTATCTTTTAAGTTGGATCAAACTACACTTGCTGTGCAAATTTGGTTAAAATCAGTTAAGTACTTTATGAGTACATCGCGGACAAACAACGTAACACATAATTTATATATATTAAGATATGTTTGAAAGAAAACCATTTTTACAGATTCTATCGCGTTTGTATTTCATTTTTAATTTCCCTACGTTTCGAACACTACACCGTTGGAACGCGTGAACCGAGTTCATTGCTGACATCTACTGTGACCATAAACACTAAAGTAGTATTTCAAATGTGTAATACTCGCGTAAACATTAGAAGTCATTCTATATATTATATATAGGTACATATATATTTTTATTTCTTTAGGTTTGTTATCACTTAGCAAGCCTCTCTCTCCTGCTCTCAAATGATCTCGTGAAGTAAGTTCTAGTGTAGTACGTAACCTAATAACGTCTAAAAGAAGTTCATCTAATACTAATGGAGACACTAGTATTTTTATAAGAAAGCTAGTGGCAATAGCTCCATTTACTAAGCTACCGAAGGCACAAATTTCAAAAACACTAACATAGAATATTTAAGGTTAATGAGTTCCAAACTATCTATTGGCTGTCGCATGCAAAGAGATTGTTTGGTACTCACCCCAATTTTCTGTGGTGATTTCTTCTTTGGGCAGATCCACCAGTTCTATTCGTCAACTTTTTAAATTTTAAGTAATAGAAGGTGAGATCTATCATCTACCTTTCAAACTTCGTATCAAACTGCTACAATTTCTGGTTCGTTCTAATAATATCCGTTTTGTTATTCAACTTGGGGTTTATATGGTCAGCGATTATAAGCTATCACTAGAAGATATTTCTTATGCTTGCTTTTACTTGTGCACGTCTTCTGGAATAATTGCGTTTATTTCAAAGTGTTGCCTTTTACAATCGAAGCGATTGTTTGCCCTGATTGTTTATATTCGCTTTAATGGCTGTCCTTAATCTTGCGCGAGACTTACTATAGGACAATTTATTAATTTCTTGGCAATATTATTGTTAAGCACGTCGTTAAAAGCATCTCTTTCAAGTTAGTGGTTTATTTCGTTGCTAACGACCCGCCCTTGCTTCGCTTCTGGTTAGAGTAGAGGTCTGGTTAATTATGCGTGTGTACAAAGTACACATATCAGAAGTGTACTCTCTCTCTCTCTCTCTCTCTCTATCTATCTATCTATCTCTCTCTATCTATCTCTCTCTATCTATCTCTCTCTCTCTCTCTCTCTCTCTCTCTCTCTCTCTCTCTCTCTCTCTATCTCTCTCACACACACACACTCTCACTCTCTCATGGCGCGTTCCTCGTGTCGCGTTTCATCTGTAAAAATTTAATCCTCATGCGCGCAAAAAGTTTCCCTTCAAAAAAAGATGGCGCGTAACGGAAAAATGTGATGCGTAACCGAAAAATGCGACGGTAAATTTTTTTCCAATGCCGATAAAGATGCTTCACTTCAAAAAAAAATGTTAATTGTATAAAGATTAATTAATATTGTTTCAATGAAAAAGTCTCGTAAATATGACTTACGAAAAACATGTCACAGCCATCAATAGGTTATCTGTAAGAGATAGACATATACCGTCTCGTACTTTTTTGTAACTTATAAAGCGAAGTGATACCTTTCTTTATACTACGGAATATATACTACGGATACCGATAAATTGTATACAAATCTGCATTGTTCCAAGATAAATACTATCTTGTAAAGCAACGAAACATTGATACCACTACATTTTCTTTAAATATGACATTCACAAATGTCCATAACACTTAAACAGCTTTGAATACCTATATCCTGATCTGGATTATCGTATATATGCAGTAGCGATAACAGATATCACTGATGTATATCATCATCATTCTCCTGCTCTTATCCCAATTACTTGGGGTCGACGCAATATGTACTCCTCTTCCTACATATTGCAAGAGTTATTAGCAATAATGTTATGACCGGCCGCCTGCTTGACGTCAACCCTCCTTGGGAATGTAATTGTTGACCAAAGGGCATCAGATGGATTTGGCCCAGGACATCCACGAGCAAGTAAAGGTTGGTAGTAATCGTAGCCGCTACCACACAGCTCCCTGATATATCGCTGATGTATATTATATGGTGAATATATTGTGAAAGTAACAAAGTGGTATATTTTTAGTAAATAAAAAAATAGTTATTAATATAATACATGCCTTCATCTGACCTTTCGAGCAATCAATATTACCTGTGTAGGCGTTCTTAATGCTATATTAATGTTATGTATATATGATAGATAATGTGTAAATTATTTGCATTTTACTTTCAGTCATGGGTTGTTTGCGTACATTGTAAGTGCACATATTTGTCTATTTTATCGTATTGTTTGCACATGATACGGTAGTTTGTTTCAGATTTTATCAAAATTAGCGTACGTTACAAATAGTAGCAACTGAGTAAGAAATGGTGTAAATTTTATGCGAATTGTTCTGCTCTCATATATTTCGTTTAATACTGTCATTAATTAAATTTCAAGTTAAAACTTAAAATGATTTATAGGAAATCTAATAGGGACACTTACGTATTGTCAGTTTTAATATCTTAAATATATCTACCTAAAAATATGCTACCGACAAGACCTTTACTCAGAAAATCTGCCACAAAATTCAGTGGATTTATATATATATATTTAAATTAAATTGTACACAAAATGTTTTGCAAAGTACAAGTCATTAGTCCCAGGGTAATGCTGTTTTGCGCTAAGATATAATCATGATCATATGTAATGCAGAACATTAGGGTGAACGGTGTAGTCCCGACAAATAAGGTCTTAAACTGGAAACCGACTGGGCTTATTCTAGTTAGATCACATTTTATACACGAGAATTGTTAGCGTACAGATGGCATTAAATTATTTACTAATAACCTATGGACTATGCAGAGCTAATCGGGTACCGGTGGCCCGCCCGCACAGCAAAGAGAGGTGTTTGCAGGAAGGGTCCATGGTCCCACCGGTAAAAAAAAAAAAAAGGACTATCCAGAGCTTGTCAAAAAATAAAAACATGAAAAGATATGTCACTTAATAAGCTACAAGACTAGTTAGTGTATTAATATTTTATTAAAAATAAATAATTTGGAGTATTAAGAAGAAAAGAATATTTTAATCAGCTCTTAATTAGGCAAGTTTAAAATTTATTATAGTAATCATAGTTTTATAATAAATGAAAGAATTAATTTGTAAACTGCTGATTTTCTCGATCGTTTTACTCAGTGTAGACTGTGAACCAATACGATCCTAGATTATAAATAAATTATATTAAATATTACAAATAACCCCTGGTTTACATGTAAACTTTGAAATTTTATAAAGCATATATAAAATATATTAAAAAAAATATATATTAAAATTATTTTCGACTTTGAGAGGAACTATTGCATTATTTTAATGTAAAATATAAACATATTTCAAAAGATATCGTGGCTTCTCAAATTTTATAGAATTTAATGTTTGCCATTTTTGGTTTTTTTTTGGTATACGACCATCACCGTCACCACCACCGTCATACTTTGTAGATTATATTCATTATCAACAAAACAGGCTAACTTTTTTACAAATTATACTGGCAGATTAAGCGTGCGGTAAATAAATATAATTTACGGCAATAATGGTATAAATTTTATTCATCTTATCGCCCCTCCTCTATACACAAGGAACTTCCAATTGACTTTTTTTATCGCTCTACATTTACTTTGTCGTATTATTGTTGTTTGTCGATGTTTATTGTCCAAATAGCCCAATCTTATCGACTATACGACCGTAGAAAAGTTCTTGGGGTTTCTTTCCAATTGTGTTGAGTATACACTTGTGAAAGTAAAAATAAAATACATATCATGGTGTTTTTATTTAAAGTTTGATAGTTGCGAGTTGTAGCATTTACCCATATGCGTGAAAACATGCACATAATGATTTCTGATGGCAGGACGCTCCTCCGTGACCATGAACGCTGTAAACTAGTGTAAACTATTCGAAACCTCAGGCAATTAAAAATCAAATGCAAACGCGATAGAATTCGTAATATAGTTTTAATTCAAATATTTACATACATACATATCATCACGCCATATCCCTTGTAGGCAGTTGTAGGGTAGGCAGAGGGAACAGAGTGTCAGAGAACTCTATCCTTGCATACTTCACTCGCTTCCTCAATATTCATAATTCTCTTCATATACGCTCGCAAATATTTAAACATGTAATTATACAAACTTTCTCATATTACCATGTTTAATATCTAAGTCTGAATGCACGCAAAATGTGAACGTTCGTTATTTTCCACACACACATTCGAAGACGGTATCTGTTTAATTGACCAATATCTTATAAGACTGCTAGACTACTATTAGACCGTAAAAATATAAGACGACGACGTGGTGCTGTAGGTTTTTTTTTTGGTGTTCTTGTAACATTATAACTATAATTTCTTTCATCATCATCACCATCACAGCCTATAAATGTCCCACTGTTCGGCTCGGGCCTCCTCTGAAATGGGAGGGCAATTAACCTACTATGCCGACGTGTTGGTATAGATAGGGTTTTGTTTCGAGTTTTCCTTCTCGCGTTTCCTCTCTTGTTATATGCGTGTTATATCCCTTAGTCGTCTCGTACGATCACCCATGGGCACGATATGAGGTGCTGAATAGTATTCTTACTCCGTCACCACAAGGAATTTAATTTCTTTAACTATAAATATTATTGAAAATAAAAAAAATATAATATGTACCTCCACGTTCAATCTTGCTCATCTACTACCAGAAATGGACAGATATTGTAATTAGAATTTGGTTTAAATAATTCAATTCGTTTTCTTTCATAAGGCTCAGGTTAACGGATTGTTAAATAACAATTTTATTAACTTGTATTCAAACGAAAAATGTGAAAGAATTATCTCACACGATGCATACAGGCTCTGGGTAAATTAGCATGTTACTCCCCTCATCCTTGTGGAGCCGCTCTAAGTATACAATATGCCACCATCCCTTTACTTCCTGCGGATGTCGTGCATGACTATTAAGGATATGATCCTTGAATTCGAGCACATGCACCTGCACTGTGACGTCTCTTGTCCGCGGGTTAGACTATACGCCACATAATAATTCAAAGCTCGCAAATAATTGCATTTCGTGTTTTGATGAAACTTACAACTCATACTAATTAAGTTTTAACCCCTAGATCTGTAAGCCCGCTGCTTTGCTTGAAATTTACTTTGAATCAACGCATGATTAGCTAAATATTTATTTGGTTGATTATTTTGTAGATTAAATTATTTTTAATCTTTTTTCATTGCTTATGGTGGCAAACAGGTAGCACATCTGGTGGTAAGTGTTACCGCCACTCATAGATCTTTGCAATACCAGGGGTACAGTTAGGTCGCTGCCTATCACCAAAACCCACCTAGAAAGTTGGGCTGCCGGCTCTCTCACTCATCGAACGAAACAAAAGAGGGCATTGCCACTGCTCAGACGTCGATTTTCTGCGAGAGTGTGGCTCTACCCCGGACAGACCTGTCCGTGGCTGTAGACAGAAAAATGTAAAGGATGTGA
Source organism: Lymantria monacha (assembly GCA_905163515.2). Classification (NCBI taxonomy): domain Eukaryota; kingdom Metazoa; phylum Arthropoda; class Insecta; order Lepidoptera; family Erebidae; genus Lymantria; species Lymantria monacha. The sequence continues at coordinate 15,069,895 of LR991096.1, forward strand.
TTTTCTTACTATTAATCTTAGATGAGATCGTGTTTTAAATTAAACCTTTAGCAATACTAGGTGAAAAATGAATTCAATTCTATGCAATGGATATAGCGTGATACTTATATAAACATACAGATTGACATACATAAATTATTGTTTTCGATTCTATTGTTATAATACAGACCCCCTTTATATTTTCTTCAATATATATTTACAAATATCGGCCTGTAACAATTTTATTATTATTATATATTAAATATTACCAGATGTAGCTTATACAAAAAGTGCCTACAGTATAATACACAGTACATATATGTAACACCGGTTATTATAATGCAAAATTGATTCCCGATCCAAACAAGGCTAGAAAAAAATCATATCGGATGAAATATATAAAAAATACGTAACTTTACTCAGATGAGAAAAGACGCAATCTATTCAAAACTCACGATCATATGTTCAAGAGTTCAACTACCTCGCGTGGCGAAAAAAATTTTTTTTCATCCGTATCGATTTTTTTCCTAGCCTATCATTACAAGTAGGACTAGTAGGGTTACCTGTCTTTGTTTTTGGGAGCGGTCCACTTACACTCTGTATAAGACTAGCAAACCCAGCCCGTTGGTTTGTTTATAGAAGTTGATGTATTATAGCGCCGCCTGGTGGTGTATTACATCAATGGAGATAGCATATAAACTTTCTCCGTGAAAAAATACATACAGGGTGTCCCAAAATTCAACGATAAGCCGGCACCAGCAGGTGGACCTACATATGACTACTCGAGAACAAAAAAGAAAAAAATTCTACCTTGATTTTTTTTTTCATTACGACAAAAAAACCGATTTCTTTAAAAATCGACATCTTTTATTATATTATTAAGTGCCATTGCTACAATTTTACAAGTAATTCTGTGTTTTTTTTTGTATTGGTAAGGTAAGTAGCACTACTATCGATCACAACCATTAAAAATTCCAGAATATCTATAGTTTTTACACAAAAATCAACCAAAACTATGTTTTTTTCATAAATTATGTAAGATTTTGACTTTCAGCTCACTTTCACTCATCACAGTGAAAAAAAAAAGTATGGACACTACTGTGGCAAATAGTATTAAAAATTGGCGCAACTAACTACAATTCTAAAATGGTATAACATTCTAGGCAAACTAGCCACAAAAATATACTTAGGTGTACTATTTCAAAATAACAACCATACTTCGAAAATTGTTAGTGTTGATAGTAATCACTTTTACTATGTAGCCCAAATGTTTTTGTTGCAAGTTCTCAGAATTTGAATGAGACATGTGCGTAGTCCATAAGATAACATAAGTTAGACAGAGATAGAGAGATTATACGTTAGAGGGAGATAGATAGATGCTAATTGTTTAGTAACATTAATGCAGGTAGAGAAGTAATTAATGTCCTCAGCAGCACAGCAAGTCAGTACGCTCTACTTCTTTGTTTACTGCACACCGTTCTGTTTTAATTAAAGTGGCTCTGATACTAACGACTTTGGATTGAATTAAGTGACCTGGAAATTGACCTGACTTGGCATTATTTTAGACTGTGATTTTGTGTTTTTTTAAAGAAGTTTTGCCTTATTTTCAAGTGTTTAGCATTCATTATGCCGCTACCATATACAGCGTTAGAATACGCTAATATGCACCTAATTTATGGAGAATGCCGATGCAATGCCAACGCTGCTAGCAGATTATATCGAGCAAGGTACCCTACTCTTCAAAGGTATCCGGATTATCGCGTATTTATTAACGTGCATCAAGCATTTTCGGAGGGTCGTATACCATCTGACAGGAGAAACGCTGGAAGACCTAGATCGGAACACGATGAAGAAGTTCTCAAAGAAATAGAAAGCGATACAACTACCTCTGTACGTGGCATACAAGTAGCAACGGGAATTCCAAAAAGTACTGCACATAGAATTTTAAAACGTCACCAGTTTCATCCATATCATTACAGGCGCGTGCAGGCGTTATTACCGCGGGACTATCCACTGCGGGTCGCATTTTGCCGTGTAATGCTGCAAAAACACAGGGAAGATCCCCAATTCTTAGACAAAGTTTTATGGTCGGATGAAACAACCTGCAAGAAAGATGGCTATTTAAATCTTCACAATCTTCATAGCTGGAACAATGAAAATCCGCACCTGGTGAGAGAAGACAAATCCCAATATCAATTTAAGGTTAACCTATGGACGGGCATAATAAATGGAAAAGTGATAGGGCCCTTTGAGTTACAAGGAAACATAGATGGCAATAGCTATTTGAACTTCTTACAAAATGAGTTACCAGGATTATTAGAAGACGTGCCCTTAAGTGATTTGCAAAACATGTGGTTTCAAAACGATGGTTGCCCAGCTCACTATGCCCGCCCTGTGCGAGAGTACTTAGACCAAGAGTACCCAGGGCGTTGGATCGGGCGACTTGGTCCTATCTTATGGCCACCCCGTTCACCCGATCTAAATCCCCTGGATTTTTTCTATTGGGGTTGTCTAAAGGACAGAGTCTACTCAAAACCCATTGCAACCTTGGACGAGCTTCGCCAAAAAATAATTCAGGCTGTGGATCACATGAACAGAATCAGATATGCAAGAAAAATAAAACGTTCATTTTTAAGGCGATGTCGTGCCTGCATTACTGCCAATGGCAAACAATTCGAACATTTATTGTAATTTTAATAATATAGTAAATTCTAATCTCTCTATATCTATCTCTTTCTAACTTATGTTATCTTATGGACTACGCACATGTCTCATTCAAATTCTGAGAACTTGCAACAAAAACATTTTGGCTACATAGTAGAAGTGATTACTATCAACACTAACAATTTTCGAAGTATGGTTGTTATTTTGAAATAGTACACCTAAGTATATTTTTGTGGCTAGTTTGCCTAGAATGTTGTACCATTTTAGAATTGTAGTTAGTTGCGCCAATTTTTAATACTATTTGCCACAGTAGTGTCCATACTTTTTTTTTTCACTGTGATGAGTGAAAGTGAGCTGAAAGTCAAAATCTTACATAATTTATGAAAAAAACATAGTTTTGGTTGATTTTTGTGTAAAAACTATAGATATTCTGGAATTTTTAATGGTTGTGATCGATAGTAGTACTACTTACCTTGCCAATACAAAAAAAATCACAGAATTACTTGTAAAATTGTAGCAATGGCACTTAATAATATAATAAAAGATGACGATTTTTAAAGAAATCGGTTTTTTTGTCGTAATGAAAAAAAAAATCAAGGTAGAATTTTTTTCTTTTTTGTTCTCGAGTAGTCATATGTAGGTCCATCTGCTGGTGCCGGCTTATCGTTGAATTTTGGGACACCCTGTATACATACCAATTTTCTTAATGAACGGTCAAATAGTTTCTGAGTTTAGCGATGTCATATATACAAACACCCTCTTTAATAGATATTGATTCTCACATTCTAACGTCATTAAAATAACCTGTGTGTGCGGTCATAAAAATATGATTTTTTACTAAAATTCCTTTCGCAAATTAATTTTTTAATTGATTGTTTTTATTTATATGACCATTTATGTCACGTAGATAGAAACAATTTATTTTCAAATCCCAAAAATCTTTTCGAACTTAGATTCGTACCTTTTTGCTTCTATTTTGAATTTGATCGCAACGGAGACAAACTTGGTGAAATTGATCCCATTGCTAATTTTCGATGAGCCTTTGTCACTGAAAGCTTCGTTGACTCGAATACCCTCGTCAATCTCGACACCGCGGCGTACAACTTCGTGTTATACACCCACCAATAAAGATAAGAGGCATAGTTACCCTGACTTGAAATATATTCACGTCTAATTTTAGTCTATCAATTTCGCAGAATTTTATGAAATGAGCGTTTGTAGGTCGTGTATCGAACTTAACAAGAATGTTACATTATATAGCTTTGGTTTGTATTGTTGTTAGTACACATTACTATAATAAATTATACAATGCTTATTGTTAACGATATGTCTGTATTTATTACACTGTCCGTGATCATGGAAGTTAATACAAGAGTATTACATTACGTTTCATCTGATTAATATTTGCAGCAGTTTAAACTGGGCGAGGCAGATAAATTTTAAAAATAAGCTGCATAATGCATATTTAAAGATTATATTTCGTAAATTTTTTGACTCGTCGATTCAATAGTGTACGGGAGCCGATCGTGATATAATCAAATTCTAGGTTAGCCTAAAGTGTTATCAAACGTTAACAGCTGTCTGTCTGGGATTTTTCTATAAAGAGTACTAGAAGAGGCTCGCGTTTTATTATGTAAGACTAAGAATTATTTGTCTGGTATGAATTTAAACCTTGCCTATGTTCGTGTAGAGTTCTCTATGACAACATAGTTAGAATTTCCAATGTATATGCATGAAACTATAAATACTAAAAATTGTATAATTATTTTGCCAACAGAACTCAATTTATGTTTATTAGTTATAGTTTTTTTTCTAAGGAAAGAAAACCTAGGTAATTGTTTATATCAGTTTAAATATTACATATATTGTAAGTTTAAGTATATTATTGCGCCCGTATTTATTTAAAACAAAGTTTTGAATTTAATTTATTGGTTATGCCTGGTTTACAGGTATGGTAGTGGTAACACTAATAAACTTAAGACATAATACGATTGAAACAATATCCCATATGACCCTGTTTTTCCACATGCAGATTTATGAGGTCTTACTAGTCACTATCAGATTTACAAGTCTATGATCAGACAGAAGAGAAGTACGCTATTTTGTATTATATTCGAAATGATAACAGCATTTGTTGAGACATATATTAGACACTGTTGTCAGTTTTCTTTCTACAGCCGCGGGCCGGTCCGTCCGTCCGACCGAAATTAAAATCGAGTACCGGTGGTCCGCTCGCACGGCGAAGAGAGAAGGTTTTACGGTGGGTCTATGGGGTCACGCGCCGCCTTTCCGTCACCCCGGACCGATTCAGCGGGGCGAGACGCACCCATAGCCCACCAATAAAAAATAAAAAACAGGGCCGGTCCGTCCGGGGTAGTAGGTACTACACTCACAGAAAATCGACGTCTGAACAGTGGTAATGTGCTACTGTGCTTCGTTCGGGGAGTGAGAGAGCCGGAAGCTCTACTTTCTTGGTGGGGTTGGGCTTTTCATTGGTTGGCAGCGGCCTAGCTATACCTCCTGGCATTGTAATGGTCCATGGGCGGCAGTAACATTTACCATCGGCGGTCATTGGGGGAGATCTGTCGCTGCCGACCATCATCTCGAAGATGCTTGGCAGCGACAGATGCTGGTCGTCGATGGCCTCCTTCTGTGAAGAGGTCATCTCTAAAAAGGAGGCCGCGGAGCGGGCACGCGAGGCAATCGCGTCCGCAGACTCGCTCCGCCGGCGGCGGCCAGGGAGGAGGAGGCGTCGGTAGGCGAGCGACAGCAGGAAAAAAAAATAAAGGTGTGCTGCTTGCTCCTTTGCCACTAAGAGCAATAAAAAATATATTATATAATGCTAGTAGTTGAATGTAATAATGTGAAATGAAAATATTTTGATTCAATCGAATCCATCGTTTTGGGGATGCTAACGTATTTTGAACCCTACTCAATCAACTGCAATCAATACGTCCAGTCAATAAGCCCATAGGCTTGGACGTATTGACGTTTCGAAAAAGCTTTGATTTATTCGTTGATTTTTCATTTTACTAGATTGCTAGAAGTAAAAACTGGTAAATTTTAATTTCATCGCATTGCATAATTTTTGGGTGAAGGGTTCCTGTTTTTGAAATATTACATTAGTTAGTTAAAGATAATAATGAAATTATCGTAATGGAAGTAATTAATGTAACGCTAACTAACTTGAAGTAAAGTTAATTTAAAGATAAAAAAATTGTTTTATTTCATAATGATCGTTGCGTTTTATTATTTTTTAGTTCGTACTTGAATGTTTTCGCATTTACGGCACTTCCTTTCGTTTCAGGGGTTGTTAAAGATGTTAAAGAAACATTTTTGCTTTTTACAGTAGATTTCGGGCTTCCCTTTGAAATACCAATTTATCGTAAATTTTTCGCCATCTTACAATTTATAGAAAAGAAACAATTTGAACCTTTCACGAAACATAAAATAATTATTTATATTTCGGGTTTATCCTCAAGGTTTCTTCCCTTTTGTGTTCTTTGGGTCGCTTGTTATTGCTTATATGAAAATAATTCTTCAATTCTGAAGTTATTAGCTTATAGGTACGTAGGATATTGCCTAACTTATATGACCGGCCGCATTCCTGACAATTATTCTTCTTGGGAATGCTGCTATTGATAATAGTCACCACATTCTCAAGAACAAATTAAGAGTCGGTGAGATAGATAGGCGGTGGATAGAGTTTGGCACTCTCTGTGTACTGTATCGGCACATTCATGGGGAGAACTGAAGAGTTTTTTGATTTAGTATCATCATTAAATTTTGATCATCGTAGCACTCGAAGTCATCATAGGGATCATCCATTACACTTGGAAACGTTATGGTTCTCACCCGTACGTTTTCAGCGATCATTTGTCACATGTACATGCAAGATTTGGAATGGAATGAATTGATTTCTAATGTTTACGCGAATATTTACACACTTGAAATAAATCTAGTTTTACGGATTCTATTGCGTTTGTATTTGATTTTTAATTACCCGACGTTTCGAAGACTTTCGTTCTTGGTTCACGGGAGGGTCATCGTTATTACAGAGGCTTTATATATTTTTTTTAAAAGTTCGGTGTTGATGAGCCATTTATACAGTTTCTTTACATATATAGAAGGCACAACATTTGCAGTTATTCAAATTCTAAGTATCACAATAAATAATATTTGTACCTACGTGTGTACGTTCGTATCATATAAATATTATGTACTTTGAAACCGCAGTGTGTGTGCAAGGTCGTCGAACACTGGTCACGCTATTCATTTCTGTAATAGGACGCCGGTCTTCCGATATTAAATGTAATATTGCGTTGGTTTAACACAACTAATTGGTGATTTTACAAAATAAACTTACTATTAATTGAGATGCGTAAAATATTGTATAATAAATACAGCTTTGGGCTGTTTATTTTTAATTTTCGATTCTCATATCCCCAGTCAGTTGTGCTAAATTATCTGAATTATCCTACCTACCTACCTACGTTGGTATAAAGTCATATTTACTTGCAGTTTGAGGTGCCTGAGATCGAATGCCATTAGACGGTCTCTCCGGCACTCCCTAAAAGCTCTGAAGAAGCCGCTGTCGTTGTAGTGGGTATTCTGGTCGCGCAGTGGCCAGCGAGCCCCATACAAATCTTCCCGCCCCGACTCACCTATACCGCATAGTACGTAGATGCGTTTCCACAGCCTGAATAAAAAAAGAGGCTGAATAATTTTTTGTAATACCTCAGACGGGTTTTACGACTCTCATGAGAAAGTAAATGGTGGTGACACGTATCCGTACTTCAGTCGTCACCATCTGGATACCATTTAAGTAATATTACAATTATACACATTGAATTTGTATGTAGGTACCTAATTTTGTGGCATTATTACAAGAATCATATACGTGAGGCAATTTCTAGTCTTAAAGCAGCTTTGTATTAGAACAATATGCTTATCAAGCGCTCCCCACTTGTGTTAGGTATGTACTTAGCGACAATGAACTTAGCTATGTTATATTATGACCTTAACTTAAATAGGTAGTTGCCGAGTTACGCTCGCAATTGCGGGTACATATTATATTTTATGAGTCATATTGAAATTATGGCTTTGTATATTTACCACGACCTTTATATAAATGTCACTGTGAAATGTTAAGAAAATAGCTTCATGTGCTTACTTTAACATTCCCTCTTATTCGCCATAATGAGCAGTAATGCGGCAACGCAATAGTCGTTTTGCCGACGCTCGAGCCGGGTGCAAATCTACGCTTTATTACATCCATGACTGCCACTTGATACGAGATTGCCGTCTTGATGAGAAAGATAATTCTTCACCGCGAATAGGGGTAATTTAGATTTTAACATGATCGTTGATTAACGCTAATTTATCTTACAAAAATACTTTCCTTATAATTTTCTTTTTATTCTGTATATTTGGCAGATGCTTGTTTGTCTGCTTTAGAGAATATGTCATGTTTCTTTATGAAATTTGACTACTTAAAGACTATAGCAATCTAACTACTTTGTTCTATACATTTCCTTTGACGAATGACTTGAAGTTGTACTTATTTATTATCAGTGAATAATCATTACGTATTCGTAATTTTCTTCTTCAGAATAACGAGCCTGTGAAGACTATACAATTCTATATACATATAGGGGCATAATTACAGCAAACGCTTATAATATTTTAATTATTTTTGTAACTAAAAAAATATTAAAATACAATACATTTTCTTATCTTTCATATATTTTAAATGTTACTACTTTATTAGGCTATTATAAATATTTTGCAACTATTTTTATTGGTGCCAAATAAGGGATTGCAGTTGTGTAACTAACTGCATTGCAGTTGTGTAATTTACGAACAGGCGCTATTGATTTAGTTCTTTATTTAAAAAAAACAAATCAATTATATATTGCCTTATTACTTGCCTTATTAAATTTTCTTATCCTTCAAAATATATCTACTTAAAAAACATCTTTTTATACTGGAGCAAAGCACTGAACAAACGTAACGAAAATTTTTCACTAACAATAAGTCAAACTTAACCGTGTTCTGCTGCTTATTGTTATAAATTATACCACACATAAAAGCCAGCTTATCACCATTGCACGTGCTTTTAGTTTGCTAACATGTAATCGCACGGTAAACCGACCCGGTAAAAACCAATGTTATATTAACATATTTACGTTACGTTCAATGTTTTTGTACGAATTATCTATATGAACACTGCTATTACTATTTCAATAACGTAATCCGGCTACTTCATTTATTCCGCGTGAAACATTCCGTTCGCGTTAATCTACTGTGATTTATACAAAAGAAGTTATCCATGAATGGTACGTGACTGAAGAGTATAAATGAATTCTGTGCTGAAATTGTTACACGCGTTAACAAATTGGAGTGCATAACTGCCTCTGTCAATTAAGCTTGACCGCACTCGTGGCACCGTCTGTGTTCTTAATTTGTGTCTACGTAAAATATTTCTCTTCAAATTTGTTTCTTTTTCTCGACAAACCAGATGCATGTGAAGTGTGAATGTTTTAAAATACAAGTTTAATTTAGTGGCTAGCTGTTGATGTTAAATAAATACAGATACGTATCGCATAATGTATACATTAACTCTATATAGAAGGTCAATATACTGTGTGGTAGCCTCTATCAATACTGCCAAGCCTTACTTTCCTCGTAGATGACAAGTTAACAATGGGAGGACCACGCTGTTGACAGTTTTCTGTCTACACTCGCGGGCCGGTCCGTCCGCCACGGCCGCTCCCGCTCCTAGCGCGGTCCGATCGCCCGCCGGCGAGGGGGAGGTCATGGATACAGCCCGTTAATGGTTACACCATCCATGCACCACCTCTTGCAAGCCAACACCAACCACTCCGCCGGTGCGCAGGATTTACTCCTGCAATCCATGGCGGAGTGGTCGATTGGTGCAGCCGTAGTCGCAGAACCGTACTGCGTGCCTGATCGCCCCAATTGGGTGGTCAGCCGAAACGGAACTGCGGCAATCGTCGTCTCAACGCAGCGGCACTTCCCGTCCTTGTCTCTTTTGGATAGGGGCGAGGAATTTGTCGCGGCGGAGTGGGGAGGGGTCACGCTCTACAGCGTATACCTCTCCCCTACCAGGAGAATGGACGATTTCGGGGCCTCCCTCACCAACCTGGAGGCCTCGATACGGCGACTAGCACCGGGCCTCGTCCTGGTTCTGGGGGACTTCAACGCCAAATCCACGGCGTGGGGGTCCCCTATGACGGACGACCGCGGGCGGGCGGTCATCGAGTGGGCGGCTTCACTGGGCCTCTGTGTTCTTAACAGGGGCTCAGTGAACACGTGTGTGCGGTAGCAGGGCGGGTCGATAGTGGACTTGTCATTCGCTAGCCCCGCTGTCGCGCCACGGGTGAGGAACTGGAGTGTCCTGGAGGAGGCGGAGACCCTATCGGACCACCGGTACATCCGGATGGAGGTCTCCCCTCTCCGGGACCCCGGTAGGGGTCACAGGGCGGACGGAGCTCCCGCGTTTCCGCGGTGGGCTGTGGGTCGTCTTGACAGGGACCTACTGGCGGAGGCGGCCATCGTTCACACGTGGCTGTCCTCACCGCCCCCAGCGGACGGGGTGGACGCCGAGGCTGTCCGCATCCGCAGTGCGTTAACGCAGATCTGCGATGCGGCCATGCCCAGAGTGCGGCGGCGTCTACCTCCGAGGCAGGGGGTCTACTGGTGGTCCCCAAGATTGGCGGACCTTCGTGCGGCATGTATCAGAGCCCGAAGGTCCTACACCCGCAGCCGGCGGCGTCACCGCGACGCTGAGCGGGAGGGCCAGCTGTACGAGGCGTACCGCGATGCGCGGACGGCCTTTCGGCTGGCCATCCGAGCCGCCAAGGGTGCGAGTTGGCAGGAGATGCTGGACGGTCTCGACCGTGACCTCTGGGGTCGCCCGTATCGCGCGTCGCTGAACAAGCTTCGCGCGCAGGGGCCCCCCCTCACCGAGACCCTCCAGCCCGACTTCCTCTGTAGGGTGGTCGAGGAGCTGTTTCCACGGCAGTCGGAACACACGCCCCCGGTCATGGCCTCGCCAGAACAAGACCGGGAGGCTGACGACGAGAGCGTTCCGCCCGTGACGGAGACGGAAGTGGGAGCAGCTGTGGCGCGGATTCGTTCCGCGACCACGGCCCCCGGCCCGGACGGAATACCAGTCCGGGTGCTGACGTCGCTCCTCGAGCACCTCGAGCCTCGCCTCAGGCAGCTGTACAACGCCTGTTTGGCGTCTGGGCGGTTCCCTGAGTGCTGGAAGGAGGGGAGGTTGGTTCTCCTGCCAAAGCCGGGACGGCCCCCGGATTCGCCGTCGGCCTACAGGCCCATCGTGCTCCTCGACGATGTGGGTAAGCTGCTGGAGCGCATCCTCGCTGCCCGCATCGTCCAACACCTGGAGGAGGTTGGGCCCGATATGTCGGACGCTCAATTCGGTTTTAGAAGGGGGCGTTCGACCATCGGGGCCCTGCTACGACTGAGGCAGACGGCCGCGGAGGCTGTCACCGGCGGGGGAGTGCTGTTGGCGGTGTCGCTGGACATCGCCAACGCATTCAATAGTCTGCCATTCAGCTGCATCAGGGAGGCGCTCCGATTTCATGGGGTGCCCTTGTACCTGAGGCGGCTGGTGGCGGACTATTTGGAGGGGCGCAGTGTCCTCTGCGCGAGTCCCGCAGGGGACATTGTGCGGACGTCCATGTCGTGCGGCGTTCCACAGGGGTCGGTTCTGGGGCCGACTCTGTGGGACATCGGGTACGACTGGGTGTTGAGAGGGAGTCTCCCCCCCGGGCTGAGCGTGATATGCTACGCTGACGATACGCTCGTCACAGCCCGGGGCAGGACACTCGAAGAGGCGGCGAGCCTGGCCACTCTCGGCACCGAGGAGATGGTCGGGCGAATCGAGGCGCTGGGGCTCAGGGTGGCCCTAAATAAGACGGAGGCCCTATTGTTCCATGGGCCACGCGTAAGGCCGCCAATCGGCGTCTCGCTAGTCGTCAACTCCGTCCACATCAGCATCCAGGCCCATATGAAGTACTTGGGTCTGGTGCTCGACGGGCGATGGTGGTTCCGGGAGCATTTTCGCCGAATTGCTCCCCGGCTGGTCGGCGCGGCGTCCGCCCTTTCGCGGCTCATGCCGAACGTGGGCGGACCCAGCTTCGAGGGCCGACGGCTGTATGCGGGGGTGATCCGTTCTAAGGCCATGTACGGCGCACCCGTGTGGGCGAGGGCTCTGAACGCCCAGCTCAGGGCTGTTCTGTGGAGACCCCAGAGAGTCATGGCGGTCAGAGCCATTCGCGGGTACCGCACGGTATCGACCGAGGCGGCATGCCTACTGGCCGGGACACCCCCGTGGGACCTAGAGGTGGAGATGCTCTCCGACCTCTACCGGCGGGTGACCTCACTGCGCGACGAAGGTGGCTCCCCATCGCTGAGCGAGATAGCCACCTGGCGCGAGGACGCCCGCCGAGACGTCATCGCCCGTTGGGCTACGCGGCTGGAGAGGCCTAGACACGGTGTCGTCACCGTCGAGGCTCTCCGGCCCGTATTGATGGAGTGGATGGAGCGGCGGCACGGAGTCCTCTCCTTTCGACTGGTGCAGGTGTTGTCGGGGCACGGATGCTTCGGCTTTTACCTGCACACGGTCGCGCAAAGGGAGTGGACTTCGTTCTGCCACCATTGCAGCAGTGACGAGGATACGGCGCAACACTCGCTGGAGGCGTGTCCGGGCTTTGACCGGCAGCGCCGTGACCTCGTCGCTGTTATCGGTGCCGACCTGGCGCTGCCGGCTGTCGCGAGAGCGATGGTCGACAGCGTCAGGAACTGGGACGCGGTCGCCGCCTTCTGCGAGGCTGTCATCTCGCAGAAGGAGGCGGCGGAACGAGTCCGGGAGGAGTCCCGCGACCCGGGCCGCCGTCAGCGGCCGGGGCGGCGCAGGCGCGAATACCTGCGCCTGATGCCGCCCTAACCGAGGCCTCGGGTGATCGGACCGGGGAATTGTCCGGTCACCCGACGTGAGGCCACCGCGTGAGGGCGACGCCCCGACGGCGAAATCTGTCGGGGCGTCGACGAGAGGAACCCGCGAGGGTAAACCGCCGGGCGGGCCACCGAAGTTAAAATCGAGTACCGGTGGTCCGCTCGTACGGCGAAGAGAGAAGGTTTTACGGTGGGTCTATGGGGTCACGCGCCGCCTTTCCGTCACCCCGGACCGATTCAGCGGGGCGAGACGCACCCATAGCCCACCAAAAAAAAAAAAAAAAAAAAAAAAAGGGCCGGTCCGTCCGGGGTAGTACCACACTCTCGCAGAAGATCGACGTCTGAGTAATGGCAATGTGCTATTGCGCTTCGTTCGGTGAGCGAGAGAGCCGGAAGCCCAACTGGGTGGGTTTGGGGATTTTATGGGTAGGCAGCGGCCTAAGCTATAAGCCTTGGTATTGCAAAGTCCTATGGGCGGCAGTGACACTTACCATCAGGTGTGCTGTTTGCTCGTTTGCCACCATAAGCAATAAAAAAAAAACAAGATGACGTAAAAGACGACCAAGAGCTTTAAACCGACCAATTCCACCTCATGACGTCAGGTAGGCGGTTGGTCATATAACTTTTGTCAATCATTTTTGCAATATCTACGACAGAAGAGGAGTACATATTACGTTGATCTGTAGTAATTTGGATAAGAGCAGAATGATGATGATATAGAAGGTCAAGAAGGGTGGTGTTACCTGTGCTAAAACAATATGTAGGTAATGGTTGTTTAATAAACATCATGTCTCTACCATCACTTTAAAATGTCAAGTGCTTTCGTGATGGGAGGTGATGTACCTCCAACAGCGAAATTGTAGAAGAAAAGGCATGGAGATGACAGCCTCGCAGAAGGCGGCGACCGCGTCCCAGTTCCTGACGCTGTCGACCATCGCTTTCGCGACAGCCGGCAGCGTCAGGTCGGCACCGATAACAGCGACGAGGTCACGGCGTTGCCCGTCCCAGCTCGGACATACCTCGAGCGTAAGTTGCGCCGTGTCCTCGTCACTACTGCAATAGTGGCAGGACGGAGTCCACTCCTTATACGCGACCGTGTGCAGGTACAAGCCGAAGCAACCGTGCCCTGACAATACCTGCACCAGCTGAAAGGAGAGGACTCCGTGCCGCCGCTCCATCCACTCCATCAGTACGGGCCGGAGGGCCTCAACGGTAACAACACCGTGTTTAGTCCTCTTCAGCCGCGTAACCCAACGAGCGATGACGTCTTGCCGGGCGTCCTCGCGCCAGGTGGTTATTTCGTTTGACGATGGGGACCCTCGTGCCAGACGTCAACCCTCCTTGGGAATGTAATTATTGACCAAACGGCATAAGATGGGGTTGGTCCAGTTCGTTATAAGGCTCTTAGTCGTCTCTTACGACATCCACGAGCAAAGCAAGGGTTGGTAGTATTCGAAGCCGCTACCGCACAGCTTTATATTTAATTTGTTAACACGTTGACGGACAGTACCCTCTCACAGGTTGTGGGTGTTGAGACAGTACTTTTTTTCATACATTGCCCATAGGCGTAGCGTCACATCATAATTGTTATTATAACACATGTCGTGACAGAACGGATATAGACGTGAACGTCATAAGGTGTTCTGTCACATAGGTTATGTATATGTGATGACATATGGCAGAACGTTCTGACGCGTAAACGCCTGTATCCATAGTGTCATATTTTATATCTTAAGTAATGTCTGTTGTGCACTTACGTCCTAAGGCGTCAATGTCTATGTGATAGTAAATTAATAAAAATAAGTTTTACTCAGTCAAAATTAAGTTTTATTAAAGTATTAATATCAAAATAATTACAATCATACTTAATCATTACAATGGCACTCTATTTTTGTAAACTAAATGTAATAAAATCTTCTCAATAATCAACATAATTATATTTTAATCAGTCCTAGAGTTTGTACGTAAGGAACTTGATATCACAATCAGTTTTATAATCTAAAAAAAAATCACAATTAATATAATTACTAATTATTGCCAAGACTTAGATTATTATGGTAAGGTTCAAAACACGATGGACACAATGGAGGTTTATCCGAACATCCTTTACAGCGATAGCTCGTTTCCTTTCGAATATTTTTCTTAGCACAAACTTTGCATTTTAAGAAGGCAAACTTTTTGGCTGCACCAGGACGAGATAACATTTGTTCTGGCCAGTGACCAGTCATGATATTTTCATTAATTGAAACATTGACCGACTGAGGAGCAGACGATGTACTTGGCCGGAATCGTCTATTATCATAAATGCTACTTTGATTGATAATGTCTTTTCCTTTGATATTTAGATCATTAATCCCAATCATCACCCTAATTAATTCGTCTCGGTAGTTTATGTAATGATATGTCGAGGCGTTGGTTTTCTTATATTTTTTGAAAAGAAAGTAAGCATTCCATACTGCAATATCCAGCAAGTGAAATAACACCTTTTTGTACCATCTTATAGTTTTACGGGGGCACGAGTAGTAAGAAATCATTTGATCGGACCTATCAATTCCAGACATGTACTTATTATAAAGTGCCACTTCAGCAGGTTTGAGTCTTGCCTTCCCAAATCTGTTCTTCACTTCCACAATCGAAGGATATTGGCTTGTCGTAATCATTATAACAGGACGTTTATCCTTCCACTTTGAAACATAAACTTTATTCTTGCGTGCCCATACGTGCTCACCTCTCTTCAGCTTTTTCTTTACAATGTTTTGAGGATTTTCTTTACGATTGACACGCAAGGTTCCAGTGCAATGGGTTTTCAAATCAATCAATTTCTGTGATAAATTTACAGAATTATAGAAATTGTCCATAAAAAGATGATGACCACGTAGCAGATATGGACGCATTAATCGCAATACTAGTTTTTCAGTCTTAGAACCATTTTGCTCAGTTGCTTCCTTGCCCGAATACATTTTTATATTAAGCACATAGCCATCAGATGTAGTGAGTTCATAAAATTTGATACCATAGCGAGCCTTTTTTGACTTTATATATTGACGAAAGTGTAAACGACCCCGAAACAGAAGAAGCGACTCATCTAATGAAAGTTCTTTTCCAGCATTGTATATTTGACGAAAGTTTAATGTCAACATGTCAATTAATTTGACAATCTTATTTTCTGCTTTTGCCTCTAAATCCGATGCATAAAGACAGCGTAGAATCTGCTCATATCTTCGTCCTGACATAATGAAGCTAAATATGGGGTGGTAATATAATGGATTAGATAGTGAAAAGAAATTTCTTTGTTTAGGACATTTTATATGACCTTTAAGAAGGCTAAGTCCAAGAAATTTCATGATCTCTTCAGTTGTGAGTTCACGGTATACCATTTTACGACTATGTCTGGTATGTGGTCTATTACTATTGCATAAAGCGTTCCCATAACTGTTAGTACAATTTACCAGATATTCTATATAATTTTGCGGGAATACAAGGTGGAAAAAATCAAGAACTCCATTCATGTCGTCAACATTTACGGTTATGCCACATTGAGAGCTATCAAAATTGAAATCTGGTATTTCAGCAGTCGTGTGAGACCATGATCCATCAGCAATAGGTATATCTGATGCCGTAGGATTTATATTAGGAGAGTTCGTTACATCAGAGTTGACTTGATACACATTCGGATGTTCTTCGTCATTTATGAGTACATCAAGTACCAATGGGACAGATTCTTGGTTTACAGAAATACCAAAACTTTGTATAACTTCGGAAGTAAGTTCATCAGAGTCATCTGCATCACCTGATGAAGAGGATGAGGAGGACTCACCAGAGGCTGCTGCAGCTGTACTATGTTGATTGTATCTTATTCGTAATGCCCGAGTTTCATCCTCGGAACTCGAAGATACCTCACCAGATGGTTGATAATCGACATCAGATGCGTATTCTCCATCATCTTCAAAGGGGTCATGACTTGATCCAGAAGTCGAAGCAACATCGAATAAATCCTGAAGCCGCTTTTGTTCTGTATCATAAGGATCGCGAGAAGCCATCTGCAAAAATATTTAATTATAATTGTGTACAACTAAATCGTACCCAAAACATACGTTAGCAACATAAATTTAAGTTATTTGGATATACAACTACATTAGTTAATATTTTGTATTCTAAAATAATAAAATTACGTTGAAAGCAAACAATACTTACATTAGAAAAAATAATTGCGCGCGAAATCACGTAACGACCTGTCGGCGCATCACAGGGACGCAGTACTGCACAGTTTGTATTGAAATACGACGTCTACGGGCGTAGTGTGCGTGTAAAAGGGGCGATCAAAATGTGAATGTGTGTGTTGAGATACTTTTTTTGAACGGATTTTTGAACAGTATGTAATGACAGTAGAAAGTCTAAATTAAATCTTTGGTGACAGTACAACATGCTATTCTATATAATTGCCTCGAAAATTGTACGTCTAGAGACGTAGTGATTTTATGATAGTTGAAACTTGGACGTCGATGGGCGTACTGTCGTATTAATTTTGGTTATCTTGACGGCCACAGCCGGTACTGTCCGCCAACGTGTTAAATTATTATATAAAAAGAAAGAAAATAACCATGACTAACAACTGAGTCGTTTCTTATTAAAAGCCTTTATATAATATGGTTTGTCAGTATGTTGTCAAATTTTGCAATATTTATCACCGAGGGAATATGCAAGCTTATAGTAGATATTTGTGACGCTGATAGTTTCTATTCTCATAAATATTCCCCGAATTGGTTCTATTAACGCAGAAATTATTAAAAACATAAAAATATTATTAAAATTAAAGAAAAAATCATTATCAAAATACATTATGCCCGGCTGATTTAAAACAATGAAGCCATTTTTCTGTGCAATTAATCAAACTGTCAAAACGGATCTTGTTTAAAATACGATGTTCGAATTCCCCTGTTGGAGGATTGGACAGATCATAATATCGTAAATTCGTTAACAGTTGATTTATTTTCCTACCACGCTTTAACGAGGAGTGCATTCAACGCCGTGTTATACAATCTTTGTAGAAGCGTTAATGAGATCTAGCATTATTTGTGAAATATTAATTGATGATTCCAGCCAATGCCAAACTATAATTTTTTTTTTCCTACAAATGTATTATTTTGAGGTGTAAGATGGCCTAACAACTCCAAGTTATTCAAAGATTCAATTATAATTAATGTAAAATTATTCAAATGTAGTCTAAATTCAGATTACATATTGCTTCATTAGATTTTGCCATGTGGTGACGACTAAAAATACTACTAACTCTTACTTTGCTCGTGGATTTCGTAAAAATGAATGAAAACTACATAGACTTGGGCCAAATCTGTCTAATGCCGACTAGTCTACAACACACTTTGAAGAGAAAAAAAAGCATTAGCTCATTATTCATTACGGGCATCTGCAGACGCACGATACGATTTTGCCCAAGACGAAACGAAGACGCTTCATTCATCAGCGATGACTTGCTGTCCTTATCACTTTCTGATTTCTCCACTAACTTAATTTGTTTCAAACGTAGACAAATTACGGCAGTTTGTTCACAGCTTGGGATTTCTTTGTCAGGATCACGTGTAATAATGGGTTAAGACCGCATACTATATGCGTTTTAAGAATGTGTCAAGCGTATTAACTGCCTATGTAAATGGTACAAATCACCAGAGACTTGGCATTCGCATTCTCCTTGAAACCTTCAAAACGCATCTACAATTACCAACCCGCCTGCCAAGCACGGCAATTATGGCATTATTTTCTCCTCATGGACGCTTGTTTATTTTAATTTATTATTTATCCATTACCGTATTGAAGTTCAGTGTTCAATAGTGAACAATTCATATGAGGGAAATTTTATATAGATATAAGTGGTGCACGTGGCACATACGTGAAATTTTTCAGTAGACAATCCATTTTAATGTTGTGATATCGGACAAAGTCATGCACGCTTTTCTTTCCTCTCGGATATCGTACAGTATAAGTATATGGTAAAGGTTTTAGTACTTTTGCATGTTCGTCTATGGAGTAGCTAGTAGGAGTTTCGGTTGTTGGCATCTAATTAGTCATACCGCCGAATCACGACAGCTATACTCAAGTGAAATGCAAAAAATAGATACTTTACTATCTAGGTCAACATTGCAGTTTCCTATACGGTGAACAGTTGTCAAGCAATAGTTTTTTAGATAAAAGCCCTCTTATACTTAACACAACGTGTATACATTATAGTTATTTCTATATATGTCGGCTTAGCGAAAAAAGCATACTCTAATTTTTTTTTATATACGCTATATAATTTGTAAAAACAAAAAAATAATTAAAAACGTTAATGGTCATTGCCTAGTTTAACATCCCAAGCAAATTATTCCGCTTTAGGAGTGTAATAGTGATTTATGATGTATAAAATGTAATTCTATTTACTTACGTTTTTGTGAAGTTTATTGACCTCATTGTAACCTTTGCGTTTAAAAGCTGCCGTTATCTAGGGGTAGACGTGACGCCAAAAGGCCGTTTTTAAGATTTCTTTCAATAGAAACTCAAGTGTCGTTTGTCAACTCCTAATGATCTTGGCTTTGAACAGCGCTTCATTTCCAAAAAAAACATTTCAGAGTGCAAGAAATGGTACCAACTTCGTAATTAATATTGAGTTATACTAGAAGTACAAAATGAACCATAAAATGAATTTTATTAGTGAATGGAATAGAATAAATCGCTAGCGAGTTTTAACAATTTCTCATTAAACTCTTTTGAAACTTTGCACTCAAACTAATACAATAGAGAATTTAATTTTT
The DNA here is from genome assembly GCA_905163515.2 of Lymantria monacha. NCBI lineage: Eukaryota > Metazoa > Arthropoda > Insecta > Lepidoptera > Erebidae > Lymantria > Lymantria monacha. The sequence goes on from LR991096.1 coordinate 15,089,349, forward strand.
CAGCTCATATTGTTCTGGCGCAATGCAGGCAGGCACAGACAGTTTTGCATTCATATTATTATTAAATATTTTGGCTTGTGCCAGGTATACTTTCGTAATTATTATATTGGAATGTACGTTGCCTATTATCGACCTATAGAAAAGTATTATTTTTTAGATACGTAGCTTTTGTTAATCTAAGATAAATCAATAATAATCTTATCTCTATGCCAAATTCCATTAAAATTTCTTGAAGCTTTACAATGTGTAAAAGTAATAGACATATAGTCACATTTATCATCATCATCTCAGCTCATTATACGTCCCACTGTTGAGCTCGAGCCTCCTTCATAATGACAGAGAAATTGAGGAGTGCCGAGTTTTTCTTCTGTTGCATAGATGTTATATGCGTTTTATATACTTTAGTCGTCTCCCACGATCACCCACGGGTAAGATAGGGCGTGGTAAGTTGTATTCTTACTCCGTCACCAAACGGACATATAATCACATAAAATTTTATAATATTAGTGTAATATAGTTGACAGGATTTTTGTTTGTTTCAGCAACAAAAGACGAGCCGGACGGTGACAGTGGCGAATGTCGCGGGCGACAGCAGAACGGTGGCGGTCGAGGCAAGCTGCCTTACAATGGTTACTCGGAGGAGTGCCTTGATCGGCTAGAACCCAACGGGAACATACCACATGATAAAGAACCACATTATGGTAAATATTCATAATCTTCAAAATGAAACAAAGATTTTGTAGTTCATACATTTACAATAATTTCTTTTAAAAATGCAAATATAGTATTATATATATACTATATATTATCTAGTATATTGCCGAAAAAAAAATATGTATATGTAATACAGAGCAGCTGGTCAGAAGGGTAGTTGGTAATGATGGTAGAAACACATAACAGAAATTTGAACGGAAAATGTTAAGGTCATTAATTCATCAGCTGTCTGTAAAGGCGACGCTTGTCATACTGTAGCAAACGTAATCATTGATTTATTTAGGGTCTAATGAATATTTAAGAAAGTATGAATATGTAGCAGATTATTTATCATTCAATTGGTACATTTCATTCACTTTCAAAGGAAAAGCGACGACAAAATAGAAAACTTTAAATGCCTCTAATTCATTTACGAATCGACATTTTCCCTTAAAATTTTCATTATGTTCCTACCATCATTACCTACTACCCTTCTAACCAGCTGTTCCATTCTCTGTTACATCCGGTATATGTAAATATGTTTATATACCAAAGTATCAAATTAAACACATTTGCTAATGGATTGTTTTCACCTTTATTTGGTTATTATTCTGTTTTTGACATAACCTGGGAGCGTGGATATTATAAAGTAAAAAATATCAGGTTAAGAATATGAAAACATTCGTATATTTGTGTACTAGCTTCTGCCCGCGACTTCGTCCGCGTGGATTGGTTACTTTGGGCTAACGTTAACTTCAACTCGCGAATTCATTTACGTAAAAGGTGGAAATATTTTTAAATAATACATACGTTAAAGCTGTTTTAGGTACCTACATGACCCTTTTATTAATAAGAGTAGAACATTTAACCTTAAGTAAAATAATAATAATAATAATAATCTTTATTGAAAACTAAATACATATGACAGTTGACATAGATGTCTTTGCCTCTTGAATTAGGTAATACCTGTGTTTCAAGAGACAGTTCCTTCCCGAAATAGATAAATCTTGAACATCAAATTATTTTACAGTAACATACATTATAAATAATGAATATATATATCTTACGTAATAAAGACTAATGATAAAGAAATCTATAATAAATGAATGAGTGAGAATTAACGTGTTAGTGGGCGCGCTCACACGTTGTGTGTGTGTGTGTGTGCATGTGTATGTGTGCGTTGTGCGTTTGTTTGTGTGTGTGTGTGTGTGTGTGGTGTGCGTGTGTTTGTGTGTGTGTGTGTGTGCGTGCGTGTGTGTATGTGTGTGTGTGTGTGTGCGGTGTGCGTGTGTTTGTGTGTGTGTGCGTGTGTGTATGTATGTGTGTGTGTGTGTGTGGTGTGCGTGTGTTTTTTTTTGTGTGTATTTGTAGTTACGCGAAATAAGTATTTAAAAGTGATTCAAGTTTGACGTAATCCATATAATGCAATGTAGTACCATATAAAGTAATGCAAGTAAAAGTATTGGGTCTTATCTATACTTTCTATAGATATATACAATGTATGTATATTATACATACATACATACATACACTTACGCCTATTTACGATTACACATACTTTTAATGTGTATGAAATCGCTGTGTGGTAGCGGCTATGAATACTACCAATCCTCACTTTGCTTGTGGATGTCGTAAAAGACGACTAAGAGCCTTATAACGACTTGGGCCAACTCCATCTGATGCCGTTTGGTCAACAATTACATTCCCAATTAGGGTTGACGTCTGGCAGGCGGCCGGTCATAAAACTATTGCCAATAACTTTTATAATATGTACTATGAATGAAGAGTACTTATTGTATCGACCCCAAGTAATTGGGATAAGAGTAGGAGAATGATGATGATGATGACCTCTCGTGAACAAATCGCCAATTTGGTCCAGAAAAGGTCTTCCCCTTGTATTCGTCCCATTCACGATTGCTTTATATGTTTGCTTCGTCAACCTCTGCCCACTCATAATCCTGCCACTTCATGTCCAACCCACCTCAGCATACCAGCGCTCTTTTATAACATTATACCTAATTTTACCTTGCATACTTACATCACACACAGCTTACGAAGATCTGTCAGCTCTACAGCATTTATTCTATTTTCATGTCTTCCCCGCCAAATCTAACTTTCACTGCCATACATGAGGGCAGGCACTAATACTTCCTATACTTATTATTATTATTTAGGATGTGTAAAGCCGACGGAAGGTCATGAGAAGAAAATAAAACTAAAAATGTAGTGTGTGCAGAAGTACTTTGAAATAACATTAGTTTGAGTTTTTTTTTAATATAAGATTGTAAGATCCAGTATTTTTATCGTAAATGCGCGCCCAGTACTTGATCATTATTTTGCTGCGATGTTATTTTTAAACTGCGATATTTCCTAAGATATTCATTGAAATCAAATAATGTAAAGAGCAATTTTGTTTTAAATTAAATACTTGTGATGAATAACTCATTTATTTGGATAAGGATTAATATTATGTTTATAAAAACACCTTCGAAAATATCACATTATTTTAAAACAAATTTGATTAGCATAAAAAAGGTTATAGTGAGCCAATCTTAAAAGATAGACATATGCTGTCGCGGACTTTTATTTAGAACTTTGAAAGGGGAACAATTATGTACTACATAATTTTTGCGCAACTTTAACCGTTTACGCAGCGGAAGCTCTCAAAAGGAAACATAAACCCGATTTTTACACATTCATCATTGTTGCTCTGCTCCTATTGGTCGCAGCGTAATGTTATATAGCCTAAAGCCTTCCTCTATAAATGGACTATCCAACAAAAAAAGAATTTTTCAAATCGGACCAGTAGTTCCTGAGATTAGCGCGTTTAAACAAACAAACAAACAAACAAACTCTTCCGCTTTATAATATTAGTATAGATTAGTTTCACGTTATATATTGAAACCTTTTGTAAATATAAAAAAAATGATAATATTGAGTTGTGACGCACATTCATCCTGCTCTTATTCCAATTACAATATCTACTCTTGTACTCCTCGCCCAACGTACATATTGTAAAAAATATTGGCAATAGTTTTATGACCGGTCGCCTGATGTCAACCCTCCTTGGGAATGTAATTCTTGACCAAACGGTATTAGATGGCACAGGTGTAAAATATTATATTGTGAGTGTAAAGTAAGAAATGTCAGGTTATAAATATGAAAATATTCGTATTTGTAATAATTAGTATATATGATGATGAGATGAGTATATATTATATTATACGTTGAAACTTTTTATAAACATTAAAAAGGTAAATACTATGTCATAATACCGCAAAGAATTAACGGCTGGATATGTATTTCGGATCATGTTCGATAATTTCATTTAGCTTTCATTAGCTGCGTCAATGATATTATTTCCATGACTCAGTATTGTTTTCACACTTGTCCCTTATGTACTGACATTGCCAAGGACACCGAGTTCTGTTGGAAACTAAGTTAGGCACTTTATAATATGATATCCAAATAGTTAATGTATACATAATATTTATTATTGACTATAGTGGTAGATGAGCAGCAAGGTGTGTGGTAGCGGCTACGAATACTACCAACCCTTAATTTGTTCGTGGATGTCGTAAAAGACTGAGAGCCTTATAATGACCTGGGCCAACTCCATCTAATGTCGTTTAGTCAACAATTACATTCCCAAGGAGGGTTGGCGTCTGGCAGGCGACCGGTCATAAAACTATTGCCAATAACTTTTGCAATATGTACTATAAAAGAAGAGTGCATATTGTATCGACCCCAAGTAATTGGGATAAGAGTAGAAGAATGATGATGAGTGGTAGATGAACAGGCAGTCTATATGATGGTACGTGATTACTGTTACTCATGGAACTTAGAAATATCTAGGGCGGAAGCAAGTTATTGACAATACTTTTTTTTTAAATTTGTGTAAACAAGTCTGTGGACTACATTTGAAGTAATGATTGGCTGATGAATCATCAAGTTATTTAAGACCAGTTGTATGGCAAAGTGCTTAGTTGTGTTATTTTCAAACAATTGTGTGTATGAAAGCACGCTTGTTAATTTGCTAGATACTGAATGGGTCAGCTGTATAAGGGCACAATCTTGTTAATAGCTGTGCTAGATACATTTATGAATGTGCATCGTGGTTAACGTTGATTTGTATTCGTGTTATTACGCACAATTACGCTCTAACGACTGGCTATCAGCATACGTAATGTGGATTTTTAATTTCGATAACGCCCGCGTACTTATTCAAGTTAATTATCAATACGTGTATTTATTATTAATAGTTTAATAGTGATCTTGTTTGATAAATAACTAAATAAAAAAAATGATTAAAAAAAATCAAAAAACCCGACTGCGTAAAAAGTCACCAAAACTACGTACATAATAAAAAAAAACTGAAAAGAAAAAAACAAGCACTTAGATGTCCGGTGGTCTAGAATTCCATAATATATTATTGAATACACACTATTGCAGAAAATGAAATATATTTTAATAATAGAACATGACAACTGAACAGTCGGGATCCATTGAAAAATTAGATTTGCTGTCGAATAAAGGATCCCGACTGTTCAGTTGTCATGTTCTATTATTAAAATATATTTCATTTAGTATGCAATAGTGTTTATTCAATAATATATTATGGAATTCTAGACCACCGGACATCTAAGAGCTTGTTTTTTTCTTTTCAGTTTTTTTATTATGTACGTAGTTTTGGTGACTTTTTACGCAGTCGGGTTTTTTGATTTTTTTTAACCATTTTTTTTTATTTTATACTTTTTAGTTATACATACCTAGGTAGCTATAGTTATCTTATTTATTAATAAGTAGGTAAGTACCTAATTATATATAGTTTTTCGACTGAAATTGAGTACTAAATCGTTAGAAATTGGAGATGGGCGATCGCGTCAGACATTAGATACTTTAGGTAGGACTACCTATGGTATATTGGACATTATACCTACTAGATACTTCAGTATATATCCATCCACATCCAGTTATATGAATTTTTCGTCTTTTCATCGTAAATTTCTACTGTCTAAAAAACCTATATGTGAGAAAGGTTGTTACGAAACTTTAAATCGATATAGATCCTAAACGGCCAGTCAAATCGAAAAATGTTGAGAGAAAACTAAAAATGATTTTTAAATACCTATTCAACGATACCCCACTTGATATAGTTTGTTGACTTTAATTTTTTTAATTTTCACAATATGGCGTCCAGTACTCGCCATATTGAATTTTCAATAACGTCATATCTTTAGTGACACTTGCCGGATTAAGAGGAATCGATGAACGTGCGAATCATAAAAATCGGCCTAGGCGTTTGGTATTATATATAGTGCTTCAAAGGAACATACAAACATACATACATACATAGACTGTTAAACACAATACCACTCCTTTGCAGTCGGGTAAAAAGACTTGAGACTCAAATCAAACATCGTAGTAGATATATATACATACATATCATCACGCCATATCCCTTGCAGGGTAGGCAGGGAGAACAGAGTGCCAGAGAACTCTATCCTTGCATACTTCACTCGCTTCCTCAACATTCATAATTCTCTTCATACACGCTCGCCGGTTTCGGAGACTCTCGACTCCACCTTCCTTCAGTACGTGACCAATCTGGTCTAGGTAGGTGAGTCTCGGTCTCCCCTGTTACCTACATCCTTCCACTTTCGCATTGTATATCTTCTTAACCAGACGTTCGTTCGGCATTCTTTCCACATGTCCGAACCATCGGAGCATTCCCTTTCGCATCTTTATATTTAGATAGCAGATATATATCACTTTAATATCCTGGGATCTCGTCAAATGAATCGCGTGTTAATTACAAAAATAGTTCGATTTAAACAATTCTAAGTAGTCTATATAAGATGTGCAATGTTAGAAACCACATCGTGGTGCATAATGAGCATGAGCAATAGTCTTGTGAATCATTCTTCAGGTAACTGTTGCTCTTAGCAAATAATTGATGGTGATACAATGGACTGGTGGCACGCCTACGCAACAAACCGGCAGATCAATGGTTCGGCAAGGCCGAAGGATAGGGCTGCAGTTCCGCTTTTAGGCCATATAGCTTTCAGGTATATATAGTATCATGGGTAAAACGGCTCAAGAATAAAGTGTGTTAAGAGGCACAATGATCTTGCCGCTAGGCTGAGTGAAAGGGTGTTTGCAGAAAAAAGCGTCACTAATGCGCTTAGCTTTTCTCTGTAGTCTTTTTGATAAAAAATACAGCAGAAGGCTAAAGAAATAATTTTAGGAGATAGGATTTCCATTAAGGTAAGATTTTCTCTACATTCCAGAGGGATAATAACATTTTTAGGCTTGAACAGAGAGGATATTTTAATGCTTGAAAATTCCGTATTTGACAGTGTCCACGGCAACCGGGAACATTCTTTCCGATGTAGGGTTTTTTAACATTGATATGTCTAAATGAAAAACAACAAAATGTTATCACTATTTTTGTTGTCATCTCTAGTGAAGCAGACATTTCTATAATTTCCTATCCTTTTATTTGCGAAGATTGACAATAGAAAACTTTATTTCACTTTTGGATTGCTATATCTTTTGATGAAAACGCATTTCACGCTCAGCCGTCATCGCAATATTGGTTTCCGTATGAGACATTATAACACCATTTTATTTATTTTATCTTTTATGCTTCTACTGGGAAAATTTTATCTAAATATATTTTATTTATAGTCCCACGTTTCTCACACAAGAGGTAAGTGGAGCTGCCCACCAGACATAATTTCAAATTTGGGGACTTGATGTCGGAGAAAATCCTCGAAAATCGAGGAAAATTTGTAGAAAACCCAATTCTAACCAATTCTTTTCGCTGACCTAAGAATTGAACCTAGAATCTCAGTATACAATAACATTTTTATGCCATCAGACTAACAAGGTTATGTAATTTTGATAAAAAATATTTATAATAATAGATTGGATGTGTCCGCAACATCGTTTGGCGTATCCACGCAAGTAATCCTACATATATACAGGGTGTATCAGAGAATGGAGCAGCTGGTCAGAAGGGTGGTAATGATGATAGGAACCCATAACAAAAATTTGAAGGGAAAATTTCAAGGTCATTGACTCGTCAGCTGTTTGTAAAGGTGACGTTTGTTATACTGTAGCAAACGTAATCATTGATTTATTTAGGTACTAATGGATATTTAAGAAAGTATGAGTAGGTAGCAGACTATTTATCATTTACGCCCATGTCGTGCGGTGTTCCACAGGGGTCGGTTCTGGGGCCGACTCTGTGGGACATCGGGTACGACTGGGCGTTGAGAGGGAGTCTCCCCCCTGGGCTGAGCTTGGTGTGCTATGCTGACGATACGCTCGTCACAGCCCGGGGCAGGACACTCGAAGAGGCGGCGAGCCTGGCCACTCTCGGCACCGAGGAGATGGTCAGGCGAATCGAGGCGCTGGGGCTCAGGGTGGCCTTAAATAAGACGGAGGCCCTATTATTCCATGGGCCACGCGTAAGGCTGCCAACCGGCGCCTCGTTAGTCGTCAACTCCATCCAGATCAACATCCAGGCCCATATGAAGTACTTGGGTCTGGTGCTCGACGGGCGATGGTGGTTCCGGGAGCATTTCCGACAGATTGCTCCCCGGCTGGTCGGCGCGGCGTCCGCCCTTTCTCGGCTCATGCCGAATGTGGGCGGACCCAGTTTCGAGGGCCGACGGCTGTATGCGGGGGTCATCCGCTCGATGGCCATGTACGGCGCACCCGTGTGGGCGAGGGCTCTGAACGCCCAGCTCAGGGCGGTTCTGTGGAGGCCACAGAGAGCCATGGCGGTCAGAGCCATTCGCGGGTACCGCACGGTGTCGACAGAGGCGGCGTGCCTATTGGCCGGGACACCCCCGTGGGACCTGGAGGCGGAGATGCTCTCCGACCTCTACCGGCGGGTTACCTCAGTGCGCGAGGAGGGTGGCTCCCCATCGTTGAGCGAGATAGCCACCTGGCGCGAGGACGCCCGCCGAGATGTCATCGCCCGTTGGGTTACGCGGCTGGAGAGGCCTAGACACGGTGTCGTAACCGTCGAGGCCTTCCGGCCCGTATTGATGAAATGGATGGAGCGGCGGCACGGGGTCCTCACCTTCCGACTGGTGCAGGTGTTGACGGGGCATGGGTGCTTCGGGAAATACCTGCACACGGTCGTGTACAGGGAGTGGACTCCGGGCTGCCATCATTGCAGTAGTGACGAGGACACGGCGCAACATACGCTCGAGGGATGCTCGGGCTGGGACGGGCAGCGCCGCGACCTCGTCGCTATTATCGGTGCCGACCTGACGCTGCCAGCTGTCGCGAGGGCGATGGTCGACAGCGTCAGGAATTGGGACGCGGTCGCCGCCTTCTGCGAGGCTGTCATCTTGCGGAAGGAGGCGGCGGAACGAGTCAGGGAGGACTCCCGCGACCCGGGCCGCCGCCAGCGGCCGGGGCGGCGCAGGCGCGAATACCTGCGCCTGATGCCGCCCTAACCCAGGCCTCGGGTGATCGGACCGGGGAATTGTCCGGTCACCCGACGCGAGGCCATCGCGTGAGGGCGACGCCCCGACGGTGAAATCTGTCGGGGCGTCGACGAGAGGAACCCGCGAGGGTAAACCGCCGAGCGGACCACCGAAGACAAAGATCGGGTACCGGTGGTCCGCTCGCACGGCGAAGAGAGAGGATTTTACGGTGGGTCTATGGGGTCACGCGCCGCCTTCTCCGTCACCCCGGACCGATTTGGCGGGGCGAGACGCACCCATAGCACACCAATAAAAAAAAAAAAAAAGACTATTTATCATTTACTTGGTACATTTCATTCAGTTTTAAAGAAAAAGCGATGACAAAATTGAAAACTTTAAATGCTTGTAATTTATTAACGAATCGACATTTTCCCTTCAAATTTTTATTATGGGTTCCTAGCATCATTACCTACCATCCTTCTGACCAGCTGCTCCATTCTCTGATACATCCTGTATATCCATCCAACCATTTATCCAGCCTATTGTTGTCTGTTGTTGAATATAGGCCTCCCCAAGGTCAGGTATATTATATCTTTTTGGGACTAATTCCACCACACATTCCCACCATTGTAACTCCTGTAAACCAGGATCCACAATGGTCACTATAAATGACACCGATGTTTGACCCTCAGGCAGTCCCGGGGAATGATTTTAATTGTCTTGGAACCCGCAACAAATTTAATTAGAAAAGTTAAAGAGGAGGAGTTGGAATAGAGTGATTCCACTTCCCTCCCAGGCAAAGCGGGCGACAGAAAGCAATATTGACTAGTCAGCCAATAAGTAAAGAGTTGTACAACTACGATAAGCGCAACAGTAGGTATATTATATATCTGGCCTTGGGGCAAATCGCGATTATAGTAATTATTACTACACTTAGCAGCCAACTTGACGATCGCAGTTAGTGTTTAAGTTTCCCAGTAGAATGCTACTGTCTGTTCTCCTATCCGTTCTTTAAATTCATCGTACACTTGATAAGCGATAGCAAATCAATTTATCTCCCATTTCATTTGCTCAATAATTTAATGTAACATGTATAGGCTGAAAAATAAGAGGAAGGACGCTTGAAAAATAAAACCAACAGTATACATGTTGAATACAGTTTTGATTTATATTAATTCTTTGACTTTACCTCCAACAGAGATGATGGCAAAATTTGAAATTACGCAATTATTTATTAAAAGAGTATTTTCATAAAGTTTTATGAAAGATATTGAACAAAAACCAAATATAATAATATAAAAATTGAACAAAAACCAAATATAATAATATAAAAATTGAACAGAAACCAAATGTAATATCTGCTGTTGCGAATACCCATAACGGTCTCTCATAATTCTATATCTTTGCAACTGCGAACTTTACTCACTCTCCGAGCTGCACAAGTTTCAATGTATGGTTTTCTAAAGTCATACATTGAATCTTTTCAATATTCTTATACTAATTTTGGTAAATTAGTATATGTTGTTGTTATAATTTATGTTTGTGCTTTAATACAAAAGCACCAATAATGTGATTACAATATACACATTTTCTTTTATAACGATATAAACTGCTTTCATGCTAAAAATGTGAATAATATTATTTGTCTTCAATATTGTATAATTCATATTGTCATATCACATATTCGTTTTCTGGTAAAAGGATCAACAACGTCGAAAATTGGGTGTCATTGCTACATTTTGCCCGAAGTACTAACGTTTATCGTCATTACTTGGCTCCTATATAACTTAGCATCATTTATTACACCGGTACCGCTTTCGTGATATTCGTTGCCGACTCGGTGGGTTACCCTTTAAGATATCGTCTCCATCGAGGCCCCGGCAACAAATAACAGTGTTGCCGGGGCATCACCCTCACGGGGTCGGCATCTCTGTGGCGGACTAATCCCCGGTCTCATCCACCCGCGACCTCGTCTATGGCGGTATCAATCGCAGGTACTCACGCCTGTGTCCCCCGATATGCCGGCGGAGTATGTCAGCGTGGAAAGTCTCCTTTCTGACATGCTCGGCCTGCGCCTGAGGTCATTGCGACGAGGGCACAGCGCTGCCCTGCCCTGCCCAAGCCAAGCAAACCTCCAGTGTGTGCTATATCCCCGTCGCGTATGTATTCCCGTCGCAATTGCAGTGGCGGCAGGATGGTGTTCTCTCTCTCGGGACCGTGTGCAGGTATTTGCCGAAGCAACCATGCCCCGCCAGACCTGCACCAGTAGGAAAGAGGAGACCCATGCACCAGCAGGAAAGAGGAGACCATGCCGCCAATCCAACCACCCCAACAGCACCGGCCGGAAGGAATTCTGTGGTACTCTTAGCAATCAGAACAAACTTTACATGTCTTAATATAAAAAATCAAGTATTTTTCTTTGTAGAGCAGTATGAACAAGAACGAATTAGTTACTTGATACTATTAATAACAAAATATTTCCATTTAGGCATACAATTTGAAAAGAATACACTTCTCAAACTAAATGCATATACATATTATGCTCCATAAAACCGTGGCAGATTTGCACAAATTTTAAAATTGCTCATCTTGGCTGCGGTTCGTATTACTTGTACGCGGGAAATGGTAACTTATGTAAATAATAGAATAAAATCACCCGCATTAAATTCAAAGCTTCTCTTTAAAACTATCAGTTTCACTTTATTGACCATTTCATACCCTTGTTATTGAATATGGTTTTCTTAGTAAATAAGGTTTTATATATATCCTTGGCGTAATTGTAGAGTTTTATAGTGCAATGAAACTCATAGTTGTTATTTTTATTACTTATAAACAATGTAATGTGGACTCAGGAATCTTTACCAAGCTTATTTCTCTAAACAACTTTGACGATATAAGGTAGTGAATGTGATATCACTGTCTAATTTTTTATTCAGCGTTATCACAGTAATGAATGAATATACTACATTAATGATTTCATACGAATTTATAGTGATGACTTTGAGATTGCTTGGAGAATGCTTATTGCGTCATCATTATGATATAGAATTAAGTATTTTGTTGACATATTTAGCAAAGATCATTAATTTAAATATCTTTGTAAATTATAGCATATGTATGAATGCTAATAAAGAAATCACAATACTTTGCAGTATTATCGAAATTTGTTCAGCAGTTTTATGATTTTTTTTTTCCAATTTCGAATATAAATAATGTTTATTTGATTTTGTGCATAAGCATATATGAAGGAGGAGAAGGGAAACTTAAAAATAAAACTATATTTATTAACTCTAATGTTTGCTACTACTCGTAATGTTTGACCAGTAAGATATAGTAGCTCAATTTCCCTCCGATTATATAGCAGGCCCTCACTCATAAATTGGTAGAGCATATATACTCCCATATAAAAAAAATATGCTAATGAAAATAAACAATTTATCTAATTTTAATTTCATTGCACAAACGATATCGAAATGAATGTTTTCGGTGGAGTAATTGGTTTTAAATTTATGTCGAGTCCATTACTTACATTAATTAATTTACGTCATGACGTGTTCTAAAAACGTGGGTATCCTTTTGTCCGCGAGCTGTTTCGAAAACATTAATCCTAGTTAGGTCAAACGGAATATACTGTTTTATATTATATTTATCAGGTGAACTGTTGTTAAAATCAATCTAATTACATCGCATCAAGTTTCAACATACACATACATACATATCATCACGCCATATCCCTTGCAGGGTAGGCAGAGAGAACAGAGTGCCTGAGAACTCTATCCTTGCATACTTCACTCGCTTCCTCAACATTCATAATTCTCTTCATACACGCTCGCCGGTTTCGGAGACTCTTGACTCCACCTTCCTTCCGTACATGACCGATCTGGTCTAGGTAGGTTAGTCTCGGTCTTCCCCGGTACCATCCGGTACATCCTTCCACTTTCGCATTGTATATCTTCTTAACCAGACGTTCGTTCGGCATTCTTTCCACATGTCTGAACCATCGGAGCATTCCCTTTCGCATCTTTACACCAATACTCTCTTTCATACCTACTCGCTCTCTTACGTCGTCGTTACGAATGCGGTCGGTCAGCCTAACTCCACAGATTTTCCGTAGAGATCGCATTTCGACCGCATTAATTTTACTTTCATACTCTTTTCTGCATACCCAACTCTCGCTTCCATACAGTAATGTTGAGGCAAGTACTGCGTTACGTATTGCTACACGTGCCTTCTGGCTGAGGTGGTGGCTACCGAGAAGTTGCCCCAACGCTCCGTTCACTCTATTTCCCGTATTCACTCTTCGCTCTATATAAGTGGTGTACCTTCCATCTCGGCTAAAAGTTTTAAATTCATATTTTAAAAACGTACGTATACGAAATATGTGACCGAATTCTAAGGCCGGACCGTGAGTTTGCCACCGAAGATTGGGTAACAGAGGCCCGCTCGCACGGCGAAGATAGGTGCTTGCACCTTGCAAGCATCTCTCTTCGCCGTCGGTCTCATCATCATCGGGTCTATGGGGTTGCGCGCCGTCTCTTCCGTCACCCCGGACTGATTTGGCGGCGCGCGACCACATCCATAGTCCACCGCAAGAAAAAAAAAGAAAATAAAAAAGGCCGAACCGTGAGTTTACGGTGCCCTAGGGTAATACTACTTAGGGGCTTACCTAATTACTCGACGTATAGGAAAAATAAATTGACAAATTATAAAACAACTTTTCTGCACTTTCCTTTGGAAAATTCTTTAAATTATTATCGTCTATTTTTGACATTGACTTAGATGGAGGCCCTTGAATCCAGGGGGCCCTAGGCTGAATGTATGGCCTGGCTGAATATATGCATATATGCTGAAAATATGGCCTTAAAAGCCATATGGTAGATCCGGCCCTGACAAATTCCTTCTGTATATAAAATCCTTAAAGAATTTTAATCTGAGCGAACGTGTAAATACTCAATATTCCGCAGTATTGAATACTTTCAGCATTCATGGTTCCGGCAGAACCGAGGTATTTGACATCCAAGAAGTCCAAAGTTTAACAGTATTAGTTATTTATTTTGCAGATTTTTTATACAAATTAATTGACAGCATAAAAAGAGTATGGTACGGTATACTATAAATAACGTTTACCAATTTAATATAATAACAAAAGACCAGACATATATTCATATATGAAACATTAATTAACAAACATAAATTAACAAACCTTAAATACGGAGCCTACATAATTAATCTAATGGTTTCAGTACTTCGTGCATAAACAGATGTCATATTAAAAGATACCTGTCCATTATAATTACGAAAATGTTGAAGGGAGTGGCTCGAATGACACGAGGATTTAGTGCCCTATAAACATTTTTTACTTGATATTATGAAATACGACGTATATATACAAGTCCGCTTACGAGGTAAGTAGCCTATATGCATTGAACCAACATCAAAAGACCGTGGTCGTAAAGCGAGATTATACGACATATGAGCCTTAAATGGCAGTATAATGGTGATATTACTATTTTATGACCCGGAATTTTACAAGAATACTGCCATGGAATAGATGAACCGTTGTTTTGTATGCGCAATATTCGGTAGCGTCAATGATTCATAGTGACTATCTGCAGTCTGTATAAAATATTACGTAAAAGGACTATTGTACTAACTACATACATGTAATATAATTTTGTTCATTCTGTTTTGTTTGTTCTAGATTGTACTAAGGTTTTCAGAAATAATTTAAGACAATCCGTATTGTAATTTAACACAAACTTAAATATTATCTTTCTACCCAGAAATAATTAGTGTTGTAAATTCAGGAAGACGAGAGTTCTGAATTTATATTGCGTAATTGAAATATTAATAAGCGTTATACTGTTGTTAATTTTTATAATTAGTCGTTAGTAATTTTATAAAGGAAAATTCGGTAATTTCATTTAATTTAGACGTAATTTAGGTTTCGGCATTTGTAAAATTATATTAAAGTAATTTAGCTGGATTATTTTTCTTTTTTACTATGTATATGTATATATTTTTATAAGTTGTGCGTGTGTGTGGCTTTGAATACTACCAAACCTTACTTTGCTCATGGATGTCGTAAGAGCCTTATAACGGCAAACTCCATCTGATGCCGTTTACGGGTTGAGAGCCCTCAGCGCTCACCCACAGTCCGAGTAAAGTTGTCATAGCCATCTGAGGCTAACAACTAAGACACACAAAAAAAAATTATGCCGTTTAGTCAACAATTACATGCCCAAGGAAGGTTCACGTCAGGCGTCCGGTCATAAAACTATTGCCAGTAACTTCTACAATATGTACTAAGAAAGAAGAGTACATATTGTATCGACCCCAAGTAATTGGGATAAGAGTAGGCGATGTGTATATTTTTATAAGTAAAGGCTTGTCTCCAAAATGGGGCTGTGTATAGAGAAGAGAAATGGTCATAGATTTTATCTATTGTGACGTTGACTGATGTTAATTGACACGGAAACAATGTAACAAAATGATTGTTAACAGATGTCAACAACTAAGAATTGTCATTAGTCTATTAGCCAGTCTATATCACTGTTATACCTCATCATCATCATCGTCATCATTATCATCATTTATATATTGTATATTATGTTTAAGGTAGGTTGCACAGGTACTCGGATTAAGTGGAGCAAAATGGATTGTAAGTTCTAAATTGAATTGATCCCAACATTTGAATCTAATTAATGGAAGCAAGTAGGGACCAGGTAGGGACTGACAATAAAATTACCGTTGAGTTTTCTTTGGATTGGCTCGTATCCTTATGTCAACTAATAGGCGTACCTCGCCCGTACCACCCTAGTGACCTACTTATACAATATCTTGGAGACGTTATGCAAAATCGAAGTTGTCGTCACAATGAAATATTTAGATTTTTTGTGGAATGTCGAGGTTATTTTTGTTATTTATTTTTATTTATTGCTTATGGTAGCAAACGAGCAAGCAGCACATCTGATGGCAAGTGTCACTGCCGCCCATGGACCTTTGCAGTACCAAGGGTACAGCTTAGGCCGCTGCCCACCAAATAAAATCCCCAAACCCACCCATTTGGGCTTCCGGCTCTCTCGCTCACCGAACGAAGCCCAATAGCACATTGCCATTACTCAGACGTCGATCTTCTGCGAGAGTGTGGAACTACCCCGGACGGACCGGCCCGCGGCTGTAGAAAGAAAACTGTCAACAGCGTAGTCCTACCACTATTAAAAGGTAGAGGTACTGATTTCAGCATGTTAAGCAAAATTGAATCTATAGGGCACAATGGCAAGGCCTTGGCAGCAGTGTTACTATGGCATGTCAGCGGTAGTAGACGTTAATATGAGTACTTATATTGACAGCTATTCGTGTTTTACATGTTATAGCAGCGCGACAGAAATGGTCACTGCTTTTACAGAGCCTATCGCGTATATACTTTGTGGATAGCTCTGTTCAATTTCTTTATCAATATGTCATGAACTTATCAAAGCAAACACACGACATATCATTAGGTTAATTGTTGCATCGTCGTGCCGGCCACTGACAACAAGTTCACGCTGCTCCGGTGGCCGGTCCAACGACGATGGCGAGGTTCACAGTTGGGTTACGGGCATGCGTGCTTACGCCCCTCTATCGCCCCAGACGGAGTGGTGCGAAGAGCGCGACGACCGTAACCCACCCAAAAGAAAAGGTAAATTGTTGCATAAAAGTTTATCAAGTATATTGAAGTTCGTGTGATGATGAACTATTTGAAACATCTGTCATCACCAACACGATTTCAATATCCTATCACATTACTTATACTATATAAGATCGACTTCTGAGCAGTGGCATTGTGCTGTTATGCTTTGTTCGCTGAGAGAGAGAACCGGCAGCTCAACTTTCTAGGTGGGTTTTAATTAGTAGGCAGCGGCCTAGCTGTAGGTATCACTGATATTGCAAAGGTCCATGGGCGGCAGTAACACTTACCATCAGTTGTGCTGTTTGCTCTTTTACAACCATCAACGATAAAAAAAGCTAACATCATTCAAGTTGCCTATAGCAATGGGGGTACCCTATGTGCCGCTCATCTGCTACTTATCTGTTTGAAGGCTTCATCCGCCTTATTGTTAGTAGTAGCACCGAGTGAACTATGTTAATAACGCAAATCGTGTTTTGGTGTGATATTTAAGAAAACACTTCAAATCCTTACTAATATTATAAATGCGAAAGTAACTCTGTCTGTCTGTCGCTCTTTCACGCCAAAACTACTGAACCGATCTGAATGAAATTTGGTACACAGATGGTCTAGAGCCTGACAAAGGACATAGGCTACTTTTTAATACAGAAAAAGGGTTGTAAAGGGGGATGAAAAGTTGTAAGGAAGTATTGTCATTTTTAAAGCCAGAACTTATTTTTAAGCTATTGATTAGATATAAATAAATGACATTAAAATTTTATAAAAATTTACTCTTAAGTAAAATAGAAATAGGGGATGAAAAACTTTAGGAAAGTAACCTTTTATGCGGGCGAAGCCGCGGGCAGAAGTTAGTATAATATATGTACATTATCATTTACAACCGCAATGCTTCTCACATAGGTAGAATATTGACAATAGTTGTTTTAGCTTAGTAAGGAACAGTAGATTTCAGTAGCTTTTTTAAATTCATAAAAGTGTTTCCGATTACTATCGCTATTCTATAAAAAACTTTACTTTTACTGCTTGTACTTTACCTATTAATTATGGTAATCGAAATCTCAGATAATCGCTTGCTCCTTAATATTGTGTGTTTACAAAACAATAATTTATTCGTTACGCGTTCATATCGAAATTTTCGTAAGGTAAACTCGCTTTCAGTAGCTTCTATTTCCGATACCAGAATATTGACGACCGTAGGGAAAAAAAAATAGCTTCCTTCAAACAACGATGATTCAACGTGGCATTTTTATTTTCATCGTAAATTAATTTTCTTGCTAAGTGCTTGCGGGGGAAAATCTTGTCGAGATTTTCATTAGTTTATTGGCAAAGCTTTCAATAAAAAATTTTGAATTATGAATTGTTATTTATATTTTCATCGACATAATGCTTCTTGCTGAAAGTTATATTTCATGGTTGAAGACACATGGTTGAAAGACTATCTTCAATTTCAATATAAACGTTATTGCCAGATTCTTACTTCTTTATATTCCATGCTGTTACTTGTTTTATAAGTGTAATTAATTAGTATTTATTGTTAAATTTTTAAAATATAAATGTCCTCCGCCTGTATTGTTTCTATTCGGCTTTTACGCTGCCTACTAACAATATTAGGATTGGTATTACTCGTAGCTGACACACGCGGTATAGTATAGATATTTTATATAACTACATATTATTTCTGAAGGGTGTTTTTGTGCGTTTTTGATTTCATATAATAGTGAATCAACATATTAATGTAAGTAAACATTAGTTTACTTGAACACGTTTGAGGATTCTTATCTGCCTATCTGACAGTGAAAAATATGTATCTCAACAAATATCTCAGAATGAATGTTTTCGTAAGAAAAGCAGGTTAAAACTTACATTAAATTAGCAATGCTGTAATTGCTGGTAGTTCTTTCAATTTAAATGCGATCTGTAATATAAGGTAGAAAAAAAATTGAAAAGAATCAAAGAAAATAAAATGTCGCCGTCTATTGTCAAATCTTAATAAGAGATAGACATAGATTTTATTAATGATTTTCACAACAACCTATGTAGGAATTGTAGACTGAACTATAAATATACAGGAAAAAATATTTTAAGAGAAAAAAAGCACTGTTATAGTGCGAAATATTCGCAAGGGTCTAGTGTAACATATTACTAGCATTATTAGAATGTTACCCAAACATTAGCACCATAAAATATTTCAGTACTTTAGTTTATTTCAATTTACGTGTTTTTTTTTGTTTAGAATGGAGCGGTGGAGGTGGTAATGGCGAGTATCGTGTACGAAGACAGTTATCCGTATCGTCGGACTCAAAACTCCTAGATGAAGGTGCCAGGGAAGAGGCAAGGGTAGTAATGAGGCCGAAGCGACCGCCCAGGCCCAAGTCTGAAGCCTTCCTGGGTCCGCATGACCATTCCAACCGACGCACCAAGCGGTTTAGTGCCTTTGGGGTAAGCATATTAATTATTTCATTATATTATTATATATACATTATATATGGCATTAGCTCTAATTCTTGTTTCTCAACGAGTTTTTTTTTTGCAATATTCTATTGGTCTTTTACTATAATGTTTGAAAAAATGTTAGTAAGACTAATTTGTTGGTTCATTGGCATAAGTATGTGAAGGGTATTGTTAGTTTACAATTGCCCAATTTGGGTGGGACAGAAAATCTTATGCTTAACGTTTGCTCACCACTACTGATTTTAATAATGTTTTATAAAAGAAAATATTGACATCTTTTTTATAATTGGTGATCATATGAAAGCCAATTCAAACAATTAGCGTATTGTAATAAATGTAGCTCAATTTATTTTGCAATAATTAAATTAAAAATTAAATGTAAAATAAGTTAAGTAATTGGAATCACTTACCTAATACTTACCTAATAAAATTAAAAATTAAATAAGTTAAGTAATTGGAATCACTTACCTAATATCTACTCTTATCTATTTGCGTTTATTCTTTCATATATGAAAGAATAATGATAAATGTCAGTTGGTGTACGTTCGTAGGGGTGATAGCTTACAAATAGGCCGAGTAAGGACCGATGCTGACGTTGATAGATGATGCGATTATATCGAGGAGTAATATGGGAGATATTGCTCTCATTTTGTGATACATAAAGTATACAAAAAAAAATCTTTAATAGGAAATTCAACCTGTTTTCACAATTTCGACGAAGGTTTTTCTTGTTTCTTATAAAAAAGTAAGAAAAAGGTTATAGCACACATTTGAATACTGCCTTGTAAGTTATACAACGCTTTTATAGAACAGGCATAAACGTTTATTTTTTAATTTCAGACAATTTCATCTATTAGTCAAGCAATATTTATTCTAGATTTTCTATTAAATTTGTTGCATAAAGATATAATTCAGATAAGAGCGTACTAGAGAGTTACATTGGTACAATAGTAGGGTAGCAAGTATTTTAACAGTTAAAGATTAACCTTAATAATAATATACGTGTTTAATAATGCGATTTCGGATTATATAACCTTTGTATTTATTTTTACTATCCTGAGGTTTCGTACACCTCAGCATTCATGGTTACAGACGGACTAAGGTATTGGACGACCAAAAATCACCGTTACTACACGTTGTTATTAAAGAGATTTTATCTAAACACTACAGCGCTAGTTATTAATTTTGAACCATATTTTGATACAATATTCATAGCCAGTAGTAAACGAAAGATTCTATCAGCTCAACACAGCCCTTTTTTTATGGTTTGGCATACCTCGCCCAAACCGTCCGGGCGGTAAAGGGATGGCGTTGTAAGGCGCTAAAATTTTTTAGTATGTCCGTGCCAATCTCCTTTTTATATTCTGTTGCCTATTAAAGAACGAGTATTCAGAGATGAGCTTTAAATTACAGAGGTTACTTCGCCGACTCTGTGTGTTATTAATATTTATAATCAAAACGCGTGGCAATAATATATATTTTTTTATTTTATAAAGACACTGAACTGAGACTACATAAATTATGGGATTAGAGCACGGCCGTTCGCCCACTTTATTTGATAAATTAACATTTTATTTCTGTCAACAGGGTGATTCTCCCTTCGGGAAATCCGAAGCTTACATAAAACTTGAACAACTCGGTGAGGGTTCTTACGCCACAGTGTATAAAGGTTATAGCAAGTGAGTATTCGAATGTTTTTAGTGTTACAACGCACATTACTTGTTATCTATTTATAAATAAGACATTATTATTATGAAAATATTTGTTTCTCTATCGTTTTTCTCTTTCATTTACAAAACTAATACTAGGCAATAAATTACCTTTATTTACTTTTCCAAATATGTAATCACATGAATTTAAACAATTTTTACGGATTCTATCGCGTTTGTATTTGATCTTTAATTTCCCGACGTTTCCAATACTACAGCGTTCATGGCCACGGGAGAATAATGTATTATAGTATTAATTATGTCTACTGAGTTTTCTTGCCGGATCTTTCTCAGTCTGGTCGCATTCCGATCCCGTGGTAGCTTAATAGATTTGTTAGTTTATAAACTAGTAAATTGTCACAATATAATAATTATCATAAATTACATACATACATACATACATATCATCACGCCATATCCCTTGCAGGGTAGGCAGGGAGAACAGAGTTCCAGAGAACTCTATCTCTGCATACTTCACTCGCTTCCTCAACATTCATAATTCTCTTCATACACGCTCGCCGGTTTCGGAGACTCTCGACTCCACCTTCCTTGGGTACATGACCGATCTGGTCTAGGTAGGTTAGTCTCGGTCTCCCTCGGTACCTACATCCTTCCACTTTCGCATTGTATATCTTCTTAACCAGGCGTTCGTTCGGCATTCTTTCCACATGTCCGAACCATCGGAGCATTCCCTTTCGCATCTTTACACCAATACTCTCTTTCATACCTACTCGCTCTCTTACGTCGTCGTTACGAATGCGGTCGGTCAGCCTAACTCCACAGATTTTCCGCAGAGATCGCATTTCGACCGCATTAATTTTACTATCATACTCTTTTCTGCATACCCAACTCTCGCTTCCATACAGTAATGTTGGGACAAGCACTGCGTTATGTATTGCTACACGTGCCTTCTGGTTGAGGTGGTGGCTGCCGAAAAGTTGCCCCAACGCTCCGTTCACTCTATTTCCCGCATTCACTCTTCGCTCTATATCAGTGGTGTACCTTCCATCTCGGCTAAATCCACATCCAAGATATACAAATTCATCCACTTGCTCTAGTACATCATTACCTATTGTTACTCTTACATCTGTTCTGGTTTTATCTCTTTCAAAGACCATTATTTTGGTTTTGCTCACATTCACGCGTAGACCGCGTATCATAAATTAAATGTTTAATAAACAATATAAAAATTTATATATAGCATCATTTTCTTTTTGTACTGGCTATAATATATTTATATTCTATTAAAAATGTGGGTCAAAATTTAATATCTGACACTATAGCTGGTAGATATAAATCTCTGTAATAGCGATGACTTGTTGGACGTGAGACACCTTAATTCTCCCGTGACCACGAACGCTGTTAAGTGTTTGAAACGTCGGGAAATTAAAAATCAAATACAAAACGCGAAAGAATCCGTAAAAATAGTTTTATTTCAAATGTGTAATACTCGCGTAAACATCAGAAATCTTTATGTAATCACTTATACCTTGTGGTGGCGGATTAAGAATACAATGTGTCACCACCCCTTACTTTGCTGTGGTATTCGTAAAAATCTGCTGATGAGTGAGTAACATCAATTTTCTGGGAAAATTATTACGTCAACTGCGAACGTCAATCCATCTTGTCAAGTGTGGCAATTATAATCCCCTGAAGAGTCGCATGGCTAGCTTGTAGACCAAGATTAGGACCAAGTACGGAGCCACCTATCTGATTAAGTTTCGACTATAGTACATAAATAATGTGTGTATATTTTTTTTAAATAACTGATAATGGTAGCTGTTGTGGATGTTGTCCTCACTCTTTTCAAGGCTATATATTTTATTATGATGCTCAGCAGTGACGTTCCTGTTGCTAACAGCATAAACAATTATTGCTACTTACAGCAGTTCAATGCTATTATAGATAAACTAACTAACGTTGGTAGACCCTAACATTAGTAATTAAAATGTTAAAAAGAATATATAATGTAATCGGAGACAATAGAATTAGGGTTATTCATCATCATCATTCTACTACTCTTGTCCCAATTCCTTGGGGTTGAAACAATATGTACTCTTTTTTCATAGTACATATTGTACAAGTGATTGGCAATAGTTTTATGACCGGCCGGCTGCCAGACGTCAATTCTCCTTGGGAATATAATTGTTGACCAAACGGCATCAGATGTAATTGGCCCAGGTCTTTATGAGGCTCTTAGTTATCTTTTACGACATCCACGAACAAAGTAAGGATTGGTAGTATTCGTAGCTGCTACCACACAGCTAGATAGCTAGCTAAATAGAATAAGGGAATATAATGTACTTAAATTTGCTTCGATTTTAAGAAAATGAATTATAGATTAAATGTGCGCTACGGTACTTTTGAACTAACCGTAGTTAATCTAATATCAGCTCATTTGATCAGTCGGTATCACTCTCTAAGTAAAGACTTCTTGTCCGTCGGCCAAGTTTGAATTAGCTATTTGTCTTTGGAGATTTAACTTCGCTAAAATATACATTACTCAGTGCCGGCGGCAGTATTAATTCGCTTTTATTCTTTATCCAAGTACAAAATTGTATAACTTTAACGTCTTTGTTTAGTTTTCTGATTGATTCTTTGTTAAAACTTGTACTTCAAGTACGTAGCGTTATAAATATCAATCAAAGGGTTTCTATTGTGTTTTAATTGTATGAAAATATTTCATCATCATCATCATCATCATCACAGCCCATACATGTCCCACTGTTGGGTTCGGGCCTCCTCCGTAATGGGAGGGAAGTTAACCTACTATACCGCGTTGGTCAGACGTGTTAGTATAGGGTTTTGTTTCGAGTTTTCCTTCTCTTAAAATATTTACTAATTCAATAACGTTCAACTTTTTATGTTGTGATGGACTAAAATATAATTCATAACACACTCTCTTATTTGTTTCGTAAAAGACGACTAAGAGTCTGATTGATAGGGACGAAAATCAGTAAACCAAACTTATAACAAATCTTCTGACTAGTGGTAATTTCAATTGCACGAATGCGATGGACGAGTACCGTGCCTCAATATTGTGACGAACGTATGTGAGTCATAGAAGTCGTCCATCTGTTTTTATTAATTGACAACAATAGCCCAGTGGAGATACTCGTATCATTAAAACATGCAAAGTTCTATTGGTTCCAACTGACAGTAGGACCTCTGATATTTCGAAGTTGAGTGCATTTTAATTGATAATTGTCACTTACTATTTTTTTTTGTTCATAAATCAGGAAAATATACTGCTGAAACTTCCTTGTGAGAGATTTTTCTGTATAGTATATACTACTTTTGTATTAATATTACCATTACAAACTAGTGTGCATTAGAATTAGGCAGTTAATATTTTTTTCGCCCAGCGAGCGGGCCACCAGAACCCGTAGGCAGCTAATATAGTGTGATTTTACTCTTATTGCAAGAGTATGTATTTGTACCCATTGTACCTTATATAGAAAGTATAGATATAACTATTATAAATGCGGATGTTTGTATATATCACGTCGCTAAACTTCTAAACTATTTGACCGATCATTATGAAAATTGGTATGTGTGTGTATTTTTTCACGAAGAAGGTTTATATGCACTTTTGATGTAACTTACCAGGAGGCGGCGCATGCATGGATATATCGACTTCTACAAACAAACCAACGGGCTGGGTTTGCTAGTATAGATATAATATAAATAATTATGAATTCTATTTTTTTTATTGCTTATGGTGGCAAACGAGCAAACAGCACATCTGATGGTAAGTGTTACTGCTGCCCATGCCCCTTTGCAATACCATGGGTGTATAGCTAGGCCGCTGCCTACCAATACAAACCCCAAACCCACTCAGATGGTCTTCCGGCTCTCTCGCTCATCGAACGAAGCGCAATAGCACACTGTCATTACTCAGACGTCGATCTTTTGCGAGAGTGTGGTACTACCTCGGACGGACCGGCCCGCGGCTGTAGACAGAAAACTGTCAACAGCGTGGACCTATCACTAACTATTTTATCTCAATATAAATATTATTAAATTTACAGAATGCTAAATGAAAGTTAAGCTTACCAGAATACATCTACAAATTTACAGCATGAATTCGTATTATAAATTCAGAAAGCTGAAAATTGCATATCGTTTATTCATTTTGTGTCAGTTCAGTTCAGTTTTTATTAGATTATTAATTTTTCACATTAATCTAAAACAGACATTTGGTTATCGTTATAAATTCGAATTGAACCCTCCAGTTTAAGGTCAAGAAATCATTGAGCTGTCTGCTTTTTTTAAATGTCTAAGCGTAGGTCAAATGCGCTACAATTTGTAAAACGAATTCTTAAGTCCCCTGAATTCAGATGAAATATTTTTTGCCGACACTTCCTTTTGTGAAACAGAAGTTAAAGACATTCCATTCGTGTAAGGCTTGCTTAGTTTTTTCCGTATGTATGTAGATATATTAACGCATTTTATTTTTTTATATACTATGCAAAGGTTGATGTTTTTTAATATAATATGCTAAACCTGAGTAGCTCTTCAAGCAGGGTCAGGTCGAGTGGGTCCAAGCCGAACGTAACTTAGTGTTTATTGCTCGTGAATATTAAATGAAGCGCACGGAGTTGAGCGTTAGTAAGTGATCTCAACTTGCCACATTGTGGACATACAAGATTATGTCGTAGCCGTGTTGTTTAAAACTTAGAAATTATGAATCTAAATAGGACTAGTAGTAACTCCGTCACTCCTGTGGGTGCCATACCAGACGAATATATAAATGTGTCCTTCAGTTAACAGTACAACACGATCGTTTATAAAATAGGAGACCTTGACCTTGAGATGATTACTGTTCAACTAATCAACCAATAAGTTGAAATTCAAACTTGAAATTAATAAATATCTCTATAATCACTTCCTCGTACACCACGGGTATTCCTCCATATAACACGAGGATATTTCGTTCATAACATAGCTTTTTCTTAATATTCGATTTAAATACTCTTTCAAGAGAAAAGTTCAACATGAATCATTTGTATACACGTTATATGGGGACGTACAAGCGGATACTGGATAAATGTCTCCAAAGGTTGAACGATATGAATGTGGGAGTCCAGATGGACGACTCAGTGGTCACTGCTCTGCTATATGCAGATGATGCAGTCCTGCTGGCATAGTCAGCGACTGACCTGCAGACCCTAGTCGACACAATGAAAGAAGATTGTAAGAAAAGAGGTCTACGCGTGAATGTGAGCAAAACCAAAATAATGGTCTTTGAAAGAGATGAAGCCAGAACAGATGTAAGAGTATCAATAGTTAATGATGTACTAGAGCAAGTGGATTAATTTGTATATCTTGGATGTGGATTTAGCCGAGATGGAAGGTACACCACTGATATAGAGCGAAGAGTGGATGCGGGAAATAGAGTGAACGGAGTGTTGGCGCAACTTCTCGGTAGCCACCACCTCAGCCAGAAGGCACGTGTAGCAATACATAACACAGTGCTTGTCCCAACATTACTGTATGGAAGCGAGAGTTGGGTATGCAGAAAAGAGTATGAAAGTAAAATTAATGCGGTCGAAATGCGATCTCTACAGAAAATCTGTGGAGTTAGGCTGACCGACCGCATTCGTAACGACGACGTAAGAGAGCGAGTAGGTATGAAAGAGAGTATTGGTGTAAAGATGCGAAAGGGAATGCTCCGTTGGTTCGGACATGTGCAAAGAATGCCGAACGAACGTCTGGTTAAAAAGATATACAATGCGAAAGTGGAAGGATGTAGGTACCGGGGGGAGACCGAGACTCACCTACCTAGACCAGATCGGTCATGTACTGAAGGAAGGTGGAGTCAAGAGCCGCCGAAACCGGCGAGCGTGTATGAAGAGAATTATGAATGTTGAGGAAGCGAGTGAAGTATGCAAGGATAGAGTTCTCTGGCACTCTGTTCTCTCTGCCTACCCTGCAAGGGATATGGCGTGATGATATGTATGTGTACAAGCGCGTTATACGAAAATACTCTTACAATGCGTTTCCTACAACGCGCAACCAATCTACTGTGTTATAGAGGGCATCATTTATATAATTCTCTAGGTACGTGTATTTGCAATGTAATGGTCAAATAGCTTTTGCAATATCTACGATGAAGGAGGAGTTACATATTGCGTCAACTCTAAGTAATTAGGATAAGAGCAGGATAATGATGAATGATGATGCAGGTAGGTACGTGTATTCGTGACAGAACTTATAAACGACTACGTAGATTTGATGAAAATGTGTGTTTGTGACTCCCTGGATGGTTTAGTTCCACAATTGGATGTCGTAGATCGTCTTTGTATAGAAAATTTATTGAGTTAGATGACCTTTTTATTGGAGTTTACTCCTTAAGAATCGATTTTCATATAAGGCGCCCGGTATGAGAAAAATTGAGGAGTAAAATCTAGTGATCGAATGACCTCGTTACATTTTTGGTGTGCAACCTATTCTGCGCACCTTTCACTTTCTGACGTAAGATAATACTTCACTGAACAGTTGGAACGAAGTTCCTTATCGCGCGTTGTGAAAGGGGGCTAGACGGAAAAAATTCTTACGAAAAGTTGTCACGACACTTTTTGCTATAGTAAGCTATTGTAAGCTGTGCGGCGTCGCTCGTCGGCTCTCTTATAGAAAGCAAGCCAGATATTTTCATTTCTATTTCGCATTGAACAGTGTGGTGTCGCGACGATTTTTTTTATAGATAGAGTGATTCAAGAGGAAGGTTTATATGTATAATATATGCATAATGTACTAGAGAAACACTGATAATTTTAGAGGTTTCTAATGTGATGTCGTAAATAAACACATTATTTTGCGCTTACATTGCAAACGCTGGCTGTACCCTACGAAATAGATCAAAATAAAGTACTACAGTATTATACAGCTTAAAAAGGCCTACAAAAAAGTCCGCGATGGTATATATCTATCTCTTAAGGATAACATACTATATCCATTTTAATACTTTAAAAAATGTACTATTATAAAACGGTAATTGAAAAGCTATTTACACAAATACTGTATTAATCCTTATCATTTTAAATACATTAGTTGGCTTGAGCATTTCATGAAGATATTTTTTTTCCTTCAGACCATGCAAATTAAATCAATACCTTAAGAGATATAACAAAATCAAAATAATGCGCAACGAAATTATTTTCGCCCGTGACCGGGCCGCGTGGCCGGCTCGCGTTCGAGCTCGGGGCCGAAAAGTTTTGGTAGTCTAGTGGAATTGTATATCCTATTATTAATATTATAAACGTGAAAGTATGTAATAATGTATGGATGTGAACATGTTTGTTGCTCTTTCACGTAAAAACTACTGAATGGATTTTGATGAAATTTATAGTAATATAGCTTGCACATCAGAATAACACATAGGCTATAATTTATAAAGATATTTTGCAAATTGGCTAAAATATAACTATAAAAATCGCTTAAGGCAGAAAAAAATTATATAATTAAAATAGAACTTCGTTCCATCCGGGTGTCCCTTGACACCTCCGGTTTTTTTTTAATAAATGTAAATAAAAATAAATATAATATTTTTAGTCAAATAAGCTTTTTTTTGCGCCTGTTTTGATAATCGTACTTAAGGAGTAAACTCCAGTCGTGCGTCGGAGCTGACACACACACTTTTTTTAAAATACAGCATCCATGTTAACTTTGTAACTATAATAGTGGTAGGACCACGCTGTTGACAGTTCTTTGTCTGCAGCCGTGGGCCGTCTGTCCAGGGTAGTACCACAATCTCGCAGAAGATCGACGTCTGAGTAATGGCAATGTGCTATTGCGCTTCGTTTTGCGCTTCGTTCGGTGAGCGAGAGCCGGAAGCCTAAATGGTTGGGTTTGGGGATTGTAATGGTAGGCAGCGACAAAGCAAAGCAAATGTCCATAGGCGGCAGTGTCGTTTACCAGTAGGTGGGCTGCTTGCTCGTTTACCACCATAAGCAAAAAAAAATAAATAAAAAAAAATCTAAATCAATGGAGATATCACTGCTTTGATTTGCGATGATAGAGGCTATATATTATATATTCATGTAATTTTTATGCTTGACAGGATACCGGTTAATGTTATAGTGTTATAATCTTGGCTTGGTACTTGCTAGTACGAAGGTTGACCTCTAGAATGTTAATGAGAACAGTTTCCTGATCAAGTAATGCTAGACGCATTGACATAAATATTATACATGGTCGAGAATATTGGGACGCTTCCTGTCTTAATGTTATTGAAAAGATTGATCTATTGTACTTGGTTCACGTAGATATATTTATAATTAATATAATTGTTTAGTTTCCAAGATTTTCTTTTTGTAATAAATGAAGTTTACTATGCAATTATAGAGTTGCAGCTGCATAATTAATTAATTATTAATACAGGTGCACGTGTGAACCAGCGAGTCGTGACTAAGACTTACAATAGACAATAGATAATCACGTAAATTACATTTATCACTAAGGGCGCAATGCTAGCATAAATATCTATTTTATAATAGCACCATGATGTTGGTAAAGCTGTAGATATCTAAAAGGATATGCTGTCAAGCGGGCTCCTACTGAAATTCAATACGATTTAGTGATTTGCTCAAAAGGCATTTTCTCACGTTAAGTGTCTTACGAGTCTCAATGTTGCCTTCTATCAACCTAAACGAACTAGCACGTTGTGAATAGATCATAATACGTTAACAACAAATAGAAATTGCCACTGTCATGGCATAGGCATGCACGCTCGAAGTTTGTTAAGCTTAGGTAAAAACAGCACCGTCAATTCGCTACAATCAATGAACTGAGTGACATGATCAGGAAAGAATTATTGTCATTCATATAATTCTTTATTATTATTATTACATATATATATATATATATATATATATATATATATATATATATATATATATATATATATATATATATATAATCTATTGGTTATTTTCTATAAAAACTTCGAACTCGTAAAGTAACTATTAAAGCAAGACCTCGACAATGACTATATTATTTTCAAGACTAAAAACTAATCCTTGTATTACTTTACAAACATATAATTGAGGGATTACAACTAAACTCGGAACAACAATTTGAAAGATTTTTTTTTTGTTTCATAGTTGTTAGCCTCAGATGGCTATGGCAACTTTACCCGGACTGTGGGTGAGCACTGAGGGCTCTCAACCCGTGATTTGAAAGATAAATAGATCGTACCAAGTATTGTAATGCGTGGGAATTGAACCCGTGCTACTTGGCACGGTAGGTCAGTATCTTAACCATTACGCCGTCTATGCAGTCGAACTTTGCAAAAATCTTTCTGCAAATACTCTAAACAGTATTACCTCTTTGCGGCAATTAAGATAAGCATTTATTTTATAATTGTTACGTAAATATAAACCAACTATTAAATAAATTACTAATGTGCTATATTAAAACGTGATTGAGATAAAAATTATACTTGAGGGTAATACCACATCTGACGTAGGATAAGTAGCATATCATTTGGCGACATTTATTATGTCATTTTGCTGCCAAGTATTTTGAATTACATAAATATACCTATACAATTGTCACGTAAACAAATGTGCCACCTTTTAGATGAAAACGTAAATGACATAAAAAATATATTTAATACTAACGCCATATTTAACGAGGAATTAGTTGGCATATCATTGAGCGCGTTATGTTGGCAATAAAATATTAGAACACCCAACGTTACCTATTTGACTGATGATCCATTCACGCGCCGAATGTATGGATTGATTACACTAAAACAAATAAAGTGAGGTAACAGAATGAAGAGAACGTGTACGTGTGTTTTTCTTAACTGCGTCCGGGGTGAAAGAAAGAACGGTGCGCGACCCCGTTGACCTACCCTACATATACCACTCTTCGCCGTGCGAGCTGGCTTGCTAAGACGTCGTCTTGTACGATTGTCCATGGGTGAGGAAGGATTGGTGATGTATTTAGCAGGCTATTTTCGACTGTATACTCATATCAGGTCTGATCATCATCATTTGCCTGCCCTCATCCCACGCTAAGTGGGGTCGGCACAACATGTTCTTGCCTTCCATAATCTTCTATCAGCCGTCATATCTGCACTCACAACTTTCATACACATATCCTCGTTTACACAATCCATCCATCTCTTTTTGGGTCTCCCACGATTCTTACGGCCATCCACAAGCATATTGATAACCCTCCTTGTCACATGTCTTTCATCCCTCCTCATCACATGTCCATACCAAGATAATCTCGCGCTCCTAATCTTCTCTATCACTGGTGCTACTTTCAAACTTCCCCTAATATACTCATTTCGTATCTTATCCAATCTTGTTACCCCACACATCCATCTTAACATACGCATCTCAGTAGCATGCAATCGTCTCTCATCCGTCTTTTTCAATGCCCAACATTCAGATCCATACATAACGACAGGTCTAATGACACTCTTGTAGATTTTCCCCTTAAGTTTAAGGGGCATCCTCGCGTCACATATTGTTCCCGAAACCTGTCGCCATTTCATCCAGCCTGCATTCATTCTCCTACTAACTTCCCGGTCGATATTGCCGTCGTTTTGGAGAAGCGAGCCTAAGTATTTAAAATCGGAGCAAACCGGTAGGGATACCCCATTTAAAGCAATGTGAGACATTTGGGAAGAGCCACTGAAGTTATAGAACAAATGTTCAGTTTTGGTACGGCTGATCTTAAGGCCAACTCTCTCCAGCCTCTCTTGCCATTTTTCCAGTCTGCTCTGTACCTCAGCTGCGTCCTCTCCGACGAGAACAATGTCATCTGCAAACAGCATACACCAAGGTGCTTCCCCCTGTATGTCCGATGTCAGAGCATCTAACACCAGGAGGAACAGATAAGGGCTTATAGCCGAACCCTGGTGCAAGCCTACTGCC
This sequence comes from Lymantria monacha, assembly GCA_905163515.2. Classification (NCBI taxonomy): domain Eukaryota; kingdom Metazoa; phylum Arthropoda; class Insecta; order Lepidoptera; family Erebidae; genus Lymantria; species Lymantria monacha. Next base: position 15,121,210 of record LR991096.1, read on the forward strand.
ACATTGAACTCGTCAGTAACGCCGGCTTCGGACCGGACATTCGTTCGCGCTCCTGCGTACATAGCTTTCACTAATCTTACATACTTTCCAGGTAGTCCTCGTTCTTTCAAAGCCCACCACAGAACTTCCCGAGGAACACGGTCGTACGCCTTCTCTAGGTCTATGAATACCATGTGTAGGTTTCTATGTATACACTGATATTTTTCCATAAGTTGGCGTAACACAAAAATTGCGTCCGTGGTACTCAGTCCTGGCATAAAACCAAATTGGTTCTGGGTTGTTCCACATTCCTCTCTCATTCTTTTCTCTATTACTTTCTCCCAAATCTTCATGCTATGCGACATAAGCTTTATTCCTCGGTAGTTGTTGCAGTCCTGTACATCACCCTTATTTTTAAAGATGGGTACCAGAGAACTGGAACACCATTCGTTCGGGATAGACTCTTCATGCAACAACTTGCCGAAGAACAAAGTCAGCCAATTCCATCCGTCGGCTTTCAGAAATTTCCATACTTCCACAGGTATACTGTCTGGGCCAACCGCTTTACCATTTTTCATACTCTGGACAGCCTTTTTTACTTCATCCATACTTACTTCCTCTACCAAACCCAAGTTGGTCGGTAGATCCTCTATTTTACCAGTCCAAACATTCTCTTCATTCATTAATTTTTCAAAATAACTCTTCCGGCGCCCTTTTATTTCTTCATCCTTCATTAAAACTCTTCCATTACAATCTTTTATACATTTAACATGCACAATATCTCTAGCATTCCTTTCTCTCGCTTTCGCTAGACGGTATAATTCTTTCTGTCCATTAGGGCTGTCGAGACTTTGGTATAGTCTATCTTGAACTTTACCTCTAGCGATTGCGACACCTTTCTTACCTTTTTTCTTACATTCCACATAAGCTATTCTTTTTTGCTCTTTCAACACCGGGTTATCATCACTCACATTTTTCCATTCTTTAAAAGCATTTTTCTTTTCTTTCAAAACCTTTTGTACACTATCATTCCACCACCATGTATCGCTATCAATCATTCCTTTACCTTTCGTCTCACCCAGAACATTCTTCGCTACTTCCCTTACATAGGAAGCCATCTCATTCCAACATTCATTTACAGTCTTTTCTTTCATTCCTTTCTCCATTTCAATCATTCTATGAACCACTCTCTTTCGAAATTCTTTTGCGCAATCTTCTTTCTCTAGCATGTGCCACTTAATCTTTGGTGGTGGGCTAGGTTTAAACTTTGCTATTTGCACTGAGATTTTAACTTCCAGTAACAATAAGCGATGTTGGGAAGTTAGAGGCTCACCCGGAATTACTTTGCAGTCCACTACTGCATGCATGTTATTTCTTCTAAGAAGAAAGTAGTCTATTTGGCTGCTGTGGTTCCCGCTTTTATAAGTTGTCAAATGACCTTCGCGCTTCTCAAAGAATGTATTGACAACAGCCAAATCGAAGGCTGAAGCAGCCTGCAGTAGGGTTTCGCCTTCCGGGTTTCGCCTCCCTAAGCCCCACCCACCATGCACTCTGTCATACCCTGCTTTCATCCTCCCTACATGTCCATTAAAATCACCTCCCATATAGATTTTCTCACTCTGTGGAATACACATTAATATTGAACTCAAATCCTCCCAAAATTTACCTTTCGCTACATCATCGCATCCAACCTGTGGCGCATACACACTCAAAACTCTAGCTACTGCTGTCATACCACCCTATCCTATACCCTATGACAGTAGTATCCGTAACCTACTTTTTCCCTCATATACCCCCACCATACCCTTATCCCTTCCCCATTAACGAGAATTCCCGAGGAGGGTTGACGTCAGGCGGGCGGCCGGTCATAAAACCATAGCCATAACTCTTAACAACATGGTCTTGAGAATAAATGAAGTGCATGATAATGTTAGGGCGTACCCCCGAAGCGACGCGCAGGTGCAGCACCCGGCGCCTGTGGGAAATGGACCAGGGTTGTCGCATCAGGGACGGGTGTGACGTAAGATGCGAGTCCGTGAAGTAAGAATGAGGATGGTAAGCTGGAATATAGGTACGATGACTGGAAGAGGAAGAGAGCTAGCAGATGTTTTGGAAAGAAGACGAGTAAATATAGCATGTGTGCAAGAGACAAGATGGAAGGGTATGAAAGCTAGAGAGATTGGAATGGGTTATAAATTTTTCTATTCTGGAGGCGATGGTAAAAGAAATGGAGTGGGTATAGTGTTGGATACGGAATTGAAAAAATGTGTGACGGATGTAAAGAGGGTGAATGACAGAATTATCGCAATTAAATTAGTCCTCAAGGTCTGATATGCAAGTTAAAAAAAAAGCTTGTTCGCGAGCGAAAAATGATTTTCACGCGTGGGACTCGAGCCCACAACTGTAGGAAATATGTTGCAATCGTCCTACCAACTAGACTAGTGTGAGATAGAAAAAGTTTTTAAATAAACTAACGTGTTAATTGTTAAATCTCTAAGTTCAAAACTTAGAAAACCAAACGGAAAATCTCGAATAAATCGCAACACAATTATTGTTTATTTTTTTAATAAAAATACTAGGTAGTTATCTTGTTGATAATAATTACACATCTTTATAGCTATATAGTATTTACACTACTTACAATGATAACAGTAATAATATAAACCAAAACTCTTTATTTTTGTGACAACCATTTTTATGACAGCAATCATGTTGTACATGTATTTTGTGATACCAAAATGTCCTTCTGATTTTGCGTATGTTTTTAATTTTATGCTCGATTTATTTGTATCATATAACCAAATATACGTGACCGGCGGCAATACGGCCGATGTACCAGCATTAACGTTTATTTTTAATTATTTTTTTCTTTAGTGGTTGTCTGATATTATCTCGCTTAGTCTGAAGTGATACACTGTTGGATTTGATCCTCCTTCGCAATAGTAGTTACCATACCGTGTTACTATACTACGCTGGTCAGAGATGATGATATATATAGGGATTTATTTCGAGTTTTCTTACTCTCGCATATATCCTTTGCATATATGCATATTATATTCCTTAATCATCTTTTACGATCACACACGGATGAGAAAGAGGATTGTGAATTGTTTTCTTACTCGGTCACCTTACGAAGGCATTGTTACACATTTTTCTTATATTCACATCATCATCATTCTCCTACTCTTATCCCAATTACTTGGCGTTGAAAAATTCTTTCATAGTACATATTGTAAAAGTTATTGGCAATAGTTTTATGACCGGCCGCCTGCCAAACGTCAACCCTCCTTGGGAACTTAATTGTTGACCAAACAGCATCAGATGGAGTTGGCCCAAGTCGTTATAAGGCTCTTAGTCGTCGCTTACGACATCCACGAGCAACGTAAGGGTTGGTAGTATTCGTAGCCGCTACCACACAGCTGGATTACACACATGTATTATAAAAATAATTAGTAATAAATTTATACTTCGATAATTGTGAAATATTCAATTGGCATGGGATGCTAATCAAATCGAAATTGCGCTAATACTTTAAGGCGTATTTTGTATATTCATACATACAATTTTCTTCAGTTTAACGCAGCAAGTTGTGGCATTAAAAGAGATCAGACTGCAAGAGGAAGAAGGAGCGCCGTTCACAGCTATCCGTGAGGCTTCACTACTGAAAGAACTGAAGCATGCTAATATTGTGACGTTACATGATATCGTACACACCAGGGAAACGTTAACTTTCGTGTTTGAGTTCGTGGTAAGTTTTTTTATCATAATCCATTTTTTCTTTGACAATCTGTCTTTAGTTAATAAGACTGGACGTAGTACTTCTTATTACCCTATCCAGAGTTAAAAAGGGAGAATGGAGAGATGAAATAATGCAGAGATGAAAGGAAATAACTAATTACAGCAAGGACGTTACAGAATAAACGTAAATACAGAAGTAACGTTTTATTAGCTGACGTCATCTTTCCTTGAACATATACTGTAGTCTCGTTAACAAATAACACTAGGCAGTATTATAATGGCCACCGAAGACAACGATCGGGTACCGGTGGTCCACTCGCACGGCGAAGAGAGGAGTTGCACGGTGGGTCTGTGGGGTCACGCGCCGCCTTCTCCGTCACCCCGGACCGATTTGGCCGGGCGAGACGCATCCATAGCCCACTGCAAAAAAAAAAACAAAAATAAGCAGTATAATTTATGTTATTGTAAGCGTTATCATCATCAAAACCCTTTACTGTTTTACTAGTAACCAATGTTTTCGGCAATCTGTTTATATTTTAAAATACATAACGCTTAAGTATTTTTTAAGCGCTTATTATTTTAAGTAAATAAATACCGATGAAAGAATGTCTTATGAGAAAATTTGATCTGATCTGAGTTCTCAAATAAATGTCAAACAAATTAAATAAATATCAAATTAATATTTGTGAAATTCGTGCTTGGTAGAGTATGTTGAACCACCAGTCAGTAAAGTCAGCTGTCATAAACATCTCCAACTATCGAACTATTGATATCCGATTAATCCGATACTCTATCGATACTCATAAAAAGTAAACCCTACTAATTTTGTTAGTAGAAATTGTTATTCTAACTAACGATAATGTATTGTTTGTTGCTTTTCTGGATGTATAAATACATCAAAAAAGGAAATCAAAAATAAATCAATTGGTTTAATATTACTTTCCCAAAGAAAAGTACACACATGTCATACTTATGTAAAAAGCTCCATAAATATATTAACGAATCATATTTAAATATATTTTTAATCTTTTTTTAATTTCTTATGATGGCAAACGAGCAAGCAGTATACCTGATGATGTTACTGCCGCCCATGGACCTTTGCAATAACAGAGGTATAGCTGCCTACCAACCCACATAGAAAGTTGGGTTTTCGGCTCTCTCGCTCACTAAACAAAGCTCAATAGCAAATTGCCATTACTGAGTCGTCTATCTTCTGCGAGAGTGTGGTACTACTCCGGACGGACCGGCCTGCGGCTGTAGGCAGATAACTGTAAACAGCGTGGTCCTATCACTAAAAATTATTTAGAAATAATTAAACATAATATTTTTAGTGAAAATAACTGTTAAATTACATATTTATACAGTCAGTTAAATATTATCTTTAAATCTGTTTTCATGCTATATATGTAGATACTTTTTAACATAATACGTAAGTGAAAAAGTAATGGAGAAAATATTTTAGCATGATTTTCATATCGTAATCGTTGGTTTTTTTAGTTTATGCGATAATTTCATCAATTGTCATTTTCATTTTTGTCATTTATTTTCTCTTCAACCTCCAAAACATGGGTCGCTTCGAAGCGCCTTTGACCTTTCGACATTTTTGACCATGCTAAGGATTAGTATGTATGACTGGAATCCATATTTTATAATTTTTATCATTATAAAAAATAATATAATGGAAGAGATATTTTCTTTTATACTACACTCATTTGCAAAAAAAACGGGCGGTTTTGATTTTCATTCATATTTAAAAAGATACAATACCAAAAGGGTTTCAATCGTTTGTACACGTTACTGGCCGGTTTTAAAAATGCTGTGGTATTTAATAAAGTAAATAAATTCAATTTTTCATTTCGTTCTAAATTCAATTTTTCATTTGATGTTCATTTTTACAGAAAACCCCTTTTTATCCTACATTTTTGGCGCGAAGTTCCAGAAGTTAACATCGACTTTCATAACTTTTATTCAATTTTTATCGATTAATTTCATATCCTTGACTGTCAAAGCTTTTTTTAATGCTGTTTGGCTGTATCAAAAATGGTAGATAAAGTGGTAAAAGCTACCAAAATTATCGCGCTGCTTGAAGAGGGTTGCAGCCAATGTTTCGTGGCTAGGAGGCTAAATGTTAGTCGCTCGACAGTCCAAAGGACCTGGCAGCGATATCAGGAGACTGGTTCCGTCGAGAGAAGGCCTGGTTCTGGAAGAAAACCATGTACCCAACCACGGGATGATCGTTTTCTTGTGAGTCGCGCATTGAGAAATCGCAAATCTTCGTATGTGGATCTTAAGAACAACCTCCAAGAAGTAAGAAATGTGCATATTAGTCTATGGACGGTCAGGAGGAGGCTTCTCGCTGCCAATATACGCAGTCACCGCCCGGCCCGCGGCCCCAAATTACTCCGTGAGCACAGAGTTCACAGGCTTAGGTTCGCTAGAAATTGTGAATCATGGACTCAAGACGATTGGAATAGGGTTTTGTTCTCTGATGAAGCCAGGATATCTCTGTTCGGTGAAGATCGACGTCGGCGAGTGCTAAGAAGACAAGGAGAACGCTTTGCAGAGGCATGTTTCGAAGAAATCACACCTTATGGTGGGGGCTCTGTTATGTTTTGGGCAGGAATAAATTCAATGGATCGTGCAGAGTTAGTCTTCATTGAAAACGGCTCACTGACTGGGCATCGATACATAACGGAAGTTCTAATTTCTCATGCACAACCCGCATTGGCCGCTCTAGGTGAAGACTCGATTTTTATGGACGACAATGCTCGCGCCCACCGATCCCGCGATGTTAATGCGTATGTGCAAGAGGTCGGCATTCGTCGTTTGGATTGGCCAGCTCGAAGTCCCGACCTCAATCCCATAGAGCATGTCTGGGACGTTCTGAAACGGCGTGTGAGATCAGTACACCCGGCTCCGCAGACCATCAGAGAGCTGAAGAATGTGATTACTGCGGAGTGGGAACGTATTCCGCAAGCAAGTATCCGGGATATACTCGCTAGCATGCCCAGACGAATTCAAGCTGTGATTTTAGCTAGAGGGGGTCACACTCGATACTAAACATTTATCTGCTTTTACTTTATTAAAGAAAAACAAACAAAAAAACTTTTTTATTTTTACTTCATGAGCATATGCACTACTAGCGAATATACACTACTAGCGAGGTTTAGCATTATTTCCCATAAATTGTATCTAAATTTTATGAAATACTGATGAAAACGATTATTTTCTTATTAATTTACCAAATTGTGTGGATAAAACTACCTATAATTATCAAACAAAGAAATATTAACATTTGAAATGGTTCATTGCTTAGGTGCCCGTTTTTTTTGCAAATGAGTGTATTACAGCACAATCACAGGTCTGATAAGTATTCTTTGCTGACCCTTTAGTTGCCTTTACTGTCGACAAGGAGTCTCTTTTATCTCTTTTGTGCTGTCACTTATAGTGCCTGAACGTTCCCTATAGGCCTCCATGAAAATCTAATGATATATAATGTGGATTTCTTCACAGATTTTAGAGTAATGAAATATGTAAAATGAACTACATCTCAAGTTTCGTGATAAAATTATATTACACTGAATCTGATTAGACTAGAATGTCGACGACAAAATATGATAGGAATAATAAAGGCTAGCAGAATGACGATTATGAATAGATATCAGTTATTGTGAAATTGAATCTATCATAGATTACAACTTGTTGTTAACTTAGGATAGCCATCAGCTTTAATTTTAGATAGTTTATTGAAACTACCATGTCAATAGCATTCTTTTCTCAGCCCATACTACAACTAAAGCCACGACACACTTTTGAGTACGGATTGCCTCCGATTCGGGGGCAATTAACTACACCGTTGCGTTGGGTAGACGAGTTGGCATATTATTTTCTATCGAGTTTTCTTGGAGTCTACTGTAAGTTCTTTAATTGATTTATACGATACCCACGGAAGGTAAATGGTGGTAACCATTGTATTCTTAGCATAAGAATAAGAAAATGTATCACTCACTATATTTCAATTTCAATATTTATATGCACTAAAGCCATATAGTTATATCAAAATTTAAATATGCTTTTATTTTTCTATAGGACACGGATCTATCACAATATATGGAAAGGCATCCAGGTGGGCTGAATCATCACAACGTTAGGCTGTATATGTTTCAATTGCTGCGGGGGCTCTCATACTGCCACAGGAGAAGAGTTTTACATAGGTATGAATGAATATATTGTATTCAATTATGATTTATATATGAAAGAATTGTAATTTGCTCGAAGTTCACAACTTAGTACACAATATATTTATGTAGGAGATTTTTTAGTTCAACGTTCATATGTGACCCGACAGGTGGGTTACAAAACGGATGGAAGACGAGTGCATGTGATAGTGTTGTGAACGTTGAGATGGATGTATGGTGTGACGGCAATAGATAAAACAAGGATAGTACGTATGATAAGAAAATTTGCAACTTTAGCCAGTGACAGCAAAGTTTAAGAGTGAACCTGACATGATATGGACAAAAATGTGATAGAGGAGGATTTGAAATAAATTTTGTGAGAAAAGTTTTAAATGTGAATTTTGAATACTTTAGAGGTAAGTGAAGACCAAAGAAAGAAATGGATGGATAGCGTGACGAATATCATGGATAAACCGGGAATAAACACAGACGTCTAATAGGTTTGTGTGAAAAAAGCGTCTACCTAAAGTAATTGGAGTGGGAGTAGGATGATGATGTGACTCAACATATGGATTTTACATTTTATATACAAGGGCTACTTTATTGATGCATTGTGGATTATATTAAAACGTAAGCAAGTAAGTGTTTGAGCAAGGTGAAAATTTGTATCTAGGCACAATAATAATATTAAAAGTTTCTACAATAAAAGTTTTAAACATTATAATCTTGTTACCTAGTTTCCGGTATCATATCATAGATAAGATTAAGTACACATAATATTCGTGGTGATAAATCTAATAGGTACATATAGAGTATAAGGCCGTATAAATATGATGCGACTTTATTGTTTAGTGACCTTTCCATAGCCAAGATACTATGATAAAAACATATTAGAAGTAGTACCTGTCACGATAAATTTAACGAGTCTATTTTTTATGTGCTAGACGTTACAAGATTGTGACGAATTGCACACGGTATTATGGTTTGAGAGCAGGACAGAATAGACTTCACAATGTTCCGTTTACCTCGCACTAGGTGGACTGACTGACTGACTTAAATCTTAAAAGTTACAGGGAGTCTGGATGCAGGTTGGATCGATTTGAGTGGCATCCTCGTGGGGAGCTCTATGTCAAACAGTGGGCATCTATGGGCTGCTGGATTAAATGCCTCGCTTGCTCTCTCTTCTTTTGAATGGAAGTATTGAAACCACATTTTTATTTGTAAGCACTAGAGTTGGTTCCTTTATCACGCGCATTTGCACCTATTGGTCGAACCAACCATAGCTGGACAACACTTGGACCAGTTGATTAAAAAAACCGGTGTCATACCCCAATACTCCGTCAGCTTCGAAAGAAACGTCTTTATGTTGCGGTGACCGCAATGAGGTGCGTTCAGCCGACGAGCGTCGCCTTCCTAAGAGGCAATCGTCATTCTCCTACTCTTATCACAATTACTTGGGGTCGATACAATATGTACTCTTCTTTCATAGTACATATTGTAAAAGTTATTGGCAATAGTTTTACGACCGGCTGCCTGCCAGACGTCAACCCTCCTTGGGAATGTAATTGTTGACCAAACGGCATCAGATGGCGTTGGCCCAGGTCGTTATAAAGCGCTTAGTCGTCTTTTACGACATACACACATACATACCATCACGCCATATCCCTTGCAGGGTAGGCAGAGAGAACAGAGTGCCAGAGAACTCTATCCTTGCATACTTCACTCGCTTCCTCAACATTCATAATTCTCTTCATACACGCTTGCCGGTTTCGGAGATTCTTGACTCCACCTTCCTTCAGTACATGTCCGATCTGGTCTAGGTAGATTAGTCTCGGTCTCCCCCGGTACCTACATCCTTTCACTTTCTCATTGTATATCTTCTTAACCAGACGTTCGTTCGGCATTCTTTCCACATGTCCGAACCATCGGAGCATTCCCTTTCGCATCTTGACACCAATACTCTCTTTCATACCTACTCGCTTTCTTACTTCGTCGTTACGAATGCGATCGATCAGTCTAACTCCACAGATTTTCCGTAGAGATCGCATTTCGACCGCATTAATTTTACTTTCATACTCTTTTCTGCATACCCAACTCTCGCTTCCATGCAGTAATGTTGGGACAAGCACTGCATTATATATTGCTACACGTGCCTTCTGGCTGAGGTGGTGGCTGTTCTGGCTTCATCTCTTTCAAAGACCATTATTTTTGGTTTTACGACATCCATGAGTAAAGTAAGGGTTGGTAGTATTCGTAGCCGCTACCACACAGCAAAGTCTAACGTTGAATAATAGGCAATATCTCCCAAAATATATTGTGCTTAAATACAATATGCTTGCCTATATAAGGCGTTACACTAGCATGTATGCACATCCAACCAAAAACTCTTAAATATACGCCAAATTCAGTTCATTAGAAATTTAGCAAAAATTGCTACGAAGAAAACATTTTCTTATTAATTTTGTATAGAAAAATGTATTGATTTAACAACATTATTATGTTCTAGAGCATAACTCATTATCTGCAGAGAGTGTTATAATAATAACACACGGTATGCGAAAGTATAAACATTGCACGTGCGCGCACTGTTTATTATAATAAAAAGCTCTTATGGTAACGGCGGGGTATTAAAAAACATTAGAGCAGACACCAACTGTCGGCAACGTGAATTAACAATATAAAGTATTTATGTTTAAGTTTTAGCTTTACATGACTCATATTTTTATTTTATATTAGGGCTTTGCCCGCAGTTTTGATTGCGCCACAGTTCAGCTATATTCTTTTATATCTATTTATAGTGGTAGGACCACGCTTTTGACAGTTCTCTGTGTACAGCTGCGAGCCAGTCCGGTCGGGGTTGTACCATACTCTCGCAAGAGATCGACGTTTGAGTAATGGTGTTGTGCTATTATGCTTCGTTCGGTAAGCGAGAGAGCCGGAAGCCCAACTGGGTGGGTTTGGGGTTTGTATTGGTAGGCAGTGGCCTAGCTATACCTTTGGAATTGCAAATGTCCATAGGCGACAGTGACACTTACCATCATGTGTGCTGCTTGCTCGTTTACCACCATAAATAATAAAAAATAAATAAGTAAATTATGTATCAATTTATGGAATACTACCAAATCAACGTTAGACATTTAGTTAGAATGAGGTTTAGGTGATACCCATCACTCATAGAAGTAGCGACTTCTATAAATCAGTGCGTGATATTTTATAGCGCGGCTTTAATTGCCTCCAACAATGGCATATTATTTTTTCGATGAACATGTAAAGCGGCCTTTGTAGCTACTATCGTTCACTGAACAGCGAACGACTGTAAAGTTACGCTAGCCTGGCTATAACTATTACGGATGATCGCTTAGTGCTTATCGAACTAAGATGAGCAAGAGAAACTTAACTTAGTGAACAACATTGATTCGATCGTTCGATAATAACAACAGGGACTGTTGTTATTATCGAAAAAGGGTTGGAAAATTCAGGCACTTATGAACAGTTTGTAACCGTAATTATAATTATAACGCCTTAAATTGCAGAAAAAGAGGGAGTTCGTCATAACGCACGATTGTGAAGGCTGCATTACAAATATTGTTGCTCTCAGACCATAGTTCTAGCCCTAACAAAAAAGTATCATTACGTATCTACAATAGACCAACGAATTCAAAAAATAAAATTAGAGATTTTATTTCTCTTGTGATTATAATTAAGTAAAGGATAGTTTTATAAAATAGTGAAGCAAAAACCAAAAGTGACTAAAATTTTGAATAGTTAGGTACATAATGACTTCTAATGTTTACGCGAGTATTACACATTTGAAATAAAACTACTTTTACGGATTCTATCGCGTAAACGCGTAGCAATAGAATCCGTAAAAGTAGTTTTATTTCAAATAGTTAGGTACATTGTCGCGGTATGAATGTGTAGGGAGATTATAGAGGAGAGGAGAGGGGTGGTCAGTATGTAGAAAGTTTTCGAAAAAAAAAATTATGAGGCGGATAGTAAGTCACGTCGCTTATTTTCACTAAATTGATAAAATAGTCCGATCTAACTAACACTTTAGAAGTACGCTAAACTGCCCTACATGTATGAGGAATGTGATAAGGCGTGTAAATAATGAGTGAAGTTGTTTGTCAGAATAGTTGCAAGGAGAAATAAATGGAAATAAATGTGAATCTATATGAGTCAAATCAAAACGGGCAATCTTTCAAAAATGAGACTATGATTAAGGGTTACTTAAGAAATATTATATTATTGTACTGCATTTTCCTTTAGTGTCAAACTGTAATATGTGTGTAAAATCGAGTCAAAATAGCAGTTCAATATGGATCTCGGACATCATTTATGTATGAATTTATTTAATTCATCCAAAGTTCAAATTGCCAGTTTCGATTCTATGCGACTCATATATACGTACATAAATTCAGGCAAGTTATTACTATCTTATGGAGTTCTGATGTGCTAAATTCTATCTTACCGTTATATTTTTTCTTTGTATAGGGACGTAAAGCCTCAGAATCTATTAATAAGTTCTCATGGCGAGCTGAAGCTAGCAGACTTTGGACTAGCGCGCGCCAAGTCGGTGCCAAGTCATACTTACTCACATGAAGTCGTCACATTATGGTACAGACCGCCAGGTGAGTTTGAATCGTATATGATTCTAATATACTTAAGTGTTATATTTTCAGGCTAAGCTAGAAATCCTTGTCCCAGTTTACAATTATTATTTTAAACTGGTACTTTTATAATTAAATTGAATGTTTGCTTTAAGTATGATTTTTAGTGACCTTTATACTGCTGTGAATTTTGTTAGTTAGTAACAATAGCGGGCATGGTTCGCGTATTCATTTCTATTGTAGTTTGAACAATTCACGTATGAAGTAGATTTAATAATCTAACAAATATTTTCAAATAATGAATATTATGTTGCAATTAGCACTGTAATACGAAATATCTAGATACATGTTCATGATATTTAGAAGACTTGAAACAATAAGTTGTGGATTATCCAAATAATTTGCCTCTGTGGATATCAAATTCACAACATTTGCTACGAAATGTTGATACTTAAGAACTAATTAATGTTCTTAAGTTTATTACACCATTCGAGTAATCAATATGAACGGATTATACATAGACCTCGATTGGCCTTATCCTAAATATGTAGTCCCTTGCTGTAAGTTTTAGACTAAGACCTACGCTGTAATTTTCACGAGCGTTTTTTCTTATTAGATAGAAATTTACTTTAATAAAGTTCCACTTCTAAAGTGCGAGTAACTCACTTAAAATACTGACGAACTAATAGCTAATGTACCAGCGATGACTCAAAGCACTAAAACGTGGTCTTGTTCTCACTCACACATAATGTTGGCATCATAACTAGATTCAAAGTCGCTTAGCGCACAATGGCGAAGGTAGATGTTAAAAGCTGGACTACTCAAATGTTTATAAGAACGGGTGTAACCCACATAGCCTTAAGAATGATCGTGCTGAAGTGGAAATGGGCAGGCCATATCACTCGTAGAACCAACCAAGGGAAAAAGATTTTCCAGTGGCGTGGACAAATACTAGATGGACTGACAGCATCGTATAAATATGACGGTGATCGTATAAATACGACTGACAGCAGTCAGTCCGTTTGGTAGCTTTGAACCATTCCGAGTGTCATTCTAGTGGAGAGGCCTTATGTCAAATAGCGGATGTCGATAGACTGATGCGTGAAGGGACCGAGGATCTAATTACTAGACTAAAATTAAAAGAAGTTTATTGGTAATATCCTAAAGATGGTTTTTAACAATTCTCATCTGAAAGTAATATTTGAGTAAGTATTAATCCAATTTAAAAGTATAAGAGGTATATATTTTTTAAACAGGTTGAAAGCATTATGATATTTAAGTACGAATTCATCGTTGTATTGTATTGAATGCGCATACATGATCGAAGTCTTTGTTAATAATATGGAATGGGGTGCGAGTCTGCCTTACAGAGGATATTGGGTCCCATGTATGTGAGAGGGAATTATCATAATCGCTAGTACGTCAGAGTGAAAAATAAACAATGAGTACATATATTATAGAACTAACGTGGGAATTAAAATATGAACTATGTTTTGAACTATTAGAACATTTTTATTAGCGTTTTGCACAAGGTTTCGTCAAATTAGGTCAGTTATTTTGCATTTTATGTATTTACGTCACAATTGTTTTATTACCACAGAATTAAAGGCTCACCGAATTTAGTCAAAAACTTCATAATGTCGGATTATTTTGGCAGGTTACTTCCCTATTTGAATAGGAGCTGTTCATAATTCTCTGATATTATTTCACGTGGCACGCTCCTTTGTGTTTGTTGAATTAAATTAGAATGAGTTACTCCTTCAAATCTATAATAGCGCCTATCTGGCAGTTGAAAGTACCGACAAAATTGGCGTATAACAGAATAGCTGATACAAACACAGAGACAGACATACTGGCCGACCTTTTTTTCATGTTATTTCCAGAACTGTATAATATATGATGTCGTTATATATTTAGTAAAGAGTTTTATTTAATTCAATTTTATTTCTTCATATAGATTATTATATGACAGACATTGTAAGCGTGGCGATAGTCATTTAATATTTTTCATTTCAAAGTTTACGTGGACGTAATGTACGTTGTTTTTCTTTACACCAGAAGTTTTGTCACGCGAGCGGAAGTGCACATTATCTGTGACGAATGTGTAACCTTTTGCACCAAGGTGACTCTTTCAACGAAAGATATACTGCGTTTAGTGTAGGAAGCGAGGGTAAAAGGGAAATGTGTGATATGTTTATGTTTTTTATGACCCAGTAAAGGAAAAGGAAAATTTGTGTTTTATCTCGTCGGTGTAGGGATGTACGCATACGCGCTATTGATATATTTTGAGGAACCAAATTCGAGTCCTGATTTGGACGATATTGATTCGTCTACACTTGTATTTAGACGTCATTTAAATCGCATTATATTACATGCAACTTAATAGGTACATAACTAAAAATGTATAGCTTATTACTTCGTTTCTACTCTATCAGATATGACCATATAATCAGAAGAGACAAAGTAGTTTAATCCAGTTGTAATTATGTGTATAAATAGCATTAATTTCATATTTTTATTTATGTTTGTAATGATGAATTTGAATAAAACTTGTTATCACCCCTTACTATCAAATGTTTGAAGCTTGAGAGGGCGTCACCAGATAGTATTGCTTCAAGAAGAGGAAAATATGAAATAAACCCTGTGATAACACATTGAGCTCGTATGGTATAGTAGACCAATTCTTTTCCAGTTTAGAACCTTGCAACCGTCACTGGTACTTAGAATGGAGCTAAATAACATACTTGCATTCGGAATAAAATCAATTGAACTTGTCACTTGATAAATTGTGGTAAATATTTTACCATAATTTGTTGCGCTAATCCAGTATCATTACCTCAGCTCATATATGCCCCAGTACTGGGCTCAAGTTTCTTCCAAAACAGAAGGGAAATTGACCTACTATACCATGCTGGTCAAACGGGTTGCTATAGTATTTTATTTCAGAATTTACCTTCTCTTAATCTAATTCACTTTAATTATTTCTAATTAAATTTGTTGTGGTTCCCAAGACAATTAAAATCATCTCCCGGAACTGCCTGAGGGCCAAACCTCGGTGTCATTTATGGAGACCACTGTGGATCCTGGCTTACAGGTGTTACAATAGTAGGAAAGTGTGGTGGGATTAATCTCAATAAAAAAAAATATAATTAATATAATATTTGAGATAATATCGTGTATGGGATGTGTGGACATTGATTTTGCAAAGAGTAAAATTAAGAAATACCTGTACTGTTCGGTTATGAATGGGTTTAAAATACAATATGTCACCACCTTCTTACTGAGAGGTCACCAGGGCAATGGGTATCAGCACGCCTTGAAAACTTATGTAAAACTAGTGTAGGTTTTCCGCTTTTCTATATGTTGTATTTGCTATTCCTACATTTGAATTTTATGTTTAAATTGTTGTATTTATAATAATGCTGTATATTACTGCATTATTAGAGAAATTTATTAGAGACCGACAAAACTATCAAAATGTGTTCTGTGAAAGTTTCTTTTCGTTTCACACCCCATACTATTTTACTCAAATCATCGATGTATAGATTTCGTCTGTTTTATATTTTATTATAAGTTACTATATTTATGTACTTAGTAAATTTAATGAATAAAACAATTGTTAACAGATGTGTTACTGGGCAGCACAGAGTATTCCACTTCACTTGATATGTGGGGTGTGGGCTGTATTTTTGTAGAGATGCTCTGCGGTGTGCCTACTTTCCCCGGTGTACGGGATACACACGACCAATTAGATAAAATATTTAAGGTAAGCTTTTATTTAGAAATATTTTATTGAGGAATTGTGGGATTTTTCTTAAGGAATTTTGAGTTTTTTTTTTTAAGGAATTGTTAGTTAATGCTTATGATAGTTCCATGGTCCGATTATTGGATGTGATTACCTGAGAGAATGATATTTTAGCGTTCGAGGAAGCTGTGCAAATCAGGGATTATGTGGACGTATGCTGAACGAACATTTCAATGATTCCTTGAATATATGGCAACACAGCAGTAAGAAAATACCCCACAATCATTCGTCAATATCAAATCTTCAAGTCCCATTTTAGAATCATAACTTTGTAGATACCATTAGACTAGTTTCGTGTATTCGAAACAGCTGTTGTTTTGACTAATGCTACCAAATATATTTACAATTTGACCGAAACAAACGAAAGTTGGAGAATTTGAGGCAAACCATATGGTTTTAAATGTAAGTTTGAGTTTTGCAAATGTTAGCGTTATCTATAGTGTAAATACTTCTGCAGGTGGTGGGCACTCCGACGGAGGAGAGTTGGTCTGGAGTGTCGAGGTTGCCGGGTCTGCGCGCTCACGTGTCGCGTTGGGGTACATGTGCTGCGCGTGCTCTCGGCGCGGCATTCCCGCGGTTGCGTGACGCGGGCCGCGACGCTGAGCGTCTCGCCTCCGCGCTTCTGCAGCCAGATCCGGCTCGCCGCCTTCCCGCCGCACGGGCCACACACCACGCATACTTCGCCTCACTGCCGACGCGACTCAGGGATCTACCCGATGGTTAGTAGCACACCCATCTAGTGATACGGTAGTTTCTATTCTATTACTATTTCTACACTACGCTGGCTAGATGGGTATACATAGGCCTTGATTTTAAGTGTTCCTCCTCTTATAATGATGTTATCTGCTTGCATCCTTTAAACGATTTTAACGACACCCACCAGAAAGGGTCTCCTTTTCCCTTGGTTGGGTGTGAGTTAATGGTGAAAGACTGTTGTATTCTTACTCCGTCACTACATGGAAACACACTGTTTGTACGTGTAATTTCAGTTCACATATTACACCTTATGATATTATGGATGCACCTTCAAAGTTTTACAACCATTCATAATTTTTATGCTTTTACCATTGTTTTTTTTTCATGTTTTATTAGTTCTAACAAAAACATTAATGACGATGCAAACTTTATAATCATATTTTGAAGCGTTTCCCATTTTGGATCGAATGTAATAGTTGCCAAATGGTGATTAATTTAGGCCGAAACTCTCTCTCTCTCCCTCTCTCTCTTCGTTTAGTAAAATAAGATAATCTGTGTTAATTCAATATAATAATATGTAATTTATATGTATATATGCGACTAGGACAATAATTCTCTTCATCAAGATGGCTATAATAATAACTAACATTGGTTATTTGTTTATTAAATTAGGAAGCTAAAGAACTAAATATAATAAATTTGGCAGTGCGGTCAAATATCCTTACTCCGTCAAGTACGGATATTTGAAAAAAATAGCATGGAACATTTTAGAATCATTGATTCAATTTCGATGATTTGTTTAATTTTTGTCCATCTAATGGTTTTTTTTTTAATTTTATTTAACTTAAAATATTGACATTACATATTTGACATTGATATTAATATTAATTCAATTTGATTTTATTATGCTTTTTTTTTATTTTTTATTCCTTTTACACTGACTGACATTTTATTATAATCTTATTAATATTTGAAATTGACATGTAACAATCTGCTTTATTAATGATAAAAAAAAAATGATTAAAAAAATAAAAAAACCCGACTGCGTAAAAAGTCACCAAAACTACGTACATAATAAAAAAACTGAAAAGAAAAAAACAAGCACTTAGATGTCCGGTGGTCTAGAATTCCATAATATATTATTGAATAATTAGAATTGAATACTATATTAGAATTGAATACTATTGCAGAAAATGAAATATATTTTAATAATAGATCATGACAACTGAACAGTCGGGATCCTTTATTCGACAGCAAATCTAATTTTTCAATAGATCCCGACTGTTCAGTTGTCATGTTCTATTATTAAAATATATTTCATTTTCTGCAATAGTATTTATTCAATAATATATTATGGAATTCTAGACCACCGGACATCTAAGTGCTTGTTTTTTTCTTTTCAGTTTTTTTATTATGTACGTAGTTTTGGTGACTTTTTACGCAGTCGGGTTTTTTGATTTATTTAATCATTTTTTTTTATTTTATACTTTTTAGTTATAAAGACCTAGGTAGCTATAGTTATCTTATTTATTAATAAGTAGGTAAGTACCTAACTATATATAGTTTTTCGACTGAAGTTGAGTACTAAATCGTTAGAAATTGGAGATGGGCGACCGCGTCAGACATTAGATACTTTAGGTAGGACTACCTATGGTATATTGGACAATATACCTACTAGATACTTCAGTATATCTCCATCCACATCCAGTTATATGAATTTTTCGTCTTTTCATCGTAAATTTCTACTGTCTAAAAAACCTATATGTGAGAAAGTTTGTTACGAAACTTTAAATCGATATAGATCCTAAACGGCCAGTCAAATCGAAAAATGTTGGGCGAAAACTAAAAATGATTTTTAAATACCTATTTAACGATATCCCACTCGATATAGTTTGTTGACTTTAACTTTTTTAATTTTCATAATATGGCGTCCAGTAGTCGCCATATTGAATTTTCAATAACGTCATATCTTTAGTGACACTCGCCGGGTTAAGAGGAATCGATTGACGTGCGAATCATAAAAATCGGCCCAGGCGTTTGGTATATATAGTGCTTCAAAGGAACATACAAACATACATACATACATAGACTGTTAAACACAATACCACTCCTTTGCAGTCGGGTAAAAACTTAACATTTTTTATATATTTTAATTTATACTTAGTTTTTTAACTTGTACCTGCAATAGTTAAGTTTTAATATGGACATAATTTTGTAAGTCTGAAATAAATAGAATTATTTTATTACTATATTATAATGGAGTACTTCAAAACAGCTAGCCCAATTTTCTTGTATTTTGCTTCCTTTCCTGTAGGTATCGCTAACATCGTTTAAGTTATATAAGCAGATAAAATTCTTATGAAAAAAAAAGGAAATTAGATACTATTCCTACTTAGCTTGACAGCGTGTTATATTGATTATGAAATCAGTGCTCAACAGTGTGACGTATCTATATGGATTAAGAAGTTATAATTTACGCCGTTGCTATTAAACGGACAAACTAAGGGGTGCGGTTTGACTTTATCCATAATACAATTTACACATTAAAGGTGAAAGGTGAAATATTAACAAATGGACAAGTTTGCGTGTTTTTACCCTATTTTTTGTATTGTTACAGAGGTGTCGATATTTACTGTGGAGGGCGTGTGCCTGCACCCTGAGAATCGGCACGCGACCATCAAGTGAGCGAACGTGCCTCCCTATTTGAAACCGTTATGCGTGTACTACAATTGTGCTAGCGATTCCTATAAACTATAGTGTAATTAAATCGGTGAACAGCGTTCTGCAGGGAGACGTGAGCGACGTAAAGCAAATATATCCACACGTATGCGTTTATTAAACTGAAAAGTATGTGATAATCATAAACAAATATCTAATTTGAATCGTAAGATATCTTTGTCCGTCTTTGAATTTACATAACCGTGTATGCATCCCTTATCGATCATTTAACGAACGACGTGTGAAGTGGTGAGCATTTGCTCACGACTTCAAGCGTCGTTTAGTGTGACAAAGATATATTTTGTGGTAGTATTCGTGGTTTGCTAACTCGCTAGCCTTATAGCCAAACCCCTTGTCATTGTAAAATGAGATTCGATCATTTAGCAATGGAGAAACATTGAAATATGGTCGATTTTGCTCCATCGGACCAACATTTCGTGATATTTCTCCAGATTAGTATAAATATAAATTATTCGAACGGGCATCGAATGCGCCGACATTACTTTGTTTCTTATTCAATTTTAACATCGTTCAGTTTTTTCCATCCGTAAATTGCTTATCATTTTTATTATCGTATTTAATGCTTTTTAAGCTTCCAACAGAATATCCATCCATATAATTCAATTATTCTATGGTGACAAGGTAAACTGATATGTATCGAGTGAATGAATTATATCTATAAATATATAAACAGAGCAGTGTGCCATTTATAGAACTAATTGTGAAGAGTATTGACATATTATTTTAAAAGAATTTTTATGCTGGAAAATATATTATGCTCATAATTTGGTAAAAATTTTGAAGATGTTTATTTATATTTATTAAGGAATAATTGTCGATGAAGTTAACTCTAATGCAATCTTATGAAAACTAATACGGTTTTGTTACAGTGTCACCTACTATGAGTTGTCGATTGAGTTGAGACATTAACTAATGATTATCAATCTAGTAAATAATTGTTATTTGCTGATAATTATTTCGATCTGACGGTCTTCATCATCGATAACTCCCAGTGGGTACTGTTACATTGTTAAATCTTGGCGTCTTATCTGAATCTTATGCACACATTCCTTCCACGGTGCTCAAATAGTAACGTTAGTGTGGCGTGGGTTTGTGTGAGCTGTCCTGGGTCATCATTCAACCCATTGGCCACGAGCGGCGACACGATCTGCGTCGAGCGAACAGACCGCTGCCAGTGATACGATGTGAATTGAACGAAGATAATTATATTACCAAAATTATTTAAATGTCTTTGCAGATCTCAAGTAAAATGTGGGACCGTCCTACTGTATAATATAACGTGATAGAAAATTTTGACGTATTATAAATAAGTACTGTAACTAATATCTGTTCTGAGAGATGTGGGTGTAGATGATGAAAGTTAGTCTCTGTTCTAGACTAAAGCCTAGTGAAATTAACCAGTTTAGTGAAAATTTAGTGGTCCCACGTAAAGTTAGGAGCGAGCGTAGGTAAGTTAGTAGACCGGCGCATTGGCAACTTGAAAATTAAATTAAACTATTTGTAATGGGACCATCTGATACGCTCTTGTGTAATTCGCTGGAATTGTGCCAAGAAATGTTATATAAAATCAGAGAATAAGAAATATTTCTTAACACAATTTGTAATTCACAGGGTGCCTCTGATTGTTCGTTGCCTCAACATAGTTCTAAATAATATCGATTGTTATACAGTCTAGAATTATAAAAAATAAAACACGAATGTGCCAACAAAATTCTTCTTTCTTTTTATTTTATTTAAATTTTATTTTGAAATTAGAAGCTGGAAGTTTATTTAAACTAAATTATTCATAAGTTATATATTTTTTTAATAATATTTCATTACACGTTTTTAATTTTGCTTTAGTACACACAATTGCAATATGTTTTCTTGTAGTTGTATTTGAAATAATAAATTTCTTGTAAATAAAATAACCTAATGATTATTGGCAATTAGTCTAACCATATATTTGAATTTATGTACACGTTATACGATGGCAAATATGTTTTATTGCACTGCCAAAATTATAGATAAAGTGTTAAATTATTTATGATAAATAAAATAAAAAAAAAACGAGTTGTCAGTGCGCGCGGGAATATACACTAGTGAGCTTAGATCAACTTAGTGTAGTCCCTATGAGCTTTAGAGACATTTACACTGAGTAACGAGAGCGGACCTTTAAATAAATAAACAAAAATGAGCACAAAATTAAAATAAAGTCACAAAATAAAGGCCCGCTCCCGTGGCTTAATCGTAGTTAATTCATAATTCGGTTCTGAAACACCAAAATAGCACTTAAAAATTGTATAAATATGTGAAAACACAATATTTTCAATGTATATGATTTGTTGAGTTTGTATTATGTAGTTTAATGAGCTGCGTCGTAAATTTGACTAACTATCTGTATACGCATGTGGGTTATTTTAAGTGTTCACATCGATAGGTGCTTGTGATTTGTCCCAACGACAGAACCAACAGTATCGCTGTATCATTAAAAATAAATGTCATCACAGCCCATAAATGTCCCACTGTTGGGCTCAGGCATCCTCCGTGATGGGAGGGCAATTAACCTACTATACCGCGCTGGTCAGACGTGTTGGTATAGGGATTTGTTTCGAGTTTTCCTTCTCTCGCATCGATGTTATATGCGTTTTATATCCCTTAGTCGTCTCGTACGATCACGCACGGGTAAGATATGGGGTGGTGAATAGTATTCTTACTCCGTCACCACACGGAAAATAAATGTATGAAAACTTAATTACGAGCGAAAAATGGGCGTCGCTCGTAATCAAGTTTTTATAAATAATCAAGCATGTTAAATACAAAATTTCAGTAATATGAAAAATAAATGTGTTTCAATAGTTGTTCATTTGTATGACGCAGATCTAATTTTACAGTACTTGCATTGCAAGTGTGTGAAGGTTTTATCTTGTGGGAGTGTAAGTGTTAAGAATGAGTTGAGAGTTATTGTGTAATTATTTTTTTTAAATGTTTAAATTTTGTTTGTACACGAGCATTGCAAGCGCTGTAAGGGATGCGAATAAAATCACCCGTTGAGTGAGGCACTGTATTTGTTGCAGCAATTCACCAACTCGTATCTATTTGTGTTCTGTTGTGTATATGCACTATTTATTAGTGTGAGTTAGACATATGTAAGTAATGCGAGTGTTGTATCACACGTAATATTACCCGACCGCGTACTGTCATATTACACATTACGCGACTAAACATCACATCACATTAAACATCACACATCACATAAACATGACGCGAACACCCGTGTACTGTTTTGTATTTCTGCAATGTTCGGTGTCTGGCAATTCAATATTTATTTTGAGCTTTATTTTCAGAACGTTAAGGCTTATATTTCTTGATGCCGCCGTATATATAGAGCGCTATCGCATTACGCATCATACATGACATGAAATGTCATGTGTGATGTTTGAAGTGATGGTAAAATGTTATATTACTCGGCACGAAATGTAATGCCATATCACATCACTTCGCGAAGTACTGTTTCGCTCATGTCTAGTGTGAGTGTGTACCTCAATTGAAAGGCTATTCGCCCGCGCGCACACATATTACTATATCGACCTATCCGTAGAATAAAGTTACATCTGCATAATCATTACTTTAGAGAAGAGCTATTTAAAATTTGTCAATCACAAAATCAGCAATATCATTTTTCTTAATTGTTTTTTTTATAGGATTGGTTAATTTCCTAATATTAGTTCCTCTTATATATAGATCAGTTTAGCTTTATCATCATCATTCTCCTACTCTTATACCAATCACTTGGGGTCGATAAAATATGTACTCTTCTTTCATAGTACATATTGTAAAAGTTATTGGCAATAGTTTTATGACCGGCCGTCTGCCAGACGTCCCTCCTTGGAATGTAATTGTTGATCAAACGGCATTAGATGGAGTTGGCCGAGGTCGTTATAAGGCTCTTAGTCGTCTTTTACAACATCCACGACCAAAATAAGGGTTGGTAGTATTCGTAGCCGCTACCACACATCTTCATAACTACAATAAAAAAAATGTAGTATCATAATCAGATATAACATTGTTCTTTGTATAGGTTGATATGTGTATTGATACGACTTGAACACAAATAAAAATAATGCGAGCTCGTGAATTGTAACGGAAATATAAATAGCGTTATAACGAGATTATGTCAAGCATTTATAAACGATATTGAAAGTTTTATGTATACAATAATAATTTGCATTTGTATCATGAACTGATATGCATGTGTTCGTTGCGAACGAACTGTTGTAAGTGTATAGGTACTATTAATTAATCACTTAGTTGTTACTATTTCCTAGTTATTACAGTCCTATCCGAGTTGCCATTGCCTGTATGAGTTCCGATACTTTAACGGAACGTATGAGATTTATTTTTAATTTTAGCTATCATAGACTATGTTCGATTAACTCTATTATTTTACGTAATTATGATAAAATTGACCCGCTACTGATTTTTTTTTAATAATTTGATAATGTATAAACAATGTGCTTTTTACTCGTTTTAGAAAAAATGTAAATACGATATTTGAACTGATAAATAATAAAAGTTTTTATTTCATAATGAACACTGTGTTTACATTTAACTTCAGTATCCCCTGCGATTTGAATTCGATAAATAACATATTATTATAATGAAACTATCGGCGATATAATTAAATATTTAATTAAGACTGTTTCATAAAAAAAATGCAAAGACTATGTAGTACATGGTTCATGAAGATATAGCTACTCCAACTAATAAAGCATTTACAGGAAAAGAACATAAAATAACTAAGTTCCTAAAGCGACGGTCGAAGAATATGATGTCATGGAACTTTACAAACATATTTAACAAACCCAGTTCATAACTAAATTTAAAGCAATATCTTGGGAAGAAAATTTCCGTGTGGTGACGGAGTAAGAATAAATTTCACCGCCCCCTATCTTACCTGTTGGTGATCATAAGAAACGACTAAGGGATATATAAAACGCATATAACATCTATGCAAGTGAAGCTAAACTCAAAACCAAACACTATACCAACACGTCTGACCAGCGTGGTGTAGTAGGTTAATTTCTCTCCCGTTTAGAGGAGGCTCGAGCCCAAAAGTGGGATGGAGCTGAGGTGATGATTTTGCGCATTTTTTTCTAAGTGGAAATCAAATGCATTATTCTTATCATAGAAGATTTTAATTACATCATTTGTTTAAGATGTTTAATTGTATATAATTCCGTGTGGTGACGGAGTAAGAATACAATTCACCACCCCTTATCTTACCCATGGGTGATCGTAAGAGACCACTAAGGGATATAAATGAATATAACATTTATGCAAGAGAAGGAAAACTCGAAACAAAACCTTATATCAACACGTCTGACCATCGTGGTATAGTAGGTCAATTTCCCTTTTAGTGTAGAGGAGGCTCGAGCCCAACAGTGGGACATATTGACATATATGAGCTGAGATGATAATGAATTGTATATCTTTAATATTAATTGCCCTTTTAAAATACCGCTTTCTTTGATTGCATGAATTTGTAATGGATATTAAGTAAGATCGAATTATTATAATATTCATTAAAATCACCGCTTACATTTTCATCACAATTCCAATTGTTGAATCTCGATAATAATCAAAAGTGTGAACTCAACGCGATCGGGATGACATTCGGTCCTTATTGCTGCCCCTGGTAATTATATTCAACTCAATAAACAAGGGTGAATTCCGGCAAATTATTTGAGTATTGAAGTAGTATAATAAATTTATTTTGAAGATTGTTATAAAATTGAAAATAATGACTTGCTAACTTTGTCAGGTTTTAAATGATCTACTATCTAATTGGATGTAGTTTTGCAATGGGTTTATCTTGGAGTAGAATTAGATAATAGGTTTCTACCTATTTAAACATTAAGGATAAGGTTCTCGTATAAAATATTAAAACTACATTATTCCAGTTTAAATAAACAATTTTTTAGATTAATAAAAGGTGTATCCACATCCAGAAGTCGTCGCATACTTAAACGAAGTCTCTCATTGAGTACCATCATGATCATCTCAGCTTCTATGTACACCACTGCTGAGATCGAGCCTTAGCTACAATAGGAGGAAAATTGACCTACTGTACCTCTCTGCTTAGATGTGAGTATTGTTTTCTTTCGAGTTTTCCTTTTTTTGTATAGATGTTATAAGCATATTATAAACCTATTATTATTCCGTCACTAAAAAAAAAATACTACTCAGTACACCATTATTAATATAAATGTGTACTTAAATCCAGAGCACCAGGATTTTAACAAGCTTTTAAAAGATATTTGAAATATATCTAAAAATAAGGTTATTATTACATACATACATACATATCATCACGCCACATCCCTTGCAGTGTAGGCAGAGAGAACAGAGTGCCAGAGAACTCTATCTTTGCATACTTCACTCGCTTCCTCAACATTCATAATTCTCTTCATACACGCTCGCCGGTTTCGGAGACTCTTGACTCCACCTTCCTTCAGTACATGACCGATCTGGTCTAGGTAGGTTAGTCTCGGTCTCCCTCGGTACCTACATCCTTCCACTTTCGCATTGTATATCTTCTTAACCAGGCGTTCGTTCGGCATTCTTTCCACATGTCCGAACCATCGGAGCATTCCCTTTCGCATCTTTACACCAATACTCTCTTTCATACCTACTCGCTCTCTTACGTCGTCGTTACGAATGCGGTCGGTCAGCCTAACTCCACAGATTTTCCGCAGAGATCGCATTTCGACCGCATTAATTTTACTATCATACTCTTTTCTGCATACCCAACTCTCGCTTCCATACAGTAATGTTGGGACAAGCACTGCATTATGTATTGCTACACGTGCCTTCTGGCTGAGGTGGTGGCTGCCGAGAAGTTGCCCCAACGCTCCGTTCACTCTATTTCCCGCATTCACTCTTCGCTCTATATCAGTGGTGTACCTTCCATCTCGGCTAAATCCACATCCAAGATATACAAATTCATCCACTTGCTCTAGTACATCATTACCTATTGTTACTCTTACATCTGTTCTGGTTTTATCTCTTTCAAAGACCATTATTTTGGTTTTGCTCACATTCACGCGTAGACCCCTTTTCTTACAATCTTCTGTCATTGTGTCGACTAGGGTCTGCAGGTCAGTCGCTGACTGTGCCAGCAGGACTGCATCATCTGCATAAAGCAGAGCAGTGACCACTGAGTCGCCCATCTGGACTCCCACATTCATATCGTTCAACCTTTGGAGACATTTATCCAGATATATGATAAACAGCCTGGCTGACAGAACGCACCCCTGCTTAACGCCGATATTGACGTCAAACCAAGGCGACATTCCATCATCCAGCCGCACACAGGCTCTACAGCCCATATAACTGGACTGCACAGCCTGTAGCAGTTTACCGCTAATACCATACTCCGGTAAAATGTCCCAAAGTTCCTTTCGTACAACCGTGTCAAAAGCTCTCTCCAGATCCACAAAACTGCAGAAAACCCTCTGACCTAGAGCCAGATGCTTCTCCACAATGTTGCGCAGAGAGAACACTTGATCCATGCATCCCCTTCCACTCCTGGAACCTCCTTGTGTCTCACACAGTAAACCATCGGACACCATCCTCATTCTCCTTTCAATAATTTTTCCATACACTTTTGCTGCCAAACTGGTCAAGCTTATGGCTCTGTAATTTGCGCAGTCATAACGTGAACCCTTGTTTTTAAACAAAGGCACGATGACTGCGCTATTCCAGTCCCTGGGAACCATTCCCGAGCTCCAACATAGATTGAGGAGCAACAGGAACGCCTCCCAGACACAAGAGCCACCAAGCTTGATCATCTCGGCAGACACCACTTTCTTTTATATATATCGATATATGTATATACATAGATATACTTAACTAATATTCATATTTTTACAGTAATATCATAACTGTCAAGATATAGGGTTTTTCTATAGTTAACCGTATGTGTGGTGGTGGCTAGCGATATTACTAATACTTATATTGCTCGTTGATGTCGTAAAAGACGACTAAGAACTTTATATCGACCTGGGTTAACTGCATCTTATTTCGTCTGGACAACAATTACATTGCCAAGGAGGATTGTCGTCAGTTATACGTAACATCTTGATGGATATTGATATTACGTATGCCTGACGTCAATCAAAACGATGATGTATGTAAAAATTAGCAAAATTAAATGTCGAAGTTCAATATATCGTAAGTTATTTGTTTTTATAAATAATTCGACAAAGGGAATTTAAAAAGTTATAAGAAATAAACAAGCTTCTTTTTTTTTTGGAGTTTATGGCTTGGTTACTTAGACCTTTAAGCCAAGTCTTCATAGTAAGTAAAGTAAGTAAGTAAGATATTTATTTGCCAAAATCATGGTACAGGTTAAGGTGTTACAGTTATATTAGGAAGCAGTTACATGATTCGCCAGAAACTGGCATGCAAATTATATTAAACATTTTATAAATACATGCGTGACACAATTAGACATTTTAAAATTACAACATATAAGTTACATAATAGATTGTTAGATTTAAGAAAATTTTTATTACTAAGGCAGTGAATATTGGTGATTATAATAGAGAAAAACAGTATAAGAAATGTCATATTTTAAATTTGAATTGAATAATGTCAATTTTAATAATAAATGTAAGTCAATAAAAAAGAAAAAAATGTCAAATCATAGTTATATATATACTGTGCAATGTCAACGTTTTAAAATATATCATTTAAAAAATCATTTATTGTATAATAGCATTTTTCTAGAAGTAATGATGTCAATTTTCTTTTGAAATTATTTTTTGTGTTCTCTTTAATATTATACGGTATTTTATTGTATATAATGATAGCCATACCGAAAATATTTTTTCTTAACAGAGCAGTATTATACCCTTTATTATAAATGTTATATTTATACTGACTTCTAACAGGTCCATTTCTAATTTCGGCAACAACAATTTCTCATAGTTTAGACGCTTCGTGCCTTGTCTTCCGTATTATTGTTTACCACTTCTTCAAATTGTAAGTCCTTGATAGTCACTGTCCGTCAGTAAGTCAAGTCGTTACTATCAATTTGGCGCTGATAACCAAATTCATAGTTTCGTTGAGAATTTTGGGTGAACACGAAAATACACGAAAACCACTATTATACCATATTCACTACACTTCAGCACTTTAACTGTATCATATTCCATAAAATACCAGCAAAATTATTCAATATAACACTACAAAACACTAAAAAAATGAATATAATACAAGAGTGTGACATGACATTTCCATATTCGCGCTAAAACTCTCAAATAAACAAGCAATAATTATGTATTAAGTTTTTTTTTTGGCAGGTTATGGTTTGGATACACGCCGTCCGTTCCGCCCGAGGCGACGGAAGGACCGCACGCGGTCTCATAACCCAGCGTATTCCCTCCCCATCGCCATTGGGATGACCACTGATACCGAATACTTCGTTTTAAATTTATTTAAGAATGTTATACATTCTATAGGAACGTAAATTAATAAATAAATTACAGGATTGTTTACAGACCCATTTAGATTTGAAGTCATGTGTCGGTGAAATTAATAATTTTTATATTATTATTGAACTTGGTTCCCAATGTCACACTCATGTTTTGATGGGATTATGTTCTCTCCTAGTGGAGTAGTCCTCGAAGTTATCTATGGACCAAATATATGTTGCGTATGATAGATATTTATATGTATCGCCACATATACCGAGTGTAACAGAGAATGGAGCAGCTGGGCAGAAGGGTGGTAGGTAATGATGGTAGGAAACCATAACAAATGAAGCATGAATTAGCATTTAAAATTTTCAATTTTGTCATCGCTTTTTCTTTGAAACTGTATGAAATGTACCAAGTAAATGATAAATAATCTGCTACATACTTCATACTTTCTTAAATATTCATTAAAATCTAAATAAATCAATGATTACGTTTGGTACAGATGACAAACGTCGCTTTTACAGACAGCTGATGGGTCCATGACCCTTGACATTTTCCCTTCAAATTTTTGTTATGGGTTCCTACCGTCATTACCTACCACCCATCTGACCAGCTGTTCCATTCTCTGTTACACCCGGTATATTATGAATATTTATTGCAGATCAAAATATAGAAGGTTGATAAGTTGTAGTTAGCTGTAATCTTATTCATATACCCATAGCTTACTGTTCGTATCAGCTTATATATGTCCAGCTATTAGGCTAGAGCCTTCTGCATAATAGAAGGAAAATGGACCTATATTCCTACCACGCTACTTAGACTTATTATCATTGAGTGAACTGTTTTCTTACTCTACCAACACACGGAAGATATAGAAAGTATAGAACATACGATGTAATAATAGTCCCGTATAGACCAACACTAACTAGTGACATTTACATTGAATGCGGGGCAGTAAAGTGACCTAATTAAAAGGTTATTGTCGATACGTGTTAATGACGCTATTTTAAGCCCTGCATTAATGCTAAATGAGCTGACATGAGGTTACAGTATAATTGTAAAGATTTACCAATTGGTTGTATATACCGATCAAGTAAGAAAGTATTTTATTTAGTCATTATAATTGTCTTCTTATAGTTGTCGGTCGAACCAGTATGATGTAGACCTCTAATTTCCCTAAATTGCAGAAGGCCGGTATTCAACATTGGTACGTATATACGCTGAGCAGATAACAATGGATATGTACACCACAATGGGATGTTTCTCTTGATAGTAAAATAAATGTACTTTTAAAGAGAATGGCTATTTACTATAATAATGTGTCTTAGATTATATGACTGCTTAACAATAAATATTACAATCAAGTGCTTGCTTAAATAAAAGGTATATTATATATGGCAAGATACATATTGCTGTAAAACTAAACTACTAAATACCAATATAATGCAAAACCAAAATAATGGTCTTTGAAAGAGATGAAGCCAGGACAGATGTAAGAGTAACAATGGGTAATGATGTACTAGAGCAAGTGGATGAATTTGTATATCTTGGATGTGGATTTAGCCGAGATGGAAGGTACACTACTGATATAGAGCGAAGAATGAATGCGGGAAATAGAGTGAACGGAGCGTTGGGGCAACTTCTCGGCAGCCACCACCTCAGCCAGAAGGCACGTGTAGCAATACATAACGCAGTGCTTGTCCCAACATTACTGTATGGAAGCGAGAGTTGGGTATGCAGAAAAGAGTATGATAGTAAAATTAATGCGGTCGAAATGCGATCTCTGCGGCAAATCTGTGGAGTTAGGCTGACCGACCGCATTCGTAACGACGACGTAAGAGAGCGAGTAGGTATGAAAGAGAGTATTGGTGTAAAGATACGAAAGGGAATGCTTCGATGGTTCGGACATGTGGAAAGAATGCCGAACGAACGCCTGGTTAAGAAGATATACAATGCGAAAGTGGAAGGATGTAGGTACCGAGGGAGACCGAGACTAACCTACCTAGACCAGATCGGTCATGTACTGAAGGAAGGTGGAGTCAAGAGTCTCCGAAACCGGCGAGCGTGTATGAAGAGAATTATGAATGTTGAGGAAGCGAGTGAAGTATGGAAGGATAGAGTTCTCTGGCACTCTGTTCTCTCTGCCTACCCTGCAAGGGATATGGCGCGATGGTATGTATGTATGTATTATGTCTTTTGCACGTACATAATTTTATTCTAGATTCTTTTTTTGGGGTGGGTTACGGTCGGCGCACTCCTCGCACCACTCCATCCGGGGCGACAGAGGGGCGTAAGCACGCATACCCGTAACCCACCCGTGAACCTCGCCTTCGTCGTTGGACCGACCACCATAGCAGTGTGAACTTGTCGTCAGTGGCCGGTTCGACAGAATACTCCCTGAGGGGTACCCTCTCCTTGAGCGAACAAGGGAGGACCGACGTCGGTCCCTCCTCGCGCTGTTAGCCTCTCGGCGGGTGACGGACTAATTCCCGGTCCAGTCACCCGCGGCCTCAGAGCTAGGGCGGCATCAGGTAAGCCTGTCAGTCTGTAGACGCCCACTGTTGAACATATGTCTGCCCACGAAATGCCACTTTGACTGCCTCTGTACTGCCTGCATTTAAAGGTTCCCTGCTACTTTTAAGAGGTTGACAGTCCACCGGGTGTAAGTTTCCCTATCTCCGATTCGTTGTCGCCATTGGAGAACTTTTCATTCCTAACAGTTGTCGATTCGATAAGCAACTTTAGCGTGCTAATTATTCGGGCTATGTCTGTTGCATCCGTCCTTCTATGGATTTCCATATTTTCTGTATAGAAATCCCGAACCTTTCCGTAGCGACGTTAGAGACCACGTTTCAGTACAGGTCATCGCTAGGTAACATACAAAGGACATATTTTTATTTTTAAAGATTTACCTACTTTAGGTATGTATTTATTATTGCAAACATATACATGAGTATACAGGGTGGAAGTGGACCGCTCCCGAATACAAAGACAAGGAATTCTACTAGTCTTACTCGTGATGATAGGCTAGAAAAAAAATCGATTCCGACGAAAAAAAATCTTTTTTTTACAACGATTTTTTTTTACATTCCATCGTATTAGGACAGTGCTATGTAACGATAATTCTATAAAAAATACGTACATTTACTCAGATGAGAAAAGACGCAATCTGTTCAAAACATACGATCACATGTTCCAGAGTTAAACGACTTCGCGTGGGTAAAAAAAATTTTTTTTTTCATCTGAATCGATTTTTTTCTAGCCTATCATCTATCATAACAATAAAAGTATATCATCACAAGTAGGACTAGTAAGATTCCTGTCTTTGTTTTCGGGAGCGGTCCACTTCCACCCTGTATATAAGCAAATATTAAGTACATATATATTGATATTTTGCCAATTGTTTCGTGTTATGCTGTTATTGGTCTTGTGCGTGTGAGAAAACAATATTGGAGTTTTATTTACTGTAAGTTACGATGTGTCGTAAACTCGAGACTATTAGTTTCCTCCCCATTATATTATCATTATACTGGTAAGTGTTTCGTAAGTAGACCCTTTTTAAGAAGTATTGCAATTGTCGCCCGGGGTACCCTAAACTTTATTGTAATATAAGCGGGTTTGAGTTTAATGGATTGCACGCAAAGGTTTGGTTTGGAGTTGTTATTACGTGCCTCGAATGTTTGTAATTAATGTGCTTGGAAGTTGTTTTAAAGGTTCTATTATATTTATGTATTTATGTACCACTTCGTATATACAAAAGCGTCATTATAAACAAACAAACTGGCGAAATTTACATCTATATCCATATTTGGTTTAAACTTTAAAGGAAACATTCGGTAAACACTAAGATAAGATAAGATAACTTTATTTGTCTAAGGACTTGAATTATAAATTGGATTAAAAAAGTGTTTTTTATTTTATTGCTTATGGTGGCAAACGAGCAAGCAGCATACCTGGTGGTAAGTATTACTGTCGTTCATGGACCTTTGCAATAACAAGAGTATAGCTAGGCCGCTGCCTACCAATACAAATCCCAAACCCACCAAGTTGGGCTTACGGTTCTCTCGCGCACCGAACGAAGCGCAATAGAACATTGCCACTACTCAGACGTCGATCTTCTGCGAGATTGTGGTACTACCCCAGACAGACCGGCCCGCGGCTGTAGACAGAGAACTGTCAACAGCGTGGTCCTACCACTATTATATATCCTGAAATATGTTTTTCCGATTTTATGCTTTTATAAGCTTTTGATATATTTACAAAACTAACGTGGTTTTGGAATCTATAGGTCTACTACGAAATTCAAAAGTAAACCGTTCACTCAGCAGTTATCTTTTAAACTTATCACTAAATCGTTTCACTTAATAATCGCTTGTTACAGCTTATACTGTTGCAACTACCTATAATAAACATTTATAACAAGGCACATGGGCGCTCTTATATATCCTGACTGGTGTAATCCAATAATAACCTCATCCCTTTGTGCTGCGAAACTCAGACGCTAGTCGCTCTTTGGCATATTCTACTGAAATTGATTAGTCAAGAAAGCCGAGTCCAATAGGATTAGGCATTATAAAGGCTTTGAGGATTAAATAAAGGGCCTACATTCTTATAAATCTATTAAATAATTTGAGTACACGTTGCTTTCAACGTCCATGTTTATAGATATATACCCACGTAATTTATAAAAATGGGAAAATAGCCTATTAACTATTAGTTAGCTGTTAAGGTGCAATTTTGTTAGGTTAATCATTTATAGTGACCCAATTAAAACAAGATCTCCCTTGACTCTAGTAACCTGTCTTGTCGTTGTCACGTTTATATGCCTCATTAACAAATATGACGGACTTTTGACGGGAATTTGAAAACGTCATGTGGTGCTCTTGTATTATATTCGATATCTTAGTGTTTTAACGTGTTATATTAGATAACTTTGATGGCATTTTATGTAATGTGATGTGCCGAAATACTGGGATGTAGTGAATATCATATAAAAGTGCTTTACAACGTTTTCGTTTTCCATCAAAATTCCCACAAGATACCATTAACAGTGTGGCCATTGCACTGTTAATGGTGATAATTTGACTTAGACAACGACTGACTTGAAGGACTAAAAACGTGAAAATATTTATAACTTGACACTGGCACCAATAGCTCGTATATGTAGCTGATTGCCAATAGGACTTTTGGCGGGAATCTAAAACATCATGTTGTGCTCTTGTATTATATTCGATATCTTAGTGTTTTAACGTGTTATATTAGATAATTTTTATGGTATTTTATGTAATATGATGTGACAGAACAGCTGGGATGTAGTGAATATCATATAAAAGTGCTTTACAACGTTTTCGTTTTCCATCAAAATTCCTACAACATACCATTAACAGTGTCACCATAGCACTGTTGATGGCGACAATTCGACTGACTGACAGACAATGACTAACCTGAAGAGATTAAGAACGTGAAGATAATTATAACTCGACACTGGCAAAAATGGCTCGTATAAGTAGCTGATTGCCAATACATAAAAAGAAGAATAAGATTGCCAATATATAAGAAGAAGAAGAACAAATATGACGTTTTAATATTAGTCTGTGTAACCGACAAGAACATTGTTTTTATTTTTAACTGCTGCTTAGAGATATTAATATTTTAATACTTTATTTCTTAAGTAAATTTATATTATAAATTTATGATTAATTCTAAAACACAAATAAGCTAACTTTTATTCGGTATTAATAATCAGTTTATATATAAAGAAATTATTATTAGCTGTGTGGTAGCGGCTACGAATACTACCAACCTTTACTTTGCTCGTGGATGTCGTAAAAGACGACTAAGAGCCTTATAACGACCTGGGCCAATTCCATCTAATGCCGTTTGGTCATCAATTACATTCCCAAGGAGGGTTGACGTCTGGCAGGCGGCCAGTCATAAAACTATTGCCAATAACTTTTACAGTATGTACTATGAAAGAAGAGTACATATTGTTTCGACATCCCAAGCAATTGGGATAAGAGTAGGAGAATGATGAACGATGATGTAAAGAAATTATTATTGATACAAATATTTATTTATTATTAATCCCTGTATTATGGGAGACTTTATAAGCACACAATTAACGCTACAAAGGAATACTACTACTCAGGAATAACGCTCTTGAGCTTTTAACTTCCTACCTAAACAACAGAATTCAGAGGGTCGATGTTAATGGTGCACGATCATCTGGTTCTGTCATCAAAATGGGCGTTCCACAAGGGTCCATTCTGGGGCCATTTCTGTTTCTTGTTTACATGAATGACTTACCCTACTATATAGGAGAAAGTCAAAACATTGTGTTGTTCGCAGATGACACATCTTTGCTATTTAAAATCAAAAGACAAAAGTTTAATTATGACGATGTGAACAACGCACTGTCAAACGTTGTTCATTGGTTCAGTACAAATAATCTAATTCTTAATGAGAAGAAAACAAAATGTATTAAGTTTACCACACCTAATGTGAGACAAGTGGGAACCAATGTTCAAATGAATGGTGTGGCTCTAGACCTTGTGGAATCAACTGTATTTTTAGGTATCACTATAGATACTAGACTCCAATGGGGCCTTCATATTGATAAATTGTCAAACAGACTTAGCTCAGCGGCTTATGCGGTCAAAAAAATTCGAGTATTGACTGATATTGAAACAGCTAGAATAGTTTATTTCGCTTATTTTCATAGTCTTATGTCATACGGCATATTACTGTGGGGATGCTCCGCGGATCTGAGTAGTATCTTTGTTCTCCAAAAAAGGGCTGTCCGCGCAATTTATAATCTAGGCCCAAGAGTTTCACTTCGAGAGAAATTCAAAGAAGTAAATATTCTGACTGTTGTATCACAATATATATACGAGAATGTATTGTATGTAAAAAGAAATATCAGTAATTTTGAAAGATATTGTGACATTCATTGTGTTAATACTCGGAATAAGGACAAATTAGTTGTACACACTACTTGTCTGGAAAGAATTAATAGGTCATTCATGGGGCAATGTATACGCTTTTATAATAAATTACCAAGAGATATCCGAGACATGCCTGTGAATAAATTTAAAAGGGCAGTCAAAAACAGACTTTGTAAAAGAAGTTATTATAAAATCGAGGATTATCTAAGCGATACTACAGACTGGCTATGAGCAGCTCCTCATTCAGCAATTACTATATCTTTGTAAACTGTTCGTTTTTATTTTATAATATTTTTACATACTTGTAAAGCGTAGCGTGTTTTGCCCAACGAATTTTGACTTTGGTTAGCGTTTGTAACTCATGGTATTGGTCATGCTCACTGAAAGGTCTTCTTGCGGTAGCTGCGTGGGGCGGGTCTCTCCCTTCCCTCCAAGGTGGTTGAGGGGAGTGATGGCTGCCCTACTAGTTAACTCGTGATCGGGTGCCGCCTGTGGGATCTGGTCCAGCCGTGGTTATTTTACATTCTATTTGAACTATTGGGTTCACAGGGCATCACACTGGAGCTATTTCTTATTACATATGTTGTACCATTTTTTGTATAAAAAAAATTAAAAGAAAAACAATAATAGACTAACCCGCTGAGTTTCTTGCCGGATCTTCTCAGTAGTGGTCTACTTTCGATCGGGTGGTAGTTAATTGAATTAATATAATATGTTAAAACTGACGATATGTAAGTGCCCTCGCAGGGCCTATGCATAATAAATGAATTTGAATTTGACAAATAACTGGCCAGATTTGAAACATTCATTTGTAGATTGCACATAGAATCGTCCTGCTCAGGCATTATACCTACGATACTCGCCACGAGCAGTTGATACTTAGACTGCGCCGCCATATGTGCGGTCGTAATTGGTTAAATAGCTATGTATTTTGAACCAATATAATTTGCCAAGTAGCGAAAAAGCAAAAATACAATAATTATATTTTCCTTCGCCATGAGTATGTAAAACTCGTTTGAAATAAAACTACTTTTACGGATTCTATCGCGTTTGTATTTGATTTATAATTTCCCGACGTTTCGAACACTTTACAGTGATCATGGTCACGGGAGGACTCAGTCAGACAGTCCTCCCGTGACCATGATCACTGTAAAGTGTTCGAAACGTCGGGAAATTATAAATCAAATACAAACGCGATAGAATCCGTAAAAGTAGTTTTATTTCAAATGTGTAATACTCGCGTAAACATTAGAAGTCATTATGTAAAACTCGTTTCAGGAATGAGTAATAACTTAACAAAAATATTGCAAAAGAAAGAAAACTGAAACATAGACCTATGTGTCAACCCGTCCGGAGGAGTGTGAGGAGACCCGTGCCTCTGAAAAAGATATATTTTTATCCAATGTAATCTTTTATATTTTTATGTTAGGCATAAAATATTAAACATCTCACTCGTTTAGTCTCACGAGTGTAAGTACAGTAAAATTTACGACTTTATAAAACATTTAATGTATTTTTACCTGTATTGATGATTATTTTGTAATAAATTTTCAAAACGAATCCATGAAATGTTGAAGAAATTAAATGGAATGGAAATGCATATCTTCGTGTGCATGTCACTGAACTTCTTAACGATGGGATTGATTTTTAACCGACTTCAAAAAGGAGGAGGTTCTATGTTTCATTGTATGTATTTTTTTTTTATGTATGTTCAGCGTTATTTTTGTCAATTGTGGGCCGATTTTCAAAATTCTTTTTTCTTTCTAAAGGGTATACTTCAAAGGTCCCATTATCACCAAGTCATGATCTGATGACGGGAAGTCATGGAAATCGAGGGCAACCCTTAAATTTTATAGGCACATATTACGTATCTCATATATTTTCAAAAGCTCTTCAAATATCTGCATCTGGCAGTGATAAACTCATTTAGGTGAGCTGATGATGGAAGGTATATCTCACTAACGGTTAGAAGTTGGAGGATAATTCTTTCAATATCATATGCACGCATAGACTGCTGTGTTCTTTCAAGTTAACTTCCAAGGTGGTCCCATTGTCATCAAATCATGATCTGATGATGGGAATTATTGGAAATCGAGGGCAACCCTTAAATTTTATAGGCACATATTACGTGTCTCATGTATTTTTCAAAGCTATTCAAATATTAGCATCTGGCGATGATAATCTCATTTAGGTGAGCTGGTGATGGAAGGTACATCTCCTTAGCGCTTAGGAGTTGGAGGAAAATTCTTTCAATATCATATGCACGCATAGACCTTTAGTTGTATTTTTTCAAGTTAATCACGTAAGCTGATAATGTAAGCTACTACTCCATAACAATTAGGAGTTAGGTAATTCTTTATGTTGGCGATATAGTAATCTTTGTTACGTAGGTAGAAAATAACACACTAAGCTGGAAGGACCTTTTTCAATTCACCTTTCTCAAAGTCGCACTGTTGTAAATATGTATCATCATCTGGACTTAGCTTCTCTCATATTTTGTAAAGTACCCTGGAGTTTATATACCGTAACCGCCCAACGGAAGATTAGCGGAAGCATTTTCCGTTCATTATCCCGAACCTTTCGTTGCCTGATATATGGTTGACACACGCACTATGGTAACTAACTTGTCACTGTCTTTCACTTTTGTGGCAATAGTGTCGTCATTAAATTTTATAAAAACCAAATCAGGTAACTAGTCTGTTTCAATTTGGTCACAACGAAGGGGAAGCCTACAAGTTTGGATATTATCCCTATTGCCCGCTTACCAAGCCATTAATGACAGAGATATTGCATCTTACCATGACTCTGAAGCCTATGTCTAGTTTTAACAATTGCATCAAACCGTCTCAATTATTTACATCACTTGAATGTTGGTAATATCTCATACCTAAGTTGCTGCCTCACGTGACACATCAATAGCATATATGGTGTATACGCGAATTGTTTGAAACAGTGAAATTTAAACCATCGGCAACGAGATACAGCATTTCATTTCCATTTTTTCGAAATACGTTCTTATTTTTTTATTTTGATTCCCTACTTCTATTCTTCCTCGTGCCACGTGTATTTTAGTCGATCTACTCATAATGCTATATTTAATAAATAATTTAATTTATATGAACTAGTTAAAATTATAACTTAACTACGATTATTTATACTAAAAATTGAAAAATAATTAAACTTTAAAAAATAAATGTAAACCGACTTCAAAATAAGATCAGCAAAAAACCATACTTACTTAAAACACTAAAAACCGAAAAATAAGATGAACTATTTAATTCTTGTCTAATTCTAATTATGTATTAATTTTTATAAAATATAATTACAATGTATGCTAGAAATCCACTAACACGATTTGAAGTCGGTGCCAAGCCAAATAGGTATACTATATCACATTCAAATCAACTCGAGATCTTTGTGCTGTGGTTTTATTTTTTCATTTCATATCCCTAATGACAATAGAAGAAAATTTTTGATATGATAAAAATTGAAGAGACAGCGCTAGACTGTATTCAGGACTTCAATCTCAATTGACAAAGTGAATTGAATTTGCATGACGAAATATCGTGAGTATATCGTCGTTTGGCGTAGAGGCGCAGTGCAGTCAATATTTCATATTTTCCGTCTCGACGATACCCAACTCGGAGCGGTACATACCCCGTACATGAAATTCTATTTCACATCATTATATTCGAGTGGGTGTAGCATTTTATGAGAGTAGGTATATAGCTATTCTTGTAGCTTTGCTAGCGTGAGCCTTATATTCTTCATACGGCCTGTCGATATACACTGCTAGACAAAGGGTAATAATACCATAATCACCATGCAAATGACGAACGCAGTTGAAGTTTTTCAGGGGATTACTGCTGCTTATTCTCTTGGTGACTCCTTAACCGCTTGTTGCCCATAACATGGAAGAAATGACAATACAACGAGCCGGAAGCCCAATTGGGTGGGTTTGGGGATTATATTGGTAGGCAGCGGCCTAGTTATACCCTTGGTATTGCAAAGGTCCATGGGCGGCAGTGACACTTACATCAGGTGTGCTGCTTGCTCGTTTGCCATAACTAGCAATAAAAAATTAAAAAAATCAACCTATTCACTCTCAATTACTCTAAAATACACTATCTTAAATATTTTTATTTTTCAATAAGCTAAGTGACTTTTATATGCGAAGCGCGATCTCGTTCCTGAATATTTTACTTCAAAAGATTTATACAATCCATGTGACTTTATAGAATACTAGCAACCCTTTGGTTTGTTTGTCAACGTCGATGAATCGCAGCGCCGCCTGGTGGCAAGTTACATCAATAATGAGACAGTATATAAACCTTCGTGAAAAAATACATATAATAAAAATACATTGATGTATTGGCGCTGCCAAACCAACGGGCTGGGTTTGCTAGTGCTATATATGTATACATAAAGCTGTGGTAAATAGGAGCGGAACAGTATTTATAAACGTATAGCAGATCGCACAAAATTGAATAACAATGGCTGTCAAGGATTCTACGCGGTTACTGTTATCACTGTAACTGTTAACATAAACTGAGATAGATGTATTATGGAAATTATCAATGTAGATATTATTACTAATATCACAGGACGTGGTGGGTGTTCACGACGAGAGTTCTTTATTTATATTGAGTTCATTAGATTTTGTGTATTAAAATAAAGACTTAACAAGACAGAAATAGCTTACCTATAGTTATCTTAAATATGTATATTATTGTATATGTCTGCACATATGTTTACGAATCTATTCTTATAAGTATGTACATTCATGATAAACTGTGTCTGAGAAGGCAATTTGTGTTTATCGCAAGTCAGACAAGTAAGAGCTCTATTATAAATATTTATGCATAGTTGCAGTTTTTAAGAAGGCAACGTTTATTATAACGTATTTTTATAAACTGATGGAATTAATATGTAATAGTTGAACTAACAAAAGTTTATTTATTATTTTTAAACTAATACGTAGATACACATATGTAGATACTGGCCAAAGGATAAGTTTGAGGATATAGAGTTTTAATGAAAGTTTGCAGATTTAGATCAAAAAGTTAAAAACTTGTTAAAAAATTATCAACATTCAAAAGAAATACGTTTTATATTTTATTAATATCAGCATTCTCTATATGTATGTACTCTTCTTTAATAGTACATATTGTAAAAGTTATTGGCAATAGTTTTATGACCGACCGCCTGTCAGACGCCAACCCTCCTTGGGAATGTAATTGTTGACCAAACGGCATCAGATGGAGTTGGCCTAGGTCGTAGTCGTTGTATTTTATTAATATACGCATGTTTATATATATATATATCCATTAAATAAATTATCTAAAAAAGGCATAACATTTAACTGGGACTGTGAGTGTCAAAAATCATTCGATTTATTGAAACAAAGTATTATCTCACATCCTGTATTACAGTACCCTGATTTTTCGGATCGGGATCTAATCAGTTTATTTTACAAACAGATGCTTCAGGACAAGCTCTAGGCACGGTTTTGTGTAATAATGATAGTAGACCTGTGGCTTACGCTAGTAGAAGTTTGAACAAAGCAGAGAAAATATACTCGACTATAGAAAAAGAAATGCTTGCGATTGTTTGGGGAATAAAACATTTTAGACCTTATTTATACGGTCGTAAGTTTAAAATTCAAACGGATCATAAGCCGCTTATATCTTTATTTAGTATGCGAGATCCCTCAAGTAGGTTAATGAAATTTAGTATAATTTTAGAAGAATATGATTTTACTGTGGAATACCTAAAAGGAAAACATAATGCAGCTGCTGATGCACTGTCACGTATATGCATAACGTCTGATGATTTAAAAGAAATGAATCGAAACATCAGTATGAATGTAATGACGCGAGGTCAGAAAGCTATACAAGCACAAGATGCTACTCTTATTCACGATCGTCAACCGATAACGGATAATTTGAAAATTGTAGAAGTTCAAAGTAAGCCTAAATATTTGACCGAATTACGTTTTGTAGAGAATTACGAAAAGAAGCAATATAATAACTTAAAATTAATAGAGTACGAAAGTAAATGCTTTTCATTTGTACCCTCAAAAAATTCTATTTTTATTAAGCTGGCTTCTCGATCACAATTATCGCCAGGCGAATTTGTGAGGGAGTTGAGTAAATTTTGTATGAAAATTGGAATAAATGAGTTTTATTGTATAAATAATAATCACATTTTTATAAAAAAGGTAGTATCAGAAATAAGGAAAATAAATAATTGGTTGGGGCCACGGCTTTGCATATTAAAAGATGTAGAAAGAGTAAATAATAAGGACGATCAACGTGTAATAGTGAACGATTTCCATATTTTACCCACCAGTGGCCATGCGGGCGTACGGCGAATGATTAGAAATATTAAAAAGTATTACTTTTGCCAGGAATTGAAGCTGATGCGATAGCTTTTGTTAAAAAATGTGACAAGTGTCAAAGAGAAAAACACTCATCACATCATACAAAGGAGCCCATGACTATAACCACTACAGCGCATTCAGAGTTGGAAAAGGTTTATTTGGATTTAGTAGGTCCGCTGGAAAGAGATTATAATAACAATGTGTACATATTGACTATACAGTGTGAATTGATCAAATATACTGAAGCATACCCTTTAACTTCTAAGCAAACTATTGAGGTAGCCAGGAGTTTAGTAAATAATTTTATCCTTAGATATGGCATCCCGAAAGAAATTGCCACCGATAGGGGGACTGAGTTTGTGTCAACCACCATGAACGAGGTAAGTAAACTTTTGCAAATTAAACAGTTACAATCAACAGCATATCATCACCAGTCCATTGGAACATTAGAGAATTCTCACAAGCAGTTAGGTAATTATTTAAGAATACAAACAGAAAAGCGCACAATGTTATGGAGTACGTGGCTTCCGTTTCGGTGTTTTTCCCATAATACATCTGTTCATAGTTCAACTAAATTTACCCCGTTTGAGCTAGTTTTTGGGAAAAAATGTGTTTTACCATCAAATTTGAACTCGGGTAAAGTTGACCCTCTGTATAACTTTGATAGTTATCCTCCAGAATTGAAATATAGAATCCAAATATTACAAAAAGAGGCACGGTAAAACTTAATTAATAGTAAAATAATGAGAAAAATAAAATATGATCGTAATATTAATCCAGTATCATATAAAGCCAATGATTTAATTTTAATAAAAAATGAGACAGGCGATAAATTCCAAAGTATTTACTCGGGGCCATATATCGTAATCAAGGATTGTTCACCTAATTTAGAGATTGTTAAAAATAATAAAAGTTATTTAGTATATAAGAATAGAACCAAACTGTATACACCTGCTAGTTCTAATTAATTTGTAATGTAGTTTACTTTTTGTTTCTTTTTTTTCCTTATGTAAGAAAACAATGTGTAACCTGTATTTTAACTGTTTTAATAATTATTGTATAATGATAATACACAATCATATTTAACATGTATTTAACTATTTTTGATTTGATGAAGCAAAAATAAAATATATTTATTTTTATTTTATTTTCCTTTTGCTTTTGTGAGATGTAGTAGGTACATATATAGATATGACGTGTATTTTATCTTTGCTATAAATACGTTACTCTTACCAAATATATGCAGATTTCGGGTTGAGAGCGCTCAGCGCTCACCTACAGCCTGGTTACGCTGTAACAGCCCCTAGGCTAACAGCAATCGCAGTGGATGCGGTTTAGTGGGTAACCTACCCTAGGAGTCCCACACTTTCCATCCGGGGAGTAAGTGCGTGTCACGCATTCCTGGACCACTGCGTAGCAAAAAAAAAAAAACAAATATATGCAGTGTTTATTCAGCATTCGTTTGTTTTATTCGTCTCTAATAATCTATCCTTTACAGATTATAAAGATTTAGTTTTAGTAACTTCAATAATGTTGAAACTTAAAAGTTCAATGAATTGTGGTTGATCAGCGACTTAGCATAAGGATTATAGCATAGTAACGGAGAACGTTAATATGGGTAGGTACTGTCTTTTATAAATAGCGTATCTTTACTGCTGTTATAAAACCGAAGAGTTTGTTTGCTTGAAAGCGCACATTTCAAGCACTATCTAGGTTTGCAAAAAAAAAAACCATTGCATTACATTGCTTGATTTCTGAGAATGGTAATAGCTATAATATAACGCTGCAACAAATAGGGGCGGAAAAGTGTCTTTATTTGTTAATAAATTAGGTGAAATATAGCAAAAATGGTTATCAAGCTGCTCAGTTGTCGTTATAACAACTGTTTAAAGTTATCACAAAATAAAAGGCCCGTTTTGACATTTCTTCTTCTTCTTCTTTTTATGTACTACTTATACG
Organism: Lymantria monacha; assembly: GCA_905163515.2. Classification (NCBI taxonomy): domain Eukaryota; kingdom Metazoa; phylum Arthropoda; class Insecta; order Lepidoptera; family Erebidae; genus Lymantria; species Lymantria monacha. The sequence continues at coordinate 15,165,704 of LR991096.1, forward strand.
AGCCATTGTTGCCAGTGTCGAGTTATAATTATCTTCACGTTCTTAGTCTCTTCAGGTTAGTCATTGTCTGTCAGTAAGTCAAATTGTCGCCATTAACAGTGTTATGGCCACATTGTTAATGGTATCTTGTGGGAATTTTGATGGAAAACGAAAACGTTGTAAAGCACTTTTATATGATATTCACTACATCCCAGTAGTTCCGTCACATCACATTACATAAAATGCCATCAAGATTATCTAATATAACACGTTAAAACACTAAGATATCGAATATAATACAAGAGCACCACATCACGTTTTAGATTCCCGCCAAAAACTCTCGTTTTGACATTTCTTCTTCTTATTTTTATGTATTGGCAATCAGCTACTTAAATGAGCCATTGTTGCCAGTGTCGAGTTATAATTATCTTCAAGTTTTTAGTGTCTTCAGATTAGTCATTTGTCCGTCAGTAAGTCAAATTGTCGCCATCAACAGTGCTATGGCCACACTGTTAATGGTATCTTGTGAGAATTTTGATGAAAAACGAAAACGTTGTAAAGCACTTTTATGTGATATTCACTACATCTTAGCAGTTCCGTCACATCACATTACATAAAATGCCATCAAAATTATCTAATATAACACGTTAAAACACTAAGAAAACGAATATAATACAAGAGCACCACATGACGATTTAGATTCCCGCCAAAAAACCGTTTTGACATTTGTCTTAGCGATGTAACTAGTGATGTAACCATACGACTCGGTACTTGATACTCACGATAAATCGATTCAAGTTAAGTTTTTAGTTAACAAAAATGTGATTGATATTTTATGGATATTAATAATTTCGTAAACTATTCATGCGAAGTTGCTAGCTTAGTTACCATATATAACAGGTATACCATATATATATAGGTTCATCGGTGGAAGGGTCTAATAACGATAGCAATAAAACATTTGGGGTGTGGAAGCATAAGTGGTCAAAGGGTAAAAATGCACTAAATCGTTTTTATTACATTTTATTAAACATTGAATTGGCGTGGAGAATTTTGCATGGCATGTTTTGAAACGATTTTTAATATACATTTTTTTTTGTTTGAGCAATATACCATGTACAAACGTTGATATTTTTTTGTAAATATAATGTACCTACCTAGGTTTGTTTTTTAAATAGATTACTCTTATTTATTTTCTTTCTTATACAATAGATAGATATATGTATGTGGTGTTTGCTTATTATATAATGTAACCGTTTTGTAAATGTATAAAACTAGAAATAAATGGATGTATTACTATTACATTTGTTAGCAAACCAAATAAATAAATACCATAAAAAATGCTATTTTAAAGTATTTTAATAGTTGGGGGACTTAATAAACACATCCAGAACAATGTTTAATGTTAATCATAATAGATATAATGTAATCAAAGTTTCCTTTATAAATTTGCAATGCTAAAGTACAATCTAAGGTTTCATCTCAGCTCATATATGTCCCACTACTGGGCTTGAATCTCCTCCATAGTTGGAGGGAAATTGGCCCACTATACGACGTTGGTCAGACTTGTTTGTGTAGGGTTAAGTTTCAAGTAATTCTTCTCTTGCATAGATGTTATATATTCCTTAGCGGTCTCTTACGATCACCCACGGGTAAGATAGGGGTGGTGAATTGTATTCTTACTCCGCCTCCACACGGAAATACTATATAATATACAGGGTGGAAGTAGACTACTCCCGAAAACAAAGACAGGTGACCCTACTAGTCCTACTTGTAATGATAGGCTAGGGAAAAAAGCCATTCAGCTGAAAAAAAAAATATTTTCACAACGAATTTTAAGTTTTTTTCACGTTCCATCGTATTAGGTTGTCCTAATAGCCATGTAACCATAATTCCATAAAAAATCTTACTGAGATGAGAAAAGACGCAATCTATTCAAAACTCACGATCATATATGTTCAAGAGTTCAACGACGTCGCGTGGTGAAAAAAAAAATTTTTTTTTCATCCGAACCTTTTTTTTTTGCTAGCCTATCGTTACAAATAGGACTAGCAGGGTTACCTGTCTTTGTTTTCGGGAGCGGTCCCCTTCCACCCTGTATATACAATACTAAGGTTTAAACTGGAATAATTATTATACTCGTACTTTAATTTGATAGCTGGTCCAACGGAGTTTGTTTTATTCAAAATTAAATCATATTATTATAAATAATGCTTTACATTTTGTGTGGCAAATAGTACTATATATACCTATATTCTTTTATAAGTACCCATATTAAACAGTGAGTATATTATATGCCTGTAAAATTTCAAGAGAATCCATTTAGTCGTTGTTGCGTGATAATAAAAAAAAACATACATCAGGCAAATAGATAAAAACAAAAAACTTAAAATTAAGTTGAGATTAACGTACCGTATTAAAGCTTGAAAATACGCTTACGTTATGCATCCATTGAATGACCAAGCCAATTTAGCTTATCTATCTCTCTTTAGAGACGACGGATCAGTGAACGTAATTAGATATGTGCGCACAGCTTAACTATTATAGACAGCCGCATAGGGTTTGAGTGTATTGTATTTGTTTTGACAAAGTGACAAATAGACCGAATGTAGACTACCGACCGAATATATACCCCGACTAGAAATTTTTTCGTCTGCCTTAGCAGGACCGGACCGGGCATGGCCGATCTGGACCAGATAAGGTATGTAACGCAGAAGATATATCTGGACCCGATCAGGAAAACCTTATCGGGTCCAGATCAGGCATTCCTGATCGGGTCCAGATTAAGCATTCCTGATCGGGTCCGGATGAAATTTTACTGATCGGATCCAAATCAATCATCTGTGTTATATATCTCGCCTGATCCAAAACGAGTATGCCCAGTCTGGTCCTCTTAAAAAACATGAATATCTTAAAAACATGTTTAACAGATAAAAATATAAATTAATTTATGACGTAGGCAGCGAATGCAGTGCTATATTCTTATCAAAGAGAGTCCCAGTGAGCTGTTCCAATTAGGGCGCAACCACCAGATGCTAACGACTTCTATTGTCGCCTGAATTTCTCATTCTTGACCTGATCGATCTGTTTTGATCTGATTCGATAACAACTAATTTAATATTAGGCGATATCATTACGATTCTATCTATCTTAACACCGCGATTCAGATAATGACGTCATTTTACTAATGCCATCAACAATTTATTATGACCCAAAACATTAAATGTTAGAATGGTTGTTACAATATTATTATATTTATTTCTATGTATGTTTTCAAATGTACCCATTATTTATTTTTGTTTTTAGGTACTTTAAATATAAATTATTTTTATATTATTATTTAAACATTATTATTATTATTATTAAATACATATGATTAATTAAAGACTTCAGATTTATCTCCTCTGATGCAAATACAACTGTAAATTGTATTGTGGCTCGCCCGGCGGTTTACTCTCACATGAATGTTTAAGTTACTCTGTGAATTTTTTAAGTTAATTATAATTTAATTGTAAACTCGAAGCTTAGAGCAGTGGCTGGTTAACAGCAAGAGGCTCCACGTCTATTATGTGGGACGTTGTTAGTATATTTCATCATCATTCACCTATTCTTACCCGAATTACTTGGGGTCGATACAATATGTACTCTCCTTTCATAGTACATATTGTACAAGTTATTGGCAATAGTTTTATGACCGGCCGCCTACCAGACGTTAAACCTCCTTGGGAATGTAATTGTTGACCAAACAGCATGAGATGGAGTTGGCCCAGGTCGTTATAAGGCTCTTAGTCGTCTTTTACGACATCCACGAGCAAAGTAAGGGTTGATAGTATTCTAAGCCGCTACCACACAGCAGAAGTTGTTAGTATGCTTATACATTCATAAAACTATAGAAATTTAATTTATATTATAAAACAGTAGAATTTAAACATATTCTTAATTAAAATGTATCAAAAGTAGTAAATAATTAATTAATAGAAAACGGTAATTGCAAAATAATGGCGTAAATAACTACTGAACTTTAGCTAAATGTTAAACTTTTACTATCCCCGTAACATGGAATGGTCTCAATAATAGCAAAATTGATAGTTGTAATAACCATTATTCAAACATAATAGGTTTGTTAATGTTTTGTATAACAGAAATGATTATAGACGATAGTTTCTTTATGTGTATCCATAAATAACACCTTCCTATTGAGTAAAGTTTTTGTAAAAGGTGATTCGACAATCCTGGATCGAATCAAATTCTATTTGATATGAGTTTGTGATTTATGTATCTATATATATAAATAAATAAATATATATATATATATATATATATAGATTCTCAATTCGATAGGTATGTTTTTTTATGTATGTACACCGATTACACTGAGATTTAATAACATAAAACGATTGGATGATGCTTTTATGTCAATTACTTGGAGTCAACGCTCTTCCATCGTATATATCGCAACAGTGATAGGCAATAGTTTTATGACTGGCCGCCTGCCTGACGTCAACCTTCCTTGGAAATTAAATTGTTGACCAGACAGTATTAGATAGTGTTGGTCCACGTCAATGTAAGCCTTTTAATCGGCTTTTGCGACGAGCAATGTATATATAATTTGCGTTGAAAGTATTCGTAGCCGCTACCACACAATTCATTTTAATATAAAACTTTTTTTACTAAACTTTTTCTGCATCTCTTGCCATGATGATCTTTATATACAAGTATACAAGCATGTCTATTATGCTTATTAGGAAGAAATCTTAAAAATCAAGATAGAAGTTTGATACGTGGATACCATTAGATAGCAATTATTTTATTTATTTACACTTTATTCTACACCACATTACATACAAAAGCAGAAACCTATGATAACTATAGTTATTACAATGGTCGGTCTTATTACTAACAGCGATTTCTTTCAGGCAATCTTTAATAGCCTTTTTATATTTCTTTAGTATATAAGTAAATAATTATATTTATATACTTTTATTATATACTTATACTAAATAATAAAAAAAATAATTTTAACGAAAATATTTAGCAATTATTTTAGTGATGATATTTTATAATATTGCTCACCTCAGACTTGGCAACAGACTGATCGAGATAGTAGCTTATACAGGTAGACTACATCTTCCCGCACTTAAGGTAACATTCGTCATCAGTTTTCCATCTCTTGCATAGATATTATATGCATATTTTATCCCTTAGTCTTTTACCGTCACCCACGGGTAAGACGGTTGTGGTGAATTGTATTCTTGCTCCAACACCACACAGAAAAGGGAGCACAGGGTAATGTTACAATAAGTTTAATAAGAAATTATTTAATTAGATATATATTATGTGACTTCACTTGTGGTAGCGGCTACGAATACTACCAACACCTCACATTGCTCATTGATTTTTTTTTCATTGCTTATAGTGGCAAACGGTCAGACAGCACACCTGATGGTAAGTATCACTGCCGCCCGTGGACCTTTGTCAATGGTATAGCTAGGCCGTTGCCTACCAATACAAACCGCGAACCCAGCCCCTTGGGCTTCCAGCTCTCTCGCTCGCCGAACGAAGCGTAATAGCACATTGCCATTACTCAGACGTCGATCTTCTGCGAGAGTGTGGTACTACCCCGGACGGACCGGCCCGCGGCTGTAGACAGAGAACTATCTACAGCGTGGTTCTACCACAATTAAATTTCATAAAAAACGACTAAGTGCTTTACAATGATCTGGATTAGCTACATCTGATTCATTCTGGTTAATAATTACATTCCTAATGAGGGTTGACTTTAGGCAGGCTGATAATAAAAGTATTGCCAATAACTTTTACAATATAGGTATACAATTGAAGAAGAGTATTTATTGCGTCGACCTTAAATAATTGGGATAAGAGCAGTATGATGATAATAAATGCAACATAACGTGTGTACTCTGTGTGGTGATAGAAAAAGGAATATATCACTAACCTCTTACTAACCCGTGGGATTTATAATAAACCGACCAAGCGCGAGTCGGACTCGCGCACCAAGGGTTCCATACTATCTATAAAAAACCTCTTTTATTGTATGCGAGCCCCCTTAATTATTTATTTTATTTTAATTAATTATATTTAAAGAGAACATTAAACTAAATATTCTGTGAATAGTTAAAGCATCTACCTGTCACCGTTATTAGTATAGAGCAAGAAACGTTAAAAAAATCAAGTTTGTTGTATGGGAGCTCCCCCTGAAATATTTATTTTATTTTATTTTTAGTATTTTTTTATTATAGCGGCAATAGAAACACATCATCTGTGAAAATTTCAACTGTCTAGCTATCACCGTTCTTGAGATACAGCCTGATGACAAACGGACGGACGGACAGCGAAGTCTCAGTAATAGGGTCCCGTTTTTACCTTTTGGGCACGGAATGCTAAAAATGGACTGTGGGATTACCATAAGATGACCTGCATCATTCGACTGATGAACTTAGAACAACAACTTTGATCAGTAAACAGCTTGCCAAGAGCAATGACGGTTTTATCCTTTGGAAGGTCCTATGTCCAACTATGGATGTCAATAAGTTAATAAATTTGTTCGTTTATATCCACAGCAACACTCGAATTTGTCGCAACATTATACTAGGTGTATAATGTCTCAATCTCAATAAACGTTTTTAAATTATAGCTTGTTCTAATAAGAAGGAAGGATGTTTTGGCATCAAAGTAGTAATCCTGAGATTAGTGTATACAAATTACTAAACGTTTCAGATTTAAAATAAAATTATTTTTACGGATTCTATAGCGTTTGAGTTTGATTCACGGAAGGACTGTCCTCCATGAACGCTGTAAAGTCTTTGAAACGTCGAGCAATTAAAAATCAAATACTAACGCGATATAATCCGTAAAAATAATTGAGTTTAAAGATCTTTATTTCTCATACAAACTTGATTACAGTTCACTTATAATGAGATACAAAATAAAGTTAGGTACAATATTATTATTATTATTCCGTAAAAATAGTTTTATTTTAAATGTATAATACTCGCGTAAACATCAGAAGTCATTATTTCAGATTTATAGTAATATAGATCAGTAGTATAGATCAGTGGTTCTCAAACTTTTTTTGGTGACGGAACCCTTTTGGGAAGCAAAATACTTGATGGAACCTTACAATAAAACAATAGTTTTTAAAAGTGTATTCTTTATTAATAAGCATAATAAAAGTACAATGTAACAGTTACTAATTATTACTTACTTTACCACATGGCAAGTACAATAATAGAAGATATTAAAAAAGAAAAAATCTAACTAATGGGAGGTATGAAACTGTTTTTTATTTTTCATCAATTGGTTGATATCAGGTTCGATAGAAGACAGTTGAAGTCTCATATCAGTTCAGCGTCCAGTCTATTGCGATATTTTGTTTTCGTGGCTGCGTAGGTTGAGAATCCTGTTTCCCACAAATATGTTGTAGGGAACAGGAGAAGAATATTCAGAGCCATTTTGCCAAGCATTGGATATTCATCACGGATTCTGCATCAAAAATCGTTGAGAGGCGTCGTTTTGAACAGTGACTCCATACTTGTGTCTGATGACATTTCTAAAAGAGATTCACATATCTCGTTTGACATACTTTCGGGCTTTTGCAAGTTGGGTAAAAAAGGATTATGAATCCATGAATTCATTTTCATTTTTGTATTCTGTTCTTCGGGAAAATACTTTTCAAAAGATACGCGCATAGAACTGAGATATTGGACCAATTCTTCAAACACATCATCTTGAAACATTTCTGAGTCGTTATCGCTAACAAACTCACTGAGTGACGTAAAGCTTTCTATTTCTTTCTTATCAACACAAATAATCTAAAAATCTAATTTTCTTCTGAAGGCAGTTATTTTGTTATAGGCCTGAAACACTGTTGTCTGTTTACCTTGCAATGATAAATTCAATTTGTTCAGTTTTTGAAAGATATCCGCCATAAAAGACAATCGGAACAACCAAGTTTTATCATACAAACGGTCCAAATTAAAAGAAGTATCTGCTGAAAGAAACATTTGTTACTCGGCTCTAAGTTCAAATAGCCTTGTTAAAGTTTTACCCCGAGACAGCCATCGCACTTCTGTATGGAGCAGCAGTGTTTTATGTTTGCTGCCATAATCTTCACACAATAATGAGAACAATCGGAATTGTAGTGGTCGTGATTTGATAAAATTAATTATTTTTACCGCTACATCCATAACTAATTTTAGATTTGACGGCATTTGCTTCATCGCAAGTGCTTGTCTATGCAGAATGCAATGGCTGGAACTACAATTAGGCGCTTTATTTTTTATTCATGACACTGCTCTTGCAGTTTTACCTGTCATCGCCTTGGCCCCATCTGTACAAATGTTAATGCAATTGTTCCAACTGAGATTATTTTCTTCAAAAAATTTATTTATTTTATTAAAAATTTCTTCCCCGGTAGTGTTTGTGAGCAGCGGTGAACACATAAGCATGTCTTCTTCAAAAGAACTTTCATATGGATATCTCACGATAACCAGCAAGATAGCCAAACCAGCGACATCAGTCGACTCGTCCATTTGCAAGGCGAATCGTGTTTTTTGTAGACGTGTAACTAGTTTTTGTTTGACGTAGGTTGCCAGATCATGGATTCGCCGTGAAACAGTATCGTTTGATAGTGGCACAGTAGAAAGATGCTTTGCAGATTTTTCATCGATCATACATTTTGTTATGTCTAATACATATGGCTTTATTAAATTCTCAGCGATAGTGTGCGCTTCACCTGCTTGTGCAATGCGATAGCTAACTAAATATGATGTCTCCGTGGCCTTTTCGTTGATAGTTTGTGTTACATGCATCATATTTTTTTGACTTTCCAATAACAGATCTTTTTTACGAACAAAAAATTCTTTATTCTCATCTTTAGACTCGGGGTGTACAGTTTCTAAATGTCGGCGCAAATTGGCAGGTGCCATGGAACTATTAGGGAGCAGTTTACTACATAGCATGCAGAGAGGTGAGCCGTTGGAATCAACAAATCCGAAACTGATATATGATTCATTATACTTCCTTTTTTTCGTCTTTGAAACCGTCGAGCTTGACGTCGTGGCATCATCGTCGTCGATCGGTGATTGCTATATTCTCCGCGCGTACTGCTTTTGAACATTCAGCATCATTATAAGATGTTGTTGCAACACGTTTAACACCTTTAAGACAACGTTCCATTCTTCTTTATTTATAATGTTACATGTCAGGATGGTGGGGTCTAAATAATGCACAATCGTTACTGCGTATAAGAGACTAAGTTTAGTACAATGAAGAAATGTATAAAACTGAGACAACAGAATACAGCAGGCAGTAGATCAATGAACACTAGTTTCTCGCTAGCGAGCTTGTAAGTAGGTAGGTAGGAACTTATCGCTCCGAACGCTAATCTTCAACTGACTGACGAGGCGCGTTTTTTTTTTTTTTTTTGTATGTGTATCGATATGCGTACCGCAGTGCAGGTTAGGGCGTCCCCCGGAGGCGACGCGTACTTACCCGCCCCCGTCGGTACGAACCTCGGCAGTTGCGGCGATGGGGGCCGCCACCCATCACGCCTTGCCCAGTCAGGCGAGTCGAGGAGAGCAGAGTGCCGGGTGGGCACTTGGAATGTAAGAGGTTGTGTGGAAGGTAAGTTACACGAGCTGATATCCGTCATGGCGGACAAACAGCTAGACGTGCTCTGTGTAACAGAGACCAAGCGAAGGGGCAGCGACGCCTGCGATCTTCTTGGTGACGGGATGGCTCTGTGGTCAGGTGTACCATAGAGCAATCGAGCCAGCATGGGGGTAGGAGTGCTGTTGTCCTCTCGCTTGGCCTCAGGTATGAAGGATTACGGAATGTATGATTCCAGACTTCTTTGGGACCGTATAAAACTAGGTGTCACCAAGGTATTCATGGTTGTAGCATATGCTCCCGAAGGATCCTCGGTGGCATCAGACCTAGAGAAGTTTTAGGATAATGTTAGGGAAGTTCTGGATATGGCAGAAACTAGTGAACGCGTGATTGTATGCGGAGATTTGAATGGATGGGTGGGGACCAAGCGTCCCGACTATGAGGACGTACTTGGTCCATTTGGTGATAAGAGAGTGAACGACGCAGGTAGGCTCATAGCGGATGTATGCATGGAGAGAAACCTTATTGTGTCAAACACATTTTTCCAACATAAGGACATCCATATGTATACATGGAGAAGGAATGAACAGAAAAGTATAATAGATTTAATTTTGGTAGACAGTCGCCTCCGTAGCAAAATATTGGACGCAAGAGTTTACAGGGGCCCCACAGTCGATACGGACCACTATCTCGTTATTGCGAGATTTAGTGGTCTGTTCAGAAAGTGGAGGCACTGGCGAGAGCGTGTCCACTTCAGAGGGCTTAAAAGAATAAAGGTTGAAAAGTTGCAAGAAGAGCGTGTAAGAGAAAAGTATGCAGAGGGTGTCCGAGAACGGCTGACGATGGCAAGCCAGCCGCAAACGGACATTGAAGAATGCTGGAGAGTATTGAAAGAGAGTATGGTAGATACAGCGAAAGAAGTATGTGGAAGTTCAAAGAAGCATAGAAAAACAAATGGTGATGCATGGTGGGATGCGGAAGTGGCAGCTTCCGTAGAGCAAAAGAAGAAAGCATGGCTGGACTATGTCTCTTCTTTGAATCTGAATGACAGTATGACTGAACAGAAGAAAGAAATATATCGGCAATGTAAGAATGACACCAAGGCCTTAGTGAAAGAAAAATGTGATAGAGCAAGTATGAGTGCAGAAGATAGGCTGACTAAAACTTCGAGGGTAACACCAAACTCTTTTGGAGGGAGGTGAAGAAGTCTCGGTGTGGTTGGTCAGCCTTCAGAATGAATAAAATAAGGTCTAAAGGTGGAGACATTCTTACACAAACACAAGACGTGTTAAGCCGATGGAGTGAATATTTTGGCGATATGTATGCGGATGCTACGGTTGACGCCGGTGCATGCGACAGCATGTGGTTTAGTAGAACAACATTCGACAGCGGCGTCCTCCGATGACATCAGTATGGATGAAGTTGAATGGGCGATAAGAAGTTTGAAAAATAAAATCCGATTACGAAATGAAAAATGATGTCGCAAGCGGGATTCGAACCCGCGTCTATTGGGATTCCGGCCCAATCGTGCTGCCACTGCACCACCGCGACTAATTGTAGGACATGCAAATTTCACTCCGTATTATATTTACGTCTTAAGGTGACGGTATGCTATCTACCCGACAATGTTTACACATTGTTATAGGCTTAATACTTCAAACTTTACAGTTAGAATTGTATTAAACGATGACACAACCTTGTTATTTAAATTACTGAAATTTTTTTTTTTAGCATTTAATATGCTTAATTATTTATAAAATCCGATTACGAAATGAAAAATGATGTCGCAAGCGGGATTCGAACCCGCGTCTATTGGGATTCCGGCCCAATCGTGCTGCCACTGCACCACCGCGACTAATTGTAGGACATGCAAATTTCACTCCGTATTATATTTACGTCTTAAGGTGACGGTATGCTATCTACCCGACAATGTTTACACATTGTTATAGGCTTAATACTTCAAACTTTACAGTTAGAATTGTATTAAACGATGACACAACCTTGTTATTTAAATTACTGAAATTTTTTTTTTTTTTAGCATTTAATATGCTTAATTATTTATAAAATCCGATTACGAAATGAAAAATGATGTCGCAAGCGGGATTCGAACCCGCGTCTATTGGGATTCCGGCCCAATCGTGCTGCCACTGCACCACCGCGACTAATTGTAGGACATGCAAATTTCACTCCGTATTATATTTACGTCTTAAGGTGACGGTATGCTATCTACCCGACAATGTTTACACATTGTTATAGGCTTAATACTTCAAACTTTACAGTTAGAATTGTATTAAACGATGACACAACCTTGTTATTTAAATTACTGAAATTTTTTTTTTAGCATTTAATATGCTTAATTATTTATAAAATCCGATTACGAAATGAAAAATGATGTCGCAAGCGGGATTCGAACCCGCGTCTATTGGGATTCCGGCCCAATCGTGCTGCCACTGCACCACCGCGACTAATTGTAGGACATGCAAATTTCACTCCGTATTATATTTACGTCTTAAGGTGACGGTATGCTATCTACCCGACAATGTTTACACATTGTTATAGGCTTAATACTTCAAACTTTACAGTTAGAATTGTATTAAACGATGACACAACCTTGTTATTTAAATTACTGAAATTTTTTTTTAGCATCAAATGCTAAAAAAAAAATAAAAAAAAAAAAAAAAAAAAAAAAAAAAAATTTCAGTAATTTAAATAACAAGGTTGTGTCATCGTTTAATACAATTCTAACTGTAAAGTTTGAAGTATTAAGCCTATAACAATGTGTAAACATTGTCGGGTAGATAGCATACCGTCACCTTAAGACGTAAATATAATACGGAGTGAAATTTGCATGTCCTACAATTAGTCGCGGTGGTGCAGTGGCAGCACGATTGGGCCGGAATCCCAATAGACGCGGGTTCGAATCCCGCTTGCGACATCATTTTTCATTTCGTAATCGGATTTTATAAATAATTAAGCATATTAAATGCTAAAAAAAAAAATTTCAGTAATTTAAATAACAAGGTTGTGTCATCGTTTAATACAATTCTAACTGTAAAGTTTGAAGTATTAAGCCTATAACAATGTGTAAACATTGTCGGGTAGATAGCATACCGTCACCTTAAGACGTAAATATAATACGGAGTGAAATTTGCATGTCCTACAATTAGTCGCGGTGGTGCAGTGGCAGCACGATTGGGCCGGAATCCCAATAGACGCGGGTTCGAATCCCGCTTGCGACATCATTTTTCATTTCGTAATCGGATTTTATAAATAATTAAGCATATTAAATGCTAAAAAAAAAAAAAAATTCAGTAATTTAAATAACAAGGTTGTGTCATCGTTTAATACAATTCTAACTGTAAAGTTTGAAGTATTAAGCCTATAACAATGTGTAAACATTGTCGGGTAGATAGCATACCGTCACCTTAAGACGTAAATATAATACGGAGTGAAATTTGCATGTCCTACAATTAGTCGCGGTGGTGCAGTGGCAGCACGATTGGGCCGGAATCCCAATAGACGCGGGTTCGAATCCCGCTTGCGACATCATTTTTCATTTCGTAATCGGATTTTATAAATAATTAAGCATATTAAATGCTAAAAAAAAATTTCAGTAATTTAAATAACAAGGTTGTGTCATCGTTTAATACAATTCTAACTGTAAAGTTTGAAGTATTAAGCCTATAACAATGTGTAAACATTGTCGGGTAGATAGCATACCGTCACCTTAAGACGTAAATATAATACGGAGTGAAATTTGCATGTCCTACAATTAGTCGCGGTGGTGCAGTGGCAGCACGATTGGGCCGGAATCCCAATAGACGCGGGTTCGAATCCCGCTTGCGACATCATTTTTCATTTCGTAATCGGATTTTATAAATAATTAAGCATATTAAATGCTAAAAAAAAATTTCAGTAGTTTGAAAAATGGTAAGGCAGCGGGCATTGATATGGTGTCCGCCGAGATGATCAAGCTTGGTGGCTCCTGTGTCTGGGAGGCGTTCCTGTTGCTCCTCAATTTATGTTGGAGCTCGGGAATGGTTACCGGGGACTGGAATAGCGCAGTCATCGTGCCTTTGTTTAAAACAAGGGTTCACGTTATGACTGCGCAAATTACAGAGCCATAGGCTTGACCAGTTTGGCAGCAAAAGTGTACGGTAAAATTATTGAAAGGAGAATGAGGATGGTGTCCGATGGTTTACTGTGTGAGAGACACAAGGAGGTTTCGGGAGTAGAAGGGGATGCATGGATCAAGTGTTCTCTCTGCGCAACATTGTGGAGAAGCATCTGGCTCTAGGTCAGAGGGTTTTCTGCAGTTTTGTGGATCTGGAGAGAGCATTTAACACGGTTGTAGAAAAGGAACTTTGGGACATTTTACCGGAGTATGGTATTAACGGTAAACTGCTACAGGCTGTGCAGTCCAGTTACATGGGCTGTAGAGCTTGTGTGCGGCTGGATGATGGAATGTCGCTTTGGTTTGACGTCAATATCGGCGTTAAGCAGGGGTGCGTTCTGTCAGCCAGGCTGTTTATCATATATCTGGATAAATGTCTCTAAAGGTTGAACGATATGAATGTGGGAGTCCAGATGGGCGACTCAGTGGTCACTGCTCTACTTTATGCAGATGATGCAGTCCTGCTGGCACAGTCAGCGACTGACCTGCAGACCCTAGTCGACACAATGACAGAAGATTGTAAGAAAAGGGGTCTACGCGTGAATGTGAACAAAACCAAAATAATGGTCTTTGAAAGAGATGAAGGCAGAACAGATGTAAGAGTAACAATAGGTAATGATGTACTAGAGCAAGTGGATGAATTTTTATATCTTGGATGTGGATTTAGCCGAGATGGAAGGTGCACCACTGATATAGAGTGAAGATTGAATGCGGGAAATAGAGTGAACGGAGCGTTGGGGCAACTTCTCGGTAGCCACCACCTCAGCCAGAAGGCACGTGTAGCAATACATAACGCAGTGCTTGTCCCAACATTACTGTAAGGAAGCGAGAGTTGGGTATGCAGAAAAGAGTATGAAAGTAAAATTAATGCGGTCGAAATGCGATCTCTGCGGAAAATCTGTGGAGTAAGGCTGACCGACTGCATTCGTAACGACGACGTAAGAGAGCGAGTAGGTATGAAAGAGAGTATTGGTGTAAAGATGCGAAAAGGAATGCTCCGATGGTTCGGACATGTGGAAAGAATGCCGAACGAACGTCTGGTTAAGAAGATATACAATGTGAAAGTGGAAGGATGTAGGTACCGGGGGAGACCGAGACTAACCTACCTAGACCAGATCGGTCATGTACTGAAGGAAGGTGGAGTCAAGAGTCTCCGAAACCGGCGAGCGTGTATGAAGAGAATTATGAATGTATAGGAAGCGAGTGAAGTATGCAAAGATAGAGTTCTCTGGCACTCTGTTCTCTCTGCCTACCCTGCAAGGGATATGGCGTGATGATATGTATGTATGTAAATATGTTTAAAAGTGTCTTTTCATTCTTTTTATATGTTAATTTAAAGAAATGTTTTTTCAGCTATGGTGGCGGAATCGATTCGTGGACTAATAACAATTTACGAAAGAGTGATCTTGATAACAAATTTAATAAAAAAAACGTTACTCTAATTTGTTTTATTACTATGGCTAATTTTAGAGACCCGTTATTATCAGTTGTATAAATACAAAAAAAAAATAAAGACTAATATGTAAAAGTATATTCTAAACATCCGCGTAATAAGTAACTTACCCAAAGTTGAACTATTACACCATAGGAATACAATACCGGCATAAAAAGTATATTAGGTGTTAATATAGGAAATGATTTATTTATGTATTAATTTTCATCCAAATCTGTTCAAAGATTTACGAGTGATTAAATAACAAACATCCAAACATCCTCATAAACTGTCACAATTATATTATTAGTAGGTTTTTGGGAATAATTTTTACAAAAAAAAATGTTAAAGAGCTGTAGTAGAAAGTAGTAGGTAAATGTCTATATCAAATAGTGGGTTTGTGAAATATTCAAAACGGTCTCTTTTAGTTTATTCATGCCCTCATTCCTTGTTTCCTTTTACTGGTATCTCTTAAATGTACATACATTTTGTTACATCTTCTATACATATCTATGTTGGTATTTCAATTTCCTTGCCGAATTATAAATTTACTCTTTGTTTTTGTCGTTATCTTGATAATTTAGTTATAATAGTTATAAAATAGATAATAATTACATAGTAATATTATTATTAAATTAATTAATATACCTATCCGTGCGGTGACGGAGTAAGAATACAACTCACTATCCCCTATCTTACCCGTGGGTGATAGTAAGAGACGACTAAGGGATATAAAACGCATATGACATCTATGCAAGAGAAGGAAAACTCGAAAAAAATACCCTATACCAACACGTTTGACCAGCGTGGTATAGTAGGTCAATTTCACTCTCATTATGGAGGAGGCTTGAGCCCAAGAGTGAGACATATACGAGCTGAAATAATAATGATGGTTATTATTTTTATGACCATTATGACTAAATTTAATAAAATAGGCAGTTTAATAAGTAGGCAGTTTTATACCGCCTAAATTTATTAATATTTTTACTGGTATTTATATCATTAGTATCATTATCCTGCTTTTATCCCAATTTATTGAGGTCGTCGTAATATCGTTTCTTTGCTTCAATAATATGTTATCTTGAAAAATTAAATGTTACATACATACATACATACATATCATCACGCCATATCCCTTGCAGGGTAGGCAGAGAGAACAGAGTGCCAGAGAACTCTATCTCTGCATACTTCACTCGCTTCCTATACATTCATAATTCTCTTCATACACGCTCGCCGGTTTCGGAGACTCTAGACTCCACCTTCCTTCAGTACATGACCGATCTGGTCTAGGTAGGTTAGTCTCGGTCTCCCTCGGTACCTACATCCTTCCACTTTCGCATTGTATATCTTCTTTACCAGACGTTCGTTCGGCATTCTTTCCACATGTCCGAACCATCGGAGCATGCCCTTTCGCATCTTTATACCAATACTCTCTTTCATACCTACTCGCTCTCTTACGTCGTCGTTACGAATGCGGTCGGTCAGCCTAACTCCACAGATTTGCCGCAAAGATCGCATTTCGACCGCATTAATTTTACTTTCATACTCTTTTCCGCATACCCAACTCTCGCTTCCATACAGTAATGTTGGGACAAGCACTGCGTTATGTATTGCTACACGTGCCTTCTGGCTGAGGTGGTGGCTGCCGAGAAGTTGCCCCAACGCTCCGTTCACTCTATTTCCCGCATTCACTCTTCGCTCTATATCAGTGGTGTACCTTCCATCTCGGCTAAATCCACATCCAAGATATACAAATTCATCAACTTGCTCTAGTATATCATTACCTATTGTTACTCTTACATCTGTTCTGGCTTCGTCTCTTTCAAAGACCATTATTTTGGTTTTGCTCACATTCACGCGTAGACCCCTTTTCTTACAATGTTCTGTCATTGTGTCGACTAGGGTCTGCAGGTCAGTCGCTGACTGTGCCAGCAGGACTGCATCATCTGCATAAAGCAGAGCAGTGACCACTGAGTCGCCCATCTGGACTCCCACACTCATATCGTTCAACCTTTGGAGACATTTATCCAGATATATGATAAACAGCCTAGCTGACAGAATTTTAATTACAGATTAAATTTTAGAAGAGTGTTTTTCAAGTTTAAAAAAATTATTGTCTCGCAACGAATATTTTTGTACCGTAAATCTGATTTGAATCATAGATGATTTCATTATAGAATAATTAAATAATTAAAATCATAGATTTATATTTCAATTATTTTTTGAAATTTGAAACACACTCTCCTCTTAAATTTCATTTATGTACTCCTTTTCTATCGTAAATATTGCAAAATTAATTGGCTATAGGTTTTTAAACGATCGCCTGCGTGACGTAAACCTTCCTTTGGAATGTAATTGTGAACCAGACGGTATTAGATGAAGATTGACTGCTCAGATGGCGTAGTAATTCAGATGACCGACTTTCCGTACCAGTACTGTGGGTTCGATTCGCACGCAGGACATACTATATGCGGTCCACAAAGTATTATTCTAAGTGTAATTTGTCTGCGTTAATTATATGTTTGTAAAGTCCCCCACAATACAAGGATTATGTCCTTAGCGCAGAGTGGTGTCTATAAAAAAAAAGCAAAAGAAATAAGAAGTTGGCCCAGGTGGAAATAAAACTCGTAATCGTCTTTTATCCACGAGCAACGGGTTGGTAATATTCATAGTCGCTACCACACATCAAGTGCACTTTACTGGTATTTATAGTATGCACCGATTTATATACTGCATATAGCCTCTACATTTTCTCGCTAAATTGGCTATCTAAAATCAAAAATATATCTCAATATTTTTCAAGGCTCATTCATTTATCGTCTAGAATACATGAGAATATATAAAAGCATCAAGAATAAATAAAAATATATGCTCTATACTCTATGCTCTCTATACACTTTTTGTAGAAATTTATTTTTAAGCTTAGATCATAGATAAAGTAAAGCGAGGTAAACTCGAAAATTATGAAATGTTTTTAGGGCACTAGTTTTAAGGAGAGCATTGTAGGCAGCGGGTCAGCCTGGGTAGGTACTTTTAAATTCATAAGCTATTATAAGCTACTGACGAGGTTAAGTCTTTTGGCACCTTTGTTATTATGTTATCAGGATTTTTTTTATCATTTACTTTTTTTTTAAAAAAGACACCACTGTGCACTGAAAAAATAATCTATGTATTACGGGGGACTTTAAAAACATATAATGAATGCAAAAAAAATACACCCAGACTCAAAACAACACTTTGTGGATCGCACAATGTAGTTATAGTTCTGCGTAGGAATTGAACACATAGCACTGACACGGAAGGTCGGTATCTTAAATACTACACCATCTGTGCAGTCAAATGTTTATGAAGTATTCATTGACATTGAAAACAGTATCACATTGAAAACAGTATCAAAAAACTTAATTAAATTCGGATTGCAAAAATGAAACTTCGATTGCACAGATGGCTTAGTGATTAATATACTGACCTTCCGTGTCAGTGACATGGGTTCGATTCCTACACAAGACAATACTTTGTGCGATCCACAAAGTATTGATCTGAGCCTGGGTGTAATTTGTCTGCGTTAATTATATGCTTGTAAAGTCCCCCGAAATACAAGGATTATTTCCTTAGGGCAGGGTGTGAGCAGTGTGTTGAGCGGGAGGGCCAGCTGTACGAGGCGTACCGCAGTGCGCGTACCGCCTTTCGGCTGGCCATCCGGTTCGCCAAGGACGCAAGTTGGCAGGAGATGCTGGACGGTCTCGACCGTGACCCCTGGGGTCGCCCGTATCGCGCGTCGCTGAATAAGCTTCGCGCGCAGGCCCCCCCCCTCACCGAGACCCTCCAGCCCGACCTCCTTCGTAGAGTGGTCGAGGAGCTGTTCCCGCGGCAGTCGGAGCACACGCCCCCGGTCATGGCTTCGCCAGATCACGACCGGGAGGCCGTCGAGAGTGTTCCACCCGTGACGGAGTCGGAAGTGGGGGCAGCCGTGGCGAAGATTCGTTCCGCCACCACGGCCCCCGGCCCGGACGGAGTCCCAGTCCGGGTGTTGACGTTGCTCCTCGAGCATCTCGAACCTCGCCTCAGGCGACTGTTCAACGCTTGTCTGACGTCTGGACAGTTCCCTGAGTGCTGGAAGGAAGGGAGGTTGGTTCTCCTGCCAAAGCCGGGACGGCCCCCGGATTCGCCGTCGGCCTATAGGCCCATTGTGCTTCTGGACGATGTGGGTAAGCTGCTGGAGCGTGTCCTCGCTGCCCGCATCGTCCGGCACCTGGAGGAGGTGGGGCCCGATCTGTCGGACGCTCAATTTGGGTTTCGGAGGGGGCGTTCGACCATCGGGGCCCTGCTACGCCTGAGGCAGACGGCCGCGGAGGCTGTCGCCGACAAAGGAGTGCTGTTGGCGGTGTCGTTGGACATCGCCAACGCCTTCAATAGTCTGCCATTCAGCTGCATCAGGGAGGCGCTCCGGTTCCATGGAGTGCCCCTGTAGCTCAGGCGGCTGGTGGCAGACTATTTGGAGGGGCGCAGTGTTCTCTACGCGAGCCCCGCAGGGGACATTGTGCGGACGCCCATGTCGTGCGGTGTTCCGCAGGGGTCGGTTCTGGGGCCGACTCTGTGGGACATCGGGTACGACTGGGCGTTGAGAGGGAGTCTCCCCCCCGGGCTGAGCGTTATTTGCTATGCTGACGACACGCTCGTCACAGCCCGGGGCAGGACATTCGAAGAGGCGGCGAGCCTGGCCACTCTCGGCACCGAGGAGATGGTCAGGCGAATTGAGGCGCTGGGGCTCAGGGTGGCCCTAAACAAGACGGAGGCCCTACTATTCCATGGGCCCCGTGTGAGGCTGCCCATCGGCGCCTCATTAGTCGTCAACTCCATCCACATCAGTATCCAGGCCCATATGAGGTACTTGGGTCTGGTGCTCGACGGGCGATGGTGGTTCCGGGAGCATTTTCGTCAAATTGCTCCCCGGCTGGTCGGCGCGGCGTCCGCCCTTTCTCGGCTCATGCCGAATGTGGGCGGACCCAGTTTCGAGGGCCGACGGCTGTATGCGGGGGTGATCCGCTCAATGGCCATGTACGGCGCACCCGTGTGGGCGAGGGCTCTGAACGCCCAGCTCAGGGCGGTGCTGTGGAGACCACAGCGAGCCATGGCGGTCAGAGCCATTCGCGGGTACCGCACGGTGTCTACGGAGGCGGCATGCCTATTGGCCGGGACACCCCCGTGGGACCTAGAGGCGGAGATGCTCTCCGACCTCTACCGGCGGGTTACCTCAGTGCGCGATGAAGGTGGCTCCCCATCGTTGAGCGAGATAGCCACCTGGCGCGAGGATGCCCGCCGAGACGTCATCGCCCGTTGGGTTACGTGGCTGGAGAGGCCAAGACACGGTGTCGTTACCGTCGAGGCCCTCCGGCCCGTACTGATGGAATGGATGGAGCGGCGGCACGGAGTCCTCTCCTTTCGGCTGGTGCAGGTATTATCGGGGCACGGGTGTTTCGGTTTGTACCTGCACACGGTCGCGTATAGGGAGTGGACTCCGGCCTGCCACCATTGCAGCAGTGACGAGGACACGGCGCAACACACGCTGGAGGTGTGTCCGAGTTGGGACGGGTAGCGCCGTGACCTCGTCGCTGTTATCGGTGCCGACCTGACGCTGCCGGCTGTCGCGAGGGCGATGGTCGACAGCGTCAGGAACTGGGACGCGGTCGCCGCCTTCTGCGAGGCTGTCATCTCGCAGAAGGAGACGGCGGAACGAGTCCGGGAGGATTCCCGTGGCCCGGGCCGTCAGCGGCCGGGGCGGCGCAGGCGCGAATACCTGCGCCTGATGCCGCCCTAACCGAGGCTTCGGGTGATCGGACCGGGGAATTGTCCGGTCACCCGACGTGAGGCCACCGCGTGAGGACGACGCCTCGACGGCGAAAGCTGTCGGGGCATCGACAGGAGAGGAGCCCGAGAGGGCATACTGCCGAGCGGGCCACCGAAGACAAAAATCGGGTACCGGTGGCCCGCTCGCACGGCGAAGAAGAGGTGCTTGGAGGGTGGGTCAATGGGGTTGCGCGCCGCCTCTTCCGTCACCCCGGACCGACTTGGCGGGGTGCGACGTCCATGGCCCACCGCAAAAAAAAAAAAAAAAAAAAAAAAGTGTGAGCAGTGTGTATTTTTAAAAAAGGAGGAAAAGAAATAGAAAAATAGATGTGACTATAGTCTAAAGAATCTATACTGCGTAAGAATTATTGGTTGACCACGCTCAATAATTCATTCAAGTTAATAATAATAATTTAATTATTAATTCATAAAAAAATAACTGAATCATGTATACGTCATATTATTACAACGCAATATTGGCTGATCCTTGAGTTACACAATAATATCATAACACTTTATAACAATATTCGGGGCTGATAATACTCTCAAGCTTTATAGGAGAGCTTATACGCACCAATCAAATTGAGGTTGAAAAGAAATGAATTTTTAAACGGATATTGTAAATATTACAACGTAAAGCTTGAGATAATCGATGTTTACGAAATTGCGGTCTCAAATATGATCTTACGAATCAAATGTTCAATACAATGACACAGAATTAATTGAATACACATATACATTTTCCGTATGGTGACGGAGTAAGAACATAATTCGCCAGACGATCTTACCTGTGGGTGATCGTAAGAGACGATTAAGGTATATGAAATGCAAATAACATCTATGCGAGAGGAGGAAAACTCGAAACAAAATCTTATACCAACACGTCTGACCAGCGTGATATAGTAGGTCAATTTCCCTCCCATTATGGAGGAGCCTCGAGCCCAACAGTGGGACAAATATGAGCGAAGATGATGATGATTATGATAATATGCATTACCCGACTAGAAAAAAAGTATGGTTCAACCAGATCATGTATCTGGACCCGATCAGGATAGAATGAGGCATGCCGGATCCGGCAAACCCGATCAGGACCAGGTCTGGTCCTGATCAGGATAGCCTGATGTGAAATAACATCAAGTATGGTAAGGCATACCGGATCAGGACCAGGTCAGGACCAAATAAGGATAGCCTGATGTGTAATATCATCAAGTATGGTAAGGCATACCGGATCAGGACCAGATCAGGACCAAATAAGGATAGCCTGATGTGAAATATCATTAAGTATGGTAAGTCATACCGGATCAGGACCAGATCAGGGCTAAATAAGGATAGCCTGATGTGAAATATCATTAAGTATGGTAAGGCATACCGGATCAGGACCCGATCAGGACAGAATGAGGCATGCCGGATCCGGCAAACCCGATCGGGACCAGGTCTGGTCCTGATCAGGATAGCCTGATGTGAAATAACATCAAGTATGGTAAGGCATACCAGATCAGGACCAAATAAGGATAGCCTGATGTGAAATATCATCAAGTATATAGTAAGGCTTGTAGTATATCAGAACCAGAAACAGTTTTCGTAACACAAAAAAAATATCAATCAAAATTCAAAAAAGTGATATGATTGTCATATTTATGCCACGGCGAAATTGTATTTGCATCAGAGGAGATTAATTTGAAATCTTAAATTAATCATATGTATTTAATAATAATAATTATGTTTAATTAATAATATAAAAATAATTTATATTTAAAGTAAAAAACAAAAATAAATTATATATATATATATTTATATATATTATATTGTAACAACCATTCTAACATTTAATGTTTTGGGTCGTAATAAATAGATGGCGTTAGTAAAATGACGTCATTATTTGAATCGCGGTGTTAAGATTCTCCGAAGCATAATCACATGGCCTAATATTAAATTAGTTGTTATCGAATCAGATTAAAACAGATCGATCAGGTCATGAATGAGAAATTCAGGCGACAGTTGCAGTCGTTAGCATCTGATGATTGCGCCATAATCGGAACGGCTCACTGGGACTCTATGATAAGAATATAGCACTGCATTCGCTGTCTACGTTATATATTAATTTATATTTTCATCTATTAAATATGTTCTTTAAGATATTCATGTTTTTTAAAAGGACCGGACTGGGCATACTCGTTTTGGATCAGGCAAGATATTTTTTTTTTATTTTTTTTTATTTGGGACTAATCCCACCACACATTACCACCATTGTAACTCCTGTAAGCCAGGATCCACAATGGTCACTATAAATGATACCAAGGTTTGACCCTCAGGCAGTCCCGAAATTTTCTCGAGTTGCTACAAGATCCGTATAGTATACTACTCCAGATGTTACTTGCAAACTGTCTAACATAAGGTCGCGCTCGTTACGCCAGAGATCACACTCCCAGAGAATGTGATGTGCTGATTGTTCATACTCGCGGTTATTTGTAGAACATTGACATAGTGGTGAAGGTAAGAATTTAAGAGAAAATAATTTACTTTTAAAGTTGCCATGGCCAGTTAGAAATTGGGCTACAAAATGGTCAACCTCCAGCCACACTCTCTCTAGGCGAGATATATAAAGCAATGATTGATTTGGTTCGGATCAGTAAAATTTCATCCGGACCCGATCAGAAACGCCTGATCTGGACCCGATCAGGAATGCTCGATCTGGACCCGATAAGGTTTGGGCTGATCGGGTCCAGGTATATCTTTTGCGTTACATACCTTATCTGGTCCAGATCGGGCATGCCCGGTCCGGTCGTGCTAAGGAAGACGAAACAATTTCTAGTCGGGTATAAAAATTAGATGTTATATTCAGTATCTTTTGAAATAAAGCTACTTTTACGGATTCTATCGCGTTTTTATTTGATTTATAATTTCCCGACATTTATAGACCGAACACTTTATAGTGATCATGTTCACGGGAGGACTGAGATGTCTTACGTCCAATATGTCATTGTTATTACAGAAATTTATTTATATCTACCCTATCTATATATATATATATATATATATATATATATATATATATATATATATATATATATATATATATATATATATATATATATTAGGGTGATTCATTTCCGCAAATTTTGTTTTTTTTTTCGTTGCTCGTGCAAAATATTAATCTACACATAGAAAAAAACATTTTCACCAAATTTGAGATCTTAATATTAAGTTTAAGTACTTGCAATTTAATTTTAAAGTTTTACTATTTAAAATGCATGAAAAAAAATTTTTTTTTCAAATTTTTAATGCTTACCCGGCTTTCACAATATCGCAAATCGGTTTGATGGACCTTGTGGGGAATTTCACGCTCTTCAAAATAGCCTTAGAGTTTTTTTGTGTAACTCGCACTGGTTCACTAGTAGGAGTCGTCAAAGTACAGTTTTTAATAAAAATATATTTTTTTTAATTTTTTGAGCAAACCGCCAAAATTAGCAAGAAAAAAAGGACTGACTCATAAAATAAAAGTTATCCAACCAATATTTAATGAATTTGCAGCCATGTTTATACCGGAAAATGTAAGAAATTGATAAATATTAACTCATAATGTCATTTAGATTCATTTATTACCATTATATTTCTTTATACTAAGAACTTTTTCAATGAATGATTTTTACTTATACAAAGTTGGCGTGAACAAAGTTTACGATGAAAAAAATTAAATTTTTACTAATTTTGGAATTTCGCTACAGAAAATTGAATAATCTTCATTTTCATTTTTTTGCTAAACGACAGAAATGTTGAAAAATTGCAAGATCTATGTTACAATTTTATTCTTGTAGTTTTTTTATGAATTCATGTGTTGTTTTTGTATTCATTATGAGTAAAAAATCATACTAATTTTGAAAAAGTTCGTAGTATAAAGAAATAAAATGGTAATAAATAAAAAAAATGAATCTAAATAACATTATGAGTTATTATTTATCAATTTCTTACATTTTCCGGTATAAAAATGCCTGTAAATTCATTAAATATTGGTTGGATAACTTTTATTTTATGAGTCAGTCCTTGTTTTCTTCCTACTTTTGGTGGTTTGCTCGAAAAATTAAAAAAAATATATATTTTTATCAAAAACTACATTGACGACTCCTACTGGTGAACCAGTGCGAGTTACACAAGAAAACTCTAAGGATATTTTGAAGAGCGTGAAATTCCCCACAAGGTCCATTAAACCGATTTGCGATATTGTAAAAGCCGGGTAAGCATTAAAAATTTGAAAAAAAAAAGATTTTTTTACATGCATTTTAAATGGTAAAACTTTAAATTTAAATTGTAAGTACTTAAAATTAATATTAAGATCTCAAATTTGGTGAGAATTTCTTTTTCCATGAGTAGATTAATATTTTGCATGAGCACCGAAAAAAAAAAATTTTTGCGGAAATGAATCACCCAAATATATATATATATATATAGGTATATCTTATTAAATTTTGACCCATATTTTATACAAAATTATTATAATAGGACTTTTGACGGGAATTTGAAAACGTCATGTGGTGTTCTTGTATTATATTCGATATCTTAGTGTTTTAACGTGTTATATTAGATAATTTCGATGGCATTTTATGTAATGTGATGTGCGGAAATACTGTGATGTAGTGAATATCATAAAGCACTTTGCTTTACAACGTTTTCGTTTTCCATCAAAATTCCCACAAGATACCATTAACAGTGTGGCCATTGCACTATTAATGGTGACAATTTGACTTAGACAACTACTGACTTGAAAGACTAAAAACGTGAAAATATTTATAACTTGACACTGGCACCAATAGCTCGTATATCTAGCTGATTGCCAATACATAAGAAGAAGAAGAAGACTATAATACAATTCATTGCCAGTACAAAAAGAGAATGATTCTATATATAAAATTTATGTTGTTTATGATTTGTTATTATTAAGGTATTTAATTTATGAAAATTATTATTGTGGCAAATTTACAATTTTTACAAAACTAACAAAAACTATTCAGCTACTACACTAAAATGTGGGTCAAAATTTAATATCTTATAGGGTAGATATAAATAAATTTCTGTAATAACAATGACATATTGGACGTAAGACACCTCAGGCCTCCCGTGACCATGATCACTGTAAAGTGTTCGAAACGTCGGGAAATTATAAATCAAATACAAACGCGATAGAATCCGTAAAAGTAGTTTTATTTCAAAGGCCCTAGGGGTATAAGCGTAGTGAATTTGCCCTTGAAAGATATTGGCACGATACTGTGAGGATTTTTAGGTACTAATAAGATAATAAGATCCTGAAAGTTTCAGATCCCTAACCCAATTGGTATTCGGGAAAAAGCAAACTATGTAATAATCAGTAAAAATGATAATTCTCGGAAACGCGTGAATCGATTAATTTGAATTTTGGATATGTTTTGGGGGCTGATAGTACCTTCTAAGACAAAAATTAAGAGCTATATCGGTTGATAAGAACCACAATAAAAATATCATTTTTGTTTTAATTTTGATTTTTAACTATGATACGAGTTTGGTACATTTATAAAACTATTTTTTTTGGATTCCTCATCCATTTTTCTATGGAATTATGAATTTTTAAGATTTTTAAAAAAGGTACGCCATATTACAAAAAAAATTCAAAACAATTTTTTATACAAAAATTCAATTTATTTATGTGTTTTACGTTTAAGCCTCGGTTTTGTGGCTTATATATGTTCCGTTTAGAGATGGGCGTTTTCAGATTTTTAAGCAAACCAATTTGCACAACTGATGGATACATAGTCGATATGTTGGGACCATATTATGCTAACCAAAATGATGCTACTATCATGAGGGATATCATAGATAATACTGATGGTATATGTAATTTATTAGAACCTGGTGATGCATTTGTGGTTGATCGTGGATTCTGTAATGTTAAAGAATACTTAGAAAGTAAAAATTACAGAGTTTTAATGCCAGCACTTAAGGGGAAACGAAATCAATTAACAACAGCGGAGTCTAATGCCTCAAGATACGTAACAAAAATTCGTTGGCCTGTAGAAGCAGCTCATGGCATGTTAAAACAAAACATCAAACAAATCATTTACTTGATCAAAGAATTGATAATAAAATACTTCCTAGAATTGGAAGTTTTTTTAAAATCGCCTCATTTCTACACAACACATACAGTAAGCGTCTTATTTCTGATTTGGAGTTTTTAGATGAAGTCGTTGAAACAATGAAATCACAAAATATGTTTTTACGATTATTACGAAACGATTTCATCTGAAGTTCTAGAAGATTTTCCAGAAATGATGGAAAAAGATCTGCGAGTATTTTTCACTGGTTCCTATCAATTGAAACAGGCTGTATCATATTTAGCAAAAATGATTGATGATACAAATAATATTACTATTCAGTACGTCAAAGACCAGTCAAACATACTTAAAGCTCAAGTTCAATCTCGTCATATCACTAAGAAAGTTTATAGATGTTTCATTGAATATAAAAAAATGCTATTGGTCCTAAAAGCATATTGAGGCATAGTTGTGAGTGTGCAAATGGTCTAAGAACAATTGGTTGTTGCCCACATGTTGCTGCCATTGTTTATTATTTGTCGCACGGAAGATATTTAAGAAAAAATCTGAGACCTGCTGAGATACTGAGCAAGTTATTTGATACAGACAACGTTTCCCCTGTAATTGGCGATGATAGTGATGAAGACTGATAAAATGTGATCGTAAACATTTTGTAAAAATATATTTTTCTGTGATTTTTTGTTATTTATTTATAATTATCATAATCAATGATAATCAATGATAAGATAAATGATAATCTGTGTTTTATTTCATAAGCATATATTTTTTATAATATTTTGATTGATATTCATGGATATTTAACGATTTAACCTCTAATTTTAAAATTACTCGTTTGAACTAATATAAGAAATGTATATAAGTGACAACATCGAGGCTTGAGCTTAAAACATACAAATAAATTGAATTTTTGTATAAAAAATGGTTTTTATTTTTTTATAATATGGCGTACCTTTTTTAAAAATTTTAAAAATTCATAATTCCATAGAAAAATGGATGAGGAATCCAAAAAAAATAGTTTTATAAATGTACCAAACTCGTATCATAGTTAAAAATCAAAATTAAAACAAAAATGTCATTTTTATTGTGGTTCTTATCAACCGAAAAAGCTCTTAATTTTTTTCCTAAAAGGTACTATCAGCCCTCAAAATATATCCAAAATTCAAATTAATCGATTCACGCGTTTCCGAGAATTATCATTTTTTCTGATTATTACATAGTTTGCTTTTTCCCGAATACCAATTGGGTTAGGGATCTGAAACTTTCAGGATCTTATTATCTTATTAGTACCTAAAAATCCTCACAGTATCGTGCCAATATCTTTCAAGGGCAAATTCACTATGCTTATACCCCTAGGGCCTTTGTAATACTCGCGTAAACATTAGAAGTCATTATGTTCAGTATCTTTTCTATTTTTAAATCTATTTTAGGTCACTAACACAATCGTTGAGAGGGCCACCCTGGTCTAATTGACTGGCTATGATAGTCCGCTCAATAGGCCGAGAGATAACAAAGTTCCATTATTTATTACAATAATATTTTTTTCTATCAATACATACATAATTTTGTTATAATTAAAAGAAAAAAAGAGGAAACTTTTAAGTTTTCTAAACACTTTCATTCAAATAAACCACTGCTAGTGAGCAACGTGCCTAGAATTCTGGTAAAGTATATAATAATTGGATTATTGCAATGAATATTTATCATTTAATACCAAATTTTTATTAAGGATGTAGAAATAAATTTGCTCATTTACATATTATTTTAAATTTTATTTCTTTTAAATCTAGTACATATTCGTGTAATGTTCTTAAGTTTTTAGCATAATATAAACTAGCGCCCTCCTCCTTCCCTCTGATTTTGGCCGCTCCGACACTACATTTTAAATCTCGTTTTTATGATATTTTATGCTATAAAGACAGTTTTAGTTTACATTAAATGCACCACGTATCTAATGTATTTAATTGGATAAGAAATAATACTAGGGCGTCAGTAACACTTACCGTCAGGTGTGCTGCTTGCTCGTTTGTCACCATAAGTAATAAAAAAAAAAGAAACACATTATTTTTTAGTAATATGTAAAATATAGAAATGGTTATTGCGGATTATTCTTAGAAGATAGACCATATACCATCGCAGATCTTTTTATAAATATTTTTAACATATATGATTTGGTAGTATTTATTTTGATTTTTTTCTTAAAATGAAGCCGCTATCTACATCTTACGAATTTAACAATATAAGTGCATAAAAATATTTTTTTTTACGTTATTATATTACACACACACCTTTACAATTCTTAGGGGTTGCCTGCTATAATATCCATCTGTTATACACATAAACCTTTTTTTAAATCATTCTATCTATTGACGATTAACTCGCATTAAGATCTGTTGCGTAGTTTAAAAGATTAAAGCGTACAGACAGCGGAAAGCGATTTTCTTTTATATAGTAAAGATAATTTACTGTGATTAATTATCGCATTTTTAGATTTTTCTACAGAGACTTTCATACAGAGATTTTTAATCAATTTTCTTTTAAGAACGAGACAATGTTACTTATTAATTAAATATTATTATTATTAGCTATAAAATTAAAAACATCCCTTGTTAGTTAACGATAATATACTGAGTACACTTTATCTATTGTAACGATTACATATACAATATTTTAAATACTAATACTGTACTGAGTCGGAAAAAAAGACAGTTTTTTTTAAATACATAGCTACCATATTAAAACTAATACAACTTCAAAACAATTAAAAGCTTGCAGTTAAAGCCCTTC
This sequence comes from Lymantria monacha, assembly GCA_905163515.2. Taxonomy (NCBI): domain Eukaryota; kingdom Metazoa; phylum Arthropoda; class Insecta; order Lepidoptera; family Erebidae; genus Lymantria; species Lymantria monacha. Next base: position 15,195,630 of record LR991096.1, read on the forward strand.
CCTGTGATGACGGGTTAAGAATAAATTTCACCATATCCTTTCTTACTCGTGGGAGCCGTAAAAGACAACCAAGGAAATAAATAGATAATATCTGTGTAAGGGAGGAAAAAATTGATATAAAATCCTTTGCGATATTATATGATATATTGATATAAAAATAGATTTATTATGTCCCGTTGTTGAGACGGGTTGCGTCTCAACAACGGGACATAGTAAATCTATTTTCCTCGCACTGTGGAGGAGCCACGAGAAGTTTAGTTTAGTTAGCTAGCGGTGAACATTTGTATATCGCTATGTTTAAAGAGTACATCTTATAATCTGAAGGAGAGACTTCAGTGTAGAATGAATAGCATAAAACTTCAGCTCTTTGCCATTGTGAAGTAACTGAGATTTGCAACGACAAGTTCCTTATGTTCCTTGCGTCCTACGTGATTTTTCTTAGCGATGCTTATCAGCCGGACCAAGGATAGTTTATTGTAAATCCATAGCCTTATAGCTATAGCTATCTCAATGGCTTTTCGTACGTCTACATAATTATTTTACTTGTAAAATCGTGATTAAAAGTATTGTAGTATCGATAACATGTAGAAAAAAGTATGAATCTTATGAAAATATGAACACATACTTTCTCGCCTGGATGCCAACCTTCTCCACAATCGAAGGAAATATTGTTAATTATAGAAGGAAGAATATTACAGGAAGAAGAAAATATAGTCTTCTATATTTCATTTCATCGAGATTTTAGTAGTAGAGTCAACAATCTCTGCCTGCAGGCATAAAAGGTTCATCTCGTCCGCGATAATACCACAATTTCGCAGAAATTTAACGTCTGAGTAGTAACAATTTTATTTGATAGATTTTAACCAAATAATAATTTCATTTCAATTTCACTAATAAATCTCAATGCTTAACCGCCCGAAGTAGTCCTTTTTTTTTTTTTTTATTGGTGGGCTATGGGTGCGTCTCGCCCCGCTGAATCGGTCCGGGGTGACGGAAAGGCGGCGCGTGACCCCATAGACCCACCGTAAAACCTTCTCTCTTCGCCGTGCGAGCGGACCACCGGTACTCGATTTTAACTTCGGTGGCGCCCGAAGTAGTCCTCCCATTGGACAAAAATTAATACATACATACCTACATACATATCATTACGCCACATATATCATCATAAATTAATGCATATATATCATCAAAAATTAATGAGCTGGAAAAGATACTTCTTTTAATATTCTTGGTGAAAAATCAGCAAATCCTTTTTTGGCAGATTTTGATCTGACAGCATCACAGTCGGAATGACAGCAGAGTAACTTTGCGTTCATCGCGGATGGCCTTTTCGGTACGCACCCCCTGAATGGCACAATTCGAAACTTCGACGAATCTTGGTGTGGTCATGCTCACTGAAAGGGCGTTGGCTACGTGGAGCGGGTTTCTCTCTTTCCTCGAATGTGGTTTAGGGGGCGTGATGGCTGCTCTAGTAGTTAACTCGTGATCGCATGCCACTTGTGGAATCTGGTTCAACGATTTCTGATCTTTTTTTATTTTTGTTAATCTTGTATTTAACTTTTAATAACTTTTAAAAAATGAATCTTTACTCTAAGGGCATCTCACTGGAGCTAATATAGACTAAACATGTATCCAATAATATTGATGAAAACATATAATTAAAAAAAATGACGAGCCCGCTGAGTTTTTTGCCGGATCTTCTCAGTTTGTGGCGGTTTTCTGATCCGGTGGTAGATTAATTTAAAAAAAATATGTAAAATTGACAATATGTAAGTGCGCTTATAGGGCTTATGCATAATAAATAATTTGATTTGATTTGAAATGTTCCGCGTAGGAATTGAACCCACTTAACTGGCGCCATCTGAGCAATAAAATTAGAGCGTAAAAGCGATTATCTCTAGTATTGCAATACAAAAGAAAATTTTAATGTTGTTAAACTGTAAATGCCTTCAAACACAGCTTCAAGACTAGATTCATATCAGATTATCTTGTCGGCCACAAAGCGAATTAACCAGTAATTATTATTATACTAGGCAGTTCGTTGCCTGAAATAATTATAATAATACATTTAGAAGATGCTCTCAACAACGAAATTAAGTTTTCTCGAGTTAAATTTCACTTCTGTTATAAATTTAATACGATCACGGTATCCGTCTGGTAAGTGGCTTAATCACGTGAGGTTTGAAAGGGGGGGGGGGGGGGGTCTGTTTGACAAAAATCACGAAGTCCTAAACCTTCATAGTCTTAAACCTCACCACCTATCACCAAGGGGGAGGGGTTAAGAAATGCTAATAAAAAGATCACGTGATTAATGGATGTCCCCTAATTAGTCAAATAAATTTCTTCAACTTTATTATATTCATCATCATCATCATCTCAGCTCATATATGTCCCACTGTTGGGCTCGGGCCTCCTCCATGATGGGAGGGAAAATGATCTACTATATCACGCCGGTCAAGCGTGTTGGTATAGGGTTTTGTTACGAGTTTTCCATCTCTCGCATAGATGTTATATGCGGTTTATATCCCTTAGTCGTCTCTTACGATCACCCGCGGGTAAGACAGAGGGTGGTGAATTGTATTCTTAGTCCGTCACCACACGGAAGGACTATTATAAAGTTTATTATATTGATTATACAAAAATATTTTAACTATAACATTTTGTTCTGTACTGAGGATTAAGCAAACAATATGGTCCTACTCGTCTTTATAAATAGTCAGATACAGCACAACATAATTAAAGATATTCAACATTCATCCAATTTGTTTCTTGAATGAATTACACCATGTCGTAAAGACCAGAAGAAAATATAAGTGTGTAAAAAATATTTACATTTTTGCCGGTCGAAATTACAGACCGCCTGTTGTTCTTAATTTTTGACGGAACCCAAAAACGTTTGAGTGCATGAAGACTTAAATTAGGGATAATGTCATCCACATTAACGTTCAACCGCTGAAAATTTATTACGTGCCTCATTCAAATTTGCTTTAAAACGTTAAAATTCCTGACTTAAAAACGTTACTACTTAAGGCCATCCTTAATAGGCTACTCGTATGGATAAATCTTAATCCACAATGTCTGTAATTAGTTGGGATCGCAAATTTTGATAATATTATTATTAGTAATTTTCACTTTGCGCTAATAGCAAACCATGACGGGCGGAACATAATTGTAACCTAATGGTACATCCTATTATCTGAAAGCGTTCTCCCTGAACATTAGAAGAACTGTGAAGGGATCATTTCCCCCTAATGCTAATGGCAAATAAATTAATATTAAACCTGTTATCGAACATGAAAACGAGCCACAACGCTATTAATACCATTAACTGCAATATTCAATGGCCTAATTTAAATAATTTCGTCAAATTATAAAAAGGGTAGGTTCATCGTCGAAGGCAAGGATTCAGTGGCGGTAATCAGCCCAATGGCAATAGGGAGCTTATACGGTACGTTATGGATCTACACGCCGTCCTTTCATCGCCTTAGTCGATTTGGACGCAGCGCGTCCAGACCACAGCCTGCTCAAAAAAAAAGTTCGTTCTACAATCAGTTAGATAAGAGATAGAGAAATAACTTCTTTGTTTCCAGAAAAGACACCTCCATAGGTGATTCACTAATACATGTAACTATATACAAAACTCGATCCTAATTGTTAGAGCCGTTTCGAGACGAAGAATAAATATTTAAACATTAACTCTTTATACTACAAACTTTCTTGTTTGTTCTGTTGATTTTATAAATCAATTTCCCCAGACACCAACCCTGAATATACAACAACTATTTTATGATGATACGAATAGATTAACACAACTAAGTTCATACGAAAAATATCGTGTATGCGCTGTTAACTTTTTAGCAGTTTCCTTATCGCAGCAATGATATGAATGGCCTAATATACTTGAAAGTATATTAAAAAATAAATGCCAGTACAGTTCAGTGTGTTCAGTGACGATGAATACCTCACTGGGGAGCTGTAGCTCATCAAAGAGGTTTTACGTGCAAACAAGCTGCAAGCTCCTTGTCCCCGCCACGAAGACCGTGTGAAACCATTAATAGTCGAACAGTCCTACAATTCTGCAGTGCTACCTTATGTGAAAGGAGTTACGAAAGGAGACTTGCTTCTATAAAAACCTCTTTTAAGCCACTGAAGAGGGTTAGTCAGCTCTCACCACCTGTCAAGTAACAGATCTCTCTATACAAGATGCAGGAATTTATAAACTAGACTGAGATTGTAGTTTCTTATATATGGGCCAAACAAAGAGATCTATAAGAACTCGGATCAAGCAATATAAAGCTGATGTGAAGTACCGCCGCCACATAAACTCAGCAGTTGTAAGCACGGTCAGGACCGTGCAAGCCGTTGCATTAGTTTTGATAAAGCTCAAATTCTCGCAAAAAAAAGCACGATATCTAGCTCTACCTAGTTACATAACTACTTAGTTCGATGCTATTGAAATTGAGAAAAACACAAAAATTTCAATAGAGCTAATGGCTGAAAATCATCATCAAGTTGGGATTCTATTATTCACTTAATTAAAAATAAAACAGTGAGAACTACCACAAGGCTGCAAGACACTGTGAGCACTTATTGTATAGATTTGACCCGCAATTATAGTTAATTTTCATTTACTTCCATTTTACTTTAGTAGGACAAAGTAAGCCGCCTCTTAAATGTTAATAATTAGTGTTATGCCCTCTGACTTTTCTTGCCGGTTCCTTCTCAGCGTAACCGCTTTCCGAACCGGTGGCAACTTAACAGATTTATTAGTTTTGTAAATTATACTATTTCCATTTCTTTATTTTCTCGATGACAGCTCCTGTGGAAACTTGAACGAGCGTCTTTTTTACATTATGTATACATTATTTAATAAAAATATGACGCTTACGCGCGTACAAGGTCATATCAGAGTCGGCGAAACTGATAGGGATGAGCTATCGATAAACGTAACACGATATGAGACCCGATATTTTTTTACAAAGTGTAAGAAACTAAACTATTGCCGGATAATTTTATACAAATTTATTAACTAATATTACATTTCATTACAAGATGTAATTATATTATGTTGATTGTTCATTTATTTATTTTAATCAAAATCTGATGAATCGCCACTATCACTCGATGAGCTCTCCTCAACATTTATTATAAGTTCATGTATTTCTATATTATCTAATGCCACATGAATTTCCCAATCCGACGCTATAATGTTTTGGGTTCTTCTCACAATTTTTTCCTAGTGTTCGGCGGTTACTTCCGCACATGCATTTTTTAATAAATCTAACATCTTGTTTGCCGTAAAAGGGGGATGAGTATTGTTTCGAGCGGCGTGTCCTTTGATTTGTGCCCATATTAGTTCTATAGCATTGTACTGGCAATGATACGGCGGAAGTCGAAGAACCCAATGACCACATTCGGCAGCATACATAGTAAATTGTTTACAGTCTCTCTCGCGTGCTCACAGTGTCGAGACGTCTATTTGAAGCCACCCGATTACCTGCGGCTCCCCGTAGAGCTACAGCCACTGTCTCAGGTCACCTAGGATTGGACTAGCTCCGGATACCCAGGGTCAGGTCAGGTACGGGCTTGACTTGCTATGGCGGTGTTGAGCTGCTGCCACCGGAGGATCGCCTGTGCTGGACGTGGTCTCTCCGGCACGAGCTTGACCACCACGGCTGCATCTAGAACGCTGTCTAGTCGCAGGTCGCCTGTAAATATCGTTAAAAATCAAATGAAAAACGCCATAGAATCCGTAAAGATAAATCTATTTTAAACGTGTATATCCGCGTAAACATCAGAAATTATTATATGGTGGGCTAAGTCATGATAGTATATAAAATAAGTTAATGCTAAAATGTTTATGTAATATTTGGTGTTTACGGTATTGACTTATAACTAGTCGTTTCATTGTCAAGAGCCAACTGTGAGTACTGCAACTATATCTTGTAGTACTGTAGAGCTAACACAACTTAATGCCTATTAAACATTTTGTGTGTTCGGATGTTAACAATTAAACAATTCTATCGATGTAAAAGCATAAAGTTGATTAACCAGCAGATTTTAATTAAATTACAAAATATTAACAAAATGAAATACCAACTATTTTTTATGCCGAAATAAAAAAGTAAAAGAAAAGGCTGTATACGCTGCGTTACTTTTAATGGCCGAACGCAAAAAGCAAATAAAAAGTAGTATGCGATTTCATATTGACTAATATGTTACTCGTATATAAATAAGGAAGCTGATTGACTGAATCATCAACGCTGATTCTATCACTATTATGGTGACGGGAAAAGAATAAAATAAAATACTGCTACGGTAGCAGTCGCAAAAACCGGCTAAGCAATCACTAGTAGTACTCGCTGCTGCTAAGATTGGACAGAACTTATCACCAACTTAGTATCAAGTAAGATCACCAACTCGTATGTTAAATGTTATCATTAAGATATTCTCCTCCTTGGTAAGCAGCGAACTGCGATACATTGATAAATGCATAATATATAAACAAAAATTTATATGAAAAATATAGATACCTAAATAAAGATACGGCATCGAGCTAAAATTAGGGCGCACGTAAGGCACTAAAAATGGATTCTAACACTCATGTATTCAACAGTAATAGCTACATCACGGTACCTAAACTAACACTTGGGTAAATAAGTTGTTATGGGGCTTTTGCATTATTATTTTGTTAGTAAATAGACAGATTTAAATAGACAGATTTACTAACAGTGGGTTACACACAGTTATCAAAATTACGTATCGTACCTAGGTATGTTTCTTATTTCTTTATCTAGTTGTCAAATGGAAATATTTTTCATAATATATTTGTAATATTGAAATAGCTTAAAGGTATTTTTTCTTTTACGAAACTTTTATGAAAGTAGGTCAACTGAAAATCGTATATGTTCTTTGACACGTCTTCGCTACATTTTGCTTGACTCAAATCGGAAGATTTCAATCTTCGTTCGAGAATTTTAATATTCTAGTTGGCAGAGGCTTTCTGATTTATTACTTTATATGTTTACACATTGAATATTCTGTGGATGCACGTAATCCTTTGAGACTTATTTGAGTACTCAAAATTCTTAATTTCTCTCGTACTTGTCGTTAGATGTGTTATGATATTATATTTATAATTAGCAAAAGAGCATTTAATTTATAACTTCTGTTTATTATAGTTCATCTAATCTAAGAAGTGCATTTTGACGTTTCGCATTTTTTAATACACAATAACCTTGATCAAACGTATACACATGATTGCAAACAATAAATCTGAAATTTTAAAGATCTATTAAGTTATTCACATAATTAACGTTGCGGGTGAGTTTCTTGTACAATAATGTAATGTGAAAACTCTTAAAACTAATTTAAAATTAAAATAACATGGTAAATAGTAATTCTGATTGACGATCTTACAATATCACGTCATAACGTTCTAAACAGTAGTGCTTGACAACTTCCAATTCACGAATATCTAAATAATCGGTAAAAATATTAGAATAATATATTTAATCGAATAGAGATTTTGACAGAGATGTACGTTTCGACAATTTTATTGATAATAAAATAATTATTAATGTTCGCGACGATGATAATTCAAGTAATAGTAGTGATTCTGAATAAATAGCTATTTACAAATCCAGTTTTTGTTTTTACTTAATCTAATCCTACTAAATATGATGAATAGATTTTATGATGAAATAATTAAATTTATTTAGTATTAATTTAGCACCTAATATTTCATCTCCTTTTTGAAAAATAAAAAAATAAAACGATTATTAATTACAAAGAGTTAATATCGATTTTTCATTAAAATCACAGCTGTCAAAGTGCACTTCTTAGATTAGATAGACTATAGTACATTACTGCAGCGGCCAGCAAAACAGGGATTGATGGACGAACGTCTAAATGTGGGCCGAAGCGTAGCCGAGGCACATATACGTAAGTCCATCAATTCCTAGTTGTGGCCAAGGCTTGTATGGTGCTTTTCTCAAATAATGCGCGAAAATTAAAACTAAGTGGTACTAAGTAGAATTTTATACATGACGAACAACGAACAACATTTTTCACGTGCTAAATGGTTCATTTGTTTTTTTCTTTATCAAACAACTTTCTTTTTCAAGCCAGTTCGAAATTTAAAAAAAACTCTGATAAGTTGTCTCCTTGGTGGCTATTTTTTTAAGTATCAAAGCGTTCCATTTTTAAAATACTCGATAGATATGAATTTTCATATATATTTATTTGGCAGCTAAAACACGACAGATATGGATTTTTATACATTTTTTACCGGCCGCTGCTCGCATGTATTTGGTCAGTACAGCAATATCGATTTATCTCGAAGAAGGTTGTCAAAATAATGCTCAAATTTCCAAGCATGTTTGAGAAATAGATTATAACAACACCTCTGTTGCTAACATAATATAGACTTTGTGGTGGTATTGTTGTATGGTAATGATCCATATAAACATATCATGGTATGTTTAGGTCGATATCAAAACCATAATGGTATGGTATAACGATGACGTTATCATATCATTTACAACTTATCTTTTGCTTGTACCCACCACTGGATGATACGAAGTAGGTTACCCCATATAACATTGCCGCCCCGCACCTCCATAAAGCTTTGTTCTACTACATATATGACACTTTTCTGTAACGCACTTATTATTTTATTGAAAGATTTCGTTAGTGTTGAAGAATTTTTGAAGTAAAACTACTTTATACAGGCTTGACTTGAGGAGTGAACTCGTGAATGCATGACGAGAATGTTACGGATAGTGTGATCGGGCGAACGGAAGTTGAGAGGACGTATAAGTTAGTGGAGATAGAAAGAGAAAGAACGTAAAACGAAATGTAACGTTTCGTATATTACTGTAGGGGTAAGAGAGAGAAAGAGGTGCGAGTACACTCTCTCTCTCTCTCTCATATCATTTTGCCCAGCAGGTTACCTTTTTGGGTTTTAAGCACCCGTCTGCGCCGTCGCCCTCACGCGGTCAGCCTCTCTGCGGGTGATGGACCATTCTCCGATCCAGTCACCCGCGGCCTCCGATCGTACGAACATACAGAACAGCAGAAGTGTAGCATATTATACGATCAGGATATGTCGGTATTTATAATTTAAGCCTCATCCTCTAGTTTTGTAATACTATTTATATCACAGGCAAGATACTGCTCTTAATTAGTTTAAGCAAACGAACATGATATTCAGCATTGACGTCGGTTTAGAATATAAACAGGAACCGACTGTCTGTCTATTAATTACAAGTTTATCTTTAAATTAAGGTACATAAAGTGAATTTCGATTATCATATTGTTTACAGAAGGTAACAAAGTAATGTTTAATTTTAGAACACTTTATTTAACAAGCGGCGATGTAAAAAAGTTCGCCAGAAATTCACCAGCATTAAGTTAATATCCTCGGTGTTGTTATAAATTTTTCAATATTTTGTAATAAAGTCACAAAGTTTTATGGTGCTTGTGTGGATAATAGCTAAACGATGTTACGTATTACAGTATCGTAAATATTTTGTTAATTTCTTTTTATTTCAGCGTTTTATATAAAAGTAATTTTCATTAAAATACTATTTTCATGTATCTCATACCACTTATTATTTACTCATAATTTAGAAAGACCAAGTTGAATTTATTATTTATCCTTTTAAACTTTTATTAATTCATATACATAACTATAATTTATATTGCCAATAAAAAGGGCGAAATAAGACATCAAACCATCGGTAATGCAACACAGAAAACTGGCAGCGTTGTCACGTTGTATGGTAATACTAACATTTTTACAAAATCTATACTAATATTGTAAAGCCGAAGAGTTTATTTGTTGGTTTGAACGCGCTAATCTCAGGAACTACTGCTCCGATTTCAAAAATTCTTTCGGTGTAGAATAGCTCGTTTATCGAGGAAGGCTATCATCACATTAAAACCAATAGGAGCAGAACATCAATGAAGAATGTTACAAAAACGGGAGTTTTATTTACTTTTTGAGAGCTTCCGCCGCTTGCGCTGCGCAAACGGTTAAAGTTTCGTAGAAATCCTGTATGACAGAATTATTCCTCTTTTAAAGTTCTAAATAAAGTCCGTAATAGCATATCTCTATCTCTAACGGTTGGTTCACTATAACCTTTTTTATATTAACCAAATTTATTCTAAAATAATGCGATATTTGCGAAGGTATTTTTATAAACATTATATTAATCTTTATTCAAATAAATACATCATTCATCATAAGTATTTAATTTAAAACAAAATTGTCCTTAACATCATTTGTAAATCAAATATGAACATCTTAGGAGATATAGCAGTTTTAAAATAACATCACAGCAAAATAATGATCAAGTACTACGCGCGTATTTATGAGTAGCTTCTGTTCGAGAGTTAAAGTTAGCGTTAACCTAAAGTAACTATTCCAAGCGGATGAAGTCGCGGGCAGTAGCTAGTTGTGTATATTTTGCAAATAAATACATTACGTTGGAAGGCAATGTCTTTGCTAGTGTCTTTCTATGTGTATTGTAAATTCTCCGGTGAACATAGATATAAATAGTGACAAGGATGGGTGACTGAGTATGTCGATTTAATTTGTTGTATCCTTTGTGATGGAAAACTTCGTGACGAAACTCGCATGTTTGAGAGACTTTCTTGACGAAATTGCAACATATAAACTGAGTGACGAATATGCCTTTATTACAGTGAAATACTATAAAATAATTTGATATTATTCTAATTATTTCGAAATACCACATGAATAAAAGTTATTAGATTTCTGTCTAGTTATTAAAAAATATATAAATTACTATCTGTGGGTCAATAAAATAAAAAATATATAAATTACTATGTGTGGGTAGACGATGTTCTGTACAAATCTTAAAAATAAAATAATATTTCTTTACATCAATGGCAATGACACCTTCTGGGTCATTTTTTAATTAATTTGAACACGTACAAAAAACCTCATCAAATTGGTCCAGCTGTTCGGAAGAATTTCAGTCACATGCAGATTTATTAATTAAATAAAAAGTAAACATTAAACTATCAAAACTATTACGCCTCGGCCCACATACGTAAGTCTATCAATTCCTAGTTATGGCCAAGACTTGTATGGTGCTTTTATCAAATAATGCGCGAAAATTAAAACTAAGTTAATTTTAATTGTATACATGGCGAACAACGAACAACATTTTTCACGTGCTAAATGGTTCATTTGTTTTTTTTTTCATTATCAAATAGGTTTCTTTTTCAAGCCAGTTCGAAATTTAAATAAAACTCTGATAAGTTGTCTCCTTGGTGGCTATTTTTTCAAGTAACAAAGCGTTCCATTTTTAAAATACACGATAGATATGAATTTTCATATATATTTATTTGGCCGCTAAAACACGACAGATATGGATTTTCATACATTTTTTGCCGGCCGCTTGCTCGCATGTATTTGGTCAATACAGCAATATCGATTTATTTCGAAGAAGGTTGTCGAAATAATGTTCACATTTCCAAGCATGTTTGAGAAAAAACTATTTTTACGGATTCTATCGCGTTTGTATTTGATTTTTAATTGCCCGATGTTTCGAATACAGCATACATGGTTACGAGCAGATTGGACGGGAGTGTGTAACACTCGCGTAAACATCAAATTTCATTAGTGGTAGGTCCACGCTGTTGACAGTTTTCTGTCTACAGCCGCGGGCCGGTCCGTCCGGGGTAGCACCACACTCTCACAGAAAATCGACGCCTCAGTAATGGCAATATGCTATTGGGCTTCGTTCGGTGAGCGAGAGAGCCGGAAGCCCAACTAGGTGGGTTTTGAATTTCTATTGGTAGGCAGCGACCTAGCTATACTCTATAGTCCTTAAAATATAGATTGATCTCTGTGACAGATAGCGACAAAACCGATGAAGTAATTATGAATACGCGTCATGTTTACAATTTTATTTTGTATCGCCTATATTTCCATTTTTTACATGTCGGGCATTGAAAAAGACGGATGAGAGACGATAGCATGCTACTGAGATGCGTATGTTAAGATGGATGTGTGGGGTGACAAGACTAGATAAGATACGAAATGAGTATATTAGGGGAAGTTTAAAAGTAGCACCAGTGATAGAGAAGTGTAGGAGCGTAAGATTGTCTTGGTATGGACATGTGATGAGGAGGGATGAAAGGCATGTGACGGAGGAGGGTTACCAATATGCTTGTGGATGGGCATAAGAGTCGTGGGGGACCCAAAAAATGATGGGTGGATTGTGTAAACGAGGATATGTGTATGAAAGTTGTGAGTGCAGATATGACGGCTGATAGAAGATTGTGGAAGGCAAGGACGTGTTGTGCCGACCCCACTTATCGTGGGATGAGGGCAGGCAAATGATGACTTATATCTCAACTGAATTATGAATATAAAAATATGAAAATTTACACCAAAACTTGTACCTTATACGTTTTAAAATACTTAATAACCATTTTATAAAAATATTATGCTTACGCAAGTACAAGATCATACTGGACTGAGAATAAGATAGAGATGGGGCAATCGATAAACGTAAATCGATAACATTCTTATTAATTATTTATAAAACAAGTAAAACCAATACATTACCTATATAAACCACATGGTTACTCTATAAAATAAGTAAATTGTGTTAATTTGATATTCAGACATCAGTTATAATATTAATAAGACCATTTCTTTTATATTAAAAAGATAATTTCTTTTATAAAATAAACATGATTATTCATGAAATAATCTGTGACCAAGAACTCATCATCAACCTACAGGAATGCGCCAGCGATGATGATAATAGTGACGATGAACTTGGATGTATTCCTTTCGAATAATAAAAAGAATTAATTAACAGCTTTGGTTTAAATTAAATAAAATCCATTAATTTGAATTTACTAAGATTTTCATAGATTGTTTTAAATTTATAATCGATTCATCCATCCAAATAACTTAAAAAAAAAAGGAATTATATCGACAAAAATACGGATTGCATTGTAAGCGTGCGGCACTAGTGAGAACTGTCACAGAGATCATGCTATATTTGAAAGACTATAGGTATTGCAAAAGTCTATGGGTGGCAATAACACTTACCACCAGGTGTGCTGCTTGCTCGTTTACCACTATAAGAAAAAAGAAATATCATTATGTCAAACCTATTTCCAATAATTTAATTGTCATATTAGAATACATTCTGTATGATAGTTAAGTTATTTAGAATAGTTTAAGGATTACTTTAAAAATCATTCAAAATTGATATATTGATTAATTCGTCAACCGTGTAAAAGGTATTTTGATTGAGGCAGCATCTGAAGTTATTTTTGAAAGCTGATGGCGTAACCAGCTGATGTAACAGTCGTGGGTAGTTTACTATGTATTTGAGAGCCCATAATACCGTGCCAATTTACTAGATTTTGACAGACGATGTGGCAGTGCTGCGAGCTTGTTAGCCTGTCGAGTGTTATAGTTATATTTGTCTTCCGACCTTTCATAAGCATTTAAGTTCTCCCATATGTACATAATGATCTGGAATAATACATAGGATTGTTAATATTCCTAGTGAAACAAGGAACGGTTTCATCGATATTTTTTGGTATTATAGGAATTCATGTCATAGTTAATGATTGATTTTATTAATAAAACGGCATACTACTTAATTTTTTTTTCTCGGGTGTCTGGACCGGGGAATCAGTCCGTCAACCGAGACCGAGACTGACCGCGTGAGGAAAGACCGACGTCCTCCCCGAGGGGGGGGACGTCGGTCAAGAAGAGGGTACCCCTCAGGGGGTATTCCGTCGGGCCGGCCACTGATGTCAAGTTCACGCTACTCCGGTGGTCGGTCCAACGACGAAGGCGAGGTGTCACGGGTGGGTTGCGGTTGTGCGTGCTTACGCCCCTCTGTTGCGTCGGACGGAGTGGTGCAAGGAGTGCGCTGACCGTAGCCCACCCTAAAAAAAAACTACTTAATTTTAATTTTAAAATTTATGCGACTGATGAGAGACGATTGCATGTAGCGGAGATGCGAATGTTGAGATGAGGTGACGAGAATGGATAAGATAAGGAATGAGCGTATAAGAGAATGTTTGAAACTAGCGCCAGTGACGTATAAGTTAAGGAGTGAACGTTTGACCTGGTATGAACGACGATGATAGACGGGATGCAAGTAATGTTGCGAGGAAGGTTTTAAGTATGAATGTTGAAGGCTTTAGGGGTAAAGGGAGACCAAAGAAAAGATAGATGGAATGCGTGAAGCATGATATGGATAGATAGGGAGTGAGTACAGAGATGACGTCTGATAGCGCTGTATGGAAAAAGAGGACATATTGCGTCGATCCCAAGTATTATAGTTGAGATAAGAGCAAGAGAATGATGATGTATATTATATACCTACTAACTTATGATGTAAGCAATAAATTGCGCTTAGTTGAAAGGCAACCAATAAGTTACAAATAATGCTGAAATACTAATTTATAATATTTAAAACAATATATAAAATGTAATATAGCTCCTTAATGTTTGCTTTAGAAAATAATTTAAAGAAGACAATTGATATCATTTTCTAGGTGGCTAACTCTCAAAATATAATCTAAAAATTAATATTAATGTACATAAACTTATTACAAAGCAGCTTCTAAACTTTAGCCATGGAAGATACCCGACAAAACCGTTATGGAATCTGCTCTCTCAATATTGATCCAATTACAAAGCTAAAAGCTTCGGTTGATATCATCTTACAACTAATGCTTCAATTACGTGACGAGATATTTAAAATAAATAACAGCAAACTGATCTAAATTATTGAGATTTAAAATTATAACATGTCTTGATTGCTTTGATCTGCGAGCGATAAATGTTTGCCACACATGGGATATGAACCCACATGTATTGGCAATCCGTTCCAATCGTCTTCAAGTTAACATAGGCATTAATACATATAGGATTTCCTTTTATATAAAATATAACATCCATATCATTTGAGAAATAAATCTCTGTCACGGGTGCCTCCACCTATACAAATTAATAAACAAAATGTCACTCAAACTCGGAAGCATAATTTGCTACAAGAGATACTTGATCGCATAAATAATTGTCCTATGTAGGATTCATGATACTCTTATAAGTCTATACACATAGGGCAATTAGGTGATTGCCCTATGTAAGGATCATGATACTCTATATAGAATATAGATTATGCTGATTCTTCGTACCTATCTCTTAAGCCAAATAGGATTACGTTGTAAAAGGCAAACTTCTCGTTGTTTGTCTCTTTTTAATATAACTTATTCAAACACTTTATATGGACAAAATGTATTTATAAAACGTGCTTGTAGCTGTTACAATATTAAGTATAACAACATAGATATTTTTAATTAAACTCTTAGTACTTTTAGATCTCAACTTACCAAATTTGCGGCATAACTTGTAATTTCATGTATTTCTTTACCTACTTCTTTACTTTTCCTTTTATTTTATATAACATCTAATAAACTCTTAATTACTAATCTCTTAATTAATATTAGAAACTTCATTAGTGACAGTGTTAATTATTTTAATATTTTTTCTTATTGTAATAAGGTTATAATACTGTATGTTTCTTTGATGCAGTTGGGCTTTCGGTTCTCTCGCTCATCGAACGAAACGCTATAGCACATTGCCATTACTCAGACGTCGATCTTCTGCGAGAGTGTGGTACTACTCCGAACGAACCAGCCTGCGGCTGTAGACAAAGAAGTGTCAACAGCGTGGTCCTACCACTAACAATTATTTAGAATTTTAGACCAATATGCTACCTATGTTGTAACCCATGGAAAAGCATAAAATGTTCTGCCTAAGTCAATTACCAATTGCATAATTGAAAGAGATTTTAACTAATATTATGACGTCAAAAACAATCATATTATACTCGTATAATACATATTGCAAAGGGATAATTGCATAATTTCCCGATGAGGGAGAGATGTCTATGCTCTATGGCCATAATTACCACACTTGGCGGATGTATCTTACATTGGTGTTTGCGATTTGTGTTATAAGTTGCCCAAAAGAGCCCTATCTCCGTCACGTCACTGGTGTTCCCTTAACTGGCTTTTAAATCACCCACGTAAGGTGTAACACATTGTACTCTGAGAGATGAATTGACTTATAATAATATACAGACCATTTTTTTTTTTGAGGTGTGGACTACTGTCGGCGCACTCCTCGCACCACTCCATCCGGGGTGACAGAGGGGCGTAAGCGTGCACACCCGTAACCCACCCGTGACGTCGCCTTCGTCGTTGGGCCGACCACCGGAGCAGAGTGACTTGACGTCAGTGGTCGGCCCGACGGAATACCCCTGAGGAGTACCCTCTCCTCGACCGACATCCCCCCTCGGGTAGGATGTCGGTCTTTCCTCACGCGGTCGGCCTCTCGGCGGGTGACGGAGTAATTCCCCGATCCATTCACCCGCGGCATCAGGCGCAGGTAATCGCGCCTGCGCCGCCCCAGTTGCCGGCGGTGGCTCGCGCCGAGGAAACGCTCCTCGCGCACGCGCTCCGCCACCTCCTTCCGCGAGACTATTGCCTCGCAGAAGGTTGCGACCGCGTCCCAGTTCCTGACGCTGTCGAGCATCGCCCTGGCGATGGTCGGCAGCGTCAGGTCGGCACCGATGATTGCGACGAGTTCACGACGCTGCTCTGAACAAGCGGCACAAACCTCAAGCGTATGCTGCGCCGTGTCTTCGTCGCAATCGCAGTGGTGGCAGGACGGTGTACTCTCCCTCCTGACGACCTTGGCAGGTATTTGGCGAAGCATCTATGCCCCGTCAAAACCTGCACCAGTCGGAAGGAGAGCACCCCGTGCCGCCGTTCCAACCATTGCATCAGCACCGGCCGGAAGGCCTCTACGGTCCGCACACCGAACCGAGGCCTCTCCAGCCGGACTGCCCAACGGGCAATGACATCTAGGCGGGCGTCAACGCGCCAGGCGGTGAGTTCCCTCAAAGAGACCACACCGCCCTCCACGCGCACCCCCGACACCCGCCGATACAAATCGGTGAGCATTTCCGCCTCCAGGTCCCACGGGGGACTCCCGGCCAACAGGCACGCTGCCTCCGTCGCCACCATGCGGTACCCGCGTACAGCCCTGACCGCCATGGCCCTCTGTGGTCGCCACAGAAGAGCCCTGAGTCGGACGGTCAGGGACACCGCCTACACCGGTGCACCGTACAGGGCCATCGACCGGACGACCCCCGTGTACAGCTGTCGGTACGTAGCGCTCGGTCCGCCCACATTCGGCATAAGCCATGAAAGGGCGGACGCCACGCCGACGAGCCGCGGAGCGAGCCTGCGGAAATGCTCCCGAAACCACCAATGCCCGTCGAGCACCAGGCCCAAATACCTCATATGGGCCCGGATGCTGATGTCAACCGAATTGACGGTGATCGAAACGCCGATGGGAGGGCCCATGCGGGGCCCATGGAACAAGAGGGCCTCCGTCTTGACCAGGGCCACCCTCAACCCCAGCGCCTCGATCCGCCTGACGATCTCATAATATGCAGACCAAAGAGATTGTAATAATGTTCCTTTGAGTTTACTTCCTTCGCAATAATGTAAAATGGTTGCATTTCGTAATGGAAAAAAAAGAAAGGGGAACCAATGATATAATAAGAATATTTTTATTCTATGAAAAACACTTTTGTTAATAACTTAAAGTTAACGTTTTGTGCATAATATTCACTTCATACATCGTTATTTTGTAACGAGAGAGGTTTATGCTCATAATTTGTCTTAAGCCGACGGTAAGTCGTAAGTTACATTTACCGTTAAGATGCTCGGTCACGTACATTCGAAGTATTTGCATATCTGGTAACGTGGCATTACATGTCTCCACAAGAATGAATTATAAGTTCCTTGAATTTTTGCATCCTTATTCTTCATAATTACTTTTCACCTTGTGGTGACGAATTAAGAATATAGTTGTTGCAAAAAAATAGTTGCTCATGGGAGTCGTAAAAAATGGCTGAAGGTTCAATAAAAGATTGGGCAGAAGTGTTTCCCAGGCAAACGTATACAGGCTTATTGCAAATTGCCAAAACGTTTGTCAAATGTAGCAATCATGTCAAAAAGTCACCAAAAGATGACTTCACTATGTGGCATAATATGGCAGGCCTACGTCCAGCAGCAGACAGCATAAGGTTGAATAATGAACTAGGAACGTTCATTAATCACGTGATCTTTTTTTTTTAGCTTTTTTAAACCACCCTCCCCCTTGGTGATACGTGGTGAGGTTTAAGACTATGACCCCCTTCTCCCACCAACATCACGTGAATTTTTAGTACCTACAAAGAAGTAGCCCACAGCTCATTATATTCTTGGTTTTTTGCTTTTTTATGCTTCGCAAAAAGGTCTTAACGCAACTCACCTACTTTAAACGACGTTTCAACAGATTTTCAGTCTAGAATTTTCAGCGTTTGGCAAAAAAATAAATACACGTGATATCTTACTACAACCCCCCTCCCCCTGGTGATATTTTGTGATTTTTGTCAAACACCTCCTCCCCCTCCCCTTCAAATCTCACGTGATTAATGGGCGGCCCTTAGCTGTCAAACTATTATAACTTGCTAGTAGTAGCATAAACTAATTTAAATTTTGTCGTAGTTCTCTCAGTGCAATATGAGTAAGAACACATTATTCCATTTTCGTAAGCATTACCATCATTCTCCTGCTCTTATCCCAATTACTTGGGGTTGACATAATATGTACTCATATATATTGCAAAAGTTTATTGGCAATAGTTTTATGGCCGGCCGCTTGCCTGACACCAACCTTCCTTGGGAATGTAATTGTTGACCAAAGGGCATCAGATGGAGTTGGTCCATGTCAATATGAAGTTCTTAGTCATCGTTTACGATATCCATGATCAAAGTAAGGGTTGGTAGTATTAGTAGTCGCTACCACCTAGCAACTCCCATACTACTTGTACTTTTACTTTTTTACTTTACTTGTATACCAAAAATTAACCCTACGGAAACCCGTCAAGTTAATGAGCGTTTAGATATTGCCACATATATGGTCTAAGAACGGATGATACGAAAGAGTGAACGGCTGACACGATATGGACATGTGATGAGGCGGGATGAAAGTAATATGAAATGAAAGAAAGTATTATTGTGGTAGGACCACGCTGTGGACAGTTCTCTGTCTACAGCCGCGGGCCGGTCCGTCCGGGGTAGTACCACACTCTCGCAGAAGATCGACGTCTGAGTAATAGCAATGTGCTATTGCGCTTCGTTCGGTGAGCGAGAGAGCCGGAAGCCTAACCGGGGTGGGTTCAGGGTTGTATTGGTAGGCAGCGGCCTAGCTATACCATTGGCAAAGGTCCATGGGCGGCAGTGACACTTACCATCAGGTGTGCTGTCTGCTCGTTTGCCGCCATAAGCAATAAAAAAAAAAAAAATAAAAAAAAAAATATTGTGAGGAAAGTTTTAAGTATGAATGTTGAAGGCGTTTAGGGGTAAAGGAAGACCGACATGGGTAGTCTGGGAGTGACTACAGAGATATCGTCTCATAGAAGTTTATTGAAGAAGATGCTAATTTGCATCGATCCCAAGTGATTGGGATTAGAGCAGGATGATGGTGATGATGATGATATGGTCCATGAATATGATGAAAAGGGTTCCAAAATATATATATTTTATTATAATCTCGCTTATTTTAAGTTTTTCAATAGATCCTTAGTTCAAACTCATAAATTTATAATCGCCAAACGGTGTTCAACTTTTCCCCCTTGAAATATGTTTCTCTGTGTATTCATGTTCAAAAATCATTTCCAGCCCAAAGATTTTATTGATGCCCAAAGTGTACATATCCTTAAAAAAAAGTTTATTATGCGTAAAAGGTCACTGCTGACTCTTAAATTGTTGACAATCTTACAAAAGAGTTAATGACAACAAATAAAATTTTTATGGAGGAAATGAGATTGCGAAAGTTGTAAAAATTGTCCGACCGAAAATATTTATTTAAGGCTGAAATAATTTACAAATTTCTCTGCCAGCTGTCTTTAACTTTGATAATAATTAATTATTTTCTCGCTGTCATATAACTTTGCGGCCAATTTTCCAAGACCACGTAAGCGTTCATTAGGATAGTACCAGTATTGCGTTCAGCACCAAATAATATGGTATTAATCTATAAAAATCCGATTACGAGCGAAAAATGATTGTTATAAATGGGATTCAAACCCACACCTATTGGAAATCCATCCCAATCGTGCTGCCACCTACACCACCGTGAACCATTGTAGGACACTCAAGTCGTATCGTATTATATTTATGTCTTTAAGGAGACGTGTGCCATCTACCCGACAATGATTCGAACCCTCACCTATTGTGAGGGTTCGAATCCCACTTGTGACAATCGTTTTTCGCTCGTAATCGGGTTTTTATAAATAATCAAGCATATTAAATGCTAAATTACAGTAATTTGAATGGTATTAATCTAATTGGTTTGTTATTCAATTTCATCTCAATGTTTAGATTGCTCATCTCTTCGGGCATCGCTATTTTTTTCTCACAGAGACGTCTCTGGTTGATTACTTTTACTAATTAAATTCTTTCTATACTTATATACCTAATACTACTTTTCTTCTCGGTAATTCATTCAGGTACCTATTTCCGTCTACGTCCCGGTAGTACTGTTATTATTATACTATGTGACATTCATCATGTGAATACTAGGAATAAGGATATTCTAGTCATCTGTCCTACTCGCCTACAAAAAATTTGTAGGTCTTTCATGGGACAATGTATACGCTTTTACAATAAACTTATCTAAGGATATCTGAGATATGCCAATGAATAAATTTAAAAAGGTTACCAAAAATAGACTATGCCGAAAATCATATTACAGCATTTCGGATTATTTCAATGATAATACGGAATGGTTATGAGCAGCTCCTCTCTCAGCAATTGCTTTATATAATTTTAACTCTCACAGCGTTTTGACGCTGATCTTCACTGTCGTCTGAACTCTGTATTTTATTGTATTGTCATAGTTGTACAGTGTAGCATGTTTTGCCTAACGAGTTATGTGTTTATTTACCTAAGCTATCTGTTTGTAATTTATAGATTATCGTGTATATAACTTTTGCATGGTGTATATAACTTTTAAAAAATGAATCCTTATTCGAAGGACATCTCAATTGAGCTAATACGAATTAAACATTTATCCAATCATTTTGATGCAAATATATAATTAAAAAAATGACGAGCCCACTGAATTTCTTGCCGAATCTTCTCAGTTTGTGGCCGCTTTCCGATCTGGTAATAGATTAATTTAGATTAATTTGAAATAATGATGTAAAATTGATAATATGCAAGTGCCCCTATGGGGCTAATGCATAATAAATGATTTGATTTGATATGACATTTTTGTGGGAATCTTTTGCTTCTCATTTGGTGTGTTACATCTATAGAACATAAGGCTTCTTAAACTTGTCTACTTTCATATTTATCTACGTGGTATATAAAAATAGTAAAAAAAGTTTTATCGGTTATCGAATATACATCATCACGATTCAAGCTTTTGCCATACACTGCTGGCCATAGGCGTCCCTCATACATCGCCACAAAGTGCGGTTCTGTGTCGCCCGCATCCAACGACTTACAGCAACTTTCAACAAGGCGTCGGTTCACCAAGTCGTTGGTAGAAGGTATCCTACACGACTTCATCCAATAAGTGGTCGCCATCCGAGAATCTATCTTCATCAACAAAATTTAAAGGATTATAAATAAACAATAACGAAAACCTCATGCTACATAAAATTATTAAAAAAACAGCCTGAATACTATTTAGTCTCTTTGAAATGCAAAACTTATTTAATGAGCGAGCGGAAGAAACGAGTTACAATTGCGGTTTGCTTCGCTCTCTACTTTTCTGCTTTGCGGCATTTATTTTTACGTAATTCACGGCACCTATACAAATTGAAACATAATAATTTAATGATGTTATTTGGATTTTTACAGAAACTTTACTATTATTTTTCATTCTGTAACAAAGGCGCAATTGAATTGTCAATTGAAATGCCGTATAAGATTATTGCCTTAAATTAGTAGATACGGTCATTGGTGAAATTATTTTCTTACGTATTCCTCGGGTATTCTTTTTTTTATTTTTACTATTAAGTACAATTCTTCCATGAAAATAAAACACACATATAAAGATCAACTAAAGATAATACTACTTTATCATGCAATATGTACTAAAAACGAAATTGTATTATAATTTCAGCTGATACTTCTTCACAATGGGAGAGAATTTGAACTAATTGATACATTAGTCACACGGTTTGTTTTCTTTTCTTGCAGTGATATTATCTGCTCATATCTTTACATTATCCCTTACATATACTCGTACTTATCACTTACGAAACTCAGGCAAGAAGAAGCTCACACGAAAGGAAGGTTTTGTGCCCATTGAATTCCTACTCCGTTATCACAAAAATCATGAATTATCATCCTACTCTTATTTTCATTACTTGGAGTTGACACAATATGTATTCATCGTAAATATTGTAAATAGTTTTGGTAATAGTTTTATAATTGGCATCATGCTTGACGACATCCCTCCTTGGAAAATGTTGATGAGACGGCTGCAGATTGAGTTGGCCCAGGTAATGTAAGCTTGCCACCGAAGACAGGGACCGGGTATCGGTGGCCCGCTCGCACAGCGTTGAGAGGTACATTGTAGTGCGGGTCAATGGGGTCGCGCTCCGTTCCTTCTATCGCCCTGGAAGGACGGATGGACGGATCAAACGGGGTGAGCCAATAACACAGCCCATCGCCAATAGCCAATAACACAGCCCAAAACAGGTATGGTAAGGTCGTATAAACGTGGACGAATTATAATAATAATAAAACAATTAACATTTTTTTTGTTAAATATTTTAAAAAGCTCTCAGCTCTTACAATTCAAGTACTAACTATACCCCACCACTACCTGACGTGCAAATATTCATGTAAATCGTTGAAGATTTTAATAATAATAAAATAATGTATCTAGAGTAGTCCCACAACTATTTTGCTATAATTTAAATTATTTTTTATAATTTAAGCCTAGCATAAAACGTACAGGATACTTTATATATTGATAACTTGTGCACCTTCACACTATCTGGAATCAAGCTGCCATTCGAGACATCTATGATCGTATAGTATAAAAAAAAGGAATAGCACCAAATACGGACAACAATGATTTCTGACGTTTACGGGTGTAATACACGAATGAAATAAAACAATTTTTACGGATTTTATCTATTTCTTAATTCCCAGGCCCTTTTTTTTGGCAGGCCAGGTCTGAAACACGCCGTCCGTTCCGTCCGGGGCGACGGAAGGGCGACGCGTGGCCCCATAACCCACCTGATTCCCTCCCAATCGCCATTTGGCCGATCACTGGTACCGCTTCTTTAACATCCGTGGCTAGCCCGGCAAATTACTCTTTCGGGTACTGCATTCATAGACTAGATAGGTCTTCTGTGACCTTAAATATTGGGCAAGTAAACATTAAATACAAACGTTAAAATTCGTCAAAATACTTTTATTACATGAATACGAATAGTGTTTTTAGAAGCACAGTAGCGAACACGACTAGAATCAAATAATACAATCTTATATGGCTATATTATTGTGGGTAATCCAAACATTCATAAGAATTTATTTATAAGCTCAGATATAAATGTAAGACTCTTGAGAGTAGAAATATAATTTATCAACATACTCTGTTTTTCTTTGGAAAAATAATAATGCTATTGGGATTAACCCTACTCACGATATTTCCTTGATTTATATCCGTTGTGGCGATATTAGGCATTTCTCAAGATTTGTTGTACTTATTTTCGGATTTATGAGTATAACTAATACTAATACACTCGTACGGAATGTAAGGGTTCGGTTACCACCAAGGAATAATAGCTGCTTTTTACGCTTGCTGAAGTTTACTGAATGCCGTATCGGTTTAACGATTACAATGGTCCAATGTTTGCGTTCTATAGGCTGTTGGCAAATTACTCTTTTAAAACTATATACTACTAAATCATGGCAAGTATCTACCCATACCTTAGCCAACTTCCGCGTGGGACTTGGAGGCAGAGATGCTCGCCGGACTTTACCGCCGGGTGTAGGCCAAGCTGGTGGAGTTCCACAACAGTCCACAACTACACAACCACAAACAGTCCCGCGATTTGGCCGCGAGGAGGGAGAGGACACCGTCTTGTCAACGCTGCAATTGCGACAAGAGCACGACGTATCACATGCTCGAGGTCTGTATGACCTGAGCAGAGCAGCGCCGAGAACTCGTCGCAATCATCGGTGCCTCGCTGACACATTCCGCTGTCGGCGAATTGGATGACGCTGACGCAAGTACCTGTACCTGACGCCGCCGTCACCGAGGTCGTGGATGGATGGACCAGTGATTAGTCCGCCACCCGCAAAGAGGTCGACCGCGTGAGGGCGATGGCCCGGCAACACTGTAGTTTTTTGTCGGGGCATCGACGGAGGCAATACCCCAAAGAGTTATCCGCTGGGCTGGCTACGGATCTCAAGGGTGGATTATGAGGCCGCACACCATCTTTCTATCTGGATATAATGGGTCCCGCCCATAATGGAATGGGCCGGATGTGTCCAAACCACAGCCTAACAAAAGAAAAAGAAAGGTATCCAAGCTATCTACACTTTATTTATTACAAAACCGTAAGGGGTTAACTATAGGTTAACTTTAGAAGACTTGAATAACAATAAAATTCTAACCTATTACATTTTTTATTCCAATTTTAAAAGATCTATGTTCCTCCGTCAAACTGTATTTCGCAATTATTACGTCCAAAGCTCAGGAAACAACTTGCAACTTTTAATTCAAACACATGATGAGTTTGGTTCGATGGCGCTCTAGGCCTTATGCTTACCCGCGAGGGTAGACCGCTGGGTGGGCCATCGATGACAAAGACTGAGTTCCAGTGGCCCATCCGCATGTCGAGGAGAAGAATATTGCGGAGCAGGTCTATGGGGTCGTGTGCCGCTTTATCTGTCGCCCCGGACGGATTTAGCGGGGTGTGACCGGACCATTGCCCGACGCAAAAAAAAGGGCCGAAGTTATGCGTGCGACGTTCTTTTTGTCGCTCCTGACGGACTACACCATAGTCCGCCGCCAAAAAATAACCGAGTTAATATAGCGCCTTTCTATATATATTAATACCTTAATGAAAACATTTTTAGTACCAATTTGTTAGATATTTTAAAGTTTAGTACGTACATAATTAAAATAAAAGAATTTTACCATTTCAGTTTTGTTATTTTAGGCTTGTAAAAGGATCCTAGCCCAGGCATCGGGTGATCGGACTGGGGATTAGTCCAGTCCAGACCGCGTGAGGACGATGGCAGATTGTGGAGTGGATATATGGGGTCGCGCGCCGTCTCTTCTGTCGTCCCGGACGAATCTGGCGGAGTGTGACAAGACCATAGCCCGCCGCAAAAAAAAAAAAACAACAGGCAGTCATGGGGACTGCCGATAGAAGGGAAAACTATTAACTTAAAACTAATTGAAATAATAATAATTTTCTAATTTTTATATAAAAATAAAAAATATTATCGAACATCTAGGAATCGGTTTATCACGCTAGTAAGATAACCTTTAAACCACAATGATACTCATTTCATGACATAAAGGTTAAATATTAAAAATACAATTAAAAATAAATAATGCCATACTTTTAAATGCAAATATTGATATGAATATTGAAAATATTTAAAAATAAATTCTTTATTTTCATTATTCATTTATCTATATAAAACATTAAAATGTTCAATACTCACTTTTATATTGAACAGTAATCCTTTAATTAAACGATTACAATAACATCCAAACTATAAAACCACTTAAATAAAAGCGCTGAACTTTCCACGTTGCCAATTTAACCTTACTTGTACAACACGGTCCACTTACGAATATAAATGTACTGCTATTATAGCATGTTGGTGACGTGAACTTATGAAATTATACCCATCCAAACGTCCAACGCGCACATGATACAGTCAGAGATATTTAACGTATTAGTGTATACGTGTACACAGGCCACTGCGCGTGCGCCAGTCTGACTACTCATAGCTATAGATATACTATTAGCATGTCGGTGACGCGAACTTATAAGTTTTTCCCCTCCAAAAACGCTCAACGCGCCTAAAGAAGTTTTCATATAGCTATAGATATACTATTAGCATTAGCATGTCGGTGACGCAAACCTATAAGTTTTCCCCCTCCAAAAACGCTCAAGGCGCCTAAAGAAGTTTTCACATAGCTATAGATATACTATTAGCATTAGCATGTCGGTGACGCGAACCTATAAGTTTTTCCTCTCCAAAAACGCTCAACGCGCCTAAAGAAGTTTTCACTTCAAAAAGGCGTGTAAAGAGAAGAGAGAGGAAAGAGAAGCAAAAAATAGAACATTGAAATTATATTTATAGCTGTATTTATCTTTGTTTTTGAGGAACATTTCATTTGATGGATTAAAACAGTTTTCCAGATAGCTTGACATTTTACTCTAAAGTGGCTTACGTGCTAGGTCTCCAGGTCTGGGTTGGTATACGTATTGGTTTAAAGTTTTCTTCTGTGTTTTTTTTGTACTACGGTAACCGCTCCTTTTTTTTGGACATCTATAGTTTCGGTATCGGTTACTGACTATGGTCCAAGTACCCCATAAGACAGCCCTCTCATATATAGGTACTATCTGGATCAAGGCGGATAGACCCAGCCTACTGGTAAAATTCATAATAGTATAACTAGAAGAGATAAAGAAATAAAACTTAACTAAAAACAGTAATAAAAGTTAATTAAAAACAGTAATAAAACTTAATTAAAAACAGTAATACAACTTAACTAAAAACAGTAATAAAAGTTAACTAAAACAGTAATAAAACTTAAGTAAAAACCACAGTAATAAATTTTAACTAAATACAGTAATAAAACTTAACTAAAAACAATAATAAAACTTAACTAAAAACAACAGTAATAAAACTTATCTAAAAACAGTAATAAAACTTAACATATTACGATGCGTTGCGATTCTTGAGATTTCGTCTATCCACCTAGTGTGGAGTTGGGAGGTCGTCCTACGCTGCGTCGTTCGATTCGTGATCGGCCACTCGAACCTTTCGTGATTTTTATTTTAAGATATCATCATCATTCTCCTACTCTTATCCCAATTACTTGGGGTCGATACAATATGTACTCTTCTTTCATAGTACGAGTACATATTGTAAAAGTTATTGGCAATAGTTTTATGACCGGCCGCCTGCCAGACGTCAACCCTCCTTGGGAATATAAATGTTGACAAAACCATGTTGTTGGCATCAGACGGAGTTGGCCCAGGTCATTAGAGTCTCTTAGTCGTCTTCTACGACATCCACGGGCAAAGTATGGGTTGGTAGTATTCGTAGCTGCTACCACACAGCTTCATTTTATAATATGTCCAAATACCTCTAATTAAAAACAAGAATCATGCCTAATAATGGGACATATGTAGGCTAAAAAGAAGAGGAATTTCTGAAATTAAATGTATATTATTTTTTAATTTCTAAGACCTAACGACATCCGCCAGTTCCTCGCCTTTTTATTTGAAAATTTATTCTCTTTCAAGAGATTTTTATGGCACTCAACAACTCAAATGGAAATCATACAATTGCCGTACTTCCTTTGATTAGGGCTAGTTAACACCAAACACGAATTTCAGTTCATTGTATAGGTACTTGCTTTAAGAGTACAAGTGGTTTTATCGTTAAATATTGCTATTTATTATTTACCCTTTCTTGTGTAAACGAATTTTATTGATAAAAATAATTTCTTCAAATGTTTACTACGTCTTTATAACGTAGGTTTATAATAAGTAAAAAAGGGTTGTGAAATATTTTTATGTTGTACTTGAAATTTATATTATATCGTGGTTCGTAGAGCTAATTCATACTAACATGTACTATTTTTTATAAAAAAATCAGTAAAGAAATAATAATAATAGACAAACCCGTCGAGTTTATTGTTGAATCTTCTCATTAGCAGTTACGTTTCGATCCGATAGTAGTTTATTGGAGTCATTTAAAATTATAAAGTTGAGAATATGTAAGCCCCTTGCAAAGTTTATACATTATACATAAATTTGATTTAAAAAATCAATTAAAATACTGTTAATGTTTTTAAAGTTATCAACTGCTGACTCATTAACTGATCTGTCAATGTTCTGTTAATATATCGGCAATCTTTCACAACCTTTAATCTCATTCATTCATTCTACATATTATGAGAATCTCAAAAAAAAAAAATAGATTTTTAAATATTTCTTTTATACAAACAAACCTTGTCCTGACAATAATGAAACTAAAAAGGAAAGAATTATCCAACTTGGCGCACTCGTTCAGAAATTATGCGTGTACATACATTTCAATTATTATTTTTTATTTATATAGATTAGTATATTCGTGTTTTAGACAATTTGCCTATTATCGTCTGGTGGATATACACCAAACTTAGATAAGGTCTTTACTATGATAGCAAGAAGAACGCATGCAGTCTTATGTTACATTTATGCGGCTAACTTAGCTGTTTTATCTAAGCTAATAAAACGTTAAAGAATTAAAACTAACCTTCAGAACGTCGGAATAAAGTAGCCGGTTTCTTAGTGCAATTTAAAGAGTGTGCACGTTAATATATCACTTAATTCCTCGAAAAGCAAGTCATTTAACAACTAGACGAGTCTCATGCTACTATATATTGCATATATTATGAGACTTGGCATATTGTAGAGTTTGTAAAGTTTTTCATCTTAGGGAACGTACGTGACCCAATTTTATAATATCAAATTATCAAAGTGGCCAAAATCTAACTCTCTCGCCTGCCTTGCCCAGCCGCGGTATTTTTGAAGTACCCCTACTCACTAAACATATCATATAGTTTGGGCATATCCGCTTACGTTTAGTGGTTTAGCAATGGAGTGGTATAATATGCCAGCATCGAATATTCCAAATATTACAACGTAGACGCCTTTGAGCTTACCATTTCGATTTATGTTACTTCTTTGTCTAATCAGATTGTGAATTAAAAATAAAATGCATTTGGCAATAAATATTATAATTATGTATTTTCTATTTACTCTGGATATTCTGATTGGGAAGATATTCGATCCTTTGGCGGGTTTACATGGGGACTTGGGTTCAACACGCAGAGGCTTTTATAGAAATTTAATGTAAAAATACTATGAATTGTATAAAATTTGAAACCCAAACAGTTGCCACAGACACATAAGCCATACAGTAAGTAGAGGGTAACATTGGTGCTAGTGGCTGAGAGTATCAAGCGGTGTGGCAGCGTTTTCCCTATTGCAAGTCCCTGATAAACAGTCGCCTTATGCCACCCTAGCCGAGGCTGCGGGTGACTGGACCGGGGAATTAGTCCGTCACCCGCCGAGAGGCTGACCGCGAGGAAAAGACCGACGTCCTCCCCGAGGGAGAAGATGTCGCTCAAGAAGGGGGTACCCCTCGGGGGGTATTCCGTCGGGGCGGCCACTGACGACAAGTTCACGCTGCTCTGGTGGCCGGTCCAACGACGAAGGCGAGGTTCACGGGTGGGTTATGGGTGAGCTGTGCTTACGCCCCTCTGTCGCCCCGGACAGAGTGGTGCGAGGAGCGAAACGACCGTAGCCCAACGCTAAAAAAAAAAAAGTCCCTGATAAACAGAGACCTGCATTGGTTTCCCTGTAATTATGACCTTGAAAATAACAAACTGCTTAAGACAAGCCACAGTTGAGAGTCCTCCGGGCACTCTCCGGTTTCCTCTCCAGCCAGCCAATGAAGGCTAGCTGCAAATGCGGCCTTGATCGGCTCCTATAAATAATTTGATAGCTTTTTGTTATATGAAGTTAACTTATTTAGCCATGTAATGTTCCGCCGAGTTTTGTAATAGCCTTATAGTAAGATTTAATAATGGTAGGACCACGCTGTGGACAGTTCTCTGTCAATAGTCGCGGGCCGGTCCGTTCGGGATAGTACCACACTCTCGCAGAAGATCGACGTCTGAGTAATGGCGATGTGCTATTGCGCTTCATTCGGTGGGTTCCGGGAGTCCAACTGGGGAGCTCCATGGGCGGCAGTGACACTTACCATCAGGTGTGCTGTCTGCTCGTCTGCCACCATAAGTAGTAAAAAAAAGATAAAGACTGGCCCAGAGGATTAGGTTTATTATTATTCTATCAAATTTTCATTTTCTGGAAGGTAGTTATTGTTCAAGCTCTAGTTGTGACCAATACCTTCCTATCTTTTTTTTTTGTCCCAGGCTATGGTCCGGGCATTTATCTATGAAACTTGATGATAAGTTTTTTTAGATAATATGAAAGATACCGTTTATAGTCAGTCATATAAGCCAGGATGGGTAAAATATTCAGTGCGGCCACTACTATTTTATTCATACGACCATCTGTTGTCTCGCTTTGTTGCTTCAATATTAAATTGTGTTCGGGATTCACTGGAGGCGGGATGAAAATGTGAATTCTAGCTATGTTGACTTAATATTTTTGATGTTTACATAAATGTTAAAACATTTATGTAAACATCAAAATAATAAATGATAAATTATTTATGTAAAATTATATTAATGTTAACATCTATGTAAACATTTATGTAAACATCTTTATAGGTGTATATAATTATTTATTATATATTTATTATGTATTTACGTATATGACTTAACCACGATGGACAAATTTTGATTTTTTTTTTGTAGTATATTCAGGCGGAATTAAGTAGAACGGTAGTGATTTAAAAAATCGTGTTTATGTTTTTTTTTAATATTTGCACAGAACAGCGTCAGTTAGGTCAACTGGTTTGATACAAAATTAATCCAAAAGATTTTCTTAGCGTTCTTAAATTCGATAAATCCATAAATGTGACGTTATTTCATGAAGAGCACATATAAAATATTGCCAACTAAAAGTCTTGCTTAGTAAATAAATAAGACTGTATGTCGATCATAAGATAATATTTTTTATAAATCAAATTATATTATTCTATGTTATGTATCTAGTATGTTAACGGAGTAACAATTATTTCTTTCTTTTGAATATCATATGAATATATTGGGGATTGTAAATAAATGATATTATTGCAAGAGAAGGAAAGCTTGAGATAAAATACTCCGTCAATTTGATAAAGGGTATTTAAACCAATTTGAGCCAGTAGTAGTAGTTTTCATCTATTAACATGTTGTCTTCGTAATAACTTATTCGGGGACGAAGTCGCGGGCAAAGGCTAGTCATCATCATCATCTCAGCTCATATTTCCCACTATTGGGCTCGAAGCTCCGCCGTAATAGGAGGGAAATTGATCTACTATACCACGTTGGAGCGACGTGTTGGTATAGGGTTTTGTTTCGAGTTTTACGAGTACTTCTCTTGCATATATGTTATAAGAAATATACATACCTTAATCACCCACGGATAAAAGAGGTGGTGAATTGTATTCTTACTCCGTCACCACAAGCTTGTAATAAAATAAAAATAATTTGGAAAATCCAAAAGTGCACGCCTCATGAATTTTATATTATTTATCATTTACTTGCCAGAAATGAAAATAAAATTAAAGAAAATAATCCTTTTTTTTAAAAGCAAGCTGTTTATTAATTGTTAAGAAATGCAACACACTTTTATTTATAAAATTGGGACTGTGATAAAAACGGGAAGATTTAATAATTATGGTGTTAAAAATATATAATTATGTACGATATGGAATTATTTTGTTGTAGACAAAGAAGCTTAATTATCGTTAAAGGTTACAGTGAACTTATAACGTATAACGTTACAAGTGTTATATGTCTGAATAGAGTTAATTTATTTTTAACTTTTTAGTTTATTTTATAAGCAATAAAAGCTTGTTTTTAAAAAAATATTTTATTTTTAACTATTTATTTAGTATTTTTATTATTCGGGTTGTTCCTACAAATATAGGACAAAAACGGTTCATCACCCCAGAGGTCCATTGTTGAGGGAGAAGGGCTTCAGTATAACAGGGCTCGCCCTGGTACTCTGAGGCGTAACGTAAGCGATATGAAATGTTTATACACCCTCATACCATTCAGCCCTCGGCACATGCTTACTTTGGCATTGGGTCATCCATCTAATCAATCAGACATAATCCACATTCATAATAAGCGGAACGAACTATTTCCTCCAATTTGTTGGAGTTGCATATTCACGCCAACCAAGATACTCGTCAAGACGAACCAAACGAGCCCAAACTCGGTGGGGTTGCGTCTTTTAATTACGAAGTTCCTATAGCCAGCTTCTAGGTCCATCATCAGAACCTAGTTACCATATAGTATCAAAGTACTCCTCAAGACGAATCAAGCGAGCCCAAATTCGATGGGGTTTCGTTGTTTAATTACAGAGTTCCTATGGCCAGATGCCAAGTCCATTGTCAGACCCTGGTTACCATATAGTCACAAAGTACTCGTCAAGACGAATCAAACGAGCCCAAACTTGATGGGATTGCGCCGCTTAATCACGGAGTTCCTATGGACAGCTTCCAGGTCCATGATCAGACCCTCGATACCATATAGTTTCAAAGTACTTGTCAAGACGAATCAAATAAGCCCAATTTCGATGGGGTTGCGTTGTTTGATTACGGAGTTCCTATGGCCAGCTTCCAGGTCCATCATCAGCTCTATGTCACAAATTGCATTGTCATCTAATTTATACATGCATGCAAAATTTCAGCTCAATCGGAAACCGGAAAAGGGATCAAATTTAACTTGCAAGATTTGATTACAGACAACGGGACAGGTGAAACTAAATAAAAGCTTGTACATACTCGTAATGAATGAAAAGAAACTACTTTTGAAATTTCGTGCCATTCTCGACGTAGAGCTAAACATAGCTGTATAGGCTGAATGGGATTTATTTCCTTTGCCTGTCTGAATGGACGAACAAAAAATATATATATATATATATATATATGTAACCTGAATCTCGGAAACGGCTCCAACGATTTTCTTCAAATTTAGCATACAAGGGGTTCCGGGGGCCATTAATCGATCTAGCTAGGTTTCATTTATAGAAAATATTCTTTTGTCAGTTTTTTCGGCAACAAAAAATATAATTTTTCGTTGTAATAAAACTAATAGAATATGAAGGTTTTCAAATTTTGACACTGTCATTAAGATTAGACATTTAGCTCAGTTGGAAAATCAAGTAGTCTAATCCAAACAAACCGGAGCTCGGTTCGGATCCTTACTTTTTCTTATTTACTTTTTGGCATTATTTTTTATTATTTTATTAATTATTATCATTTGCCCGCGTTTTTGTATGCGTAGAAATCGATAATGTTTTAATAGGATTTTTGTTTGTTTTTCACGTTATTATTTATATTGTTATTTATAGATAATTATGTATAAATGTGTGTATTCTTATATAGTATAACAATCTTATCCGTGTGGTGACGGAGTAAGAATACAATTCCCCAATCCCTATCTTACCCGTGGGTGATCGTAAGAGACGACTAAGGGATATAAAATGCATATACCTAATACTATGCAAGAGAAGGAAAACTCAAAATAAAACCCTATACCAACACGTCTAACCGACACGGTATAGTAGGTTAACTTACCTCCTATTATGGAGGAGGTCTGAGCCCAACAGTGGGACGTATATGGGCTGTGATGATGATGATAACAATCTTTGTTATAGTGTA
This sequence comes from Lymantria monacha, assembly GCA_905163515.2. Classification (NCBI taxonomy): domain Eukaryota; kingdom Metazoa; phylum Arthropoda; class Insecta; order Lepidoptera; family Erebidae; genus Lymantria; species Lymantria monacha. Next base: position 15,229,388 of record LR991096.1, read on the forward strand.
GGGAAGGTTTAATAAACATAAAAATCAAATGAAATTTTGTTATATATTATGGACACCAGGCTTTTTCTTAGCAGGTCATGTTTTTAACACAACGCGCTCATTGCGACCGAGGCGGCGGAAGGGTAGTTAGTATGCGGCCCAATAACCCACCGTCTTTTCCATCGAAATTAAGCCGACGACTGGTACCGCTTCATTGACATCCCCGCCCACCCACGATCCTACACCTATTATAGTATTTCTTTGTAAACAATATCTTTTGTTTTCCTTTCGGATGCTAGAGTTACCAGGCTACTCTGTGAGCTTACTCTGAAGCATGTCACATACAACTGCCCATGGGAGAAGCAGCTTTCTCTCAAGTCTACTCCCGCTACCTTAAGAATATGACCTCGAGCTTTGTTTATGGTTATTGCGAAGCAGACTTTAATGGCAAACTGCACTCTCTGAAATTTGAAGGATTAATTTGCTGGTATTTGGAGAATCCTAGGAATAAATATAGACTCTGCTCAAGAACAAACGTTCAGTATAGTTGACCCGATTACATTGCAATGCAATGTTTTTTCTTGCAAACTGGTGGCATTGTATAATTTTGGCGCGCCAGCTCTCAATTTTAAGATGTGAGTTGGGAGACCGGGAGCCGTCAGAGTATTCAGGAACTCGACCGGTTGTCGGACTCGGGGTTTATAACTTATTCGAAAAATTTATTTTAATATTCGACCCCTTCGAATTATTTAAAATATTAGCGCACATAGGTAGGTCATATCGTCATGCGACCAATCTGATCAGCATTAACATCCTGTCTCCCTATCGTATCTTACTGATTGTTCCTAATATAACTCAGCCTCTCCGTCTCAATTTTTACAAATATGTTGATTAAACCCTGACTAAACAGTGAAAAAAAGATAGAAAATGACCATCTCTCTTTACTAATCATTATGCGGTAAAAATACCCTCGCCAGAGTAAAATTAAAATGGGTAATATATCTTAAGAGCGATGGATTTCAGTTATACGATGCAATGTGTTATCATGGCTCTCAATTACAATATTCGGCTTAGAAAATTGCTGTCAAACAATTTAAAATTTCAAACTCTACGTTCCTATGACGCCGTGTCCTAAAAGTGACCTCTTTATAGCTTAGAAACTTTCAAATGCCGTGTTAATACAGTATTGTGACTTTTGAGACATTCCAATTTTAAAGAGTATTTCCATTGTACCAATCCATCCATTCTATTGTTGCTTTTATGTGAGTTCAACCTTTGCGGGGCTCCGTGCCCAAAGCGTAAAACGGCACCCTATGACTAAGACTTCGCTGTCCATCCGTCCGTTCATCTGTCTATCACCAGGCTGTATCTCATGATCCATGATAGTTAGACAGTAGTCATACAAAAATTTTCACAGATGATATATTTCGGTTGCCGCTATAACGACAAATACCAAAAAACAAAATAAAATAAATATTTAGGGGGTGCTCCCGTATAACAAACGTGATTTTGGATCCTTTTTGCTCGATACATTTTTTTAATTTCTATTTTTTGTACTTTCTGCCTTTTTAACCTATTTTTCATTATTTCTATTATATTTAAATATATCTTTCAAAACATACTAATAAGAAAATACCGAGCAAGGCTCGGTCCTCCAGATATTTGCAATTAAACGACAAAGAATTACCAAGCCATTTTCGAAAGGAAACAGCGCGTTGCGATTATGAAGCTTTTAATAAAAGAAAAATATCGATACATTCATTTTTACGGTCGTGATAATGACAGATACTTATGGTAACATCCGGACGGCCTCGAATATTTTTTTTAATCAACTTTTTTCTTACTTTAAACAAAATAATTGCGTTTTAAAAATATCAAATACGTTTAGACGAATGTTTTTTCTTGACATGTGTATAATAATATTATCCTATAAGTGCAATGTGAGAAAAATACAATCATTTTTAAGTTTGAAAAGTGCTTGATTTTCATATATCGAGAGTAGAGCAAGACCTCAACGCTTCGCTTATGAGGCGTGCAATAAACTCAGCCACATATAATCTAATCTGAATGCTCTAAATAAATAAATCACAATAATTGTTGAACTAAATTTAAAAGACTATGTCATCAAAAATTACTATATTCGTTTTATTCGAACATTCCAAACTCACAGGATCAATACAAATGGCAACTGTACTATCCATCCACGATTTATAGATAGATTAACACTTTCATAAGTCTATTGCTATAACACTTATATCACGCAATCATGAATCCATATTTTTGAGGATTAAAAGATTTGTAACAGCTTTATTGTACGGCGAGATGGAATAGGGGCGTTTGATAATCCATTTATTTGGCTACCAGCTGTGTTTGTAATTTTACACGCGTTATATTGACGATTTATTCAGCTCTGGACACTCCTGTCCAATGTTAGTCGATAATTATAGTCAATTATAGTCACTTCACTTTTTTTGTGAACTAAGCCATTCATCATCATCATCTCAGCTCATATATGTACCACTACTGGGTTCGAGTCTCCTCCTCCTTAATAGAAGGGTATTTGACCTACTATAGCACGCTGGTCGGACTTGTTGCTATAGGGTTTTGTTTCAAGTTTTGTTTCTCTTGCATTAATGTTATATGCGTTTTATATCCCTTAGTCGTCTCTTACGATGACCCAAGGGTATATTAGGGATTGGTGAATTGTATTCTTACTCCGTCACCACACGGATTATCTGAATAAAAATATATAATATACAGGGTGGAAGTGGACCGCTCCCGAAAACAAAGATAGGTGACCCTACTAGTCCTACTTGTAATGATAGGCAAGAAAAAAAATTTTTCCCAACGAATTTTAAGTCTTTTTCACATTCCATCATGTTAGGACAGTGCCATATAACGATAATTCCATAAAAAAAATACGTAACTTTACTCAGTTGAGAAAAGACGCAATCTATTCAAAACTCACGATCATATGTTCAAAAGTTCAACGACCACGGGTGGTGAAAAAAATTTTTTTTTTCATCCGAATCGATTTTTTTAGCGTATTATTACAAGTAGGACTAGTAGGGTCCCTTGTCTTTGTTTTCGGGAGCGGTCCACTTCCACCCTGTATACAGTAATCATGGACATAGTTTCCCTTTGTTATGTCAAACGACCATCGAAATGTTATTTCTCATGAATATTAATCTAATCTGGAGCCTTGTTGTTGCACTTTTGATAACGTGTATACAAAATTTTATAATGGTCAGTATTTAAGGTATAAAATCGTATTAGACAAATAAACATACCTACGCATATTTTTAATATTATTGAACCTTTTTGGATCTATAAGTTGTTGGGCTCGAGCCTCCTTCATAATGGAAGGGAAATTGAACTACTATACCACGCTGGTCAGATGTTGGTATAGAGTTTTGTTTCGAGTTTTCCTTCTCTTGCATAGATGTTATATGCGTTTTATATCCTTTAGTCATCTCGTACGATCACACACTGGTAAGATAGATGGTGGTGAATTGTATACATTCTCTGCCACCACACGGAAAGTTAATATTATTAATTTAATATTATTAAACATTTTTGAATTTACAAGCTATATTCATCATAATTACCTCAGCTCATATATGTCCCACTGCTGGGCCCGAGCCTCTTCCATAATGGGAGGGAAATTGACCTACGATACCACGCTGGCTGGATGTGTTGGTATAGAGTTTTGTTTCGAGTTTTCCTTCTCTTGCATAGTGAATTGTGTTCTTAATCCGTCACCACACGGTAATACAAGCTTACTATAGCATTTTTATTCAGAAATACGATTATGAAGAAAGCGAGTATAAGAAAATATTCCTATATTTAAAATTGGAAAATATAGATTCATGGATAATTATTCATAATAACGTTGTAATATTTAGTTTAACATTCCAAACTCACAGAATCAATATTCAACAACATTGTATAGTTTAAAAATTACCAACTTCATTAATAAATATTCTAGATTACATGAACATTCAATGGGATACTCCTTGCTATTGCTGCTCAGTTAAAAAGCCACAAGCATTCATTACTTTGTTTATGTCCTCATCAATTCCCCTACAGTTCAGAGACGAGTTTAGATCGATGCACTCGCCTTGATTGGCGGTAACGAGACGCCTCTCTGTACACAAGTAAAGCCTACTTGTATCAAGTGCAGCATTTATGCATCTTTACCTACTTTTTATTTTTCTTCTATGTTGCAATCATGGCCTTTATAGCCGTTCCTGTAACTTAGCAATATTTCAGTAGAACAAATAATTGGGGCAGCTATGGGAGACGTATACTATTTGCTCGTCTTATCTGAATTGTTGGTTTAGCCTTTGTGTTTGTTTTATATATTAGCATTTTTACGTAATATTTTTTTTATCTAGATATATCAAAATTATTATATACTAGCAAATTGCGGCGGTTTTCCCCGTGTAGTTTTCGTTCCCGTGAGAATACGGAGATAAAATATAATCTATATCACGCATTCATAATGTAGCTTTCCATTGGTGAAAGAATCTTTAAAATCGGTTTAGTGGTTTATGCGTGAAAGTGTAACAAATAAACAAACACACCCACATTCGCATTTGTAATATTAGTAAGCGTGTCTTAAAAATTAAATCATGTCGTGTCTTATCCCAAGTAGTTGGAGTCCACCCAATATGTACTCTACTGCTATCGTACATATTGCAAAAGTTTCTTTAGTTTTATGAGCGGCTGCCTGCCTGACGTCAACCCTTCTTGTGAATGTAATTGTTGACCAAACAGCATCACATGAAGTTGGCCCAGGTCATTGACATCCACGAGCATATCAAGTATAAGAAAAATGTCTTGAAAATTAATGCTTGTAATAAATAAAAAAAAGAAATTAAGTAACAGGAAGAGATATTCTTCTGTTACTTAATTTTCTTGTCTGCCTCAATGGTTTAAAAGTATAATAAGTATACCACTGTTGATTATAAGAGGTTTTGATGCCTTGATCTCGCAAGAAGTATTGTTCTCCTAGTTTTAATGAAGAAATTATCAATAGTCTGAAACTGTGTTTGGTACTTCAATAGACTAGCTCCATACTAATACATTTTCACAGCCCCTCCTTGTGTAAAGCCATCACTACACGAGAAAGGTCTTAAGTTAACCCATATTAAACAGTCCAATTCACCACCGCTTTAGCAAGTACCTTAAAAGACGATTATGGATTGCATTCTTACAAGCAAATAACATCACAGAAAGAAAAAGAATAAATGAAACCTATACCATAACCCATTTGACAAGTGCATTGTAGTAATTTAAATTGTCTTCCATTGTGGAGGAGGCTATTGCTCAATAATAGGATGTTTATAGACTGAAGACGTTTATCCATGTGGTGACGGAGTAAGAATACAATCATTCTATCTTATCCGTAGGTGATAGTAAGAGATAATTGAGGGATTTAAACATACATATCATCACGCCATATCCCTTGCAGGGTAGGCAGAGAGAACAGAGTGCCAGAGAACTCTATCTCTGCATACTTCACTCGCTTCCTCAACATTCATAATTCTCTTCATACACGCTCGCCGGTTTCGGAGACTCTTGACTCCACCTTCCTTCAGTACATGACCGATCTGGTCTAGGTAGGTTAGTCTCGGTCTCCCTCGGTACCTACATCCTTCCACTTTCGCATTGTATATCTTCTTAACCAGGCGTTCGTTCGGCATTCTTTCCACATGTCCGAACCATCGGAGCATTCCCTTTCGCATCTTTACACCAATACTCTCTTTCATACCTACTCGCTCTCTTACGTCGTCGTTACGAATGCGGTCGGTCAGCCTAACTCCACAGATTTTCCGCAGAGATCGCATTTCGACCGCATTAATTTTACTATCATACTCTTTTCTGCATACCCAACTCTCGCTTCCATACAGTAATGTTGGGACAAGCACTGCGTTATGTATTGCTACACGTGCCTTCTGGCTGAGGTGGTGGCTGCCGAGAAGTTGCCCCAACGCTCCGTTCACTCTATTTCCCGCATTCACTCTTCGCTCTATATCAGTGGTGTACCTTCCATCTCGGCTAAATCCACATCCAAGATATACAAATTCATCCACTTGCTCTAGTACATCATTACCTATTGTTACTCTTACATCTGTTCTGGTTTTATCTCTTTCAAAGACCATTATTTTGGTTTTGCTCACATTCACGCGTAGACCCCTTTTCTTACAATCTTCTGTCATTGTGTCGACTAGGGTCTGCAGGTCAATCGCTGACTGTGCCAGCAGGACTGCATCATCTGCATAAAGCAGAGCAGTGACCACTAAGTCGCCCATCTGGACTCCCACATTCATATCGTTCAACCTTTGGAGACATTTATCCAGATATATGATAAACAGCCTGGCTGACAGAACGCACCCCTGCTTAACGCCGATATTGACGTCAAACCAAGGCGACATTCCATCATCCAGCCGCACACAGGCTCTACAGCCCATGTAACTGGACTGCACAGCCTGTAGCAGTTTATCGTTAATACCATACTCCGGTAAAATGTCCCAAAGTTCCTTTCGTACAACCGTGTCAAATGCTCTCTCCAGATCCACAAAACTGCAGAAAACCCTCTGACCTAGAGCCAGATGCTTCTCCACAATGTTGCGCAGAGACAACACTTGATCCATGCATCCCCTTCCACTCCTGAAACCTCCTTGTGTCTCACACAGTAAACCATCGGACACCATCCTCATTCTCATTTCAATAATTTTTCCATACACTTTTGCTGCCAAACTGGTCAAGCTTATGGCTCTGTAATTTGCGCAGTCATAACGTGAACCCTTGTTTTTAAACAAAGACACGATGACTGCGCTATTCCAGTCCCTGGGAACCATTCCCGAGCTCCAACATAAATTGAGGAGCAACAGGAACGCCTCCCAGACACAAGAGCCACCAAGCTTGATCATCTCGGCAGACACCATATCAATGCCCGCTGCCTTACCATTTTTCAAACTTCTTATCGCCCATTCAACTTCATCCATACCGATGCCATCGGAGGACGCCGTTGTCGAATGTTGATCTACTAGACCACATGCGACACCGGCGCCAACCGTAGCATCCGCATACATATCGCCAAAATATTCACTCCATCGGCTTAACACGTCTTGTGTTTGTGTAAGAATGTCTCCACCTTTAGACCTTATTTTATTCATTCTGAAGGCTGACCAACCACCCCGAGACTTCTTCACCTCCCTCCAAAAGAGTTTGGTGTTACCCTCAAAGTTTTTAGTCAGCCTATCTTCTGCACTCATACTTGCTCTATCACGTTTCTCTTTCACTAAGGCCTTGGTGTCATTCTTACATTGCCGATATATTTCTTTCTTCTGTTCAGTCATACTGTCATTCAGATTCAAAGAAGAGACATAGTCCAGCCACGCTTTCTTCTTTTGCTCTACGGAAGCTGCCACTTCCGCATCCCACCATGCATCACCATTTGTTTTTCTATGCTTCTTTGAACTTCCACATACTTCTTTTGCTGTATCTACCATACTCTCTTTCAATACTCTCCAGCATTCTTCAATGTCCGATTGCGACTGGCTTGCCATCGTCAGCCGTTCACGGACACCCTCTGCATACTTTTCTCTTACACACTCTTCTTGCAACCTTTCAACCTTTATTCTTTCAAGCCCTCCGAAGTGGACACGCTCTCGCCAGTGCCTCCACTTTCTGAACAGACCACTAAATCTCGCAATAACGAGATAGTGGTCCGTGTCGACTGTGGGGCCCCTGTAGGCTCTTGCGTCCAATATTTTGCTTCGGAGGCGACTGTCTACCAAAATTAAATCTATTATGCTTTTCTGTTCATTCCTTCTCCATGTATACATATGGATGTCCTTATGTTGGAAAAATGTGTTTGACACAATAAGGTTTCTCTCCATGCATACATCCGCTATGAGCCTACCTGCGTCGTTCACTCTCTTATCACCAAATGGACCAAGTACGTCCTCATAGTCGGGACGCTTGGTCCCCACCCATCCGTTCAAATCTCCGCATATAATCACGCGTTCACTGGTTTCTGCCATATCCAGAACTTCCCTAACATTGTCCCAAAACTTCTCTAGGTCTGATGCCACCGAGGATCCTACGGGAGCATATGCTACAACCATGAATACCTTGGTGACACCTAGTTTTATACGGACCCAGGAGACGTCTGGGATCATACATTCCGTAATCCTTCACACCTGAGGCCAAGCGAGAGGACAACAGCACTCCTACCCCCATGCTGGCTCGATCGCTCTGTGGTACACCAGACCACAGAGCCATCCCGCCACCAGGAAGATCGCAGGCGTCGCTGCCCCTTCGCTTGGTCTCTGTTACACAGAGCACGTCTAGCTGTTTGTCCGCCATGACGGATATCAGCTCGTGCAACTTACCTTCCACACAACCTCTTACATTCCACGTGCCCACCCGGCACTTCGTTCTCCTCGACTCGCCTAACTGGGCAAGGCGTGATGGGTGGCGGCCCCCATCGCCGCAACTGCCGATGTTCGTACCGACGGGGGCGGGTCGGTACGCGTCGCCTCCGGGGGACGCCCTAACCCGCATTGCGGTACGCATTTCGATATACCAATGCGTCTGACCAGCGTGGTCCTAATAGGTCACTCCCATTGCGGAGGAGGCTCGAGCCCAACAATACATGTCCCATATATGATCCTTCCCTGATAGAAGAGCGTGGTTAAAGTAGTAGTAAAAAAATATTGCTGCTTTTTGAGATATAAACACAAGAAATATTAACATATTTATTTCTATTTTAGCATGTAATAAAATGTTTATAAACTCCAACTATGGGTATAAATGGGTGGGCTAAATATTTGAACGCTGTTCTAGTAATGAGAGAACAGTTCTCTTGCCTGGGGCACCATAAACACGTATATTTACGAGCAACTGGCTCCATTCGCCGGCTATCCTTTAAATAGTTTATTTAGTCTTAAAATATCATCTTACAAGTTCTAATAAGTTGTTTGATAAGTATATGACTATATCTCAATATAATAAAACTATTTTTTAAAAAAAAAACGCGACAAAAGAACTTAAAAAAAAAATTTTTTTCCCAGACTTTTAATATGATTAAAAGAAGCTATCAAAACTTTTACGACAAGTATCACGGCGTCAGGGGTGCTAAGTCAAGAGGTATATCTAATTAATTTCATCTATATAGGTATAACAAATATAAAATAGTATCTAGATGACCGAACTTAGATCGATATTTTTTTACTAAATTGTATTTTTAGAAAAATGTATTTATATATTAATAAATTAATTGATGAAATAATAAAAAAAAATTAAAAAAGGGAATGTCTGAATTATTCTAATTCGATTTCCTAACAGAGCTATGACTATTCGTGATGAAAACGGCCAAATTTAGCTTTACATTCTATTTATATTTTCCAATGACTGAAAATTATGGTTTCCGGAACGATATTTTCTATAAATTAAACATAGTTAGATCAATTTGTCGTCCGTGAAACCCCCTTTTGTTTTTTTTTTGGGGCGGGCTATGAAATGTTCACACCGCGCTAATTCCTAATTCCATCCGGGGCGACAGAAGAAGTGGCGCGCGACCCGATAGACCCGCCCTGCAATGCAGCTCTATCCGCCGAGCGAGCCGGCCACCGGAACCCGGCCGTGAAACCCATATATTATGCAGCTTATTAATTGTCATGACAATCGCTGGTGTCTTTCCTGACATTCTGAATATATAGAAATATATAAAAATTCAAATATACAAGAATTACACGTTTAAAGATAGTTTCAAATAGTACGTAGTAATTTAGCCACTTTTTAGTACAAATAGTAGTTTAGCCGAGATGGAAGGTACACCACTGATATAGAGCGAAGAGTGAATGCGGGAAATAGAGTGAACGGAGCGTTGGGGCAACTTCTCGGCAGCCACCACCTCAGCCAGAAGGCACGTGTAGCAATACATAACGTAGTGCTTGTCCCAACATTACTGTATGGAAGCGAGAGTTGGGTATGCAGAAAAGAGTATGAAAGTAAAATTAATGCGGTCGAAATGCGATCTCTGCGGAAAATCTGTGGAGTTAGGCTGACCGACCGCATTCGTAACGACGACGTAAGAGAGCGAGTAGGTATGAAAGAGAGTATTGGTGTAAAGATGCGAAAGGGAATGCTCCGATGGTTCGGACATGTGGAAAGAATGCCGAACGAACGTCTGGTTAAGAAGATATACAATGCGAAAGTGGAAGGATGTAGGTACCGAGGGAGACCGAGACTAACCTACCTAGACCAGATCGGTCATGTACTGAAGGAAGGTGGAGTCAAGAGTCTCCGAAACCGGCGAGCGTGTATGAAGAGAATTATGAATGTTGAGGAAGCGAGTGAAGTATGCAAAGATAGAGTTCTCTGGCACTCTGTTCTCTCTGCCTACCCTGCAAGGGATATGGCGTAATGATATGTATGTATGTATGTTCAAATAGTACGTTTGAGCTTAATTTTAAATATGATTATATGTATCTTACTAAGTTTCTGCGGTTTTTTTTTTTTTATATTTTCAGATATAATTAAGCGAGCTCACTCGTTGAAATCCATGATAAAGCCTAGTCAATCCAAATACGTCATGTCTTCTTTTCCGTATGGTGACGGAGTAAAAACACATTTTACCATTTCCTATCTTGCCCGTGGATGTCGTAAAAGATGACTAAGGTTATGCATATTACATCTGTGCAGGAAAATTCGGAATGCATCCTAAACCAACTCATCTGACCAGCGTGGTATAGTAGGTCAATTTCTTTCCTATTATGGAGAAGCCTCGAGCCCAGTAATGGAAAGATAACGAGGTGAGATGACGATGATGATGTCTGCTTTAAGTTTTCGAAGACTTGAGTATCCTGGTTACAACTCCAAGTTAACGTGACTATATCATAAGACACACCTACAAGGAACCTATTCATTGAAACCTAATGAAACTAGTGTATCCAAACACGATCTGTCTGCTGTTAAGTTTTCGAAGAGATGGGTTCTCTGCAGACCATCTGGTTAGCTGGTTGCAGCATCAGGTCAACGTAGCTTTATCGCAAGATCATAACGTGCAAGGAAATTCATTAAAACTAACCTGTTTGGATTCACTTCAAATATGGTATGCCTGTTGTAAGTTTTAGAGTTTTATTATCTGCAGATCATTCTGGTTGCAGCAGCAGGTCAAGGTTTTCATATAATTAATTATCATTTTAACGATTATAGTGGCATATGTGAAGCGTTTACATAATAATCATACGAAATTTAAAAAATAATTCTATTTTATGCGAACAAGCCCCAACATTATTTGAAAAAAAGATACTCTTCAAAGTCTCATCTGATCTCATTTCAGCTCGTATATGGCCCACTGTTGGGCTCGAGCTTCCTACATAATGGGACGGAAATTGAACTACTATACTACGCTGGTAAGACGTGTTGGTATACGGTTTTGTTTCGACTTTGCCTTCTTTTTCCATAATTGTTATAACCGTTTTATATCCCTTAGTAGTCTCTTACTATCACCCACGGGTAAGATAGGGTGTAGTGAATTGAATTCTTACTCCGTCACCACACGGCAATAGTGCTCTTTAAAGTGCTAGATCGGTTTTTACCAAATATAGCTAAGAACCACCACAAGGAAGAACTACTACTAACCATTTTACGTAAAATATCGTATCGAAATTGGTCCTTCCATTTAAGAGCTACGATGCCACAGACACTCTTAGACATTGGCGTCAATCTCGGGGGTCTCAACGTCTCACGTTTATTCGTTTATTTCCTTCCATGAACTGCTGACTATGGTGTATGGTAACGTTAAGAGAAAATTAGTTATAAGAATGATCAAATAATAATAGAACTAATTAGTTATGTTTTTTTATGTAACACCTACAGTAAAGTATAAATGCTAATGATGTGAGAATTTACAAACATTAATTTGTTATTTCATTATCAATTTACATTGCATCTGGATATATAGTTTACATATTCAAATATTATATAATCAATTCCAACATGTAGGAGTATTGGTGTAAAGATGCGAAAGGGAATGCTCCGATGGTTCGGACATGTGGAAAGAATGCCGAACGAACGTCTGGTTAAGAAGATATACAATGCGAAAGTGGAAGGATGTAGGTACCGAGGGAGACCGAGACTAACTTACCTAGACCAGATCGGTCATGTACTGAAGGAAGGTGGAGTCAAGAGTCGCCGAAACCGGCGAGCGTGTATGAAGAGAATTATGAATGTTGAGGAAGCGAGTGAAGTATGCAGAGATAGAGTTCTCTGGCACTCTGTTCTCTCTGCCTACCCTGCAAGGGATATGGCGTGATGATATGTATGTATGTATGTTCAAATAGTACGTTTGAGCTTAATTTTAAATATGATTATATGTATCTTACTAAGTTTCTGCGGTTTTTTATTTTTTTTTATATTTTCAGATATAATTAAGCGAGCTCACTCGTTGAAATCCATGATAAAGCCTAGTCAATCCAAATACGTCATGTCTTCTTTTCCGTATGGTGACGGATTACCATTTCCTATCTTGCCCGTGGATGTCGTAAAAGATGACTAAGGTTATGCATATTACATCTGTGCAGGAAAATTCGGAATGCATCCTAAACCAACTTATCTGACTAGCGTGGTACAGTAGGTCAATTTCTTTCCTATTATGGACCACGTATCGGACGTCGCAGTGTTGGTTGACCATGTTTACTCCTAAGATTTAAATTACATTTAATGTTGACGCATGTTTGAAAACTCAATCAGATTTTATTTAAAAAGGGTTGAACTCATATAAAACCTTGGTGCTATGCTCTACTCTACTCTTTAAAATTGGAATCTTTCGAAAGTCACCGTACTATATTAGTATGGAATTTGAAGGTTTCTAAGCTTTAGAGAGGTCATTTTTATTTGCACGCTGTGGAAACGCATTTACGCACTATCCCCCGCCGGTGATAGATGAGGGGGATTGTGGGACTCGCCGGTCAGCTGTCCCGACCGTAATACCCACTAAAACCACGGCAGCCCTTACCACGCTTTTATAGGGTGCCAGAGAGATCAACTACTGATATTCGATCGCCGACACCCCAACTTTTATAAGTATTGAAACATTTAAACATAATAATTTATACCTATATATTATAACATAATTTACAACGTAAAATCCAATTTAAAATATCCTATAAGAGAAATCCTATCCTATTCTATCCCCTCCTCCCCTCTTAGAAAACTCAATATTATTAAATGCAATCACCAACCCGCCTGCCAAGTGTGGGTTGCAAATTATTACTTACGCCTTCCCGCTTAAGTAAAACAGTTGATTTTGAAAGGCTACTAGATGGTATGGAAATTCATAACACCAACTAAGATTCTCAAATCGCCTATTTACGGAGAAGTTTATATCTAGCAGTAGACGTCAATTGGATGATTTGAGACCGAAGATTCGAAAAAATACCGAATGGCAACCTTTTACCTCCATAAAATTAGCCTTTGTCTAATAGTGAGAGGTATTTTGCCAATAAAGCAGCAATCATGCTTACATTTGTAGGAGTAGTATTGATAAGTAGCTACATTTCTATATGGTAGTACATACATTTATTTCTATAAAGAAAATGTGAGATTTTAAAAAAACTCATGCGTTCAAATGTTTTTAAAGTAACTATTATTATAATGTGGATTTGCCGTGTGATGACGGAGTAAGAATATAATTCTTACCCGTGGGTGATCAGAGACGATTAAAGAATATAATACGTATATAACATCTATACAAGAGAAAGAAAACTCAAAACAAAACCCAAAATATAAATCATATACCAACACGCATGACCAACGTGATATATTAGGTTAATGTCCCACTCGTTTGGAGGAGGCTCGAGCCCAATAGTGGGACGTGTATGAGCTGAGATGAATAACTGACATGAACTATTGTAATGAATCTTCAGAATAACCTCACTTATTGACTTTTTATCCATAAAGTATTTATTTATATTTTTTTTATTAACCAGATAAGCATAGTGTTAATTTCTGCATTATTGTGCAAAGCAGAAATTTCTCAAACATAAACTATCCTGGGTATGAGTGAAAGTTATTAATCTACTCTCCTAATTATCATTTTCTATCCTGTCCAACCATTGTACGTCTTGATGTCACTACAGATTTCCATTATCTTTTACTTCTGAAAGCAAAGCTAATTAAGATAGCTGCATTAAGATTAAATTTGTTGGATTTACTTTGACTATACAGACAAAAAAGTACTCTAATCTCTATAAATATTGTTGTGTTATAAAATAATATTTAATTTATTTTATGTAATAATTTAATCCGCATGGTGACGGAGGAAAAATACAATTTACCACCCTTTTTTTTTATTTTTTTTTTTATTGGGGCTATGGATGCGTCTCGCCCCGCCGAATCGGTCCGGGGTGACGACGACGACGAAAGGCGGTACGTGACCCCATAGACCCACCGTAAAATCCTCTCTCTTCGCCGTGCGAGCGGGCCACCGGTACCCGATTTTTGACTTCGGTGGCCCGCCCGGCTACAATTTACCACCCTTGGGTGATCGTAAGAGACGATTAAGGGATATAAAACGTACATAACATCTGTGCAAGAAAGTAAAACTCGAAAGAAAACCTTATATCAATACGTCTGAGAAACGTGGTTTAGTATGTCAATTTCCCTCCCGTTATGGAGGAGGCTAGAGCCCAACAGTGGGACATATATGAGCTGAGATGATGATGATAATGATGATTTAATTTAAGCTTAACTTATTTAAATACTAATTTTGGAACATCATTGACGTAAGATGTCGGTTGCCAATTAATCACGCTTAAAAAATCAACACTGTTTATTTAAAAATTTCTTGGCGCTTAAAGATTTTTTTTGTGTATATAAATATTTCAGTAGTGGTAGGCCCACGCTGTTGACAGTAGTGGTAGGCCACGTTGTTTTCTGTCTACAGCCGCGGGCCGGTCCGTCCAGGGTAGTACCACACTCTAGCAGAAGATCGGCGTCTAAGCAATGGCAATGTGCTGTTTTGCTTCGTTCAGTGAGCGAGAGAGCCGGAAGCTTAACTGGGTAGGTTTGGAGTTTATATTGGTATGCAGCGGCCTAGCCTACCTTGGTATTGCAAAGTTCCATGGGCAGTAGTGACATTTACCATCTGGTGTGCTGCATGCTCGTTTGTCACCAGAAGCAATAAGAAAACAAGAAATTTATACTCCATAATATGCAGTATTAATATTAATATTTAATACACTATTTTGATGAATATTATTGCTAATGACGCAAGATATGTGAAATATATCAAAATGAACGTTTTCATTAAAAATTAGAACTCACATTTCAACACGCTATTTGGTGATAATTTATACACTTTAACTATAATAAGTACAAATATCATTAATGTCATATACCACCATTTGGCGCCATCTATTGCCAAATCCTAATATACCTTATGATTTTCATAAAAAAAAAGGATACTTATAGCAAATTTAACTGAATAAATAGCTACAATACAGGACAATAACTAATTTTATCACGGCGAGCAGTATTTGCATGAACTTTCTATAACGAAATATATGAAATATTTCGTTTTCTTGGTAGAATAAAAGCTAGCGGCTAGCAAACTATTAAAGTAATCTGTGAAATATCAAATATCTTCAAGCAACCACAAGTACACCATGTACTTATTTCATTTTAGTTTTAAATGAACTTACGGAGGAAGGGAAACCCGATCGATGAAGGAAAATCTTGGACTAAATTTAAAAAGCTATTATATATTTTCTAGAAAATATCAACAAAAATAACAAATAAGTAAAAATTAATGACACTATTTAAATACAATAAGGTAAGTAATACTGTGAATATTTAGTAGAAGAAAATTCTTGGAGGGCAATTTGTAACAGTATATAGCGACACGTGACGACCTACGCCATACGTGCACGACAGCATAATTAAGACAGTGAGTGATTGACGAAACATATCACTACCAACCCGGACACAACTCCAGATAAAGGCAATCACGTTGACAAATAAATTATAGTTAGGTGAAAGGTCCGGAGTATAGCATTAATTTATGCCTTAATGTAATTCTATACATATGTTCTTTAACAACGTAATATATATATATATATTCCTCTTTATAATGAAAAATACAGTTTAAAATCATCACTTGCTCTCTCCATCATTATAAAAGCCAGTTAAGGTGTGTAATACCAGTAAGGGAAGTGATCAACAGAACTCTGCTAGGAAACTCATGACCCTAATACCGATCACCGAATCCTCTGCCACGCGTGGAGATTGCGGCCTTTTCTTTTATTTTTGCGGTGGGCTATGTAGGTGATTGCGCCCCGCCAAATCGGTTCAGGGTGACGGAGGAGGCGGCGGGCATCCCCATAGACCCACATGCAACACCTCTATTCGCCGTGCGAGCAGGCCACCGGTACCCGATCTTTTTTGTCTTGGTGTGGTGATTGCAGCCTGCCATTCGTCGAGAGGTATGGCTCAATAGTGAATGTTGATAAGCTAATAGACAGTAGCATTTATATATTTAATTTTAATGTTATATACTAAAAACGGTCACATATAGGCCCCATTAAGCTGTTCCGTATCCATGTTGCCGCATTGCTGCTCTTATCTTAGCTGTACACCCTTTTACCTATTGGCTGACGAGGCAATTTTGTTATTCTGCCTACCGCTTTGCCTGTGAGTGAAGTGGAATTATTCTGTCCAACTCCTCCTCTTTAACCTTTTCTAATTAAACTTGTTGCGAATCCCAAGACAATTAAAATCATCTCCCGGGACTGCATGAGGGTTAAACCTCGGTGTCATTTATGGAGACCATTGTAGATCCTGGCTTATAAGAGTTATAATGGTAGGAATGTGTGGTGGGATTAGTGCCAAAAAAGCGCTATAAATGAAATATATAAGCATATTATTTTTCAGTTTCATTCCAATAGCGCAAGATGCAGAACATACACACATTTAGAAAGGAAAAAGAATAATACAGCATAGAATTTATATATATATAATAATAATAAGAGAGAGTAGTAATAAGCTCTTGATCTAATAACCGAGAGCCTCGACTAACAAATACCTTAATAGGCTCGCGTTAGGTAGTTGGATTAGAGGTCTGAGGCAAAAAGCAGTGTCACTTGCTGTAGCCGTCTATTATGTAATAGACGGGTACATAGCATATAGCAAAGTCAGGAATACTTTTGACATAGTACATTCTATTATTGGCGAAAAAATACATTACCACTTTTACTAGTGATTTCAGATGTTTATGCGAGTATTACACATTTGAAATATAACTATTTTTTACTAATTGTTTCTCAGTGTGGCCGTGTTCCGATCCGGTAGTAGCTGAATAGTTTTTGCTAGTTTTGTAAAAATTGTAAAATTGCCACAATAATAATTATCATAAATTAAATACCTTAATAATAACAAATCATGAACAACATAAATTTTATATATAGAATCATTCTCTTTTTGTACTGGCAATGAATTTGTATTAATTTTTTGTATAAAAATGTGGGTCAAAATTTAATATCTTATAGGGTAGATATAAATAAATTTCTGTAATAACAATGACATATTGGACGTAAGACACCTCAGTTCTCCCGTGACCATCATCACTGTAAAGTGTTCGAAACGTCGGGAAATTATAAATCAAATACAAACGCGATAGAATCCGTAAATGTAGTTTTATTTCAAATGTGTAATACTCGCGTAAACATTAGAAGTCATTAATTGTATCGAGTTTGTATTTGATTTTTTTTTAATTCCTGATGTTTCGAACACTTTACAGCATTTATGGTTACGGGAGGACAAAGGTATGTCACGTCCAATAAGTCATCGTTACTACATTGATTTTATATCTACCCGCGACAGTTATTTATACGTTTCCTAGTTATGCATCCATGCCTATTCTACATTATATCTTGAGAGTTTATGTTTAGCACCTGAATGTTCGTGCCACTGGACCAGACAAGTAATAAATATGTTAATATCAGAAAAATTAAATACCTTTTGAAAAGACCTTCCGTATCAAGTGTTATGGAAGTAAATGTAAAAATTCCACTTGTGTAAAATATATTTACCTGCATCGCACAAAATACTTTTTGAGGTTATACTTTTTAGGCGCATTATGAAAAAAAATATGACTGTAATTTTAAATTGATTATTATGATTAATATTATTTACTATTCGTAAATATTAGTGAAAAATATCCTATCCTTTTCCAGTCCTTTTATTTTATTGTAATTAATTATTTGCATGCAATTAAAAATCATTTTTTTAATGATGCCAAAGAATTAAAATTTCTCACTTGCGTACATAAATAAGTACACGCATTTCTTTTTTTTCAAATGAAAATTTATACAGTACACAGCTTTTTTGCATTGACAATACCCGTATTGAAATACAAATAGTACTGTGACGACAGATTAAGAATAAATTACACCTTCACTTATTGATTTACCGTGGGAGTAATAAGAATCGTTTGAAGGATCATCAGGTACACTCTCCTAGGAAACTATAATACCAATGTCTACAACCATACCGCACATTATGCTTGCTGCTTATAGCATTATTACCTCTTAGGGATGCCAATGTAGCACAGTGAATGACGATAAGTAGTTGTAGATTGGTTAGAACATAATGACATAGTTTGTATGGGGAAAACTTCATTCATAAAATTTCCTATTATCTTAAAATTAAGCACAAATACTTATCAGTATAATAACTAAACACTTCTAAATAGAGGACTAAATATTGCGCTGATACATTTACCTGAATTCTTATTAAAAAAAATATAGTATAAATAGTTACTAGACAGCGTCCAACTATTGTGATATTTTTTCTATTTTTTCTAAACATCCTGCACTAAGAAAATGTCCTTGGGGACTTTACAAACATATAATTAAACGGACACAAATAACACCCAGCACTTAGGGCAACAATTTGTGGATCGCACAAAGTATGTTTTTTTTTTAATTTCTTATGGTGGCAAACGAGCAAACGGCTCACCTGATGGTAAGTGTCACTGCCGCCCATGGACGCGCAATACCAAAGGTACAGCTAGGCTGCTGCCAACCAATACAAACCCAAAACCCACCTCAATTGGGCTGCCGTCTCTCTCGCTCACCGAACGAAGTGCAATAGCACATTGCCATTACTCAGACATAGGTCTTCTGCGAGAGTGTGGTAGGTACTACCCTGGGCGGACTGGCCCGCGGCTGTAGACAGAGAACGGTGCACAGCGTGGTCCCGCGTGAGACTCGAACCCACTGCACTAGCACGGTAAGTCGGTACTTTAACCACAAAACTACACATCAAAATATATAGAGACTTATAAAGATATAGACCACTAAAAACATTTTTTTTGATAATCAGCCCCTCAGAAAATATATTCTTCAAACCTGTGAAGTAGGGGGTGAATTTTACGTACTTAACATAATTTCTATACAGACGAATTCACAGACAAAAGGTAGGCGTTTATAATATTGAAGACGAATAAAATCTTTACAGATCCTAATATTATATAGATATACAGAGGGATTTATTTCAATACCCTTGGCACAAACATTACTCAAGAAAACAAATATTGGATGTTCCTTCTAATTGGTATTTCGTATAAGAGTTCATTGCGAATGTTGAGTCACAGGAGATTGGTCTATAGTTATTTACTCGCATGTCGCAAATATACTTATTTAATCTGCCAATAAATATTTATTTGATTTTATATATAGACTGCCACATTTCTACCCTTTTTTTTTTTTTTTTCGCTAGGTGGGACCATGTATGTGGTCGCGCCCCGGCAAATCGGCCCGGGGCGACGGAAGAGGCGGCGCGCAACCCCATGGACCCACCCTGCAAACACCTCTCTTCGCCGTGCGAGCGGACCACCGGTACCCGATCTTTGTCTTCGGTGGCCCGCCCGGCTTCGGTGGCCCGCCCGGCACCACATTTCTACCCTAACGAGTAGGAAACGGATATATATATATATATATATCATCATTCTCCTACTCTTATCCCAATTACTTGGGGTCAATACAGAATGTACTCTTATTTCATAGTAGGCAATAGTTTAGCAAAATATTTAACCTAACGTTAACCCATTGGGAACGCAATTGTTGATCATACGGCCTTAGATGGAGTTGGCACAGATCAATGTGAAACACATCCATAAGTAATGTAAGGGTTGGTACTATTCTTTGCCGCCATCACATAGCAATGAGCAGACAAAACTGCAAAATAGAGAAAATTGGAAGCAAAACCCATCCGTTTGATCAACGTGGGATAATAACATATTTTCCCTTCAAAATATTTACCCAGAATGTACTTAATAGTGGAGAATAATGAAATAATGAATAATGTAAGAGGTGGTGATGGACACTTTGTGTCCATCACCACCTCTTACTTTTCCGTGGAAGTCGTAAAGATTGAGGGAGGAATAATCAAGAGAAAGGAACACATCATTCTTCGGGAAAACTTTAAACATCAATTGCAATCGTTAACCCGCTTATTAAATGTGAGTATTACCTACGATAATGCCGTACCTTCCTTCCCTTAGGAGGCAAGTGTCTAAATGTGCTCATCGATGGGTTAATACATGCGTTGAGATTTACAAAAGTGATTGCTGTAAGACTCAAACATATAGCAGTTTTGTGCGATTTAGAATTTAAATCTGTAACCTTGATCAGCAGTTAAGTCAGAATGGGGAATATGCATGATTTTATTTAATTTTTTTAAACGTTTCTACTAGTTATTACATTACTAAAAATAAATATAACACATCCAAATATAAACCATTAAGCTAAAAAAATATATTAAAATCTCTATCATTTTTGGGCGATTTAAACGCGGCTATTATGGCGCGCTTCTGTGACGTCAGAATACACACACAAGTTGGATGTCGACAACAAATTGTTTGGCTCATGAAGTTATTGAAAATTAAAAAAGTGAGTGTTAAGTCAACTTATTACCGTGGAAAAGAATAGAAAACCGTATTATAAAAATTGTGTCGTTCCTATGTGCCAAAATATTTTCAAAACTGTACCTAACAAAGTATATTTCCTCATGCCGAGAAATGTAATAAATAAGAAAAAAATTATGCAAGGCGATGAGAAAAGACAATGTGTCGTGTTTGAGCAGTTTATACTGTTGTGAAGATCATTTTAACGTAAGTAATTCAAGAACACATTAGAGAAGTGATGAAGTACATAAAAGAATCATTTTTCCTTAATACTTGTTTTGTTGACAATCTTAAAGATATATTCTCAATATTTAATAGGTACATGGGTCTTTATCCATAAAAGTATTATAATATATTCAAATTACTGAAATTTAGGATTTAATATGCTTAATTATTTATAAAATCCGATTACGAAGCGAAAAATGATGTCACAAGCGGGATTCGAACCCGCGCCTATTGGGATTCCGGCCCAATCGTGCTGCCACTACACCACCGTGAACTATAGGACATGCAAATCTCGCTTCGTATCATATTTACGTCTTTAAGGTGATGTGCGCCATCTACCCAACAATGTTTAAACATTGTTATAGGCTTAATACTTCAAACTTTGCAGTTAGAATTGTATTAAACGATGACACAACCTTGTTATTCAAATTACTGAAATTTAGCATTTAATATGCTTAATTATTTATAAAACCCGATTACAAAGCGAAAAATGATGTCACAAGCGGGATTCGAATCCGCGCCTATTGGGATGCCGGCCCAATCGTGCTGCCACTAGACCACCGTGAACTATTGTAGGACATGCAAATCTCGGTTCGTATCATATTTACATCTTTAAGGTGACGTGCGCCATCTACCCGACAATGTTTAAACAATGTTATAGGCTTAATACTTTAAACTTTGCAGTTAGAATTGTATTTTCGCTTCGTAATCGTATAGGTATGTTTTTTAAGCAATAAAGATTACAAAAAACAAAATATTTTGTTCATTTTGGAGTCACGTGCATATTCCCTATTGCATATATGTATATACAAGTGAACCAATGCTGCAATCCTATCACATAGATCAAATCCTTACTAATATTAAAAATGCGAAAGTAACTCTGTCTGTCTGTCTGTCTATCGCTCTTTCACGCCAAAACTACTGAACCGATCTAAATGAAATTTAGTACACAGATAGCCTAGAGCCTAATAGAGGACACAGAGGCTACTTTTTAATGCAAAAAAGGGTTGTAAAGGGGGACGAAAAGTTGTAAGGAAGTATCGTCATTTTTAAAGCCAGAAGCTTGAAACTTATTCTTAGGCTATTGATTAGATATAAATAAATATGACATTAACAACATGCTAAAATTACCTACCCTTAAGGGGTAATATAAAAATAGGGGATGAAAAACTTTAGGAAAGTAACATTTTACGTGGGCGAAGCCGCGTGCAGAAGCTAGTATATAATAATTTGCGATATTTTTACGAGTACTTTACATATGAAATAAAACTGTTTTTACAGGTATTTTTTTGCGTTTGTATTTTATTTTAACTTTCCCGAAGTTTCGAACATTACTGCGTTCATGGTCACGGAAGAACTAGATATCTATTATTTATTTAGATATACTATGTTTCTTGTTCTTTTTTTCATTGCTGATGGTGGCAAACGAGCAGACAGCACACCTGATGGCAAGTGTCACTGCTGCCCATGGACCTTTGCAATACCAAGGGTATAGCTAGGCCGCTGCCTACCAATACAAACCCCAAACCCACCTCAGTTGAGCTCCCGGCTCTCTCATTCACCGAACGAAGCGCAATAGCACATTGCCATCACTCAGACGTCGATTTTATGCGAGAGTGTGGTACTACCCCGGACCGACCGGCCCGCGATTGTAGACAGAAAACTGTCCACAGCGTGGTTCTACCACTATAATGACTGGACTGTTCTACAATAACATAACAAAAGCAATACAATTGAAAATTAAAATTCGAAAAGAAACTAAAGAAAATCAAATTAATATTAGTTAGTTATAATGTCTACGAAGTCCTTCCACTAACTATGAAATCCTTCTGACGCCAGGCAGACGAGTGATAAGATCGATACCTACTTCGATGCTCCTGTTTATCTACATTCTGTAGGACAATATTTGAAGGTCAAGAGCCAATCTCACAGGAAAACTGTACTATAATGTTGTAGACATTTTTCTTAACATACACATCCTAACGAAACTAAGCAGCTATTTATATCTATAAATACCTGCTACATATTATTGGGAGGGAGTAACTTATTCCACCTGGAATAATATTAGAAAAATAATCAGTTTTACGATAGATACTCGTATATATATATACACATAAAGTGAAACTGTGACTATCACAGTTCTTGTTATTTAGAATCTAGTCAAGAATTCTATATTTTTATAAAAACGATAATTCTTTTTTTAGACGTTATAGTGTTAGTTCCTCGCTTAGCCATTCAGGGCAATAGAAGAAGGACGTGAGCAACATAACCTAAATTATACTAAATAATAATATAAATAAATGATCTATGACTATCTATTTAAAAATAACTGGCAACCCCAGTTGACGGTACTTTAGCTCCGCGTATTTTAATTCATTAATTATTAAATACAGCATTATAAAACGAATTCATTATATAAAAATAAACTTCATAGCCCAAAATTCAAGTATACGTGTAAATTCCGTCTAAAAGTAGTGATTCTTGAAGAAATAACAACAATAATCATACGGTGTGTAAACTTCTTATTTCCTTCTAAATCTACTACATTCTCAATTAAAATATATATATAGGAAATGAATAATGAAGTTGCAATAGTGTAAAGTGTGTAAACATATTCCTAATTTTATTAAAAATAAGTGATATCAAATTCAACGTAAGAATTTGAATAGTGAAAATTAACCGACACTTATGTACTAAACGTAAACAAGAAATTGGACTTTGATCGAATGAATTTTTTCAAGATAGCTCTTTATGATAACTCTTGCTTATTTCAAGAAATTCATTGAATGTTATATGGTCTGAAGGTGCAATTTTGATGCAGTGAACCGAAATAGCTGTGCGTTCAAACCCAAGGCACAACAGAATAGTCTTTTTTCAAGTTTTAAAAATTTTATATATTATATTTGCATGGAACATAACTAATAATTATGAATTTCTTCGAAAATATCACACTACGTAAAAATCGAACAAAATCCGAAACAGATGTAAACGAATCTAGTACTAGTAACACAACATTAGAGGGCAGCACCAAAAGTTTAATGGATGTATTAAGTGACGACACGGACGATGAAACGCAATGTCTAAAGCAAGAAATAACAAAATTAAAGATGGAATTAATATCCGCGCATGAGGAAATAAATAATTTATCCATTGAAAATTCGCAACTTAAGGAAAATATATCAGAATTATCTAACAAACATAATTTATTATTAAAAACTACAAAAAAATTATCTAGCAATATATTGACACCCGCTAAGAAGATAAATACTTCACAAACATCATTCGGTACTACACTTACCACGCCACTTAGAGTTACGAAAAGCAAACCCAACCAAACATGCGCAGGTTCGAAAAATCAAGTATTGACATCTATGGCATTAGATACTGACCTCGTAAGCTCTCAAAAACATCATAAACAAATAGAATCAGGCAAAAATAAAATCTGTTTATTAAGCAGCAACAAAACAAATAAAATATTGTCTATAGCTGAACGTACTTTTTCCGGCTGTGATATATGCCATTACCTTACCCCGAACTGCGGCATAATCAAGCTCATTAGTAACCTTCATTGCAAGATATCTGACTTCACTATGCGGGACTATTGCATAATTTTTATAGGCGAGGATGACTTCCAAATGACAAAGAATTACTCTGATCTGGTTGTTTGTATACGGGAGGCACTCTTTGATATAAATCACACAAATGTTATTTTATGTTTACCCACATACAAATTTAATTACTATAGCACGATGTATAATTGGAGAATAGAAATATTTAATAATCTGCTGTATCACGACATTCAGTCTTATAATTATGCACTACTTTTAGATTCTAATCTTAATTTATCCTGTGACTATTCCATGTTTTTAAGACATACTGGCAAATTGAATAACCATGGTATGTCAAATATTTTTTATAATCTCAAGTACCTAATTGTTGATGAAATTCCACTTTTTCGTTTAGAAACAACATGTGATAAGGTTGATATGAATAATAAAATTCAAAATGATTCATATAGGTTCTGTAAAGATTCTGATAATTTATTTCGAGAATAAATTAAATATTGTGCACCAAAATATTAATGGGCTAATAGCGAAGTCGGATTTACTGACTTTGGAACTCGAACTATTTAAAAGAAATAATAAGAGCATCAAATTAGTTTGTATAACCGAACACAATATGACTAAAGAGGATAAAAAATGTCTTAATATACAAAATTTTACACTAGGGTCTGCTTACTTTAGGAAAAATCGCCATGGTGGCTCATGCATACTAGTGCATAATTCTTTGCCGTTCAATGTTTTGAGGGATGTTAATAAATATGGTATTGAAAATATTATGGAGTGTTCGGGGATAGAATTATTGGACCAACAATTGCATGTTATATGTATTTACAGACCACCAAAATTTAAAGTAGAAGAACTTGATGAATTTTTTGAATCATTCAATTCCCTTTTAAGCGCTTATTGTTATTGTAAAAAGAAAGTAATTATTTGCGGTGACTTCAATATAAATTTACTCCGAAAAACTAGTGAATCTACTATTTTTAAGCAGACATTAAATTCATATAACCTTAAAGTAGCAATTAATGAACCAACACGTTTGGCAAGTGGATCATGTATTGATAACTTTTTATTTAATATACAGGGTTGCTCATTTGAAAACCTTGACCTATCTTTGTCTGATCACACCGCGCAGCTATTGAAAGTACCAACAAAGATAAATTTGTCGTTCAAACATTGGTATATTAAAAAACGTAATTATTGTAAAGAAAACGTTGAAAAATTTAAAGATTGCATTAATTCGCTTAGTTTTCGTGAGGTATTTGATGGTGAGGAACCTAATATTGCTTTTAGTAACTTTTATGACCTTTTTAGACTTTTTTATAATTTATGTTTTCCAGTTCAATTGATAAAGAATACTGTAATATCCCAACCTAAGTGGATTACTAGAGGTATTAGGATTTGTTGTAGACGTAAACGTCAACTTTTATGGCAATATAGAAAAAACTGCACTAACCGAAATAAAAATGCCTTTATAAATTTATCTTCTAGACTCAAGTGTATTATTAAGCTTACGCAAAAGTCTCAAAATGAGAATTATATAAATAAAGCATTTAATAAATGCAAAGCCACTTGGAACATAATCAATAATAAAAAACTTAATATCCCTAAAGATGACGTGCAGTGCATTATAGTTGATGGAAATATTATTAGAGATCCAATAGAAATAGCTAACTCTTTTAATAACTACTTCATAGATCGAATTTTCAAACTAGGTGTGAATTCGCCGAAAATTTGTATGAGTAAAAATTCAGGATCCTTATTCATGTCCCCGACCATACCGGAGGATATTCATAATATAATACTATCACTCAAGGCCACGAATAGCACTGGATACGATGAAATATCCGCAAAAATACTAAAAACCGTATCCATCAGTATATCGTCTGTTTTAAGCCATATAATTAATTTATGTATTTCTCATGGCGTATTTCCCAGGGAATTAAAATTAACTATAATAAAACCACTCTTTAAAAAGGACAACAATCATGACATAAATTGCTACAGACCCATAGCGTTAATACCGGTGATATCTAAAATTTTTGAGAAAGTTATTCATAAATGTCTTTATGGTTACTTTGAAGCTAATAGTTTTTTCGCCGATCAACAGTTTGGATTTAGAAAGGGAAAAAGTATTAACGATGCTATATATGCTTTTTTAAATACAATCATTACTAACATTGACAATAAAAGGCAGGCTTGTGCTCTGTACATGGATTTAACCAAGGCATTTGATTACGTTCACCATGAAACATTATTAGATAAGCTATATGCTTATGGCGTTAGAGGTAATGTACTGAAATTAATAAAATCTTACCTCAGCAATAGAACACAAATCACACAAATAAACAGATTGTGTTCTATTAAGACATTATCTTCCACAATCAAAACCATACAAACATATTCTTCTACTAAGAGAGAAGTAATTTTTGGCGTACCACAAGGAAGCGTGCTTGGACCACTATTATTTATTATTTATATGAATGACTTTCCAAAAGTAATACACCATAAATCTATTCTTTTTGCTGATGATAGCACAATTATTTTTACAGGACATGACAAATTATTGATCGAAAATGACATAAATAATACTCTACAAGATACTATTAACTGGTTGACGTTGAATAATTTAAATATTAATCTTCAAAAAACATCCGTAATGACATTTAGAAATAGATTAAATAAATTAGTTGACTTAAATATCCAATTTGATGACACAAAAATCTTAGAAGTAGAAACAACAAAATTTTTGGGTATCCATATTGATAATACTATCAATTGGAAAACGCACCTTGAATTTGTTTGTTCTAAAATTAGTAAATTTTCTTATGCTCTAAAGAAATTAGCAACCACAAATAATACACCAACAGTTTTGACAGCATACCATGGACATGTAGCTCCCATACTAAATTACGGTATTATTTTTTGGGGAAATTCTGTTAACAGAGATCAAGCCTTCAAAGAACAAAAGAAATGCATACGGGCTATGTGTAAGTTAAAAAAAGTGGATAGTTGTAAACCTTTCTTTATTAAACTTAAAATTTTGACATTACCATGCATGTACATTCTTGAAGTTGTTATGTTTGTTAGAAAAAATTTACATTTATTTGATAAAATTCATAGTATAAGACATAATCTAAAAATAAGTTGTCCACGTAATGTCACAACATTTCATAATAAGAGCATACTGTGCATGGCTTCAAGATTGTATAACAATTTACCCAAATTGATCCTGGAAATAGAGGTAACTAAGAAGTTCAAAACTAAAATAAAGAACCTTCTGTTAGAAAAAGCATACTATTCCGTAAATGAATATCTTTTTGACTAATTATGAATTCAATACGTATTTGTGAAACGTTGACATTTGTATGTAAATATTTGTGATAATGTGACATTTGTATGTAAATTTGACATTGTAAATTTTAAAATCTTCAATTATAAGTGTAATCAATTAAATGTATATCAATTTTTTTATTATGTAACACATTGCATGCCGAAAGGTTAAATACAGTGATACTAAAATAATGATGTATGTGACAACTTATGTAATTACCTGTATTTGCAATAAATATATAAATAAATAAATAAATAAATATCTATAAATGTTATATTATTTGGCTAGAGTGATGTTAAGGCAAAACCTTGCACAGGTTGCTTGTGAAGAACGAATGTCATATATCAATGATCATCTACACATAAATTCTTCATATTTTGTATGTAGAGGTCATTATATGTCATAGCTTCTTGTAGAATAGTAGAATTCTTGGACTGGCTAATCCCTACTTCCCTACTAATATATAAATATGAATGTAAGTTTGTTTGTTACGCTTTCACGCTAAAACTACTCAACCGATCATCATGAAACATTGTACACATATTCTTGGAGGTATAAAAAGTAACATAGGATACTTTTTATTAAAAAAAAAATCAAAATTTTTATATGACAAATAAAAAAATTGTTTGTCAAAAAATCTCAAAATCTAGCTTCTTCAACGCCATCTAGTAGTCCAGTAATGAAGTTCCAACCCTGAGTATTGTAATACCGTTGCACTGTATTACCGATGGTCAAAAATAAAAATAGGGGATCAAAAACTTTAGGAAAGTAATCTTTTACGCGGGCGAAGCCGCGGGCAGAAGCTAGTTTACTATAAAACGCTAAGTGTGCTTTATACATTTGCTATTTACGTAAACGAATCTCACTTATAAGATATCCCTTTGCATTAATCAAATTGTTGGCACTTAACCTCTTTAATAGGTAGTCGAAATAGACAATAGATTTAATGTACTGTATGCAACAATAACACAATTATTCACTGCGTTGTAACTTAATGCGACTTTACATTACATTCTGTAAATACCACTTTATATAATTGAGAACCGTCTTATCAGTGAACACACAATCATTGTCACAATCATTTCAGTAAAGTATTCCTCTGTATGTTCCCGCACGTTCTCAATCAGGGAATTGCTTGCGGTCTCCACTGCCTTTATTTACTCTACACTGTATTTTGTTAAAGTGCAGCTGGAGAGGCAATTCTCTTATATCAGACTTGGTTCGTTGCTTGTTTTGAATATTATACAGAATAAACAATGGCATTTTTATTGCAAGTATAATCACTATACCAAATACAAGAGATTAAATATACAATTCTTTTTAAAGTTGATAACGAATGCAAATTTTCAAAACCATTATACACGTAGCGCACATAGATCTTTTAGTAGAATTAGCGTTTAGGTTAAATGAAAATGGTAAAAGTTTATAATTTACTGACTTTAACTGATTACAGACTAACTGAATACTGAATTAACAGAATTTTTTTAACAATGGGGGGGTGGCATAGTCCAGAGGGGTGCATAGTCCGGAGCGTGATCGTCGCGTCCCCTGCCAGTCTAGTTAGACTGCTAATCCTGGCTCGAATAATGCGTACCGCAGTGCGGGTTAGGGCGTCCCCCGTAGGCAACGCGTACCGACCCGCCTCCGGTATGCACATCGGCAGATGCGGCGATGGGGGCCGCCACCCATCACGGCTTGCCCAATCAGGCGAGTCGAGGAAAGCAGAGTGCTGGATGGGCACGTGGAATGTAAGAGAATGTGTGGAAGGTAAGTTGCACGAGCTGATAACCGTCATGGCGGACAAACAGCTAGATGTGCTCTGTGTAACAGAGACCAAGCGAAGGGGCAGAGACGCCTGCGACCTTCCTGGTGGCGGGATGGCTCTGTAGTCTGGTATACCACAGATTGATCGAGCCAGTATGGGGGTAGGAGTGCTGTTGTCCTCTCGCTTGGCCTCAGGTGTGAAGGATTACGGAATGTATGATCCCAGAATTCTTTGGGTCCGTATAAAACTAGGTGTCACCAAGGTATTCATGGTTGTAGCATATTCCCAGGGACTGGAATAGCGCAGTCATCGTGCCTTTGTTTAAAAACAAGGGTTCACCTTATGACTACGCAAATTAAAGAGCCATAAGCTTGACCAGTTTGGCAGCAAAACTGTACGGTAAAATTATTGAAATGAGAATGAGGATGGTGTCCGATGGTTTACTGTGTGAGACACAAGGAGCTTTCAGGAGTGGAAGGGGATGCATGGATCAAGTGTTCTCTCTGCGCAACATTGTGGAGAATCATCTGGCTCTAGGTCAGAGGGTTTTCTGCAGTTTTGTGGATCTGGAGAGAGCATTTGACACGGTTGTATGAAAGGAACTTTGGGACATTTTACCGGAGTATGGTATTAACGGTAAACTGCTACAGGCTGTGCAGTCCAGTTACATGGGCTGTAGAGCCTGTGTGCGGCTAGATGATGGAATGTCGCATTGGTTTGACGTCAATATCGGCGTTAAGCAGGGTTGCGTTCTGTCAGCCAGGCTGTTTATCATATATCTGGATAAATGTCGCGAAAGTTTGAACGATATGAGTGTGGAAGTCCAGATGGGCGACTCAGTGGTCTCTGCTCTGCTTTATGCAGATGATGCAGTCCTGCTAGCACAGTCAGCGACTGACCTGCATACCCTAGTTGACATAATGACAGAAGATTGTAAGAAAAGGGGTCTACGCGTGAATGTGAGGAAAACCAAAATCATGGTCTTTGAAAGAGATGAAGCCAGAACAGATGTAAGAGTAACAATAGGTAATGATGTACTGGAGCAAGTGGATGAATTTGTATATCTTGGATGTAGATTTAGCCGAGATGGAAGGTACACCACTGATATAGAGCGAAGAGTGAATGCGGGAAATAGAGTGAACGGAGCGTTGGGACAACTTCTCGGTAGCCACCACCGCAGCTAGAAGGCACGTGTAGCAATACATAACGCAGTGCTTGTCCCAACATTACTGTATGTAAGCGAGAGTTGGGTATACAGAAAAGAGTATGAAAGTAAAATTAATGCGGTCGAAATGCGATTTCTACGGAAAAACTGTGGAGTTAGGCTGATCGATCGCATTCGTAATGATGACGTAAGAGAGCGAGTAGGTATGAAAGAGAGTATTGGTGTAAAGATGCGAAAGGGAATGCTCTGATGGTTCGGACATGTGGCAAGAATGCCGAACGAACGTCTGGTTAAGAAGATATACAATGCGAAAGTGAAAGGATGCAGGTACCGGGGGAGACCGAGACTAACCTACCTAGACCAGATCGGTCATGTACTGAAGGAAGATGGAGTCAAGAGTCTCCGAAACCGGCGAGCGTGTATGAAGAGAATGATGAATGTTGCAGAAGCGAGTGAAGTATCCAAGGATAAAGTTCTCTGGCACTCTGTTCTCTCCTGCCTACCCTGCAAGGGCATGGCGTGATGGTATGTATGTATGTATGTTTTTAACAATTTTAATTAAATTAATTTTATTATGATAAAGTAGGCCGCCATTCAAAATTCAGTAATAAAGTTAATATCATGCCTCTTGAGTTTTTTGCCAGATCATTCTCAGTGTGGCCGCGTTCCGATCCGGTGATAGCTGAATAGATTTTGTTAGTTTTTCTAAAGTTTTAAATTGCCACAATATAATAATTATTATACATTAAATGTTTTAATAATAACGGATCATAAACAATATAAAATTTTATATAACTATAGAATTATTTTCTTATAGCTGTGTGATAGCGGCGACGAATACTACCAACCCTTACTTTGCTCGTGGATGTCGTAAAAGACTATTAAGAGCCTTATAACTATCTGGGCCAACTCCATCTGATGCCGTTTGGTCAACAATTACATTCCCAAGGAGGGTTGACGTCTGGCAGGCGGCCGGTCACAAAACTATTGCCAATAACTTTTACAATATGTACTATGAAAGAAGAGTACATATTGTATCGACCCCAAGCAATTGGGATAAGAGTAGGGGTATGATGATATAGAATTATTTTCTTCTTGTATTGACAATGAATTTGTATTAAAAATGTGGGTCAAGTTTTAATAACTAATACTGTAGTAGGTAGATATAAATTTCTGTAATAACGATGACTTAATTGTATGTAAGACACCTTAGTTCTCCCGTGACCATGATCACTGTAAAGTGTTCGAAACGTCGGGAAATTAAAATCAAACACAAACGCCCAACCGTGCTGCCACTTACACCATCGTGAACTATTTTAGGACATGCAAATTTCGATTCATATTATATCTTACGTCTTCAAGGTGACGTATGCCATCTATCGGACAATGTTTACACATTGTATAGACTTAATACTTCAAACTTTATAGTTAGAATTGTATTAAACGATGACACAACCTTGTTATTCAAATTACTGAAATTTTTAGCATTTAATATGCTTAATTATTTATAAATACCCGATTACGAAACGAAAAATGATGTCAAAACGAAAAATGTAAAATGATGTGTAAACGAAAAATGTGCCTAAAAATTTCAGTAATATAAACACAAACGCGTTAGAATCCGTAAAAGTAGTTTTATTTCAAATATATACTCGCGTAAACATTAGAAATCATTATTTTTGAACAATATTAAATCTGAAATAACTTAACGTATCTTATTTAACATACATGAAAATTATAATTATATATTTGACATCGAAATATCCCTCACTCAGAACATATAACAGACTGAGTACAATTTGTGTTTTAAAATCAATCCTTTGAATGAAGGGAACCTATTTTAATTCAAATTCACAATGACGCAAATTTGCAAGTTCACTTATGAATATAATACAGCGCTTCTGTTACATACAGTAACTCGCACAATCTCTGATATTATTACATTCCTCGACGTATTTCCAACAAAGTACCGAATCATTTGTAAGTCATAACCATAGGAGCTGAACGTCCTTAATCAAATTAAATTGTAATTCACAAAAAGATATATACGAGTATATATATATATATATATATATATATATATATACTAGCTTCTGCCCGCAAAAGGCTACTTTTCTAAAGTTGAACTATTATCGCAAGGGAACACGTTACCGGGATAAAAGTATCCTATATGTTAATCTATGAAATGCTTGCAAAGGAAACATAAACATAAGTGATTTTGCTGGGATAAGAAAAATTGGAAAATATAGAAATTAACGTAACAAAATTTATAGCTAACTTATTAATATATAATTAAAATATAAGATGAGATGACATCTCTAAAAGTTTATAACAAAAAGCTGATCGCAGGAGACAACATTTTTGTATTTAGCCAACTATGCGTCTGAGCTGCGAGGCATGGTACCTACCTCGCAGAGCTACTGACAGCAGCCGGTCAACGTAATGCCATTTTTATGTATATCTAATTAAAAGCCAAAAAAAATGTTTCGTCAATCTAGCTTCAAAAATAACCAATTTCCATATAAACTTTCACCCCTATTTTTATTTTACCTCCTTAAGGGTAAACTTTATACAAAATTTTTATGTTATATTTATATATACCTAACCGACAGCCCAAAAATTAGTTTCTAGCTTCTGGATTTAAAAATGACGATACTTTCTTACAACTTCTCATCCCCCTTTACAACCCTTTTTTGCAGTAAAAAGTAGCCAATATCCTTTGTCAGATTCTAGACTATCTGTGTACCAAATTTTATTTAGATCGGTTTAGTAGTTTTGGCGTGAAAGAGCGACAGACAGACAGAGTTACTTTCGCATTTATAATATTAGGAAGGATATATATATATATATATATATATATATATATATATATATATATATATATACTAGCTTTTGCCCGTGACTTTGTCCACGCAGAAGTCATCTCTAATAGAGTTAAATAGAAAAAGCAATGCAAGGTGTTGAAGGTTTGTCGTTAGGACGATAATCAACAGCGTCAGAAACTGTTAGTTGAGTTAGTTGTCTAACGGAATTAGGCAATAGGGTGGGTCCGAGAGAAAATACTCTAGGTTGACACGCTCTACCGTCGGTGCTTTAGGCGGCGCAAGCGTGAGTACCTGTATTGAGGTTCACTGCATGAGGGCTTCGACTCGAGATGATACTCGGTTGCGGTGGCCCGCTCGCACAACGTAGATGTACGTGTACGGCGCGCGTGTGTCTATATACCATAGCCGGTCACTAAAGAAAAGGTGGTTCAAAGTTCTATTCATTTTACAAATTATATTGCCATTAATATACTATTTACGGTATGACCATGGGATAAAATTATAATTATCACCACCCTTTATTTGACTGTTTTGTTTCACCAGCAGAGTTGCGACCTAGTTAGATATGATTTAATATTTGAGTCATAGAGTGAACATTATTGAAGCTAAACTTAACCTGTATCTTAAACCATTAGGCAAAAACCTATTGCCGTCTACTATGTGTATCGTGTGAGTTCTCACGCCGGCACTGGTCGCCACGACGGCACTGGTGCGGGGTTGATGGAGAGGGAGAGAGAAACACGGGTTTATTTATTTTTACCGAAGAATATTTGTACGTAATTTGAAAAGAATTGATAAAAAAATTTTCTCCCCATACACACTTTGCCGCTTTGTTACACCCCCTTAGTAGCGGAATTCATAAAATGTTTTCATATTGAATCTCTATGTCATAAATAGAAACGTGATTTCAAATTTAATGTTTCTAGCTTTAATAGTTTCGGTTTGGCGGTAATGAGTCGTTCAACCCGCTTCACAGGCCTAATTTACATAACCAGAGGGTGAAAATTGACAAATGCCGGATATTACCCTAAAATATTTGATTCGACTCATAATTTCCTTTCTTAGTAAATCTCTACGTCATAGAAAGAAACCACTGTCAACATTTCAAGTTGCCAGCTTCAATAATATCGGCTTGGCGCTTTATGACTTAATGAGTCGTCCAACCCGCTTTGCAGGCCTAATTTACACCCCCCAGAGGGTGAAAATCAACAAATGCTGAAACACGTCTTTATTTATTTTTACTGAAGATAATTTGTACGTAATTTGAAAAGAATCGATAAAGATTTTTTTCTCCGACCATTTTCTAAATTGACATTACTTTTTTATTTATAAACCAATTGATATAAAATAAAGCCTAAATGTTAAGTGAAGCTTACCACAATATATTAGTGAAAACCGCGTCTAAATAGGATAAGCAGTTTCTGAGATTAGCGTGCACAAACGCACAGACAAACAGATAAACAGACAAAAATTTTAAAAATCATTGTTTTGGGTTCTATTCGTGTTGATAAAGGTCCCAGTAACATTTTTTCTCCATATATCTTCTATGTACAGACAGCGATCCGTTACATTTTTATTATATGTATATATATATATATATATATATATAAATTGGTCTGATAATTAATTGATACGAGTGTATATATAGGTGTTAATAAATGGATAAATTAATATTTCAGATTGAATTTGTGAATCGACAATCTTCGAAAATCGAAAATCTAAAATGAATGAAACTTCAATGTTTTAAAGATCAAGTTACGGATAATGCAAAATATGGTATAGAAAATTGAAAACAACATTGGTAACCCAAGCGTTACGCAAATAAAAATTATTTCTATTGTGTCCCCTCACAAACCCATATATACCCCTAACGCTATTCGAGATTTGACAGACAATTTGTAATCGTTCGTACCGCCTCGGCAATCATTCCAATCAGCTTTCAATCATTCCAAAGTGCATTTCGCGACACCCTCTTTCATTCGATTCGAATTATTTTTGGGATGCTGATGTTTTATTTTTATCTTACGCTTTAAGCTCGTCATATATCCATTATTATTAAAGAGGAAAGAATTATTATTAAAAAAGATAGCTGTGTGGTAGCAGCTACGAATACTACCAACCATACTTTGCTCGTGGATGTCGTAAAAGACGACTAAGGGCCTTATAGCCTGGGCATACTCCATCTAATGCCGTTTGATCAACAATTACATTCCCAAAGAGGATCGATGTGTGGCAGGCAGCCGGTCATAAAATTATTGCCAATAACTTTTACAATTTATACTATAACAGAAGAGTACATATTGTATCGACCCCAAGTTATTGGAATAAGAGTAGGTGAATGATAATATCCATTATTATTAAAGACGAAATAAAATCCGCAATTAACTCTACGATATTTCGATACATGAGTGACTACGCAATGATTACTTAGTTCAAAGTAAGATTAGAATTATAAAAATATCCAAAGCAATTCAAATTACACACAAGCAGTACTAAAATGTTGCTTTTTATACTTGTGATGCCTAATATGATAAATTGCTTTATCGCTTAACGCTGAACACGTTTAGAATTTATTGTGTACGCTTCCCATATTTCATCTCAGTAAGACAAAAACGGCTGTAACTTTACACATACGTGCTTAAGTTATACAATCACTTTGATTTGTATCAGAAATATTTCTATCCATCCTGTGTTCTTGTTCTTTATTGTATAGAAAGTTTTCAATAATAGCTGCAGAATGTGAAAAAAATGTATGGGTAAAATTATTCCACATAAATTTAACGCGTAACTGATATATAGGTAATAAGTAGCAGAATGTTTTCATTAATAGCTGCAAAATGTGAAAAAATGTATGGCTAAAATAATTCCAAATAAATTTAACGCTTGACTGATATATTATAAGTAGTAGAAAGATTCCCTTAATAGCTGCAAAGCGTGAAAAATGTGTGGCTATATTAATTTAACATATAACAGGGAATCCATTTCTACCCATTAAAGCAGTACTGGAAGTGCGGCTGTTATAAACCTATTTCCCTTCCGCTATATAATGGTTTGACAGTGGAGTCTTTCACACAATGAGAAGCTTAACTGATATATAATAATTAGATTATCTCCTATTAACCAATAATTTATTTATTTGCTGATGATAATAGCACAATTATAAGTTGCACGATTATAAAGTATAGAAAACCATAAGAGAAGGAAACCTTGAAATAAAACCCTATACCAAACAGTCACACCGAAGACAAAGATCGGGTACCGGTGGTCCGCTCGCACGGCGAAGAGAGAGGATTTTACGGTGGGTCTATGGGGTCACGCGCCGCTTTCTCCGTCACCCCGGACCGATTTGGCGGGGCGAGACGCACCCATAGCCCACCAATAAAAAAAAAAAAATACTAAACAGTCTGACCACCATTGCATAGTAGGACAATTTTTTTTTATCTCCTATTATGGGCGAGTTACGAACTCTGCAGTGGGACGTATAATCTGCTGAGATGACGGAAAACCAAGGTGGAGGATTTTTTAATTTAGAAATAGGTCCATAAAATCATAAAATACCGTCAGTCAGATTTTTAACGTTCGTTACTTCACATAGGCCACTCGACGAAAGGAATGCTTTAATTATTATATTTAGCAGATGGGGTGACAATTGTGCTTGATATTATGAATTCCCTAGTAGCTACG
The DNA here is from genome assembly GCA_905163515.2 of Lymantria monacha. Taxonomy (NCBI): domain Eukaryota; kingdom Metazoa; phylum Arthropoda; class Insecta; order Lepidoptera; family Erebidae; genus Lymantria; species Lymantria monacha. Next base: position 15,266,911 of record LR991096.1, read on the forward strand.
TGTACGGTGATCGGACCGGGGAATTGTCCGGTCACCCGACGTGAGGCCACCGCATGAGGTCGACGCACCGACGGCGAAAGCTGTCGGGGCGTCGACACGAGAGGAACCCGTAAGGGTAAACCACCGGGCGGGCCACCGAAGACAAAGATCGGGTACTGCCTCTTTTGTTGCCCCGGATGGATTTGTCGGGGCGCGACCACATCCATGGTCCACCTTGCGGAAAAAAAAAAGTAGCTACGTGTACGCTGCCCATTCCGCTGATGTTCACTTGTCTGGTTTTATAAGATAGGTACCTAACCACAGCAAAGTAGCGAGACATTGTATCCATAGTGCCGTAATTGCCACGCTTGGCAGGCGAGTTGGCGATCGCGGTGTGATGCGATATATTTCCACGGACAGGGATGCTACTTAATGTCCTAGTGAGACCCGATTATCACGACTCCCACGGGCATGTCCATCGCCAGATGGGTATACAGATATAAATTAGAAAAAGCTCCTACAAAAGAAAACTTTACAATACGAAGAGTAAAGCTTAGTGTGAAATCCATGAGTCAGAGCTCCTAAAACCATTAGTATAAGCTGCCGAATACTACGTATACAGAATGAAACATATGGTATACCTTTCTATCCTTTTACCTTTTTGTTCTATATCACATAAAACTTGCAGATTTAAGTGATAATAAACTTTTAAATTGCAAAATTAAGTCAGAACACGTCATCCTACTTTTATAAGTGTAGTATAGATCGCACTAGATACCTACTAAGGTATACTACTATCCGTGTGGTGACGGAGTAAGAATACAATTCACCACCCCATATCTTAACCGCGGGTGATCGTACGAGGGGTCTAAGGGATATAAAACGCATATAATATCTATGCAAGAGAAGGAAAATCCGAAAAAATACCTTATGCCAACCCGTCTGACCAGCGCGGTACAGTAGGTTAATTTCCCTCCCATTACAGAGGAGGCCCGAGTTCTTACAGTGGGACATATATGGACTGTGATGATGATGATGATGAAGGTATACTGTTATAAAACTTATGTACTTTAATCATGAATTTAAAATACTCATTTGCCGTATTTAACCTCTAAATAAATTTATGGGGTTGCCAGGTTTATTTAGAGAATGTTTTAATATTAGCGGCAATATAGTAACGACACATCAGATATCGGCATTTTTGGAAAACATGTCACTCTTTTTTCACGGGCTGGCATTATATTGCGTAGATCTTCTTGTTTCTCGTCTATTTTCCAACGTACTACCGATTAAAAAGCATGTCTAATTAAAATAAAGTCTACGTTTATTTTCAGAGAAGGCTTCTACCGTAACTCATTTTTAAAAAAAAAACCTTTTTACTACTAAGGAAATAATCCTTGTATTGCGAGGACTCTACAAACATGCAGTTAACGCAAATAAATTACACCCAGACTTAGAACAATACTTTCTAAATCGCACAAATTATTGTCCTGCGTGGGAATCGAACCCACGGCACTGGCACGGAAGGTTGGTATCTTAACCACTACGCTATGTGTACAGTCAAAGTCTTTGATACAATTATATAAAATATTGATATAATTAGTGTTAAAATATTAATATTAATCCTTATGGTGTGATATTAGACGTAACTCGAAGGTAGTTAAGAGTCTCCACCGAAGTTAAAATCGAGTACCGGTGGTCCGCTCGCACGGCGAAGAGAGAAGGTTTTACGGTGGGTCTATAGGGTCACGCGCCGCCTTTCCGTCACCCCGGACCGATTCAGCGGGGCGAGACGCACCCATAGCCCACCAATAAAAAAAAAAAAATAAAAAAAAAAAAAATGGTAGTTAAGAGTCTATACAAAACTTTACTACAAAAAGTGCTAACATTCTGTTCAGTGGAATAATGTCATTCCTTACCTTTTTAAATTAAAAGTCAATCATTCATGCCGTGAAGAAACTTGTCAATCCTTACTTCCTTATTAATATTATTAATGCGAAAGTAACTATGTCTGTCTGTCTGTCTATCGCTATTTCACGCCAAAACTACTGAATCGATCTAAATGAAATTGGTACACAGATAATCTAGAGCCTCATAAAGGACATAGGCTACTATTTAATGCAAAAATGGGTTGTAAAGGGGGATTCAAAGTTGTAAGGAAGTGTCGTCATTTTTAAAGCCAGAAGCTTGAAACTTATTTTTAGGCTATTGATTGGATATAAATAAATATGACATTAACATTTTGTAAAAAAATTACCCTTAAGGGGTAAAATAAAAATAGGGAGTGAAAAACTTTAGGGAAGTAACCTTTTACGCGGGCGAAGCCGCGGGCAGAAGGCATTGTATATATAAACATATTTTTCGTTCCTTAGTATCTAAGGAACGAAAAAAATGTCAGAACTGAATATATTTGTTTTAATAGCTTAATACGTAAGAGGCTTAGAATAACATATGTACGTTATTATTCTACGTGAAAAGAAAATATTTAGGTACGCTATTTTCCGGAAGCAGCAAAATGCCTCAAATATTTACATAGGGTTAATGTACTGAATCAAAAGGTATGGATAAGAAAAATAGATGTATCCTCATATTTTTTCATATCATTTTGTTTGGCTATAAATATTTTTTTGTATAATGAAATATTTAAATATTTTTTTTATACCCAAGTTTTTCATTAGTATGTATGATATTATTATCTATAAATAGTAAAATATAAACCGACTTCAAAATAACGTCAACCACAAAAAAAAACAAAAATATAATAATTATTTAATTCATATGATAATATTGTAAATGAACTTTTGCAATATTAATGTTCTTATCAATCAAGCTACTCGTACATAATACGAGTACATTGTCGTCATGCTGCATAAATTATAGGTTGTTGCAGATAACCACTAGTGTCACATAAGCTATTTTTTAAAGACGGAGGCCCTCTTGTTCCATGGGCCCCACATGGGCCCTCCCATCGGCGTTTCGATCACCGTCAATTCGGTTGACTACAGCATCCGGGCCCATATGAGGTATTTGGGCCTGGTGCTCGACGGGCATTGGTGGTTTCGGAAGCATTTCCGCAGGCTCGCTCCGCGGCTCGTCGGCGCGGCGTCCGCCCTTTCATGGCTTATGCCGAATGTGGGCGGACCGAGCGCTACGTGCCGACAGCTGTATACGGGGGTCGTCCGGTCGATGGCCCTGTACGGCGCTCCGGTGTGGGCGTGGTCCCTGACCGTCCGACTCAGGGCTCTTCTGTGGCGACCACAGAGGGCCATGGCGGTCAGGACTGTACGCAGATACCACACGGTGGCGACGGAGGCAGCGTGCCTGTTGGCCGGAAGTCCCCTGTGGGACCTGGAAGCGGAAATGCTCGCCGATTTGTATCGGCGGGTGTCGGGGGTGCGCGCGGAGGGCGGTGGGGTCTCATTGAGGGAACTCACCGCCTGGCGCGTCGACGCCCGCCTAGACGTCATTGCCCGTTGGGCAGTCCGGCTGGAGAGGCCTCAGTTCAGTGTGCGGACCGTGGAGGCCTTCCGGCCGGTGCTGATGCAGTGGTTGGAACGACGACACGGGGTGCTCTCCTTCCGACTGGTGCATGTTTTGACGGGGCATGGATGCTTCGGCACATACCTGCACGCGGTCGTCAGGAGGGAGAATACACCGTCCTGCCACCACTGCGATTCCGACGAAGACACGGCGCAGCATACGCTCGAGGTTTGTGCCGCTTGGGCAGAGCAGCGTCGTGAACTCGTCGCAATCATCGGTGCCGACCTGACGCTGCCGACCATCGCCAGGACGATGCTCGACAGCGTCAGGAACTGGGACGCGGTCGCAACCTTCTGCGAGGCAGTAGTCTCGCGGAAGGAGGCGGCAGAGCGCGTGCGCGAGGAGCGTTTCCTCGACGACGCGAGCCACCGCCGGCGACTGGGGCGGGGCAGGCGCGATTACCTGCGCCTAATGCCGCCCTAGCCGAGGCCGCGTGTGACTGGATCGGTGAATTAGCCCGTCACCCGCCGAGAGGCCGACCGCGTGAGGAAAGACCGACATCCTACCCGAAGGGGGACGTCGGTCGAGGAGAGGGTACTCCTCAGGGGTATTCCGTCGGGCCGACCACTGACGTCAAGTCACTCTGCTCCGGTGGTCGGCCCAACGACGAAGGCGACGTCACGGGTGGGTTACGGGTGTGCGTGCTTACGCCCCTTTGTCACCCCGGATGGAGTGGTGCGAGGAGTGCGCTGACCGTAGTCCATACCCAAAAAAAAAAGGTATTTTTTAAATAAACAAGTATGCAATTTACTCACAGTTTATTTAAAAAAAAATATTTTGATAGCCTCTCAGTTCACCTTACCTTTGCTTTCGATCGTCGTCATAAAATACTCAAATAGGGATTGCAATCCGCAAAAACGGATCCGGTAATCTGGCAGATCCGGCATCATTAAACGTTCACCGGATCTGGTACCAATAAACTAGATCCGGTGACCGGATCCGGTGCTAGTAATTTTTGGAAAAATAATAGAATTGTTGCCTTACTAGTTACTTAGATAGACAAGGAAACGGAGATGTGACTTATCTAAGATAAGATACCAAAAAAGGTATCTAACAAGATACAAAATATTTTTTTAAGATACTTTATCTTAGATACAAGATGGAAATACGTATCTTGTATCTGTATTTCAGATACTTGTATCTTAGTATTTTATATATACTTTTTCTAATAAAATACTTTTAGTGATATGTTAGCAGACATTTATAAAATTACTAGCAGACCGGGCCACGCGTTGCTCTGGCTTAGGTTAGCCTCAGTAACACTTTTTGTTTATTCTAACAAATTTTAGCTTATATGAAGCGTTTGTACATTTAACATAGCGCCATCTATTAAATACTTACTGAATCCAGTCATCAGATTCCGCCATCTTTTAAAATCTTTTTGATATAACATATGATTTTGACTGTCAAATATTAGGCATATAATTTGCAATAAAATAATATTACTATAAATTGAGATTTAAGCTATCCTATCTTTTAAGTTGGATCAAACTACACTTGCTGTGCAAATTTGGTTAAAATCGGTTAAGTACTTTATGATTCCATCGCGGACAAACAACGTGACACGTAATTTATATATATATTAAGATTAGTCCAACATCTCATTGATGTCACATTTTTTAACAAACTGTGCTAGCTCTTTCATAATTTTTAATGCCTTTCTTTTAAAATCCGCGAGCAACTCAAAACAAATAATATCGCCATACAGTTTTACAAGTCGCGTGTTTCAAATGCAGTGCTGTTATTGGTCAATTGCATTTTAGGGGACTTTGAAAATAATTATAGTTACATATTTTAGCGGCGTTTGCGACTAACTTTATTTTTTAGATTGAATTTATTGCAAATTTTAGTGAGTTGCATTAATAAGCATTGACTTATAGCAAATAAAATTTAAAAGTCTTTCCTTTGATTACAGCGATTAACACGATTTATTCGTAAATAATATTAATGTCAATTATCAAAAAATAATAAAATAAAATCTTGTTTTCTTACAAAAGTATTTTATCTTAAGAAGTATTTAGAAGATACCTATTTTGTATCTAGTATTTAAGATACTATTTTTAAAAGTATTTTGTATCTGGTATCTGAAATCCTTAATTTAGAAGTATCTTGCATTTTGTATTCCAGATACTTTGTACAGGTTATTTTGTACATATCTGCAAGGAAAAGGTGTTACAGTTACAAATCCAGCAAGAAACCACGAGTTATAGCATACATACTAGAAAAGATAAAGTTTTTGATAAAGTATTAAAAAAACGAAGGAAGAATATTTGAAAGTGACGGAGTTCAAGGAGAATACTTGTCAGCTATTCATAATTATTTGCTGACAATTAGGTCGAAAAATGTAGAAGCTGAAAGGGCCTTTTCGGCTTCAGGTTATATTTGCAGCTCCATTAGAAGTCGACTTGCAGATAACACAATTGACACTATTTATTTTCTACCATCCTTTTATCGAAAACAGAATTGTTTTCTCTACGATATGTAATTAAAACTAAGACAATTATCAGTCAAAATGTTACTTAAAATAATTATTTGGTTTTTTTTTGTATATGTATTTAAGATATTTATGATGTCATAAAATTTAACAATCTATCTTACTTTTATTTGGATTTTTATTTCAACTTAAATTGAATTTTAATTTTGTATTACTGTTGATGTTAATTCTATATATTATGCTGTATTTAATAAGTTAATTTTCTGAAATTATGTATATGAAATAGTATACAAAATGTATCTTAATGGCATATAATTTAATTAACCGCGATCAGTGCATGTTGTGTTAATCTGTAATTAATTTATACACTTATGAACGCATTTTTTGTGTATATTATAATTGTAATGTGTAAATCAATTGTTGATTAACCTAAATAAATAAATAATATTATATCTTACGTCTTCAAGGGGACGTATGCCATCTACCGGACAATGTTTACACATGGTATAGGTTTAATACTTCAAACTTTACAGTTAGAATTGTATTAAACGATGACACAACCTTGTTATTCAAATTACTGAAATTTTTAGCATTTAATATGCTTAATTATTTATAAATACCCGATTACGAAACGAAAAATGACACTCCCGCTTGTGACATCATTTTTCGTTTCGTAATCGGGTATTTATAAATAATTAAGCATATTAAATGCTAAAAATTTGAGTAATTTAAATAAATATTTTTATTTTTATCGTAAGTCAATTAAATTAAAGTTAATTGTAAGACAAACTGATTACTGTGATAATTGTGTCATTCATTAGACAGATTTATCAAATCATAAGGTTGCCCCTCATAAATATAAGACATGTTTGTTAGCAATAGTTAACATTCTCAAATACTTTAATAATAATTATTGTGAAGATCTCAGTAAATTATTCAAAGATCCTTAATAAAATAATTGATCTATCTGTGAAAGTGAAATCTAGGAAGAAAGTTAAAATTTTACTAGTTACCTATATTACTAGATTTTATATGTTTGCTCGTTGTCTAATCTTAACATTGGATTGGAAATAAAGTTAAGTAGTTAAACTATCTATATTTAAGTTAAGTACAATGGCACTTGGTGAACTTGCTAACAGTTTATTTTGACCCAAAAAGCTAAAATTATCTTAATTTGATCAATCTGGGCGATTCAGACTGAATCCGGCCGGATTGATGGGAATCCGGTCGGATCCAGCCGTACTTAAAATGACGCCGGATTGCAATGACTATACTCAAATCCTTTTTCAAAGTATTTCGGCATTCATTAAAATATTCTTGTTAAATCGCATCAGGACAATAGTATGAAAAAGTGATGATAAAACTACTCTGAGAATAATAACTTAACAAACAAATATTTAATTATTGTTAGTATAAAGCCTCACTCTGATATTTAATCTCTCAAGAAAGCTTCAGAGCGAGCAATAAGTTGATAAATTCTTAATAGAGCTATTGCGCAAATCCATAGATTTGTGGCCGGAGAGATAAATGGCTTGAAACGCAACCAAAGACCGTCTGCTGGATTAAATTGATTTTTACCCACTTTAAGAAGAGGAGATTCTATATTCGACGAATCTATAAGAAAAGATATATGTTTTCCTATATGTATGTTCAACGATTTCTTCGTCAATTGTTGACCGATGATTTTGATTTTTTATTCGTTTGAAAATGCGTACCTCATAAGGTTCTCTGATAATTACTAAATAGATACCTCATTCTATTATAGTGGTAGGACCACGCTGTTGACAGTTCTTTGTCTACAGGCGCGGGCCAGTCCGTCCAGGGTAGTACCACACTCTCGCAGAAGATCGACGTCTGAGTATTGTCAATGTGCTATCGCGCTTCGTTCGGTGAGCGAGCGAGCCGGAAGCCCAATGGGGTGGGTTTGGGGTTTTATTAGTAGGCAGCGGCCTAAGCTATACCCGTGTTATTGCAAGAAGTCATGGGCGGCAGTGACATTTACCATCAGGTGTGCTGCATGCTCGTTTGTCATCATAAGCAATAAAAAAAATCGCTCCTCATTAGATCCCATGGAAATCGATTGAATCCTCAAATTTTGCAGAAATTAACGGATTAATCTTCTTGCTTCATTAGCATGTCTGCATATATTGATAAGAATTGTTTTAGTATTGGTATTTAATTAAGGACTACCTACCTATATTTGCAATAAAAATAATAAAAGAACTTAAAATTAAACTGTTTTCAAAAACAAAAACAGATAGTAGGTGGTCTACAAAAAATAACAAATTAGGTATTTAACCTAAAATATGACCTACTATTTGATATGATGTCGATGCTGATTCGAGAAGTTCATCAACGATATCTGCCCGCTTAGTTTGTTTTGCTCCCGACGAGAGAGAAATAGTGAGATTGGACTTAAGTCTATAATACTACCCATTTGGCTTAGCAGTAACGTGAAACCTATCGATAGGTCGTCGTTTAATTTAAATCTGTACTTTATATTCTTTTATCCCTTTTTAGCCTAGTGCCTTTTTATATTTTATGAAGTTAGTTGATATTTTTTTATTTAAAGATTGTTCGTAAACTGCTGTTCTATTAACTTCCTTATTATATTGTCTCTGAACGAAAAGTTTAGTAGTATATTAGACTGGGCCAAAAAAACGAACATTTTTTTTATTAACGGTACTGTCAAAATATTGTTCATGATGACAAAAGAAAATTATTCTGAAAACTTGAGCCCTTAATATTAATATTAAGAGGTGCATCATTATGATTATCGATTTTTGAACAGCTACTGAATTTTTCACACAAAATTTGGACATCATGGATTTTATTTTTTTTTCCATTTCATATCTTTGAAGGAAATTAAATTCCCTACAAAAAAGCTCTCTTAATAAATTAACGTAGGACGAGCCGTTCCCTTGTAATCAAGCCTTAAACATTGATATATTTTTTAATTTTTTAGTTTGGATTCTGGATTTTTTAACCACTATAAATATCAATATTTTTATATAGCAAATAATTATTCTTAAGTAAAATTTCATGCTCTACAAAAAAGGTCTCTTAACATTTTTTATCAAATTCACTCCTTTCAAAGTTATTCGACTTTAAAATTAAATTCAAAAGTAATTAACCGTTTATTTTTTTATTTTTTTAAAGTTCGTTCGTTTTTTTTTGGCCCAGTCTAATATATATATACATATATATATATATATATATATATATATATATATATATATATATATATATATATATATATATATATATATATATATATATATATATATATATACATATATATATATATATATATATATATTGTTAGGTATCAAATTAATATTAACGAAAAGCGGGTAGCGCAACCTATATAAAGCTCTGCTTGCTTGTGTACCGATTACCATTTATATTTATGTCGTTGAAGTGTTAGAATTAGGAATTAGTTTAAGGAGTGCTTATAATTTGCTTATTGGTTGGTTTTGTGGAAAATGAAAGTGATTGCGATAATTAATATTTCAGTACTACACATTAGAAACTATTTAAATATTAAAAATCCTTCGTCTGCTAACAATATATATATTAGATTACACACATATATATCTTACTAGCAGACCAGGCCACGCGTTGCTGTGGCTTAGGTTAGCCTCAGTAACACTTTTTGTTTATTCTAACAAATTTTAGCTTATATGAAGCGTTTGTACATTTAACATAGCGCCATCTATTAAATACTTACTGAATCCAGTCAACAGATTCCGCCATCTTTTAAAATCCTTTTGATATAACATATGATTTTGACTGTCAAATATTAGACATATAATTTGCAATAAAATAATATTACTATAAATTGAGATTTAAGCTATCCTATCTCTTAAGTTGGATCAAACTACACTTGCTGTGCAAATTTGGTTGAAATCGGTTAAGTACTTTATGAGTCCATCGCGGACAAACAACGTGACACGTAATTTATATATATTAAGAAGATATGAGTTAATTTTAATACAAATTGGTGATATCAATTTTGACAGTAGTTATAAGCACGTATCGACTGTATGTCGATGAAATTATAAATTAAGTCATTGGTGAACTCATATATTCACGGCATTTCCTAGCGAGAGCTGGATTGCTAATTACTTAAGCACTAATATAATATTAATGGTCATTAGCGTATATTTTTTTTAAATATTTAAATTCACATCCTTTCGAGTATCGAACTGGTTAGAGAAATCCACATCCTTGTACTCCACTCGTGTACACACCTATTTAGAGTAGCTCCGAAGCGTAACGGAATAACGCAGCTACATGATCTCTCTCTTAGCAGGGGGAAAACTGTTCTAACTCCATCAACAGCCTCTATGCAGAGCACATTATTCTTTTCTTCATTTCCTTTTTGGACCTAAGTATTACACCTGAATATATACAAAGTAATATTTATTTTTTATAAATTATAACACAAGCGGACAAAAAGCTATATTTAATTGTGAATAATATCCACAAATTAAGAACATCCATAACTAATCAAATCAATAGTTTAAATATTGAGAAAATCTATATCTATACATATAATAAGAATGTAACGGATCGCTGTCTGTACATGGAAGAAATATGAGAGAATAAATATATTACTGGGACCTTTATCAACACAAATAAAACCCAAAACAATGATTGTTAAAATTTTTGTCTGTTTATCTGTTTGTCTGTGCGTTTGTGCACGCTAATCTCAGAAACGGCTTATCCGATTTAGATGCGGTTTTCGCTAATATATTGTGGTAAGCTTCTCTATATTTCATGTCAATTGGTTTATAAATAAAAAGTTATGTCAATTTTAAAAATATTCGGAGAAAAATCTTTATCAATTCTTTTCAAATTACGTACAAATTATTTTTAGTAAAAATAAACAAACACGTGTTTAAGCATTTCTTAATTTTCACCCTCTGGGGGTGTAAATTAGGCCAGCGAAGCGGATTGGACGACTCATTAAGTCATTAGCGCCAAGCCGATATTATTGAAGCTGGCAACTTGAAATTTTGAAAGTGGTTTCTTTCTATGACGTAGAGATTTACTAAGAAAAGATTTTACGAAATTACACCCCTAAGGGGGTAAAACAGAGTGGCAAAGTTTGTATGGGGAGAAAAATATCTTTATTGATTCTTTTCACATTACGAGTCCGTCATCCGGCATTTGTCAATTTTTACCCTCTGGTTGTGTAAATTAGGCCTGTGAAGCGGGTTGAACGACTCATTACCGCCAAACCGAAACTATTAAAACTAGAAACACACACACAGCGCGCCCAATCCGTCCGAGGTGACGCGTGATCCCATAGCGCGCCGTACACGTACATCTACGTTATGCGGGCGGGCCACCGCAACCGTTTATCATCTCGAGTCGAAGCCCTCATCCAGTGAACCTTAATACAGGTACTCATGCTTGCGCCGCCCAAAGCACCGACGGTAGAGCATGTCAACGTAGAGTATTTTCTCTCGGATCCTCCCTATTGCCTAATTCCGTTAGACAACTAACTCGCAGAAGGCGGCGACCGCATCCCAGTTTCTGACGCTGTTAATCATCGTCCTAGCGATAAACCTTCAACACCTTACGTTGCTTTTTCTATTTAACTCTGTCAGAGATGACTTCAGCGTGGACGAAGTCGCGGGCGAAAGCTAGTAACAAAATAAATTCAAAAAGCACATGGAATATAAAAATATTTTAGATGGCAATTTTAACTTTTGTGCAAATAAATTAACCTTCTTAGAAATTCGTCGCACTCACAAAGATTTAATGTTATTATATAAAATTATAAATAATTTAGCGGATTCTTCAAGGCCAAATAGGCATACGTTGTAAAAGGCAAACTTCTCGTTGTTTGTCGCTTTTCAATATACCTTATTCAAGAACTTCATATGGACAAAATGTATTTATAAAACGTGCTTGTAGCTGTATAACAACATAGATATTTTTAATGAGCCTCTCAGTACTTTTAGATCTCAACTTTTCAAATTTTTTGAAATAACTTGTAATTTTATGTATTTCTTTACCTACTTCTTTACTTTTCCTTTTATTTTATATAACATCTAATAAACTCTTAATTACTAATCTCTTAATTAATATTAGAAACTTCATTGGTGACAGTGTTAATTAATTTAATATTTTTTTCTTATTGTAATATAATTATAATACTATATGTTTCTTTGATGCAATAAATAAACTAAGAGATCGCACAAATTGTAATGCCTAGGAATGATACCACACTCAGCACAAGATGTTGCTATTTAATCATTGGTATAATGTATGCATAATAAAGTAGGGATTAATAACTCTATTATTATCTACAAATGCTCAAAGGACTAAAGAATTAAAGCTTGGGTTTCTAACCTGGGGGTAATTACCCCCACGGGGGTAAAACTCGTATTTCACGGGGATAACAATGAACTGGTTACTGTCTCTCTATGTGCTTTAAACTTTTAACTGGCGATTGTAAAATCATTCCTATTTGAAATAAAACTACTTTACGAATTCTATCGCGTTTGTATTTGATTTTTAATTTCCCGACGTTTCGAACACTTTACAGTGATCATGGTCACGGGAGGACTAAGGTGTCTTACGTCCAATATGTCATTGTTATTATAGAAATTTATTTATATCTACCCTATTAGATATTAAATTTTGACCCACATTTTTATACAAAATTTATACAAATTCATTGTCAGTACAAAAAAAGAATGATTCTATATATAAAATTTATGTTGTTTATGATTTGTTATTATTAAAGTATTTAATTTATGTGACGGTACTTCCGTTTATCGTACGTGCTAAGCGGAAACATGTTAACAAAGTATTCACTAATCGCGCCACCTAGCGCAAGCTTGTTTAAGAAACGAACAAAACTAAACGACCGACCTCCGTTCGGCAGTCTGAGCCCGCGAGTGGCGCGGTGCACTGGTCGCATATCGTATACTCACTTACGTTAGTTTGGTGGACCTCTCTCATGTTATCACTTGTGAGAGAGTGGTGTCATGGTTGCTGCGCTTGGCAGGTGGACTGGCGGTAGCGGTAGATGCTGTACGTTCTCCGGAGTAGAGCTGTTGCTCGTTCGGAGAAGAGCTGTTGCTCGTTCTCTTAATGAACCCATAGGTGATTTGGCTGAGGAATCCACGAGCAGGTAAATGGGTGGCGCTGGTTGTGGTCTTGTCCCGTGGTCGCACTGGCAAGACTATCCTGTGTCATCCATCCATACCATATAGACCTCACTTAAGGTGTGAGTTGTGATTGGTGTATAGGTGTGAAGGTAATCGTGATTACTTGCAGTACGGTCAATCGCAGCTTTATATCCGCATTTATATTCCTCGTGTCTGATTACTTCTTCTACATATGATATATTATTATATATTTATATATATATATATATATATATATATATATATATATATATATATATATATATATATTTATTATATATTATTATATATTTACTATATATATTTTTACCGGAGTATGGTATTAACGGTAAACTGCTACAGGCTGCTAGAGCCTGTGTGCGGCTGGGTGATGGAATGTCGCCTTGGTTTGACGTTAATATCGGCGTTAAACAGGGGTGCGTTCTGTCAGCCAGGCTGTTTATCATATATCTGGATAAATGTCTCCAAATGTTGAACGATATGAATGTGGGAGTCCAGATGGGCGACTCAGTGGTCACTGCTCTGCTTTATGCAGATGATGCAGTCCTGCTGGCACAGTCAGCTACTAACCTGCAGACCCTAGTCGACACAATGACAGAAGATTGTAAGAAAAGGGGTCTACGCGTGAATGTGAGCAAAACCAAAATAATGGTCTTTGAAAGAGACGAAACCAGAACAGATGTAAGAGTAACAATAGGTAATGATATACTAGAGCAAGTGGATGAATTTGTATATCTTGGATGTGGATTTAGCCGAGATGGAAGGTACACCACTGATATAGAGCGAAGAGTGAATGCGGGAAATAGAGTGAACGGAGCGTTGGGGCAACTTCTCGGCAGCCACCACCTCAGCCAGAAGGCACGTGTAGCAATACATAACGCAGTGCTTGTCCCAACATTACTGTATGGAAGCGAGAGTTGGGTATGCAGAAAAGAGTATGAAAGTAAAATTAATGCGGTCGAAATGCGATCTCTGCGGAAAATCTGTGGAGTTAGGCTGACCGACCGCATTGGTAACGACGACGTAAGAGAGCGAGTAGGTATGAAAGAGAGTATTGGTGTAAAGATGCGAAAGGGAATGCTCCGATGGTTCGGACATGTGGAAAGAATGCCGAACGAACGTCTGGTTAAGAAGATATACAATGCGAAAGTGGAAGGATGTAGGTACTGAGGGAGACCGAGACTAACCTACCTAGACCAAATCGGTCATGTACTGAAGGAAGGTGGAGTCAAGGGTCTCCGAAACCGGCGAGCGTGTATGAAGAGAATTATGAATGTTGAGGAAGCGAGTGAAGTATGCAGAGATAGAGTTCTCTGGCACTCTGTTCTCTCTGCCTACCCTGCAAGGGATATGGCGTGATGATATGTATGTATGTAATTTATGATAATTATTATTGTGGCAATTTTACAAAAACTAACAAAACTATTCAGCTACCACCGGATCGGAACGCGGCCACACTGAGAAAGATTCGGCGAGAAAACTCAGGAGGCATGATACTAATTTTATTATTGAATTTTTGAGTGGCGGTCTACTTTATCTTACTAAAATTAATTAAATTAAAATTTAACTATTATTGTGGGTCAAATCTATACAATAAGTGCTCACAGTGTCTTTCGTAAACCCAACAACACCTCGAGTCATTCAGTGTATCGCAAAGCCATACAGAGCAATTACTTGAATGGTGATTCTCACCATCCCCCTTCACAGTTAGCTACCGTTTCAAAATCTTTGTTACAGAGAGCACGAGGAATCTGTGACGATGAACACCTGGCTGGGGAGCTGCAGCTTGTCAAGCAGGTTCTACGTGCAAACAAGCTGCAAGTTCCTCGCCCCCGTCACGGAGACCGTGCGAAACCACCAACAGTTGAACGTCTCCCTGCAGTCCTACCTTATGTAAAAGAAGTCACTGACAAGATTGGCTATATCCTAAAACATGCTTCTATAAACACTTATTTTAAGCCACTGAAGAGAATTAGTCAGTTCTTACCACCTGTCAAGTGCCAGATCCCTCTACAGGATGCAGGAGTTTATAAATTAGATTATGACTGTGGTCTCTCTTATATAGGCGAAACAAAGAGATCTGTAAGAACTCGCATCAAGGAACATATAGCTGATGTGAAACACCGCCGTCACACTAAGTCTGCAGTCTGTGAGCATAGTCAGGACCGCGCCCGCCATTACATCAGGTTTGATAAACCACAAATCCTCGCAAAAGAACACCGATAACTGCCTAGAATGGTTCGCGAGGCTATTGAAATCAAAAAACATAAAAATTTCAATAGGTAGTGAGGATGGCTGGGTATTACTCGTGTCATCAAGCTGGGATCCTGTTATTCACTTAATTAAAAATAAA
Source organism: Lymantria monacha (assembly GCA_905163515.2). Classification (NCBI taxonomy): domain Eukaryota; kingdom Metazoa; phylum Arthropoda; class Insecta; order Lepidoptera; family Erebidae; genus Lymantria; species Lymantria monacha. The sequence goes on from LR991096.1 coordinate 15,282,386, forward strand.
ACTAAGAAGACCACCACAAGATTGCAAGACACTGTGAGCACTTATTGTATAGATTTGACCCACAATAATAGTTAAATTTTAAATTTTAATTTAATTAATTTTAGTAAGATAAAGTAGTCCGCCACTCAAAAATTCAATAATAAAATTAGTATCATGCTTCCTGAGTTTTCTCGCCGGATCTTTCTCAGTGTGGCCGCGTTCCGATCCGGTGATAGCTGAATAGTTTTGTTAGTTTTTGTAAAATTGCCACAATAATAATTATCATAAATTAAATACTTTAATAATAACAAATCATAAACAACATAAATTTTATATATAGAATCATTCTCTTTTTGTACTGGCAATGAATTTGTATTAATTTTGTATAAAAATGTGGGTCAAAATTTATTATCTTATAGGGTAGATATAAATAAATTTCTGTAATAACAATGACATATATTGGACGTAAGACACCTTAGTCTTCCCGTGACCATGATCACTGTAAAGTGTTCGAAACGTCGGGAAATTAAAAATCAAATACAAACGCGATACAATCCGTAAAAGTAGTTTTATTTCAAATGTGTAACATTAGAAGTTATTAAATCATTCCTATTATATATTTTATTTTTAGTACTTATAAACCGTGACATTTATATAGTCTTACAAAAGAAGTGCCATAAAGGTATCCGACAAAAGAAACATATCTAACATATTTAATTGTTCAATAGTGGTAGTGATAAAAAAATAAAATAAATTAAAGTTAATATTTTGTAACAACCTGGTTATAATGTTTACATTTTAAACCAAGCAAATCATACGGCATTCCGCATGATAATGATTGGCTAACGTAATTACATTAGCCAATCACAGCTACGAAGTCCACGTGGATTGCTATTCCAAAACGTACCTACGCCTAGGTAGTACCTACACAGTACGTACGTTATGTCGAGTAGGTAGCCTACCGCTCGCTACATGCTGTTCTCTTACTATTTTAATTAGTAATTATTTATAATATTTTTTAGTAAAAAATATTTCAATAAATACTTTTTTTAACCTTTTTATAGTAAGAATGAATAGTAGATACTGGATACGTTAACTAAACTGCTTTTGTAAGACGACATAAATGTCACCGTGTATATGTATTCATTGAGTTAAACTTAGCTTAATTAAGCGTGAATGTGAGCAAAACCAAAATAATGGTCTTTGAAAGAGATAAAACCAGAACAGATGTAAGAGTAACAATAGGTAATGATGTACTAGAGCAAGTGGATGAATTTGTATATCTTGGATGTGGATTTAGCCGAGATGGAAGGTACACCACTGATATAGAGCGAAGAGTGAATGCGGGAAATAGAGTGAACGGAGCGTTGGGGCAACTTTTCGGCAGCCACCACCTCAGCCAGAAGGCACGTGTAGCAATACATAACGCAGTGCTTGTCCCAACATTACTGTATGGAAGCGAGAGTTGGGTATGCAGAAAAGAGTATGATAGTAAAATTAATGCGGTCGAAATGCGATCTCTGCGGAAAATCTGTGGAGTTAGGCTGACCGACCGCATTCGTAACGACGACGTAAGAGAGCGAGTAGGTATGAAAGAGAGTATTGGTGTAAAGATGCGAAAGGGAATGCTCCGATGGTTCGGACATGTGGAAAGAATGCCGAACGAACGCCTGGTTAAGAAAATATACAATGCGAAAGTGGAAGGATGTAGGTACCGAGGGAGACCGAGACTAACCTACCTAGACCAGATCGGTCATGTACTGAAGGAAGGTGGAGTCAAGAGTCTCCGAAACCGGCGAGCGTGTATGAAGAGAATTATGAATGTTGAGGAAGCGAGTGAAGTATGCAGAGATAGAGTTCTCTGGCACTCTGTTCTCTCTGCCTTCCCTGCAAGGGATATGGCGTGATGATATGTATGTATGTAAACTTAGCTTATAAATGTAATTTAGAGTAAAAATATCTCAATTTTTCATGTGAAATTGTTTTTATGTTTAATAAAGTCTACGTTATTTGTATTAACACGTATTGTTTGAGATCATCGTTGGGAGGAGAGGTAAAATCAGTGAACAGTAAAAACGTTGAGAGCCCCTGGATTAAAGAGATATCTTAAAAAATCCAAGCTCAAAAAAGTGGCAATGACTTAGTTATGCTCTCGATATTGCTAAATCCACGAGTAATAGTTACTATCTGATATGTGATAGGTACATATGTCGGCCTAGCAAAGTTTAGAGTCGCCGAACATGCTATGGAGCGGACAGCTCGGGATTTCTTTGCAAAATAGAAGATGAAATACGGGAATCCATAGAAGAACGGGGATAATCGGCAATGCGCCAAGAAATAGCACGCTGAAGTGGCAAAAGGGATAGGCATATGGGCTGCTCGACGAACCAATAACGACAAAGGAAGAAGGATTCTCGAGTGGCGACCACGTATTAAATAACGCAGTGTAACTGCCCCCGCGCTATTTGGACCGACGATTTGGTGAAAGTTACTGAGAGCCGTTGGATGCGGGCGGCATAGGACCGCGCTCAACGGAGGTTTTCTATTTATTATATAAAAAAAAGTAAACTTAAATTATAGACAAGTTAACTTAGACAACTTAAGTAGTAATTTTAAATCATTATTTTCTATTATATTAAAACGTATTCTAAAGCCACGTATTGTTAGATATGCAAATACTTATGGTGTACGTGACCACGCATTGTAATTGTAACGGGAGCGTCTTTTAAGCGCCTGTTGGTATACTGTACACGCGGAATAAAATTACAGGAACACCTCACGTCTTAGTGTAACAGTACAGTAGAAATCTCGATTATTTGATTATCTCGATTATCGGCAAATCCGAATATCCGGTATACATATACTTATATGTCACATCTCTAATTACTGATATTAGATACATAACTAGTTATTTCCAAAAATAATATATAAACGCGTCACATAATATATGTCCGTCATTAAAAATCTAAATAAATGTTAAAGGGGAATACCCATTGAAGTATAGAGTACGGTTTTACATTGTTCATTAATGAAACATACCCTGTTTTTAGGGCTTTAAATGTATATTCTATTACAAAAAGAAAAATATATCCCTACTTCGCCGAGTTATTGCACAAAAGGCCTATGAAGCTCATTAAATTAGGTTATTTCCTTCAAATTAAATTAGGTTATTTTTTACAGTTTGCCGATTTGATCCTCTCTTTGTTAGATCAGAATCATTAAAGAATCTTGTAGCCACAGAATGGTGTCTCCAATAGGAATATATCTGGCATCCAAAAATATTGCTTGGCAAAAAGAACTTATATCATATGGTAACTGTATGTCATTATTCTAAGGTTAGGAAAATAGATTTGTAGCAATAAATAAAAATGCAAAACCCAACCCAGGCCCTTAAATCGATTATTACAGTTTTAAAATACTGGCAACTATGCACAACTATACATTAAAAAATTACAGTGACACAAACGTAAAGAATCTTTTTAATTGTTTAGCATATTATATCCGGCGATATTATGACTTGATATTATAAAGGGTGACATGATAATTGAAAACTTAATTTTTGATAATAATTTGGTTGACGTTTTGAATGAAACTGTAAATGGGCACCCCATTACTTTGAATTAAATAAGAAATCTATTATCTGGGCTTTGACTAAACATGTATCATTACTACACTAGCTGCTATTTTTCGTTTATTAGAACACAGCCATTAGCTGAATCGGAATTAGTACCGAAAAATGGCTATATCATAGTTCACTTCTATTATATTATCGCCACAACAATTCGTAGAACTAATTGGTCTGACAGAAATTGAGGGCCGAAATATTTAAAAGTATATCACAAGAAATGTTTTCATTTAGAAAAGAAGTTTGTATTCTCGTTTTTCATTTCAATTATAATTGCTGTTCCTTCATAATTGCTTGAGTTATTTCATTTTTATTTCCAACTTTTCATGAAGTAGTTAAAATAAATATTAATGATGGTTCAAATTAAAACTTAAAAATATTTCTTATAATAACAAATAATTCCGATTATCTGTCAAATAAACTGTTATTTTTATAATAATTATTTATAATTATAGATAATAGTTATTTGCCTAACGAATTTTGACTGTGGTTTGCGTTTGTATCACATGGTGACCAATAAGGGGATGCTCAATAAAATGTTTATTTGCGATAACTGCGTGGAACACATCTCTCTCTCCCCAAGGTAGTTGAGGGGAGTGGATGGCCGCTCAAGCAGTTAACTAGTGGGATCTGGTCCAGCCATAATCTTTTGTATTTGAACTTCTCCTGTACTTTCTTTTATATTTGAATTTTATATTATATCCTGGTTCGAACGGCATCACACTTGCGTTAATTCTTACTAAATATATTGTAAACAGTTGTATGTTAAATGTCTGTAAAAAAATAGTAATAGAAATACCCGTTGAGTTACTTGCCGGATCTTCTCAGCAGCGGTCTTTTCTCCTGTTCCGATCTGGTAGTAGTTTATTGGATTAATTTAAAATGTTAACACTGGCAATATCCAAGTGCTCTCTACCTTATACATAATAAAAGAACTTCAATTTTATCTTTAATTATCTCAAGCATACATTAACTCGCCATAATGCTGAATGCAATAATATTTTTATTTCAAATTACTGAAATTTTGCATTTAATATGCTTAATTATTAATAAAATCCCGATTACGAAACGAAAAATGATGTCACAAGTGGGATTCGAATGGTTTTATAAATAATTAAGCATATTAAATGCTAAATTTCAGTAATTTGAATAACAAGGTTTTGTCATCGTTTAATGCAATTCTAACTGCAAAGTTTCAAGTATTAAGTCTATAACAATGTGTAAACATCGTCGGGTAGATGGCATATGTCACCTTAAAGACGTAAATATGATACGAAGCGAAATTTGCATGTCCTACAATTTTTTTTTATTAAACTAGATTAGTTTGGAAACCTATTTAAATCTGGCTTTTAATTTAAACCAAACAATTTATAAAAACCCGATTGCGAGCGAAAAATGATTGTCACAAGTGGGATTCGAAGGCACACCTGTTGGAAATCCGTTCCAATCGTGCTGCCACTTACACCACCGTGAACTTGGACTTCCAATTCTCACATCGTATTATATTTTCGTCTTTAAGGAGACGTGTGCCATCTACCCGACATTGTTTATACATAAGACTATCGTATGGTTTTTATAAATAATCAATATTAAATAATAAAATATATATATAATATAATATATATATATATATATATATACATATAATATCAATATTATGATTCGGACATGTGGCAAGAATGCCGCACGAACGTCTGGTTAAGAAGATATACAATGCGAAAGTGGAAGGATGTAGGTACCGGGGGAGACCGAGATTAACCTTCCTAGACCAGATCGGTCATGTAATGAAGGAAGGTGGAGTCAAGAGTCTCCGAAACCGCCGAGCGTGTATGAAGAGAATTATGAATGTTGAGGAAGCGAGTGAAGCATGCAAGGATAGAGTTCTCTGGCACTCTGTTCTCTCTGCCTACCCTGCAAGGGATATGACGTGATGATATGTATGTATCAATATTAAATGCTAAATTACTGGAATTTGAAACAGACATTTGTAAAAATTCATATACCATATGCCAACAAACTTTAATTTAGTTTTCATGGCTACTTTTATATCTACAAACAAAAGGCAATAATTGTAATTAAACATAAAATAAAACTATTTTTATTGTCATCATTCATTTGCCGTAGCGTGGGAAGAGGGTGAAATGAATGATGACAATAAAATAGGTTTATTTTATGTTTATTTAAAATTATTGCCTTTAAAACTATTTTTATTGTAGCGAAGATACCGAGTTTTATAATTTTATTTCTACTATTGTAACTTTTCGGATACTTTTCAAATTGGAAATTGAAACAGAGCGCTCTATATCAAGAATAAAAAAAACATACATATATATGGCTATGTTTAATACACTTGTATGATATAGCATGGTGGGTGAGCAACACGGTACAAATAGCTTAGAATTAAGGGGTAATAAGTGATACTTCAGACGGAAAGGTTGAAAATGTTCGTTTGGAATATTTTACGCATAAATAAATCAAAGCTACACAACAAACCCCTTATTTCATTAACGTTGTGTGGTTATAATATTTAAAATAAAAACTACATTCAATATTTTGTATAAAAACTTTTACTCAAAAGGTATACTAATTTTTTCTTGCATAAATATTGTCATTCATAGCTAGACGGTACAGAGTGCTGAAAATCTATTCGAGCAAGAAAGAAATATATCATCAGCCCCTTTTTGACGACTGGCTATAGTGTGGTCACGAGCCCTCCGAATCCATCGATTGTCATTGCCATACCGACCTCATAACCTGCCCGTATCACTCTAACCCCACGTCTAAAGTAGTACTTGTTTATTGTCATCCGTGGCTATTTGCCATCCTTAAAACATATTCAATGATTCTTCGAGACAAGCAAATAACACACAAAGTTAGAAGCTTGAGTCATAAGTGGTCTACTAAATTAAGATCTGTATAAAATAACTTATTTTTATTTTAAGATAAATAAAAATGACTTATTTTATTTTGGAAGGAAGGTGGAGTCAAGAGTCTTCCAAACCGGCGAGCGTGTATGAAGAGAATTATGAATGTTGAGGAAGCGTGTGAAGTATGCAAGGATAGAGTTCTCTGGCACTCTGTTCTCTCTACCTACCCTACAAGGGATATGGCGTGATGATATGTATGTATGTATTTTATTTAACATTATGAAATTAATTACGTAATAGTAAGATTAGGAACACATGCTGATAGCAAAAAAACCTAGGTATTTTATATAATTTCACATTCATATAAATAATAGTACTATAATTCATATATATTAAAAACCAGCTAATAAAAATATACAGATGCATGTATGTAGCTATATAACTTTGCGAACCTTACGAGGGGTGACACAAGTACACTTTACAGCAAACTTCGATATCTGTACCAAAAAGTTTCAAACAAATCTTATATATCTATTATAACATTTTAAGTTATTTTTCTCACGTTCTCAAGATAATAAGTTTTGTTTTGAAGCTTTCTTTTGTGTATTTTTTTACTAAAACAATATAAATTGGTATAAATATATTACATATCCTATGAGAATATCGCCGATGATACAGAGACTGAAAAATTAATGTACATTCAACGTATACGAAAATTATGAAAACAATTATACATACATACATACATATCATCACGCCATATCCCTTGCAGGGTAGGCAGAGAGGACAGAGTGCCAGAGAACTCTATCTCTGCATACTTCACTCGCTTCCTCAACATTCATAATTCTCTTGATACACGCTCGCCGGTTTCGGAGACTCTTGACTCCACCTTCCTTCAGTACATGACCGATCTGGTCTAGGTAGGTTAGTCTCGGTCTCCCTCGGTACCTACATCCTTCCACTTTCGCATTGTATATCTTCTTAACCAGGCGTTCGTTCGGCATTCTTTCCACATGTCCGAACCATCGGAGCATTCCCTTTCGCATCTTTACACCAATACTCTCTTTCATACCTACTCGCTCTCTTACGTCGTCGTTACGAATGCGGTCGGTCAGCCTAACTCCACAGATTTTCCGCAGAGATCGCATTTCGACCGCATTAATTTTACTATCATACTCTTCTCTGCATACCCAACTCTCGCTTCCATACAGTAATGTTGGGACAAGCACTGCGTTATGTATTGCTACACGTGCCTTCTGGCTGAGGTGGTGGCTGCCGAGAAGTTGCCCCAACGCTCCGTTCACTCTATTTCCCGCATTCACTCTTCGCTCTATATCAGTGGTGTACCTTCCATCTCGGCTAAATCCACATCCAAGATATACAAATTCATCCACTTGCTCTAGTACATCATTACCTATTGTTACTCTTACATCTGTAAAACAATTATATATAATCTATTTTAAGATTTTGAATACAATACAAAAAAAAATGTAAAATTGGTGATTACTTTGGCAAAATATGAAATAAATACTATTGATTGAAAATTTGCTAAATATAATATATAAAAATATATGTCAAAAATATCTTTGTCTGATAAATATAATAGTCTATTTTTTGTATTAAATAATTAATTAAAAAAATTATGCTGAAAATTACGTAGACACGAAATATTTTCAGTATTAGTAACATAGAAAGCCTAAGTAATACACAGAAAGCGCATAGCCGAGCCTGACGGCTGAGTCATTCAATATCCATAAAATAAAATGCACATGCTTTTTTTTTAATTACATATATCAATAATAACATTTGAAATATGTGATAAAATCGTAAAGTATTGTGGATTTTATTGTAATTATGTAGAAATGATAACATCCTCCGAATTAAAATGATCATATGGTCATTTCATATTCTTTTTTTAATAACAGAAGCACGTTAGATATTTTTTTCATATAACTCTCTGATATTATTTTATTTCGAATTTCGACATCTTGACTAAAGTATCAGATCGTCTATCAAACAGATAGACGTTCTAGTACTTTAATATTAGTACCGACGTAGGAGACCGTTTTACTACTTTATATATTTATTTACACTTTTATTATTGCTATTTATCCTCAATTTATTACTCATGAGAGAAACTTTCGCTGTAATTGGTGTTGATTACTTCTAAATGGAAATGATTGAGGACGGAAATTGTGAAAACGTTCGGCAAGGGTGTGAGTGCTGTACATGCCACGCCAGCGACATTATGTTTCCTGTTAACGTTGAGAACGAAAACAAAGTAAATTCTATGTCATTAGCAAACCTATCTACATAATTGATTACTTTGTCTTATTAATTCGTAACAGGGCACATAATAGAATGACAAATTATTAACTTGACTCAAGTAGATGTGTAAGTACTTGAGTCTAACATGATGTCATGACAACTTGATTGAGTTGAAATGTGAAGATTTGTTAATTCAAAATAAAGTACAGTGGAAACTCGTTTATCCGGCCCTCAGTTATACGGATTCGCGATTATCCGGACTACCAATCGCGTTCTTGCATATACAAGTCAAATCAATGCAAGCGAACGTGTTGCAACTAGTGTTACCTGCCCGCGCTTTACGTGATCACTTCAGGCGTTTCGTTATTGTTATATTTAGTGAGAAATTGTGATTCTGGTATTGGATACACAGGGTGTGATATAGTCAGTTTATTACAACTTAAATAAATTCGTGATGTAGCAGCAATGAAGAGACAAGATGGCTTACGTGAAATGACAATTATCAAATATTTGAACCCAAATTAAACTAAATAAATATTATAAATAAATTAAACTATATTACGTACACATGTTACATACATGCATACTGGATATCATAATTATTTTAAATTAAGAAAATATGCTTGTAAAAACATAAATAACATAACGCATAGGTTGTACGTTAGAAAATTTTAATTAAGAAATTAACATCATAAATATGTTTTTTTTTTTGAAAATTATATGCTACAGCTACATTATAATAAACTATTATATACAACGCATGTGGGCAACAAGCAGCCCGAACGTCTTCTTTGCAGCTCGTGAATGTTTTGTAAATAAGTCATAAATATCAAAATAAATGTATGAACGAACCGGGATCGATCATATACGGTATATTCTAGTGTTAATATTACTAGTGTGGCCCGCATTTTAATTTAATTCTCCACCTTGCGGCCCCTGCCTGCTAAAAGTTTGACCACCACTGATACACAACATAATACAATATGCACAAAAATAGATTTTATTTGTACATTGTTATTATCCGGTTTTTCGATTATCCGAATGCCTAACGAACGACAACAATTAGTCCGGTTACTTACTACTTAAATAGTGGTAAGACCACGCTGTTGACATTTCTTTGTCTAGAGCCGCGGGCCGGTCCGTCCGGCGTAGTACTACACTCTCACAGAAGATCGACGTCTGAGTAATGACAACGTGCTATTGCGCTTCGTTCGGTGAGCGAGAGAGCAGAAGGCCCAACTGGTTGGGTTTGGGGTTTGTATTGGTAGGCAGCGGCCTAGCTATACTCTTGGTATTGCAAAGATCTATGGGCCGCAGTAACACTTATCATCCGGTGTGCTGCTTGCTCTTTTGCCACCATAAGCAATAAAAAAAGAAACTCGAGTTTCCACTGTACTACATAATTAGTACATATCTAAAAGCTTTTTTTTTTCATAATAAATATTTTATCAATTTTTTTTGTTTATATATTTTAGAAACTCATGATATATATTTGTTGAATATTTTACTGTGAAATGTCCGTTCTACTTAATTTCTAAGCTCTGATGTTTTCGAATAATTAAGTCACAAGCGAGTCCCTTAAAAGGGTCACAAAAGTAATCCTCTTAACTTACCTGTATAAAGTAAATAAAATGTAAGGCACCTAATACATCAAACAGATCAACCCCTATCTACTTAGGGCTTTAAGAGTAACTACTCGTTAAATACTGAGAATATGAGCATTGGGAGGTTTTTTTTTTTTTTTTTTTTTTTTTTTTTTTTTTTTTTTTCCAAACACTCGTATGTTTGGGCTACTATCTCCCTATCTCCCCTGACATGATCAGGGACCTTGTTTAGAATTAGGAGGTTATAAGCGTTCACTACTGAGCACTTGGCTTAAATAATGTTAGTTAATTTCACAGATATCTATCGTGTCAAGTGTCATGGGTTCGATTCCTATGTAAGGCAACACTCTTATCCCAATTGATTTGAGGTCGACGCAATATGTTCTCTCCTTCCATATAACTCTATTAGACGTCATCTCTGTGATCACTCCTTGTTTATCCACATCATGTTTCCCGTACTCCATCCATCTTTTCTTCGGTCTTACCTTACTTCTAAAGCCTTTAACATTCATACTTAAAACTTCCCTCACAACATCCCTTTCATTCCGTGTCATCGCATGTCCATATCACGTTAAGCATTCACTCTTTAGCTTAACTGTCACTGGCGCAACTTTTAACCTTTCTCTTATACGTGTGCGATCCGCACACGGTTATAAAATCTCACACAATACAATAATCATTTTCAATTCTCATTAAATTTATTAGGAAAATGATATATTATAGTGTGTATACTGTAGTAATGGTATAATGGTATATACTATTGATTGCACAGATGCCAAATGGTTGAGATACCGATCTACCGTGCTAAGTGTCGTGGAATTCCCAGACAATAGTTTGTGCTATCTATAAATTGTTGTACGGTTAGTGTGTAATTTGTATCTGTTAATTGTGTTTATACAGTTCCCAGCAACGTAAAGTTTAGTTTATTAGTGCATGATGTTGTTCGAATAAAAATAATAATAATTTACTCCACAAATATATTTGTATATCTTGGATGTGGATTTAGCCGAGATTGAAGGTACACCACTGATATAGAGCGAAGAGTGAATGCGGGAAATAGAGTGAACGGAGCGTTGGGGCAACTTCTCGGCAGCCACCACCTCAGCCAGAAGGCACGTGTAGCAATACATAACGCAGTGCTTGTCCCAACATTACTGTATGGAAGCGAGAGTTGGGTATGCAGAAAAGAGTATGATAGTAAAATTAATGCGGTCGAAATGCGATCTCTGCGGAAAATCTGTGGAGTTAGGCTGACCGACCGCATTCGTAACGACGACGTAAGAGAGCGAGTAGGTATGAAAGAGAGTATTGGTGTAAAGATGCGAAAGGGAATGCTCCGATTGTTCGGACATGTGGAAAGAATGCCGAACGAACGCCTGGTTATGAAGATATACAATGCGAAAGTGGAAGGATGTAGGTACCGAGGGAGACCGAGACTAACCTACCTAGACCAAATCGGTCATGTACTGAAAGAAGGTGGAGTCAAGAGTCTCCGAAACCGGCGAGCGTGTATGAAGAGAATTATGAATGTTGAGGAAGCGAGTGAAGTATGCAGAGATAGAGTTCTCTGGCACTCTGTTCTCTCTGCCTAACCTGCAAGGGATATGGCGTGATGATATGTATGTATGTACTCCACAAATTCACTTGGGTTTTGATATATATATTTATATATTTTTTTATTATTGTTGCTTATGGTGGCAAAGGTAAGGCTGATGGATGAATTATATATCCCGTTTATTGACGGATTAATTAAGTAATTTGTCAGCAATTAAAGTACTTCCCTTAGTAGTTTTAAAAACCAGCAGGGGCCGTCATATTAGCCAGCGACACTCTCCTGGAAAATTTATAATACAATTTGCAATCGCAATTATAGCTTTATCCTGCCCTTGGGATAATCTATACCAAGCAGTGTTCGTGGATAGAGTAATCAGTGAGTGGATCATCATCTCATCATCTCAGTTCATACGCCACCTACTGTTGAATTCGAGCCTCCTCTAAACGCAAGGGAAATTAACCTACTACATCACGCTGGTCACACTTGTTGGTATAAGGTATTGGATTTATTTCGAGTTTTTCTTCTCTTGTATAGATGTTATATGCGTTTTATATCCCTTAGTCGTCTCTTACAATCACCCACGAGTTTGATAGGAGATGGTGAATTGTATTCTTACTCCGTCACCACACAATGAGTGGATAGACGGTTATAAATGTGTCTACTGTTGAATGAACTGATATAGTTCTTTATTAATCATCATCATCATCTCAGTTCATATACGATTGATGAGCTCGAACCTCCTCTCTCTCGATGTGATAGAAAATTTACCTATTTTTCCATTCTGGTCAGACGGATTGATATAATATTTTATTTCAATTATTCCATCACGTGCATATGTTAGATGTTATTTGCATATCCTTTAGTTGTTTTTTTACGTCACGGACGAGAAAGGAAGTAGTGAATTTTGTTCTTAGTACGCTACCAGAAAAAATCTTAATTTTTACTGCTCTTTAGTCAAATTCTGTCATGGTAAAACTACTATCGCGGCATTTATCTTGATTCGTATCAAGTATTTGACGTATAACGTATTTTAATATAGTTATATTACTAAAGTAATATGTGTTTCCGTGTGGTGACGGAGTAAGAATACAATTCACCACTCCCTATCTTACTCGTGGGTGATCGTAAGAAACGACTAAGGGATATAAAACGCATACAACGTCTATGCGAGAGAAGGAAAATTCGAAACAAAACGCTATACCAACACGCCTGAACAGCGTGGTTAAGTAGGTCAATTACCCTCCCATTATGGAAGAGGCTCGAGACCAACAGTGGGACATATATGAGCTGAGATGATCATAATGAGATGAATATTAAGTTCGGCAATATAAAACTAAAGTAATTACAATAATAACACTCATCCATCGCTATACTTATCTCCCGCTATCATTATTACTAAAATTATTTAAAAAATAGGTATATATTCAACGAACAGAGTTTTCAGCTAAGATAGAAAAGCTCTTACATATCTAGAAAAGACGTGACTTCTCAGATACACAGTCTTTCATCATTGGTAATTAACCTTACAATTCAGCATAAAAGAAAAACATCTCAAATTATTAGTTATAAGCTACATAATCAATCATCTTTTCTTAAATTTTTGTTCAAACGTCCAGTGATGGATTTAGGTTCGATGGAATGGATCGGATATATTTCCGTTTATTTTTAGCTTATGGTGGCAAACGAGCAAGCACCATATATGAAGGTAAGTGTTACTGCCGACCATGAACCGTTGCAATATCAAAGGTATAGCTAAGCCACTGCCTACCAACACAAATCCCAAACCCACCCAGTTGGTCTGCCGGCTTTCTTGCTCACCGAACGAAGCGCAATAGCACATAGCCATTACTCAGAGTCAGTCGATCCTCTGCGGAAGTGTGATACTACTCCGGACGGACCGGCCTGCGGCTGTTGATAAAATACTGTCAATAGCGTGGTCCTACCACTTATTAGATAACGTTAACCCGAGACTATACCCGCGAGGGTAACTCGCCGAACGGGCCACCGAAGGCAAGAACCGGGTACCAGTGGCCCGCTCACATGTCGTTAATAGATACTGGCAGGGGATGTTCTATGGAATCACGCGCCACTACCTCTGTCGCTCCAGACAATACAAACAGGGTGTGACCACACTATAGTCCACTGCCAAAAAAAAACGCCTAAGTTATAACAATTGTATATATAATTCCTTAACGAAACCGTCTCTTTAGTACTAATTTGTTGCGCCCGATGCTGCCCTAGCCGAGGCTGCGGGTGACTGGACCGGGGAATATTCTATCACCAGCAGAAAAGCTGACCGCGTGAGAGCGGCCCGATGGCAATGGTGAGAAAATACGGTGGGTTATGGAGTAAAAAATACTAATTTGTTAGATATTGTAATTAAATATTTCGTTTTGAGAAAATAATTTTACCTTTTATTTTTTTTTATTTTAAGAATGTAAAAAGAAAAAAGAAGCACAAACATTTGGTCTTTTAGTAATTAAAAAAAAACGATTTCAAAATTTCACCACATACGCTATATATTGGCGCTTTAAAAATTTTGCCGCTCAATGCGCGGGACTCGCGTGCCTAAGCCTAAATCCGTCACTGCAAACATTTAAGTTGTTCTCAGAGTATATTCCTCGTGACCTACTTTCGACGCGTACACGATTTTATTAGATTAATGATTCATTCATTAATCTTTTGATACTAGTCTATAGATGATTGAGCAGAATATATATATTTTTTAATTATTGAAGAAATAAATTATTACACTTTATTCACAAAAGCTTCATTTCATTCAGTTGTAACATTTTCTTTTTGAAAATTTTTATTAGTTAGTTTCTTATTCGATTTATAAATTTTTAAATTTTAATTAATGGAACGATGTCAGAGGCTCCACGGCTTGCGGTGGGCCATGGACGTCGCACTCCGCCAAGTCGGTCCGGGGTGACGGAAGAGGCGGCGCGCAACCCCATTGACCCACCCTGCAAGCACCTCTTCTTCGCCGTGCGAGCGGGCCACCGGTACCCGATTTTTATCTTCGGTGGCCCGCTCGGCGGTATGCCCTCTCGGGCTCCTCTCCTGTCGACGCCCCGACAGCTTTCGCCGTCGAGGCGTTGTCCTCACGCGGTGGCCTCACGTCGGGTGACCGGACAATTCCCCGGTCCGATCACCCGAAGCCTCGGTTAGGGCGGCATCAGGCGCAGGTATTCGCGCCTGCGCCGCCCCGGCCGCTGACGGCGGCCCGGGTCACGGGAATCCTCCCGGACTCGTTCCGCCGTCTCCTTCTGCGAGATGACAGCCTCGCAGAAGGCGGCGACCGCGTCCCAGTTCCTGACGCTGTCGACCATCGCCCTCGCGACAGCCGGCAGCGTCAGGTCGGCACCGATAACAGCGACGAGGTCACGGCGCTGCCCGTCCCAACTCGGACACACCTCCAGCGTGTATCTCGCCGTGTCCTCGTCACTGCTGCAATGATGGCAGGCCGGAGTCCACTCCCTATACGGGACCGTGTGCAGGTACAAACCGAAACACCCGTGCCCCGACAATACCTGCACCAGCCGAAAGGAGAGGACTCCGTGCCGCCGCTCCATCCATTCCATCAGTACGGGCCGGAGAGCTTCGACGGTAACGACACCGTGTCTTGGCCGCTCCAGCCGCGTAACCCAACGGGCGATGACGTCTTGGCGGGCGTCCTCGTGCCAGGTGGCTATCTCGCTTAACGATGGGGAGCCACCTTCGTCGCGCACTGAGGTAACCCGCCGGTAGAGGTCGGAGAGCATCTCCGCCTCTAGGTCCCACGGGGGTGTCCCGGCCAATAGGCACGCCGCCTCTGTCGACACCGTGCGGTACCCGCGAATGGCTCTGACCGCCATGGCTCGCTGTGGCCTCCACAGCCCCGCCCTGAGCTGGGCGTTCAGAGCGCTCGCCCACACGGGTGCGCCGTACATGGCCATTGAGCGGATCAGCCCCGCATACAGCCGTCGGCCCTCGAAACTGGGTCCGTCCACATTCGGCATGAGCCGAGAAAGGGCGGACGCAGCGCCGACCAGCCGGGGAGCAATTTGGCGAAAATGCTCCCGGAACCACCATCGATACCCCCAGATCTGGATACTGATGTGGATGGAGTTGACGACTAACGAGGCGCCGATGGGTAGCCTCACACGGGGCCCATGGAATAGTAGGGCCTCCGTCTTGTTTAGAGCCACCTTGAGCCCCAGCGCCTCGATTCGCCTGATCATCTCCTCGGTGCAGAGAGTGGCCAGGCTCGCCGCCTCTTCGAGTGTCCTGCACCGGGCTGTGACGAGCGTGTCGTCAGCATAGCAAATAACGCTCAGCCCGGGGGGGAGACTCCCTCTCAACGCCCAGTCGTACCCGATGTCCCACAGAGTCGGCCCCAGAACCGACCCCTGCGGAACACCGCACGACATGGGCGTCCGCACAATGTCCCCTGCGGGGCTCGCGTAGAGAACACTGCGCCCCTCCAAATAGTCTGCCACCAGCCGTCTGAGGTACAGGGGCACTCCATGGAACCGGAGCGCCTCCCTGATGCAGCTGAGAGGCTCCACCCTACCACAACTAAAAATAATTTGCCGGATAGACCACTGAAATTAAATAAACCTGGTGCAAATGGATCGCTCAATAGTTAGAGCACATAAGGTCTCTGTCGACCAGGTATCATCCGGTATGGTCGGGCAATATGCAGTCAGACATAAATAGAGAAAAGACGTAAAAAAAAATAAATGAAAAAAAAATACTTTCAGTATTTCTCAACAATTTCGTTACAAATATAATTTTAAAATGCTGTATAAAATAATATCAAATTAATATAATATACTCAAATTACAAACAAAAATATTAAAATTGGAATTACAATATGAACAAAAACATTTGAAAGAAAATCATTTCAGCCAGAATTTATAATACGATTTTCTAAAAATAAAAACTTTTAATTTAATGTGACCTTGCCAAGCCATTATAAGCTTCTAAGAACCAATTAAAGGAAATAATGTCGTCAAAGAAACGACTTTTCCAATTTAATCATCTTAGCTTATATATGTCCCACTGTTGGGATTAAGCCTCTTCCACAATAGGAGGGAAAATTGACCTATTATATCACGCTGAACGGACGTGTTGGTATACGGCTTTGTTTCGAGTTTTTCTTATCTTGCATATATGTTATATGCGTTTTACATCCCTTAGCCGTCTCTTACGATCCTCCACGGGTAAGATAAAGGGTGGTAAATTGAATTCTTACTCCGTCACACGGATTAGAGACTAATTTAATATAAATTTTAATTATAAATTTCATTATTATATCAATAAAGCAAACTTATTTTCAATAACACCATATACTATTTATAATTTATTTTAAAAATAATTATTATTAAAACATGCATTTTACCTAAAGAGAAATTAATATAAAGCACAAGAGTAAACATAATGTTGACAAAAAATATATTTTAATTAACTTCCAATAGGATTTACTGTTTCTCGCTCAAGGATCTAATTATTATAAGTACTTAGTGCGGTTGACATTAGCTCGCGAATAATCGCCATATATATAGGAGCTGTACCTATTTATAAGGGTTAATTATACGCTTTGCCATTCTGTCCGAATATTGAGGTGAATAGGCCAGCTCATCTGTCTTTGTGATGAAGATTCCTAACATTGGATTGGATAAAGACTTATAAAGGCTGAGAAAAATGGTATATATAAATAGCAAGAAATTAAAGAGGTAACTCGAGAAGATGCACACGCACTGCACTTTACATTCTCTATTAATAGTGGTAGGTCCACGCTGTTGACAGTTTCCTGTCCACAGCCTCGGGCCGGACCGTTCGTAGTAGTACCACACTCTCGCAGAAAATTGACGCCTAAGCAATGGCAGTGTGCTGCTATGCTTCGTTTGGTGAGTGAAAGAGCCGGCAGCCCAACTATCTGGGTGGGTTTGGCATTTTTGTTGGTAGGCAGTGGCTTAACTGTACCCCTCTCCATTGGCGGCAGTAACACTTACCACCAGGTGCACTGCTTGCTCGTTGGCCACCAAGAGCAATAAAAAAAAGTATACATTTCATAGTAAACGATATTTCTAAAACATTTTATTGGCTAAAACATCTGTATTTATCATATTCAAGACATTGCAATATTTAGTTTTTTAATATTAACAAATAAGAACTTGGTCCTTTGCAATACGATTTGAAACAAGAAAACGATTGTTCTAGAACAAAGACTATCCAGTTGAATGAAAAAAGTTTAAACGAAATACATACTAACTACTTTAATTATCCAATGCTAATACCAAAGTTTTCATTAACTTACCAGCTTACTTCTCAAGCTTTTGTGTGATTTACTAACCATTTACATCCTGTTTATTCTATATACATCAGTGGTTAATGATTTTACAATAAATATATAACGCGTCACTACTCATTATTTTTCCAAAGGTTACGAAAAAATCTAGTAAAGGATTGGATAGCAGTGCTCTTCTGGGAAAATCATAACACCAACTACAAATGTGAACCCTCCCACCATTGATGGCGATTATGACATGTCTACTATTAGTCATTGATAGGCTGATGGTTAAATGGGATAGGTGGTGAACAATAAAGGGTATTATATAAAGACAATATATGCAAAAACAAAAACGAGAGTATAAATCCTCTATAAATCGTACCTGTATCCTAATCCATTTAAGAAACGGAAATATAAACTATACAAATGAAAAAATATATATATTCTCTACCTTAATAAACGTCAATTTATTAATTTTATATATAAACCTGATTTATAACTTAATTAGGTATATTCTTCCATTACATAACTTCAAAGCAATCGTTGTGACAATAATTTGTAAAATTATTTAAAGATCAAATATGTATTAACGAGATTACAAAGGTTAAGAAGGAAAAAAGACATTTAAATTATCTACAACCTTCAAATTACACAGCTGTAATTATGTTTATCCTACACAAAAACCAAATTTAATTCTACACGTCACCGTCTTGGTTGTATATAAAAAACAACTCTCCCTATAGTAAGGCAGAATCACTATTTCTTATTTTCCTATTGATTTCGTACAAGGCGTTTGAGGGATATAAGTAGACAACATTAATACATGAAAAGGAGAACTTGAAATAAAACATTATCAGCTCACTAGCCCGACCAATGTGGTAAATTAAATTTGGAATAGTAAACTTACTTTGCTTCTTTTAAGGAAGAACCTTTAGTGTGAAGAATATATGCTGAGACAAAGAAATATTAAAAGTATAAACATACTTTGTAATTGTATTATCTTTGTCCTTAAGCATTTATATAATTATATCCATTTTATTCCGCCATCTCATACCATCACGCAATATTTAGTCGTTCTAGGCGAACAGGAATGTCCGCTTCTTTTTAAGAACATGGTAAATTCATTCTGTATAGATCTCTGATAAGTAAATTTTAAGATGTTTTTTCTGCTTCATGCTTGTTATTAATTAAACCCCATTACCAATACTTACATCATCATCACTCAGGCCTTTGCTATTCTCAATCACATTAGAATGTTCTTTGCAGTGTGATGGCTTACATTACTCGTAGGTGTTGTAAAATACGTCTAAAACGTTTATGTGGATCTGGGCCTACTTCATCTGATGTCGTTTAATTAACAAATATATTCCCAGGAGGATTGACATCAGAGAGGTAGCCAGTCATAAAACTATTGCCAAAACTTTTTCATATGTACAATGGAAACAGAGTACATATTGCGTCGGTCCTATCTAATTGTGTTTAGAACAAAATGATGATGATGATTCGGGTGTTCTTACAAGTTTGATAAGATTTGACATAAATTATCGAAATTCTGTTGACTGTTCTCATTGTAAAGACAATGAAATAAGAATGTTTAACTATACGAAGAGTTGACTGTTCTCATTCTTACCGCCACAATTCAAATTTATAATGACATTCTAAGAATAGACTTTTGTGTATATCTGTGGTAATTATTTCTTTCTCTTTCTAATCATAAGATTTCTCTGTTTCGAAGATCTTAACAAATAAGAGAACCACTCTCCAACCGCTATATTAAACATTGGTACAATAAAACTGTTTGACTGTCCGTCATTATACTAGTTGCATGAACTTTAATAAATAAAAAATAAAATAAAAAAGGGTGTGTGTCAGCTCCGACGCATGACTGAAGTTTACTCCTTAAGTACTATTATTATTTACATTTATTAAAACTGTTCAGTGAAGTATTATCTCACGTCAGAAAGTGAAAGGTGCGCAGAATAGGTTGCGCACCAAAAACGTAACGAGGTCATTCGATCACTAGATTTTACTCCTCAAATTTTTCTCATACCGGGCGCCTTATATGTAAATCGATTCTTAAGGAGTAAACTCCAAAAATAAAATTCATCATACTATGTAAATCATAATAACGTAATTAATACAAAAATACTACCTATCAATATTAAAGTATCGTGATTTATTATTTTATTATATATACTCTGTAATTTGTACTTTTACGTAATTTTCGCAGCGTCATCTGGTGGCAAGTTACATCAATGGGGATAGCATATTAACCTTACCCTTGAAAAAATACATATAAAAATACATACAATGAAACATAGAACCTCCTCCTTTTTGAAGTCGGTTTAAAACCAAGTTTCATAATGATCAATCCAATAGTTCCTGAGTTTAGCAATGTCATATATACAAACATCCTCTTTTATCTCACTATATCTTTAAACGAGCAATTCTTGTATATATGTATATATATATATGTAATCTGAATCTCGGAAACGGCTCCAACGATTCTAACGATTCTCTTGAAATTTAGCATACAAGGGATTCCGGGGGCCATTATTCGATCTAGCTAAGTTTCATTTATAGAAAATATTGTTTTGTCAGTATTTTTCGGCAACAAAAAATATAATTTTTCGTTGTATTAAAACTATTAGAATATAAAAGTTTTCAAATTTTGACGCTGTCATTAAGAATATACATTTAGCTCAGTTGGAAAATCGAGTGGTCTAATCCAAACAAACCGGAACTTGGTTCGGATCCTTACTTTTTCTTATTTACTTTTTGACCTTTTTTTAATTATTTTATTAATTATTATCATTTGCACGCATCTATGTCTGCGTAGAAGTCGAAAATAGTTCTAATAGGATTTTTGTTTGTTTTTTACGTTATTAATTTTGTTGTTATTTATAAATTCATCATCATCATCGTTTCAGCCCATCGTCGTCCACTGCTGGACGTAGGCCTCCCTCATGGTACGCCACAGAGTGCGGTCCTGTACCGTCTGCATCCATCGACTATAAAAATTATTATGTATAAATATTTGTATACTTATATAGTATAACAATCTTATCCATGTGGTGACGGAGTAAGAATATAATTCACCACCTTCCACCACCATCTTTCCCGTGGGTGATCGTAAGAGACGACTAAGGGATATAAAATGCTTAATATATAACATATATGCACGAGAAGGAAAACTCAAAACAAAACCCTGTACCAACACGCCTGACCAGTGCGGTATGGTAGGTTAACTTCGTTCCCATTACGAAGGGGGCCCGAGCCCAACAGTGGGACGTATATGGGCTGTGATGCTGATGATGATGATGATAACAATCTTTATTATAGTGTAGGGAAGGTTCAATAAACATGAAAATAAAATGAAATTTTGTTATATATTATGGACACGAGGCTTTTTTATTAACAGACTGTGTTTTGAATACACCGCGCTCATGTCGACCGAGGAGACGGAAGGGTAGTGTGCGGCGCCATAACCCACTGTCTTTTCCATTGAAATTAGGCCGATCACTGGTACTGCTTCATTGACATCCACCCGCGATACTACACCTATTACAGTATTATACCTATTTCCCTATACCTTATACCTTATACCTTATACCTATTTCCCCACCTATTTCTTTGTTAACAATATCTTTTACTTTTCTTTTCGGATGCTAGAATTACCAGGCTACTCTGTGAGCCTACTCTGAAGCATGTCACATACAACAGCCAATGGGAGAAGCAGTTTTCTTTCAAGTCTACCCCCGCTACCTTAAGAATTTGACCTCGAGCTTTGCTTATGGTTATTACGAAGCAGACTTTAATAGCAAAATACACTTTCTGAAATTCGAAGGAGTAATTTGATGGTATTTGGTGAATTCTAGGAATAAATACAGACTCTGCTCGAGAACAACCGGTCAGTATAGTTGACCCCGATTATATTGCAATGCAATGTTTTTTCTTGCAAACTAGTGGCATTGTATAATTTTGGCGCGCCAGCTCTCAATTTTTAAATGTGAGTTGGGAGACCGGGAGCCTTCAGAGTATTCAGGCACTCGACCGGTTGTCGGACTCAGGGTTTATCACTTATTCGAAGGATTTATTTTAATATTCCACCCCTTCGAATGATTTAAAATATTTGCAAGTAAATGGTATAAAGAAATCGAAACGACCGTAGTATCGCACATAGGTAAGTCATGGCATCTTGCGACCAATCTGTTCAGCATTAACACCCTGTCTCCCTATCGTATCTTACTGATTGTTCCTAATATAACTCAGCCTTTCTGTCTCGATTTTTACAAATATGTTGATAAAACGCTGGCTAAACAGCAAAGAAAAATATAGCAAATGACTATCTCTCTTTGCTAATCATTATGTGGTAAAAATAACTTCGCCAGAGTAGAATTAAAACGGGTAATACATCTTATGAGTGATGGATTTCAGATATTCGGTGCAAAGTGTTATCATGGTTTTCAATTACAATATTCGGATTAGAAAATTGCTGTCCAACAATTTAAAACTTAAAACTACGTGTCCTAATAGTGTATGACCTCTTTATAGCTTAGAAACTTCAAATGCCGTATTAATACAGAATTGTGACTTTCGAGACATTCCAAGTTTAAAAAGTATTTTCATTGTACCAAGCATTTATGTGAGTTCAACCTTTTCAGGGGAACCCTGTACCCAAAGCGTAAAACCCTATAACTAAAACTTCGCTAGCCGTCCGTCCGTCCATCTATTTATCACCAGGCTGTGTCTCATGAACCATGATAGACAGCAGTCAAACAGAAATTTTCACAGATGATGTATTTCTGTTGCCGCTATAACGACAAATACTATAAAACAAAATAAAATAAATATTTAAGGGGTGCTCCCATACAACAAACGTGATTTTAGCTCCTTTTTGCTCGATATATTTTTTTAGTTTCTATTTTACTTTTGCCTTTTTAATTAATTTTTATTATATTTAAATATATCTTCCAAAACACACCAACAAAAAAATACCGAGCAAGGCTCGAGATATTAGATATAGATTAACTGACCAGCGTTAGTAACAATAGAATTTATCTATTTATAGAGTACTTTCAACGTAAGCTCAAAGATTTCTGCATTATTGTTAATTTTTTTGACTTTGACGCACATGCCTATTAGTCAAAGCATGGTAGTATAGACTTATATATAACCTTCCTCATTAATTAATCTATCCAACACTATATTACTTATATAATTCGAACTAGTAATTTTTGAGAATAGCACAAGCAATCAAACAAACTCTTGAGCTTTATAATATTAATATAAATTTAAATATACTAAAAAGTATAATTATTAGAATCATAATCATCATTATTTTAGGTTACATATATCCCACTGCGGTGATCGGGCTTCCTTCGCAATGGAAGGAAAATTGACCAACTATACCATGGTCAGGCGGATTGGTATTCCCCCCCCCCGGGGCGGACGTCGTTCCCTCCAAATAGATGTTATAGGCATATTATATACCTTAGTTGTCTTTTACGATACCCACGGGCAAGAAAGGGGGGTTAGTGATATGTATTCTTACTCCATCATACTACGACACAATGTTT
Organism: Lymantria monacha; assembly: GCA_905163515.2. Taxonomy (NCBI): domain Eukaryota; kingdom Metazoa; phylum Arthropoda; class Insecta; order Lepidoptera; family Erebidae; genus Lymantria; species Lymantria monacha. The sequence goes on from LR991096.1 coordinate 15,306,140, forward strand.
TCATCCTAAATAATTATAAAAGAAAGACAAATAAATAAAAAGAACCTATGTTTAATCACTAAAATTAAACTAATAATGAGTCGTACGTGTATACTAACAAGAAACCTCAATCAGTAACAATTTCCGGACAGTCATGCTGCGTTCATTTCTCGCACTTAATTGAACCTCGTTTGTACCATGTCCGTATCGTAAATCTTATCATCTTTTTCTAGTTCAAAATACAATTTTGTAGGGAATTGTTTTCTTTCAATAAATAGATACATTTATGATTCCATAGAATTTTAAAATATTCAGCTCGCCAACTATTTTGGATTGCATTTTATTTTAAAGATAATTCATTAATTTAAATATACATATCCTCTAAAAACAATTCATAAAATAATAAAAGGATGATGATGATGACAGAATGTTTAAAATTCTGTCATCATCAAAAGATAATTATTTTATTTTAGAATATAAGTACTTATCTAATGAAGAGAAATCGTGGATAGTAACTACGACGCAAAAAAAAAAAAAAAAAAAAAAAAAAAAAACATTGCCCGGAATTTTAAGCATAATATTTTTCGTAAAATTTGATTGTAAAACTTATTGAAGTGTGTGGTAGGATCACGCCGCTGACAGTTTTCTGTCTACAGCCGCGGGCTGGTCCGTTCGGGGTAGTACCACACTTTCGGAAAAAATCAACGTCTGAGTAATGGCCATTTGCTATTGCGCTTAATTCGGTGAGTGAGAGAGACGGAAGTCCAACTGGGTGGGTTTGTATTGGTAGGCAGCGGCCTAGCTATACCCTTGGTATTGCAAAAGTCCATGGGCGACAATAACACTTATCATCAGGTGTGCTACTTGCTCCGTAAGAAATAAAAAAGTAGAATATAGGGTATTCTAGTTCTAGGTAGGTTCTCATTATGTTCCTCTTTCATCTGTGCTTACTGAACAAATGATCAATATAAAAATAAAAAAAATAAATAAAAAACATATAAATATATATATATATATATATATTATTATAGCTGTGTGGTAGCGGCTACGAATACTACCAAACCTTACTTTGCTCGTGGATGTCGTAAAAAACGACTAAGAGCCTTATAACGACCTGGGCCAATTCCATCTGATGCCGTTTGGTCGTCAATTACATTCCCAAGGAGGGTTGACGTCTGGCAGGCGGTCGGTCATAAAACAATTGCCAATAACTTTTACAATATGTACTATGAAAGAAGAGTACATATTGTATCGACCCCAAGTAATTGGGATAGGAGTAGGAGAATGATGATATATATATATATATATATATATATATATATATATATATATATATATATATATATATATATATTTATATATATATATATATATAAAAATATATATATAAATATACAGGGTGGCATAGTCCGGAGCGTGCTCGTTCGCGTCCCCTGCCAGTCTAATTAGACTGCTAATCTGGCTCGATATGCGTACCGCAATGCGGGTTAGGGCGTCCCCCGGAGGCGACGCGTACCGACCTGCCCTCGTCGGTACGAACATCGGCAGTTGCGGTGATGGGGGCCGCCACCCATCACGCCGGGTGGGCACGTGGAATGTAAGAGGTTGTGTGGAAGGTAAGTTGCACGAGCTGATATCCGTCATGGCGGACAAACAGCTAGACGTACTCTGTGTAACAGAGACCAAGCGAAGGGGCAGCGACGCCTGCGATCTTCCTGGTGGCGGGATGGCTCTGTGGTCTGGTGTACCACAGAGCGATCGAGCCAGCATGGGGGTAGGAGTGCTGTTGCCCTCTCGCTTGGCCTCAGGTGTGAAGGATTACGGAATGTATGATCCCACACTTCTTTGGGTCCTTATAAAACTAGGTGTCACCAAGGTATTCATGGTTGTAGCATATGCTCCCGTAGGATCCTCGGTGGCATCAGACCTAAAGAAGTTTTGGGACAATGTTAGGGAAGTTCTGGACAGGCAGAAACCAGTGAACGCGTGATTGTATGCTGAGATTTGAACGGATGGGTGGGGACCAAGCGTCCCGACTATGAGGACGTACTTGGTCCATTTGGTGATAAGAGAGTAAACGACGCAGTTAGGCTCATAGCGGATGTATGCATGGAGAGAAACCTTATTGTGTCAAACACATTTTTCCAACATAAGAACATCCATATGTATACATGGAGAAGGAATGAACAGAAAAGTATAATAGATTTAATTTTGGTAGACAGTCGCCTCCGAAGCAAAATATTGGACGCAAGAGCCTACAGGGGCCCCACAGTCGATACGACCACTATCTCGTTATTGCGAGATTTAGTGGTCTGTTCAGAAAGTGGAGGCACCGGCGAGAGCGTGTCCACTTCGGAGGGCTTGAAAGAATAAAGGTTGAAAGGTTGCAAGAAGAGTGTGTAAGAGAAAAATATGCAGAGGGTGTCCGAGAACGGCTGACGATGGCAAGTCAGCCGCAATCGGACATTGAAGAATGCTGGAGAGTATTGAAAGAGAGTACGGTAGATACAGCGAAAGAAGTATGTGGAAGTTCAAAGATGCATAGAAAAATAAATGGTGATGCATGGTGGGATGCGGAAGTGGCACCTTCCGTAGAGCAAAAGAATAAAGCGTGGCTGGACTATGTCTCTTCTTTGAATCTGAATGACAGTATGACTGAACAGAAGAAAGAAATATATCGGCAATGTAAGAATGACACCAAGGCCTTAGTGAAAGAGAAACGTGATAGAGCAAGTATGAGTGCAGAAGATAGGCTGACTAAAAACTTCGAGGGTATCACCAAACTCTTTTGGAGGGAGGTGAAGAAGTCTCGGGGTGGTTGGTCAGCCTTCAGGATGAATAAAATAAGGTCTAAAGGTGGAGACATTCTTACACAAACACAAGACGTGTTAAGCCGATGGAGTAAATATTTTGACGATATGTATGCGGATGCTACGGTTGGCGCCGGTGTTGCATGTGGTTTAGTAGATCAACATTCGACAACGGCGTCCTCCGATGGCATCAGTATGGATGAAGTTGAATGGGCGATAAGAAGTTTGAAAAATGGTAAGGCAGCGGGCATTGATATGGTGTCTGCCGAGATGATCAAGCTTAGTGGCTCCTGTGTCTGGGAGGCGTTCCTGTTGCTCCTCTATTTAAGTTGGAGCTTGGGAATGGTTCCCGGGGACTGGAATAGCGCAGTGATCGTGCCTTTGTTTAAAAACAAGGGTTCACGTTATGACTGCGCAAATTACAGAGCCATAAGCTTGACCAGTTTGGCAGCAAAAGTGTATGGTAAAATTATTGAAAGGAGAATGAGGATGGTGTCCGATGGTTTACTGTGTGAGACACAAGGAGGTTTCAGGAGTGGAAGGGGATGCATGGATCAAGTGTTCTCTCTGCGCAACATTGTGGAGAAGCATCTGGCTCTAGGTCAGAGGGTTTTCTGCAGTTTTGTGGATCTGGAGAGAGCATTTGACACGGTTGTACGAAAGGAACTTTGGGACATTTTACCGGAGTATGGTATTAACGGTATACTGCTACAGGCTGTGCAGTCCAGTTACATGGGCTGTAGATCCTGTGTGCGGCTGGATGATGGAATGTCGCCTTGGTTCGACGTCAATATCGGCGTTAAGCAGGTGTGCGTTCTGTCAGCCAGGCTGTTTATCATATATCTGGATAAATGTCTCCAAAGGTTGAACGATATGAATGATTGACCTGCAGACCCTAGTCGACACAATGACAGAAGATTGTAAGAAAAGGGGTCTACGTGTGAATGTGAGCAAAACCAAAATAATGGTCTTTGAAAGAGATGAGACCAGAACAGATGTAAGAGTAACAATAGGTAATGATGTACTAGAGCAAGTGGATGAATTTGTATATCTTGGATGTGGATTTAGCCGAGATGGAAGGTACACCACTGATATAGAGCGAAGAGTGAATGCGGGAAATAGAGTGAACGGAGCGTTGGGGCAACTTCTCGGCAGCCACCACCTCAGCCAGAAGGCACGTGTAGCAATACATAACGCAGTGCTTGTCCCAACATTACTGTATGGAAGCGAGAGTTGGGTATACAGAAAAGAGTATGAAAGTAAAATTAATGCGGTCGAAATGCAATCTCTGCGGAAAATCTGTGGAGTTAGGCTGACCGACCGCATTCGTAACGACGACGTAAGAGAGCGAGTAGGTATGAAAGAGAGTATTGGTGTAAAGATGCGAAAGGGAATGCTCCGATGGTTCGGACATGTGGAAAGAATGCCGAACGAATGTCTGGTTAAGAAGATAGACAATGCAAAAGTGGAAGGATGTAGGTACTGAGGGAGACCGAGACTAACCTACCTAGACCATATCGGTCATGTACTGAAGGAAGGTGGAGTCAAGAGTCGCCGAAACCGGCGAGCGTGTATGAAGAGAATTATGAATGTTGAGGAAGCGAGTGAAGTATGCAGAGATAGAGTTCTCTGGCACTCTGTTCTCTCTGCCTACCCTGCAAGGGATATGGCGTGATGATATGTATACAGGGTGGAAGGGCACCGCTCCCGTAAACAAAGACAGGTAACCCTACTAGTCCTACTTGTAATGATAGGCTAGAAAAAAATCGAGTCGGATGAAATATCTATATAATACTCACGTAAATCGTCTATTCTAACATTATATGAAAGTACTAAGATTTATTTCAATTCTAGTTTGTTTTAGAGACTGTCCAAGAAATTTATGTATGGTAATGATATGCTCTCGAAAGACGCTGACGCTGCGATGCGAGTATGTTTCAAAACTTTAACAATTTTTCACTCCAGTCTTTAATAATGGCTGTTGAAACTGGGAAAATCTTCTCCTTGTGCAAAATACTTGCTTACGCGCTATCGTCGTGAAAGACATTCTAACAACTAACTGAGAAGACAGCTAGTTATAACTTTAGAAATAAAAATAAGTTGCAATTAATTCACCCGCGAACTAACTATGGTGTGAGGACGGTATTGTCCAAGGGACTGTACAATCAACTGCCTAACAGTATAAAAGAGTGTGATGGTATGTATATCTACAAAAAGAGTTTAAAGGAATATTTAAGAAATATGTAATTTATAGATGATCCTGAGGCGGAAGAGTAATAATAATATTGTGCCTAACTTTATTTTGTATCTCATTATAAGTGAACTGTCATTAAGTTTGTATGAGAAATAAAGATCTTTAAACACAACAAACTCGATAAGATTCTAAGACAGGATACATACTATAATCTGATCTTAGTTTAAGTAGTTTCAAAATTATGCAATTGTTGTCCATATTTAACCGACTTCAAAAAGAAGGAGGTTTTATGTTTCATTGTATGTATTTTTTTTTATTCTTCTACTACCCAAGAATCCATGAATAAATATTCTCAAAGACCACTCAAATGCCACAAAATATGGAGTACTGACATACTAAGCTGGCACTGCATGCATAATTCGTCACAATATTTCCCGAAGTAGGTATAGACTTGGCAGTATTCCAAACGTTGTTTCAAATCATACGACGGTTATTACTTAGCTAGTTACGCTTGCTCGTCTGCATCTTTAGATGATAAAAACAAAAATGATGTGGGGATATATTTTACTATTTTTAACCGAGTTCAAAAAGGAGGAGGTTCTATGTTTCATTGTATGTATTTATTTTTTATGTATGTTCAGCGATATTTCTGTCAATTGTGGGTCGATTTTCAAAATTCTTTTTTATTTCTAAAGGGTATACTCCAGAGGTGGTCACATTGTCACCAAGTCAGGATATGATGATGGGAAGTTATGGAAATCGAGGGCAACCCTCAAATTTTATAGGCACATATTACGTGTCTTATATATTTGCATAAGCTCTTCAAATATTTGCATCTGGCAGTAATAAACTCATTTAGGTAAGCTGATGATGGAAGGTACATCTCCTTAACGGTTAGGAGTTGGAGGACAATTCTTTCAATATCATACGCACGCATAGACTTTTAGCTGTATTCTTTCAAGTTAATTCCCGAGGTGGTCCCATTGTCACCAAATCATGATCTGATGATGGGAATTCTTGGAAATCGAGGGCAACCCTTAAATTTTATAGGCACAGATTACGTGTCTCATGTATTTTTCAAAGCTATTCAAATATTTGCATCTGGCAGTAATAATCTCATTTAGATGAGCTGGTGATGGAAGGTACATCTCCTTAGCGGTTAGGAGTTGGAGGACAATTCGTTCAATATCGTATGAACGCATAGATTTTTTAACTGTATTCTGATTTTAACTGTATTCTTTCAATTTAATCACGTAAGCTGATAATGTAAGGTACTACTCCATAACAATTAGGTCTTTGTTGTTTTTAGTAGTTATTCTGATACTGTAAGCACCTTTGTCGTTACAAATAAAGGAGATGCGCACATGCATTTTCGACAGCGTAAAAAATGTTTTCGCTAAGGTTTACGACCGCTTGCCTTTATGACCTTAATTGTCGATAGAAATAACAAGCAGTGGTAGACGCAATTGGCACAGATCGGTGTAAAGCTCTTATTCAAATTTAGCTGTAGCTTAGAACTCTTTTACGATATACCTACATGTGCAAGTAATATTTCTACTGAACGTTGCTAATTGTATATATATAAAAAAGTTATTAATAATTTCAACATTAACCTCACGACGGTATCAATTATAATGATGAATTATAACTAACCCCACACCACCTATTTGAAAATGCTTTCACTTAAAAGTATAGGAATATAAAAATAAACCAGCCATGCCTTTATACTACGCCATTGTCGGTTTTCTGTAATAGGTACCTTTGTGTTCCCCTAAGTATATTATTTACAAAGGAAACAAACAGGTTCGCTTCCCGAGAGCAAGCGTACATAACATTTATTATACATGATTATACTTTATTTGAGAGAGAAATGCAAAAAAAATGTAAAATAATCATGTTTATAAATTGTTATAATAGAAATAAATATAATAGATATATACTAGGTTTTCCGTGTGGTGACGGAGTAAGAATACAATTCACCACCCCCTATTTTACCCGTGGGTGATCGTACGAGACGAGTAAAGGTTATAAAACGCATATAACATCTGTACGAGAGAAGGAAAACTCATAACAAAACCCTATACCAATACGTCTGACCAGCGTGGTATAGTAGTTCAAATACCTTCCCATTATGGAGGAGGCTTGAGCCCAACAGTGGGACATATATGAGCTGTGATGATACTAGACTATATTTTTATTGATATTAATGGGAAATGAGCTAAGATAACCAATATACCGTAACGCCCAAGAAGAACCAACATATTCATGAAAGAACTGGGTATAAGATCGGCTATTCTTTTATTACAATCTACCGTTTGTATTTTCTTTACGTTTAAATATTTAATTTTAACTCTTGCTTAAAGAATATTGCTGTGTGGTAGCGGCTAAGAATACTACAAACCCTTACTTCGCTCGTGGATGTCGTAAAAGACGACTAAGAGCTTTATATTAACCTGGGCCAACACCACCTGATGCCGTTTGGTCAACAATTATATTCCCAAGGAGGGTTGACGTCAGACAGACGGTCGGTCATAAAACTATAGCCAAAAACTTTTTGAAATATGTACGATGGAAATAAAGTACATATTGTGTCGACCCCAAGTAATTGCGATAAGAGCAGGAGAATGATGATGCTTAAAGAATATGCTTATATATAAAAAAAATATAAATATATAAAACAACTGTCACTGCTAGAATTAAATAAAATAGAGACATTTTGTAAAATCAAATATTTATTTTAGAAAGTTACTGTGAAAAATTTTATAAGGGATAAAAACTAATGACGCGCTTAATAATTTGAAAATGGAGAATCGAATTAGTCATACCAATATACAGAAACCCATAAACCTTTAAAAATTAATCGTATGATATTAAATTTATGAAAATTCTATATTTCACTCAGTAGCACAGCAATAAACATTAGTCTTCGACTGAAACTGGTTTTACGATGATTTACTGAAAATTGCTGGTTTTTTTTAACATTTATTTGCATACATATATACAGACAATTTAATTGTTTAAATAAAATAAAAAGATAGTCATTAAAATACATAACAAATATATTTTTTTATGTCATGAATATACAAGACTCACTCTTGGAAGTGAACTTTAAAAAAACTATTTTCAATTAGAGTATTTTAGACATATAGTACATAACTAACTAGTAATACGTAATTGCGTTCACAATATTTTAAAGATCAGCACTCGGGTTTCGACGAGGCCGAAAGTTTTGGCTATATTTTGGCTAAAATCGAAACTACAGCCGAAATTAGATTTTTGGCTGAAACTAGCCAAAGCCGAAACCGAAATTTCAGTCGGTCACTAATAAATATTGCTCTATTATTATGGTATTAAACATAAATTGTTGTAATGACAACGCCTACGTCGTAAGACATAGACGTCTACATTCACAGAACTAAACATTTCGGCATATTCTATTTAAAAATTAACATGACTGAACATATTATGTAAAAAGTAAGTCTGCTAACTCCCAATTATGAAATGACACTCATAAATGCCTACGTCGTAGCACATACATAGCTACGAGCACCGAAATGAACATTAATTTCTGTTTTGTGACTACGCGAGAGTCGATTTTAAATTTTAACTCGGGTCAACATGTATATCAGGCACTATGCATAAACAATGTGGGTATTATAGCAATACAGATGAGCTCCGGCTTTCACATGGCCTATATTATTTATATTTTTATTTATACAATTTGTGATACATAGTTTATAATATAATAGCTGGAGGAGATGCCGCAAATGGTATGAGTAATTATGATAACTATAGTTAGTACAAGTTAAAGTCCGTTTTTTTAATTTCAGGGACTAAATTGACACATGCAAATGTCAAATTTACAAATAATGCTGCCAGCTTTTTTTGTGAAGTGGTGTACCTACGATACAGGTATATCGAAACGTAAGAATTTATATTTATTAGACGATTAACTTTAAAGTTTTCTACTCCAAAGCGTATCATTTAAAACCACATAAGTATACATAGCCACACAAGGCGCTATACAGGTATATTAGATATGCCGAATATTTTACAGTTCACCTATTATTTAAGATTTTCATTATTACATTTTGGAATATAACTATGTAATACTACTACGTATTAAATATATTTAATACGTACCAACAAATCAATACATTAAATCAAATTATCTGTAACCATGTTCTGAGAATTTCATCAATAGCAAAGTACGCCTATATGAGTTAACATACAACATTAATAACTCTATATAATATCTACTAGTTGAGCCTTTTTTTTTTTTATTGGTGGGCTATGGATGCGTCTCGCCCCGCCGAATCGGTCCGAGGTGACGGAAAGGCGGCGCGTGACCCCATAGACCCACCGTAAAATCCTCTCTCTTCGCCGTGCGAGCGGGCCACCGGTACCCGATTTTTGACTTCGGTGGACCATCTACTAATTGAGCCTAGGGCTCTGTTTATGATCAGAATATTATATATATATATATATATATATATATATATATATATATATATATATATATATATATATATATATATATATATATATATATATATATATATATCTATATACGAACTTAGAAAGGATTAATTTAAAAAAAAATAAAAAAAAGAACCTTTCCAAGTTCGTTTACCAACGATGCGGTTGCATAATGTATGTTACTTTACGCAACAGAATATATACCATGGCGAGATAGTATAGCTATGAATAAAATATAAAGATGTATGATAGATGGTTCGCATGAAAAGATCATCATTGGACAGACAGAAAGATGTTAACTATTATATAATCATTCGCCTAGACTTACCGATAACTAACATCCACATAATGTACACGAATTGCCTTATATTATTTCTTAGAAAATCTATAGCAAAATACGCCTACGTATGTTCGAAATAATATTATATGAGCTTGATAAATCCTTGTGAGTTTGATATAAATTGTAACGTGAACTTAGTCTTCCTGTATATTACTCTGTATAATATATATACTAGAATAATTACTCTGTAAATGACCTGACAACAACAGTTACCGGTACAATAATCTATTTTTTATTGTCTTTGATGGTAAACGACCGGGTTGTCTATATGATGGGTTTTTTTTTTTTTTTTGGCGCGAATGTGGAAATGTCATGTCACGCTCTTGTAATATATTCATTTCTTTAGTGTTTTGTGGTGTTATATTGAATAATTTTGCTGGTATTTTATGCAATATGGTACAGTTAAAGTGCTGAAGTGTAGTGAATATGGTATAATAGTGGTTTACGTGTATTTTCATATTTGCCCAAAATTCCCAAAGAAAATCATTGATTAGGTTATCAGCGCCCGATTAATGGTAACGACTTGACTTACTGACTGACAATGACTATTAAGGCTACATAATACGAAGAAATGATGAACAATATATGAAAAATAATTAAATAAGACTTGGCTGTATGGGCTTTGATCCCTTTGCCTGTCCGAATGGACGAACAGAACCAAAAAAAAAAAATGTCTATATGATGTAAAATAGTAACGGTCATTTATGGATCTTCTTTGGAATACTAGGGGTACAAGTAATTGCCTAACGTATAATGAGGCTTAGTAGTAAGTTGCAGTGATACGAGAGTATTCAGCTAATCGGCACATGCTAGCGTAACTTAACTATGATTGCCTGCAAAAATTTTAAGTCAGTATGATTGTAGGTTGGCGTATAGGTAAGATTAGTGTAGTTGGCTGAAAATCATCATTCTCCAACTCTTATCGCAATTACTTGGGGTCGATACAATATGAACTCCTCTTCCTACATATTGCAAAAGTTATTGACAATAGTTTTATGACCGGCCGCCTGCCTGACGTCAACCCTCCTTGGGAATGTAATTGTTGACCAAACGGCAGCAGGTGGTGTTGGCCCAGGTCGATAAGGGATGTAGTTGGCTGAAAATGTGAAGACAAATTTGGTCGCTGTCATTGAGAATAAATAGATATAGCTCAAACAGGATATCGAGCAATATAATCCAAACAACATATTCGATTTCGATCTCTTTTTATTATTTTCATAATTATTTTCCTAATATTTTATTGTCTAAATATGTTTGCCAAAAAACACGAAAAGACAAATACCCAGTTAAACTCGGTCATCCAGATATTAGGTTAGTCATTGAATACTAATTGAGTTAAAATTATTTTCTATCTATTCATATTCGTTAATTTCATTGGCCTATCGACATCCATTATTACCTGTCAGCTGCGGGTCTTTCCAAAGAGGTATACCTGTTTTCTACCATGATAATATAATATCATAGATTTTAGTATCACAGTCGACATGCTTCACATGCTAGTTAGTGAGCGCAATGTATCATAAGCCAGGAGAGAGCTGCCGAACGTTTCTCTAGTAATCCCTGAAACAGTTATTACAACTCCACGGAAAAACAAGCTTTGGTGAGCATATTACATTCTTAAGCCGTTACCACACGGGTTATCCCTATTATATGGAACTAAAATAAAACCTAGTGAAATACGTACGTATTACATCTTTACCTTCTCTTGCGAGGATATAGGCATAAGAATAACTTTTAACCATCTACCAACTACATCTAAATTTGTTAACAGTAACTACAATTAAATTAATATGATTATATCATCTGTGGAAGATTTATAGTCTAAACTAAGCACATCCATCCATCCACCAGCCCGTAGACGTCCACTGTTGGACATAGAGAAATAATGGCACTCAAAATGATCCTGTTTCACCTGCATCCAACGGTTGCCTGCAACATCATCATCTCAGCTTTTATATGTCCCACTGTTGAGCTCAATGGGAGAGAAATTGACCTACTATACCACGCTGGTCAGACGTGTTAATATAGGATTTTGTTTCGAGTTTTCCTTCTCTTGCATAGATGTTATATGCGTTTTCTATCCTTTAGTCATTTCTTACGATCACCCACGAGCAAGATAGTGGTGAATGGTATTCTAACTCCGTCACCACACGCACAACGGTTGCCTGCATACCATCTTCATAATGTCGTCAGTCCATCTAGTGGGGAGACGTCCTACGCTGCGTCGTCCGATTCGTGATCGCTACTCGAGAACCTTTCTTCCCCAACGGTTGCCGGTTCGTCGAGCGATGTGGTATGTCCATTGCCACTTCAGCGTGCTAATTCTTCGGGCTATGTTCGTTACACCTGTTCTTCTACGGAATTCTCTTCATAGCACCCTGAGCGACTTTGAACCGTTTTACGAAGCTGACATTTAGAGACCTTGTTTCAATGCCATAAGTCATCGCTGGTTATAAACCTTTGTTTTCAGACACTGAAATATTGTACGAGAAGATCCTCCTAAGTGGCCCGAACTAAGCATGGGCTTGTCTAAAGCAAGGCTGGGACTGTATTTTAGTACTTCAGGCACCTAGTATATATTAAGTAGTGATGCTAACACTAGACCACTAGGGCAGCAATGCACTCTTGTATGTGTATATGTATGTGTGTGAAATAAAAATAAGCGGTCTAGATTGAAGTGATCAAGAACCAATCTTTTCAAGGCATGAATTGTACCCAAGTGTAAATGTGCTGGGAAATCAGACAAGAACGCTGCTTTAAAATTACAAATCCTAATCTCGAACACGCTTATTGCTCTTTGTAACTCAGTGAATCAATTTAGCAGGCATATAAATTTTACTGGGTGAATCTTAGATGTACCGTCTAAAATAATCTTGTACCATGTAATTCTTAATGAAATAATAAAGATAAGTCATGTGTATTTGTAGTAAATAAATAAGAATAATAGTCGCAAGTAGATAGCGTTAGTCCAAAAGAAAAGAAGTAAAATTCGAAATAGAAATTACGTCAATTCATTTGGCCAACAAAGACTAAGTTAGCACACATTTCCCTCTTGTTAAGAAAGAAGAAGAAATTATGAAGAAAGCTTAAATATTACTGAGCGAATAATGGATAGGTTGACTTTTAATGCTGTCAAGGCTGGCAATTGCATAGTATTATCAGCTTCGTATTTTATTTAAAATCAGACTACAAGCTATTCAGCAAGATTTGAAATTGAAGACCCGAACATAAAAAAAAACATAAAACTGTTAGTACTTTTATATCTCAACTTTCTAAATTTGCGGCATAACTTATAACTTATAATTTCATATTTTCTTTACTACTTCCTTTTTATGTAACAACTAATACTAACTAATCTATTAATTACTAATTTCTTCATCTCAGCTCATATATGTTCCACTGCTGGGCTCGAGCCTTCTCCAGAATGGGAGGGAATTTGACCTACTATACCACGCTGGTCAGACGTATTGGTATAGGATTTTGTTTCGAGTTTTCCTTCTTTTGCATAGATGTTATATGCGTTCTATATCCCTTAATCGTCTCTTACGATCACCCACGGGTAAGATAAGGGTTGGTGAATTGTATTCTTACTCCGTCACCATACTAATTTCTTGATATTTAATATTTATAGAAACTTTATTGGTGACAGTGTTAATACTTTAATTTTTTTTCTTATTGTAAATTACTTGTAACACTGTATATTTCCTTGACTCAATAAATAAATAAAAACTAATAAAGGTGTGCCTGCTCGAGAAACAATTATTTTCATGACTCATCATCAAAAGCTTCTTGTAATTAATTATAAGATTCATTACTAAATTCCATTGAATACTATGAAAATATAAACTACTATCTGAATCGATAATAAGTCTGATCTAATTGTTATTTAAACGAGTTATAATATAAATGATATTTTAAAAACGAAATCACTACGTAAAATAATCTAAGTATGATGAAATTATTCATAACACACCAACCATTTTGATCTCAACTCCACGTCTGGTCTCGTTTTATTGCGTTTTTCTAGTTATATAAATTTAACTCAAGTAAGCAGCTGTCTGTATTTTAATCAAAGTTAATATATTTTCGGCATAAAGGGGTTTTTAACCCTTTTATAGTAAGTTATAACTATATTTTAAGTGACATAGGTAAATATTATTATTATTATTTTTCCGTGTGGTGACGAGGTAAGAATATAATTCAACTCCCCTATCTTATTCGTGGGTGATCATACGAGAAGACTATATAACATCTATGCAAGAGAAGGCAAACTCAAAACAAAACCCTATACCAACACGTCTGACCAGCGTGGTATAGTAGGTCAATTACCCTTCCATTATGGAGTAGACTCGAGCCCAACAGTGGGACATATATGGACTGAGATGACGTAAATATTACGGATAGCTCATGGATGGATAAACCGTGTTAAGTCTACAAATATCGAAGAACTGTTAATTATTATTTGAATATATTGCAATTAATATTAATTCCTATATATTAATTATTCTGTTTGCTGACGGAATAAGAATATAATTCCCTGTCTATCCCAACCCTTATCTTACCCGTAAATGTCGTAAAATCGACTAAGGAATATAATAAGCATACAATATCTATGCAAGAGAAAAAAAAACTCAAATTAATTTCCTACATCAACACGTCTGATCAACGTGTTGTATGTCAATTTACCTCCTAGTTTGGAGGAAGCTCGAGCTCAGCAGTGGGATGTATATGACCTGAGCTGATGAATGTTAATAATTATAGTGTTGGCTCTTATTTTAAACTTACGAGCTGTACTTATGCACACATATCTATATTTCATTAACTAACCTAAAAAAAACTATAAGAAAAAACTATAAAAAAGGACATTGCTGAAAATCAGTAAATGTTCATCATCATTATCATTCAACCTCTTTTTTACCTTTTACTCTTGAACCTAGTCTTTTAACACAAATACGTCTCATTTTTCAAGATCCACCACTACATGCTCATCCACTTCGCTCGACGAATCGACAACCACAGGGGAAGTAAGGTTCTCGAGTGGCGACCACGTATCGGACGACGCAGTGTGAGAGACGCCCCCCAACTAAGAAGACGGACGAGTTGGTGAAAGTTGCTGGGCCTCGTTTAATGCAGGCGGCACAAGACCGCACTCTATGGTGTAACATGAAGGCGGCCTACATCCAGCAGTGGACGCCGATAGGCTGAAATTATGATGACGATGAAATGAACCCCTCATTTATGTAGGAGGCCCCACATGCTGTAAACGCTTGATCGGAGGGTTGACGATAGCAGTGAGATGTAGTATAATTCTCTGGAAAGGGTTTTACCCACTCTGCTATTTAATACCTTTAGGCAATCTTTTTCGGTACCCTCGGCAAATAAGTTAGTGACAATTATATTCGTATTCCATAGCTAAATAAGAATATGGAATGTTCAATCTGCAAAAAAACGAAATATAATTTTTTTCTATACTGATATTATCTGTTTACGAACATCTTCGCCAAACTAAGTAATCTATTTTTGGAATTTCTATAGCAAAAGATTGTATTACTGAGCACTCACTGGGATCTCATATAAAATAGAAACTAATGTATCTCATTTCTTATATCTTTTTAGCAATATCAAAATGTCACATACAAACGCACGCTCGGCAAATGATAAAATATATCTTATTCTACTTATAAATAAAATAAGTTTATTATTCTGTTTTGTATAATTCCATTTCTTATTGCGGTTTATATTTATGGTTTATTTGTAGATTATTGGACCACGTAAATCATGTAATGCACAGGGAGTTATCACTGAAATCTGATGGGAAGGAAGAAAAGAAGATACAGACCGTCGCCCACAAATAATTGGGATAAGAGCAAGATTTTGATGATGTGTAAGGATTGTATTTTTCATGCTTTTTGTTTGCACAACTGTATTACTTCATACATTTTTTTTAAGTTTTATGACTTCATTTATAAAAACCCGATTACGAAGCAAAAAATGATGTCACAAGCAGGATTCGAATCCGCGCCTATTGGGATGCCGAGCCAATCGTGCTGCCACTACACCACCGTGAACTATTGTAGGACATGCAAGTTAACAACAACATCATTTTTCGTTTCGTAAGGGTTTTTATAAATAATTAAGCATATTAATACAATTCTAACTGCAAAGTTTGAAGTATTAAGCCTATAACAATGTGTAAATATTGTCGGGTAGATGGCATACGTCACCTTAAAACGTAAATATGATACGAAGCGAGATTTGCATGTCCTACGATAGTTCACGGTGGTGTAGTGGCAGCACGATTGGTTCGGAATGCTAATAGGCGCGGGCTCGAATCCCGCTTGTGACATCATTTTTTGCTTCGTAATCGAGTTTTTATAAATAATTAAGCATATTAAATGCTAAATTTCAGTAATTTGAATAACATGGTCGTGTCATCGTTTAATACAATTCTAACTACAAAGTTTGAAGTATTAAACCTATAACAATGTGTAAACATTGTCGGGTAGATGGCATACATCACCTTAAGACGTAAATATGATACGAAGCGAGATTTGCATGTCCTATAATAGTTCACGGTGGTGTAGTGGCAGCACGATTGGGCCGGAATCCCAATAGACGCGGGTTCGAATCCCGCTTGTGACATCATTTTTCGCTTTGTAATCGGGTTTTTATAAATAATTAAGCATATTAAATGCTAAATTTCAGTAATTTTTATGACTTTATTCCATATTATTAATAAATAGGGAAGCAGAGCTGTAATAGATACTATTGGATTCTACTTTATCGTATCTACTATTCCTAATAATAATGTTCCATCCATCCATCAACCCGTAAACGTCCACTGCTGGACATAGGGCCCCGAGGATGCCATTGAAAGCTGTCCTGTACGACCTGTCTGTGACCTTAATAATGTCGCCAGTCCACCTAGTGTGTATGTCGGTTATACGCGTTCTTATTCGGATTGCCGTATTCCCGATTATATCACGTAGAGAAATACCGAGTATAAGCCTTCTCAAAAGCACGCTGAGCGACTTTGAGCCTTTTAATGAGGCCGACATTTAGAGACCACGTTTCAGTGCCTAAGTCATCGCTGGTAACACACATTGGTTAACTTTTGGTTATAACCCTTAAACGTTATAACCCTGGTTATAACCTCTTTAAATAATAATGTTACTAGCACGTAAATGCAATGCAACAGTAGTTCCTGATGTTACATTCATGATTAATTATTACCAACATATTTCAAATAAAATTGCTGTGTGGTAGCGGCTACGAATACTACCAACCCTTATTTTGCTCGTAAATGTCGTAAAAGACGACTAAGAGTGTTATAACGACCTGGGGCAACTTGATCTGATGGCATTTGGTCAACAATTAAATTCAACAACAAACAAGGAGGGTTGACGTCTGGCAGCCGGCCGGTCATAAAGCTATTGCCAATAACTTTTACAATATGTACTATGAAAAAATTGTATCGACCCGAAGTAATTGGGATAAGAGTAGGAGAATGATGATGATGATGATATTTCAAATAACACTATTTTGCCGGTTTTTATCGCAATTGTATACAATTTTTATTTACCTACCCAACATTTCGAATACAAATTTATAGCGTTCATGGTCACAGGGGGATACGGGCGAAACAAAGAGATCCATAAGAACTTAGATTTACTAACTTATTAAAATAAAATAGGTCGCCGATTATTCCACAGATGGCGATGGAAGATTGCACTGATAGTGTAATGGTAATACCGAACTGCCATGCCAGTGACGAGGGTTCGATTCCCATGCAGGGCAATACTTTGTGCGATACATAAAGTGTTGTTCTGAGTCTGGGAGTAATTTGTCTGCGTTAATTGTATATTTATGAAGTCCCACACAATACAAGGATTATTCTCTTAGTGCAGGGCGGTGTCTATAAAAAAAAACAACAAGCAGTCATAGGGACTGCCGATAGAAGTGAAAACTGTTAACTTAAGACTAATTGAAATAATAATATTTTTCTAATTTTTATATAAAAATAAAAACCTATAAGTTTTTCCCCTCCAAAAACGCTCAACGCGCCTAAAGAAGTTTTCATATAGCTATAGATATACTATTAGCATTAGCATGTCGGTGACGCGAACCTATAAGTTTTTCCCCTCCAAAAACGCTCAACGCGCCTAAAGAAGTTTTCATATAGCTATAGATATACTATTAGCATTAGCATGTCGGTGACGCGAACCTATAAGTTTTCCCCTCCAAAAACGCTCAACGCGCCTAAAGAAGTTTTCACATAGCTATAGATATACTATTAGCATTAGCATGTTGGTGACGCGAACCTATAAGTTTTTCCCCTGCAAAAACGCTCAACGCGCCTAAAGAAGTTTTCACTTCAAAAATGTCAATTTATTCTGGTTTTCTACCATATTATTCTAGATTTATAAATCTTTAATTAATAAATTGTCATCATTCTCTTGGTCTTATCCATTAAATTATCATCATCCCTATCAATTGTAATCATTCACATACTCTTATTACTGATTCTATCGTACATATGGCAAAAGTTATTTATTGACGATAGTTTTATGAGCGTTATGAGCCTGACGTTAAGGTCAGGGGGGTTAACCCTCCTTAGGAATTTAATTGTTGACATCGCACAGCAATCATCTGTTATAATATAATAATTACCATAAATTTAATTTTGAATAATCATCATTAATCATCATCACGCAGCCCTTTGCCCTTCACTGCTGGACGTAAGCCTTCCTCATATTCCGCCACAAAGTACGGTCGTGTGCCGCCTCATCCAACGACTTCCAGCAACTTTCACCTGATCATCGATTCATCTGGTGATATCCGTCTTACACTGCGTCGTCTGATACTTAGTCGTCATTCGAGAATTTTCTTTCCCTTCTTGCCCAGTGGTTATAGGTTCGTTCGATCACTATGACTTACCCATTGCCACTTCAAGGTGCTAATTTTTCGTGCTATATCGATTACTGCATACTTCTCACACCCGTTCTTTTCTCATGTCTAATAATATATTCTTTTTTATATAGAATCATTTTCTTTTTGTACTGAAAGGCTCTCAATTTGTATCAAAATTTAATAATTAATACTGTAGATAATAATAATAATTATTAATCTTTGCAATATTTATGACTTGTTGGGCGTGAAACATCTTAGCCCTCCTATAACTATAAACACCATCGAAATGTAGGAAAATTAAATATAATATACAAAGAAACTTAAGTAAGTTTCTTTAGGTAAGTACCTTTAAGGTAAGTACCTTAACAACAGAAACAGGACTATCCTATAGAAACTGTACATCCCTCTGAAAAAAGATCCAAGTTCATCGCCATATCGCACCTGAAGAAGTTTTATATGAAACAAAAAAGAATTGCACTTTTAAGGAATACGTCGTTGTTAACCAGTATTGCATAATAATTAAATAATATTAAGAAAAATAATATATGACGTATCGACTATAAAAACAAGATACAAGAATGGGGAACGGGCAAATATTGATAAGCGGTAGCTAAATGTGTATATAATAAATGAACCAAGAAATTGAATTGATGAACCAATCAAAAGTTGATTCTTATATAATGTTTGACAGAATTACCAACGTAATGTGTGTAATTTTTTGCATCTATGAAGCTAGCATGACAAAGTGAGCAGAATCGCTTAAAGAAAAGTGCAAAAATTAGTGCTTATTTAGTGCTAATTTAGTGCCAAAAACTTAAATTTGATGCTCTCATAGATTCGCAAAAAATGAGAACACTGCTAGCTTAATTACAAGCTAGCAGTGTTCTCATTTTTTGCGAATCTATGAGAGCATCATTTTAAGTTTTTGGCACTAAATAAGCACTAATTTTTGCACTTTTCTTTAAGCGATTCTGCTCAATTTGTCATGCTAGCTTTATAGACGTTAATTTTTCGGTCTAAGAGTAACGATAGCGTATTGGCAAAACCAACAAATAATTGAACGAAGGTTTTGAATTCTAATCTGTGACTTTTCAAGGCTTTTTTATTTATCGTCTCACCTTTGTCGATGAAGTGACAGATAAAAGGTATTTAGCAGAGGGCGGTGTGGTGTCGTTGAGGGAGCACACCGCCTGGCGCGTCGACGCCCGCCGAGACGTCATTGCCCGTTGGGCAGTCCGGCTGGAGAGGCCTCAGTTCGGTGTGCGGACCGTGGAGGCCTTCCGGCCGGTGCTGATGCAGTGGCTAAAACGGCGGCATGGGGTGCTCTTCTTCCGACTGGTGCAGGTTTTGACGGGGCATGGATGCTTCGCCAAATACCTGCACACGGTCGTCAGGAGGGCGAGTACACCGTCCTGCCACCACTGCGATTGCGACGAGGACACGGCGCAGCATACGCTCGAGGTTTGTGCCGCTTGGGCAGAGCAGCGTCGTGAACTCGTCGCAATCATCGGTGCTGACCTGACGCTGCCGACCATCGCCAGGACGATGCTCGACAGCGTCAGGAACTGGGACGCGGTCGCAACCTTCTGCGAGGCAGTAGTCTCGCGGAAGGAGGTGGCGGAGCGCGTGCGCGAGGAGCGTCTCCTCGACGACGCGAGCCGCCACCGGCGACTGGGACGGCGCAGGCGCGATTACTTGCGCCTAATGCCGCCCTAGCCGAGGCCGCGGGTGACTGGATCAGGGAATTAGTCCGTCACCCGCCGAGAGGCCGACCGTGTGAGGAAAGACCGACATCCTACCCGAGGGGGGGACGTCGGTCGAGGAGAGGGTACTCCTCAGGGATATTCCGTCGGGCCGACCACTGACGTCAAGTCACTCTGCTCCGGTGGTCGGCCCAGCGACGAAGGCGACGTCACGGGTGGGATACGGGTGTGCGTGCTTACGCTCCTCTGTCGCCCAGGACGGAGTGGTGCGAGGAGTGCGCCGACCGTAACCCACCCAAAAAAAAAAGAAAAGAAAAGGTAAAAGGTATTTCACCGTTAAATATTTAGAATTAAGAATTCCCAAAGAAATTTGTAGAAAACTCAATCAAACTTTTAACCATACTCTGAATTCGTAACAAGGACTGTCTGGTAGTAGTCAAGGAATCTGTTCCTGACCCAAAAAAGGAACTTATGTTCATCAGTCGTATACTTATAGTAATGGACTAAAACAAAATGTGAGTCATATGAAATTATAAATTATCTATTTTCCATACGGTGACGTAGTGAGTGTACAATTCATCATCCCCTTTCATACCGTGGGTAAAAGATGAATGGGGGATATAATAACATTTAAGCAAGAAGGAAAGACGCTGAATAAAACTCTATATAAACTCAACTAACCATCGTAGTATAGTAGTTTAAATGCCCCCCTATTATAGAGAAGGCACGAGCCCCACAGTGGAACGTATATGAGCTGAGATGACAATGCTGTAGCTGTAATTAGGTATTGTTTATCTTATGAGGCAACCTTTATTTCTATTTAGTCGATATGTCATCATCGCTACGGAGCGCAGGAGGAACAATTTATTATATGAAAAAAAATCTATGATAAACTTATAGATATAGAAGCTAGGATATAAATTGCTAATGTACTTGTCACTTCGAGTTGAGAGCTGAGCGGTTAGCGCTTATCCACAGTCTGGATATACCTGTGGAAGCCATCTACGACTAACAATCACACAAAAAAAGAAAAAAAGCACCGTTAGATATCTCATCGTATGATAACTATTCTATATCATATAATACTCTAAACCTAACCACAATATATCTACATTGACATCTGCCAAAATTAATCAATATAGACAACGATAGCAGAATGATTAGAGAAAATTGCTTAGTAGTTACACTATGCAATATATTTTGTTCTTCTTTTATCTATTTTAAAGGAAAAGCCAAGCTGTATCGCCCTCTTGTTCTTCCTCTTCCTTGCCTAATCCCATAATGCATAAAAAATATCATAATAAACTAATATATAATAACTAACAGCGATACTTAGGCCACTCGTTCAGCAGCGAAGTATTACTTCATATCTTGAGTCTATAAAACAATAACATATTTCATATTATTTTCGCAATACGTACTACCAAATTCACTAAACGCCAAGGCTTGGGATTAAACAATCTTTAACTACCAGCCCCTATGAATAGATAATAAACACTTCGGCCATGTTTCGCTTTTTTACACACAAAACGTTTTTACGGTTGGAGCGTGAAGTAGTCTTCACTGTGATGTATTTTAATGGAGTATTCCTTTGACTGACAACTTGTGTATCGTTAACAAAGCGTTTCACTAATATTTTACTTAAGTATTAACTTAATTCTATGAATTTTAACCGTATAAAGTTGGATTAAGCGTCGAGTCGCATTTTCGGCTAGTTTCGAAAGATGACCGGCGAGATACGTCGACACGCCGCATCCAGTATGGTTTTGCTACGGCTCGTCTTATTATCCCCTGGTCATCATTTATCTATCGCGTGATTCACGTCCGTGTCCCCTAGGACCGTTGCCGCACGCATCTGACGCACCCGAATAGGCTCCTCACTGTTTCTATACGCAGATTCCAAAAATCTTGTACATTTGATTTTCTCACTCATACCTCACTGCACAAACAGTTAATATACAAAAACTAACTTCTGTCATCAAATCACACAACAATAAAAGTTACTATCCCACTCCTACTACCCCATGAGTGTCGTACCATATCGACTATAAATAGGAAATAATAACAGGAGTAGACATATCTGCATAATGATAAATATTTATTCGTGCGTTAAAGGTATATAGTTCCCTTTCATTTCCCACTAGTGTTGGAAGAAACCCGTAAGAGATAAGTCTGGAAAGATTATTTCAAGGAAATAAAAATTTCAGAAACTCGTAGTTAAACTACATACAACACATAAAATGGTAAGTAAGAATATTAAATTTTGTATATAATCCTCCAAAACCTCCAAACCTTTAAAGTTTTATGATTGTTTAAATGAAAATTTCAGTAACATTTTTAATATAAATTTAGCTAGCTTTTATCGAAATTACTAAAACAATACTAAAATAAAATGAATATTACAAGACGTACACTCATTTTTTATTTAAAATATTTACTGCTTTACGTTTGACATTGGGACTTTGTTTATTTTCTGAGGTTCAAAGGTATAATTCGTGACTACAGGGAGCAGTACTTACTGTGCGGCTCGACGCCACTCATGAAAATTAAATGAATGTTGACTTCATATAATATGCTGGGACTATTTGTTAGTTGTTAGACTTTGAGGTTACCACATCCAACTTCTCTATAGGATTATTTGAGTTATGCTATTAATTAAATTAATTACTTTTTGGTTTCATTAAATATTTGTGTAAGGATTTTATAAACTCTTTTAAAAATTGCATGAAATGAAAAAAAAAAACACAAAACAGTCACGAGGACTGCCGACAGAAATGAAAACTTAAGCCTATAAAAAAACAAATGCAAAAAAATAAGAAAGCGTGCCCCAGGAAGTATGTATAGGTGTGTGACCATAGAATAAATACACATATT
Organism: Lymantria monacha; assembly: GCA_905163515.2. NCBI lineage: Eukaryota > Metazoa > Arthropoda > Insecta > Lepidoptera > Erebidae > Lymantria > Lymantria monacha. Next base: position 15,329,429 of record LR991096.1, read on the forward strand.
AAATATATTATATTATACACATATTATATTATTACTTCCTCTCCTACGCCCTACTTTCCCTCCGTCTTACGAATTTTCGATCAGGTCCTGACGCGAGTTTAACATTTTTTACCCATCCCAAAAAAGTGCACAACGCCGGTAAAGAAGATTCCATTTCAATAAATAACCATCTAGAACACGGCTGGCTAACTTGATAAGATCCAAGATCTCCATAACTTATAAAACCCTTTGCCATCTACCAACTACCCATTAAATGATTTTTTTTTAAATTAAAAATAGATCTACAGTGTAGAAGAGATATCCTCTGTTGTAGTACTATCACAAAATGGTATGGAAAATTTTAGAAGATGATACGCATACACGTAGCAGTTTAATGAATAAATTACGCAGTCTTTATAATTTTTGCCCCGCCGTGATCGACTGGGCTAACAGCTATGATTGACAAGTCGTTCACGATCGACCAGTTTCGAATATCTACATCGGGTATTATTTTATTACATATTCTTCTTTCTCATTATACATAGTGTATAAACCCACACCGAACCTTTCGGTGATGCGGTTGAAAACATTAATAAGTAAGCGTATAAAAATTCTAGTAACTATAAAATTAATGGGAAAAGAGGGGTGTGGGTAATAATTAGTTAACTCACAGCCTCCGCAGTGACCTATTTCACGTCGATGTACATTACGCATTTTATAATGTATGCCACAGATGTATGCTTATATTCAACATATTCACACGTCGAAACTACATTCCTAAATGCTCACAGTACTCTTCGTAATATTAATTCCTCTTCCTTTTTTATAGCTCATAAAATTACTCCACATTGAGATATAAATAGATCTAATATAACCTATTGGACCAAAAGGTTTAGTATCGACTTTTATTTCTATTATCCTTCTTTAGCAAGGAAGGTATTTGTCTACGTTCCTTAGTTGTTTCATATTATATACTTAAAAAAGAAACACTATGTGAAATATTATAATATTTTTCCATCTTCACACGTGGCATGTGATACATTCCTAGGTATATATTAAAATTCATAGGTAACCAAATAAAATACTATGTTTATACTTAGCCAAGGAAAACAACTAGACAGAATATTTTTTTTTATTGCTTACTATTAGACGAGCAAGCAGCATACCTGATGGTAAGTGTCACTGCCGCCCATGGACCTTTCCAATACCAAGGGTACAGCTAGAGAATGTGGTACTACCCCGGAGGGACCGGCCCGCGGCTGTGGACAGGGAACTGTCAACAGCGTGGTCCTACCACTACTCATTATATTATAACTACTATTTAATTTAAGAGTCTATTCTTGATTGTGTAGAAATTGAATCATATGAGAATTAATGGTACAGTGTAATCCACCTTAAGGAAGCCTAGAAACAGCAGTGATCGTAATTATTAGGCTGATGAGGATATTATTTACTCATTTTCAATTAGAAAATTCTTACGACAAGCACAAAATAAAACGAAGTGATAACCTTATCTATTAGTTTATCACCAGTAATGGTAAGACAGCAATTGGTTGAATGTAATGAGATTTTATCAATCTATGTATTTTGTCTGATGAAGTATCAAAGGTAAACAATTTGAACAGAAAGAAACAAAAATGATGAAGACATGTGTTCACTATCGGTCTGATGAACTCTATATTTAGATGCTCTCGCTTTTATCACTATTGATTTATGTAACATGTAAAACACAATCATATTATTGTTTCATTGAAAACATAAATGTTCAACAATATAATTATCACTACAGCAACATTTTTTACTAATTACTTGTATTTTTTTTATACCTATAATGTTATAAAATAAAACTATAATAGTATTACAGATTATATCGCGTTTATATTTGATTTTTTAATATTCCAACGTTTCTCACTTTATAGCGAAATATCGGGAAATTAAAAATTAAATACTAACGCGCATCCATAGAAAATAGTTTTATTTCACTTGCGGAAACATCAGAAATCCCATAATGTTATTTTTTTAACAAAAGTTAATTAAAATTGATTAAAACTTGGTTCAAAAATGACGGGCTATAATATTTTCGTATGGTGACGGAGTAAGAATACAATTTATCACCCGCTATCCAGCCTTTTTTTTTTTTTTTATTGGTGGGCTATGGATGCGTCTCGCTCCGCCGAATCGGTCCGGGGTGACGGAAAGGCCGCGCGTGACCCCACAGACCCACCGTAAAACCTTCTCTCTTCAACGTGCGAGCGGACAACCGGTACTCGATTTTAACTTCGGTGGCCCGCCCGGCGGTTTACCCTCGCGGGTTCCTCTCGTCGACGCCCCGACAGATTTCGCCGTCGGGGCGTCGCCCTCACGCGGTGGCCTCACGTCGGGTGACCGGACAATTCCCCGGTCCGATCACCCGAGGCCTCGGTTAAGGCGGCATCAGGCGCAGGTATTCGCGCCTGCGCCGCCCCGGCCGCTGACGGCGGCCCGGGTCGCGGGAATCCTTCCGGACTCGTTCCGCCGCCTCCTTCCGCGAGATGACAGCCTCGCAGAAGGCGGCGACCGCGTCTCAGTTCCTGACGCTGTCGACCATCGCCCTCGCGACAGCCGGCAGCGTCAGGTCGGCACCGATAACAGCGACGAGGTCACGGCGACGCCGGTCAAAGCCCGGACACAGCTCCAGCGTGTGTTGCGCCGTGTCCTGGTCACTGCTGCAATGGTGGCAGGCCGGAGTCCACTCCCTATACGCGACCGTGTGCAGGTACAAGCCGAAGCATCCGTGCCCCGACAACACCTGCACCAGTCGAAAGGAGAGGACTCCGTGCCGCCGCTCCATCCACTCCATCAGTACGGGCCGGAGAGCCTCGACGGTGACGACACCGTGTATAGGCCTCTCCAGCCGCGTAGCCCAACGGGCGATGACGTCTCGGCGGGCGTCCTCGCGCCAGGTGGCTATCTCGCTCAGCGATGGGGAGCCACCTTCGTCACGCAGTGAGGTCACCCGCCGATAGAGGTCGGAGAGCATCTCCGCCTCTAGGTCCCACGGGGGTGTCCCGCCCAGTAGGCATGCCGCCTCGGTCGATACCGTGCGGTACCCGCGAATGGCTATGACCGCCATGACTCTCTGGGGTCTCCACAGAACAGCCCTGAGCTGGGCGTTCAGAGCCCTCGCCCACACGGGTGCGCCGTACATGGCCATCGAACGGATCACCCCCGCATACAGCCGTCGGCCCTCGAAGCTGGGTCCGCCCACGTTCGGCATGAGCCGCGAAAGGGCGGACGCCGCGCCGACTAGCCGGGGAACAATTCGGCGAAAATGCTCCCGGAACCACCATCGCCCGTCGAGCACCAGACCCAAGTACTTCATATGGGCCTGGATGCTGATGTGGACGGAGTTGACGACTAGCGAGGCGCCGATTGGCGGCCTTACGCGTGGCCCATGGAATAATAGGGCCTCCGTCTTATTTAGGGCCACCCTGAGCCCCAGCGCCTCGATTCGCCCGACCATCTCCTCGGTGCCGAGAGTGGCCAGGCTCGCCGCCTCTTCGAGTGTCCTGCCCCGGGCTGTGACGAGCGTATCGTCAGCGTAGCATATCACGCTCAGCCCGGGGAGGAGACTCTCTCTCAACGCCCAGTCGTACCCGATGTCCCACAGAGTCGGCCCCAGAACCGACCCCTGTGGAACGCCGCACGACATGGACGTCCGCACAATGTCCCCTGCGGGACTCGCGCAGAGGACACTGCGCCCCTCCAAATAGTCCGCCACCAACCGCCTCAGGTACAAGGGCACCCCATGAAATCGGAGCGCCTCCCTGATGCAGCTGAATGGCAGACTATTGAATGCGTTGGCGATGTCCAGCGACACCGCCAACAGCACTCCCCCGCCGGTGACAGCCTCCGCGGCCGTCTGCCTCAGTCGTAGCAGGGCCCCGATGGTCGAACGCCCCCTTCTAAAACCGAATTGAGCGTCCGACAGATCGGGCCCCACCTCCTCCAGATGCTGGACGATGCGGGCAGCGAGGATGCGCTCCAGCAGCTTACCCACATCGTCGAGGAGCACGATGGGCCTGTAGGCCGACGGCGAATCCGGGGGCCGTCCCGGCTTTGGCAGGAGAACCAACCTCCCCTCCTTCCAGCACTCAGGGAACCGTCCAGACGCCAAACAGGCGTTGTACAGCTGCCTGAGGCGAGGCTCGAGGTGCTCGAGGAGCGACGTCAGCACCCGGACTGGTATTCCGTCCGGGCCGGGGGCCGTGGTCGCGGAACGAATCCGTGCCACAGCTGCTCCCACTTCCGTCTCCGTCACGGGCGGAACACACTCGTCGTCAGCCTACCCGCTATCCAGCCTTTTTTTTTTTTTTTTTATTTATCGGTGGGCTATGGGTGCGTCTCGCCCCGCCGAATCGGTCCGGGGTGACGGAAAGGCGGCGTGTGACCCCATAGACCCACCGTAAAACCTTCTCTCTTCGCCGTGTGAGCGGACCACCGGTACTCGATTTTAACTTCGGTGGCCCGCCCGGCGGTTTACCCTCGCGGGTTCCTCTCGTCGACGCCCCGACAGATTTCGCCGTCGGGGCGTCGCCCTCACGCGGTGGGCCTGTAGGCCTCACGACGGGTGACCGGACCCGCTATCCAGCCTGTGATTGTCTTAAAAGACGACTAAGGGATATAATATGGATATGACAGAAGTATGAGTACAATATATTTAAGAAGAAGACGGGTTGTCTGTAATCCCACTGCTGGGTACGTGCCTTCTCTATAATAGGAGAGAAATTGACCTAATATACTGGTCAGATGTGTTAATATAGGATTATATATTGAGCACCCTGGAGCATGAAAGGTAGAAGTGAATTGTATTCTTATTCCATCACCACAAACGTTAATATGTTGATGAATGAATAGATACATAGATTATGATGAAATCTTATCACCACTAAAACAGATTGCAAACATACCTTCCGGTACTAAAAAAACTAAAGCCATCACAATACTTACCCGTCCCCGTAGTCCAGAGCCACAATAAAATTTGTGATTATAAATTGTGTTGTCTGATTGATAAAAAAATATCAGAGGTCGTCCTATTTTTTTAGTAGGTTTGAGAACTTGTTTGTAGCAGTTTCTCGAATTTACAGTACGATCTGATAATTTCATTAAATATGATATATATTTTAATTAATTGAAATACTTTTACTAACTTTTTCCTTCAGCTTAGCTCTTGTAAAGTTAGTAGATATAATGTTCTATTATTTGAATTCCCTCTATAACTGGATTATCACTGGATTCCCTTTATAACCGGATAGCTTTTATATTCGAATGCAAAAATGTAGCCTACTTACCTTTCCGTTTACTACTCCGCTTTGTTTATAGACTATTTACGAGCTTTGTAACAAAAGTTCCGTCTGTTGGAGTCTATGGAGATTAATTCCAGATCCCGTGCTACAGTAACTGCTGGTAATAGCTGCCCCAGACAATCACGCAGCAATCACGAACTTCATATATGAGACATTCCTAAAAATTATACCATTTTTTTAAGTTTATGTATTTAATTCACAACTGAGCGACATAAGCAACTGAGTTGCTGCTAATCCTGTGAAATTCAATACTAAGCAATAAATCTTTACTTCGCTGAGGACTTTATAAACCTTTAATTATATTCTCCTACTCTTATCCCAATTACTTGGGGTCGATACAATAAGTATTCTTCTTTCATATTATATTCTTTATTACCGGCCGCCTACCAGACGTCAACCCTCCTTGGGAATGTAATTGTTGACCAAACCGCATCAGATGGAGTTGGCCCACGTCGTTATAGGACTCTTAGTCGTCTTTTACGACATCCACGAGCAAAGTAAGGGTTGGTAGTATTCGTAGCCGCTACCACACAGCTTATTTATAAACCTTTAATGAATGGACATAATTTACATGCAAACTCAATACAAAAATACTCGCACAGGAGCAGCTCGGAGGGCCCTCCCACTAATGTTGGCCTCGAACCAAACGACACAGCATAGAAGTTCGCTACTTGATTTAATACGCCATCTATGCAGCATTTGGGCTTGTTCTTTTAACTTGTAAACGTTGTTATCCCAAATATATAAAAAATACTAGCTTCTTCCAGCGGCTTCGCCCGCGTAAAAGGTTACTTTCTTTTTTTCTAAAGTTTTTCATCCCCTATTTTTATATTACCCCTTTTTTTTTGGTTAGGTTACGGTCGGCCTCCTCGCACCACTCCGTCCGGGACGGCAGAGGGGCGTAAGCACGCACACCCGTAACCCACCCGTTTCATCGCTGGGCCGACCACCGCAGCAGAGTGACTTGACGTCAGTGGTCGGCCCGACGGAATACCCCTGAGGAGTACCCTCTCCTCGACCGACGTCCCCCCCTCGGGTAGGATGTCGATCTTTCCTCTCGCAGTCGGCCTCTCGGCGGGTGACGGACTAATTCCCCAATCCAGTCACCCGCCTCGGCTAGGGCGGCACCAAGCGCAGGTAATCGCGCCTGCGCCGCCCCAGTCGCCGGCGGCGGCTCACGTCGTCGAAAAGACGCTCCTCGCGCACGCGCTCCGCCGTCTCCTTCCGCGAGACTACTGCCTCGCAGAAGGATGCGACCGCGTCCCAGTTCCTGACCGATGATTGCGACGAATTCACGACGCTGCTCTGCCCAAGCGGCACAAACCTCGAGCGTATGCTGCGCCGTGTCCTCGTCGCAATCGCAGTGGTGGCAGGACGGTGTACTCTCCCTCCTGACGACCGTGTGCAGGTATTTGGCGAAGCATCCATGCTCCGTCAAAACCGGCACCAGTCGGAAGGAGAGCACCCCGTGCCGCCGTTTTAGCCACTGCGTCAGCACCGGCCGGAAGGCCTCCACGGTCCCCACACCGAACCGAGGCCTCTCCAGCCGGACTGCCTAACGGGCAATGACGTCTCGGCGGGCGTCGGCGCGCCAAGCGGTGTGCTCACTCAACGACACCACACCGCCCTCCGCTCGCACCCCCAACATCCGCCGATACAAACCGGCGAGCATTTCCGCTTCCAGGTCCCATGGAGGGGTGACGGCCTCAGTCGCCACGGCCCTCAGGCGCAACAGAGGCGCGATCGTCGAACGAACCCCTCCTAAACCCAAACTGGGCATCCGATAGATCGGGCCCCGTGCCGACGAGGTGCCGCTCGATGCGGGCAGCCAGCACCCTCTCCATTAGCTTGCCCGCATCGTCCGCATCTGCATCGTCCTGCATTGAGCAGCACGATGGGCCTGTAAGCCGAGGCCGACTCTGGAGACCGTCCCGGCTTCAGCAGGAGCACCAGCCTCCTTCCTTCCAACACCCAGGGAACCGCCCGGACGCTAAGCACGCATCGAACAGTCCCCTGAGGCGGAGACCCAGGTGCTCGAGGATCAGGGCCAGCACGTGGTCGGGAACACCGTCGGGCCCAGCAGCGGTAGATTTTCCACGCATGCGCGCCACCGCCACCCCCATCTCGGGTTCCATGATGGGCGGAACACTATCATTGTGGGCCTCCCAGTCAGTGTCTGGCGGAGCCATGACTAGGGGCGTGTGTTCCACCCGTCGTGGGAACAGATCCTCGACGACCCTGGTGAGGAGGCTGGGCTGGAGAGTATTGGTGAGGGGAGGGCCCCGCGCGCGGAGCTTACTCAGCGCTGCGCGATAGGGGTGACCCCAGGGGTCACGATCGAGACAGTTCAACATCTCCTGCCAACTGACGTCCTTGGCGGTACGGACGGCCAGCCTGAAGGCCGACCGCGCATTGCGGTAGCCCTCGTAAAGCTGGCTCTACCGGTCCTCGTCGCGATGGTGCCGCCCGCTGCGGGTGTAGGCCCTTTGGGCGCGTATACACACGACCCGAAGATTCACCAGCTCCCGGGATCACCAGTGGACAGCCCTCTTCGGGGCCAGACACCGCACACGGGGCATGGCTGCATCGCAAATCTGCGTCAAAGCATTGCGGATGCGGCCAGCCTCAGCGTCCACCTCATCCAATTGGTGGGCAGAGGACAGCCACGAGTGAACGATGGCTGCCTCCGCCAGCAGATCCCGGTCCAAACGACCCACAGCCCATCGCGGGAACGCGGAACCTCCGTCCACCCTGTGACCCCTGCTGGGCGTCGGGAGGGTCTGGGAGACCTCAATCCGCATATATCGGTGGTCCGATAGGGTCTCAACCTCCTCCGCGACGCGCCAGCTCCTCACGCGTGCGGTGACAATGGGGCTAGCAAACGACAAGTCCACTATCGACCCGCCCCGCTGCCGCACGCACGTTTGCACCGAGCCCGTGTTCAGCAAACAGATGCCCAGTGCCGCCGCCCACAATTCGACCGTCCGTCCTCGGTCGTCCGTATCGGGGGACCCCCACGCCATGAACTTGGTGTTGCGTGGCGGGCACAGCGGCACTCTTGGCCGCCACTCTCCGCTTCTGGCTGCGTGCCTTCCTGCTGCGTTCAGCCACCTGCCAGCCTTGTTCGAGCCTGGCAGCAGCGCTGGGCGCAGCAGGCATAGTCGCGGGTGCGCTAGCCGGAGCCTGCAGTGTAGCCGCTGGCGGCGGCCACTGCCCAGTCTTGGCGGGCCGGCACCGCGCTGGCCTTCCTCTTGGCCCCCTTGGGCCCACCTACGGCCGCGGCGTAGCTCACCATTTTTATTTTACCCTTTAAGGGTAAAGTTTTACAACATGTTAATGTCATATTTATTTATATTTATATCTAATCAATAGCCTAAAAATAAGTTTCAAGCTTCTGCCTTTAAAAATGACGATACTCCCTTACAACTTTTCATCCCCCTTTACAACCCTTTTTTGCATTAAAAGTAGCCTATGGCCTTGATCAGGCTCTAGACTATCTGTGTACCAAATTTCATTTAGATCGGTTCAGTAATTTTGGTATGAAAGAGCGACAGACAGACAGAGTTACTTTCACAATTATAATATTAGTAAGGATATTTAAAAACTCTACACTGACAAACAAACTGGCAGACGTGCACTTTGAAATGTGCAAAAATTAATAAGAATTTTTCCGTAAACTAAGAACGTAATTAAAAACCTTTTATCAATTATGTTTGTCATATAACTGAGGGCAATGTACTATGATATTTATGCCATATTAAAATAATCGCCTTTGTCATTCATAAATGTGCTATTAACAATGCCTACTTGCGTAAATATATTATTATATTTAACATGGAAGTAATAAATTAATAAAACGGTGATATGAGCTACGTAACACAAATAGAGCTAAAAATCAATTTCATAATTTTTAACAAAAAAAAAAGCAATTACGAAATCCATTTTTTTTTTGACTTGTAAACTTATTTTTTAAGGACGAAGGAGCCCTCCTATTGTTTGACATTGTCAAAAATCGCAATAAAAATAAATACAAGAATCAGTGCATTTTAATACGCTGATTTTTTATGGTGATTGACACGAGGTCAAAAACCATATTGAGCGTATCGAAAAACATTTTCTGTGAGTTTTAATATTTAATAAGGGGCTAAAAACGTAATTATTCTCCTATAATAAATAACTGCAATATTTCAAGGTGACCTTTCTCATTGACCACATAATGAATACAGATGCTATACGTGGCTTGAAACGCCTCTGAAAAAGAATCATAGCATCCTGAGTCTTCTAAGACGTACAGCCCTAAGTGAAGTGTTCTTCATCAATTCTCGGTGCATATTCACGAATATAAAGAATGTGTAAGACCTTGAATGGCTGTTCAGAGCTAATAAATTAGTACCATTATCATTTGAATTAATTTCCTCTATACAATGACTAACCACATCTCTAGTGGTTTATAAATGTGTGTCTTGTCATATTGAAGTACATTTGTGAGTTCAATTTCTATGCTGTTATTAATCGTATTATAGATTATAATTTCTTCTTTTTTTTCTTCTTTTGGAAAAAAATTTTAAAAAACCCTCCTTTTTTTCCCCACTAAAACCACAGCGGCCCCTTCCGCGCTTTTACGGGGCGCCGGAGTGATCGTCTACTGACATTCGATCCCCGGCACCCCAACGCTTGGCCTTCTGGCCACGTCCTGTCAACCCATAAGGCGGTGTAAGGAGGTGAGCATAACGGCGCCTCCTCCTCCCCGTCGCCGGCGGCGGCTTGAGTCAGCGGACGCAAGCGCCTCGCGTTCCCGCTCCGCGGCCTCCTTCCTTTTCATGATGGCTTCACAAAAGGAGGCCATCGACGATCAGCACTTGTCGCTGTCAAGCATCTTCGAGATGATGGTTGACAGCGACAGGTCTCTCCCAATGACCGCCGCCAGGACGTGGCGCTGGGGACCCCAGGCGGGGCATACCTCCAGAGTGTGACACGCATCGTCTAATGGCGCGCCACACTCGTGACATCCTGGGGTCCCTTCTCTTCCAATTCTGTGCAGGTACTTACTGAAGACCCCATGTCCGGTAAGCACCTGCACCATCCTGAAGCATAGGCTGCCGTGCCTTCTATTAATCCAGCGGTGGAGATGCGGCGCAACCGCCTCCACAGTCCCCCGCCCTGTAACGGGGGACTCCAGTTCTTCTCTCCACCGCTGGATGACTCCCCTTCGGGCCACTTCTAGTGCTCTGCCCAGTTCCCTTGTGGAGACTTGCTCGCCGTCGACCCGCGCCGCAACGCGCAGCCGGTAGGCCTCCGCCAGGGCCTCAGCCACAAGTGGCCAAGGCGGGTCACCCGCCAGCAATGTCGCCGCGGTCCACGACACCGTACGGTAACCCCTGATAGCTCTCACCGCCATGACCCCCTGTGGACGTCGCAGAAGGGCTCTGTTCCGGGCGGTGAGGGAGTCCGCCCAAATAGGGGCACCATACAGTGCCATGGACCGAACAACTCCGGCGTATAAACGTCGGGTGGACGACCCGGGACTGCCAGTATTTGGCAGAAGCCTACCTAGCGCCGCGGTTGTCATGACGAGCCTCGGGACAAGCTGGGCAAAGTGTGGCCCGAAATTCCATCTAGAATCAAGGTGAAGACCCAGATATTTTATCTGGGCCCGCACCGGCACGGCAACCCCAGACACGCTGATGTGTGCTTTTCGGGGAGTTCCTCGACGTGGGCCATGAAATAAGAGAGCCTCAGTTTTCTCCACCGAGACCCTCAGGCCCAACATGTCAATCCGGCCCACGACGAGCGCAACCCCCTCCTCTGCCAATCGGGCAGCCCCCCGGAAGTCGGACCGTAGGAGCCAGTTGAATCCGACGTTCCACAGGATCGGACCGAGTATCGAACCCTGTGGAACACCGCACTCCACCCGATGGCGATGAATGCGAAGAGCACGTGCCTTCCCTCGAGGTAAGCTTCCAACAACCTTCGGAGATACGGCGGCACTCCATGATATAGGAGCGCCTCTTTCAGGGTCTCATGCGGAAGTCTGTTGAAGGCGTTCTTTATGTCCAGCGAGACTGCCAGGAGGACTTCCTTTTTGGCCACCGCATCGCTTGCCAAGGACCTTAGGACGGCCAGTGCGTCAATAGTAGACCGGCCGGCTCTGAATCCATATTGCCTCTCCGACAGTCCCAGCCCGACCTCCTCGAGGTGCCGGACAAGACGGTCCGCGAGCACCTTCTCGAACAATTTGGCCGTCTCGTCCAGCAGCACTAGCGGTCTGTATGCAGAAGAGGAGTCAGCTGACCGACCCTCCTTCCGCAACAAGCAGAGCTTGCCCCACTTCCATTGCTCCGAGAACTGCCCGGACCTCAAACACGCATTGAGCAGTTCCCGGAGCCCATCTCTGAGGTATTCAGCGGCGACGCCGAGCACAAGTCCCGGGACGCCATCCGGACCAGGCGATTTCCTCTTGCCCCGAAAACGGGAGAGGGCCACATCCATTTCTTGGTCGGTGATGAGTGGGGCCAAAGTCTCCACCTCCATCACCGACCGAGGTGCCATTTGGGGAGGAAAGTGTCCCACGGAGCGCGGGAACAGTTCTCCCATTAGCCTCGACAGGTGAACCGGATCCATTAATTCAATGATGGGGGCGCCCAGGTGCGTAGTTTGTTGCGCGCCCGCTGATATGGGCGCCCCCACGGATCCCTGTCGAGGCCCGTAAGAAGTTCCTCACGGGCCCTCTCCTTCGCCTGGCTGATGGTCAGCTGCAGAGTTTTCTTGCTGGTTTTATACTGCATCCGCAGCTGACCCTCAAGGACGTCGTCCCGGTTAGTCCGCTGTCGGCATCAGACGTAGGCACGCCGCGCTCGGTTGGCGGCCACCCGGAGATCAGCAATCTCGGGCGTCCACCAGTACACCTAACGACGTGGCGGCCTCCGCCGAGCCCTCGGCATCGCCGCATCACAAATTGCCTCCAGAGCACTCCTTATGTAGCTTGCAAGCTCCTCCACATCTGTGGGTAGGCGTCATGCTCCGCCCCAGCGCTGTACTATGGCAGACTCCCTAGCCATTTCAGGATTGAATTGGCCAAGGGCCCATTTTGGGAGCCTGCCCCTCCTTCCGCGCCGGGGCGGATGCTGATGCTGCCCTAGTGAGGCATCGGGTGACCGGACCGGGGATTAGTCTTGTCAACCTGACTGAGGCCACCGCGTGAGGACGACGCCCATGAGAAAGCTACCGGACCGTCGACTCGAGAGGATACCAGCGAGGGTAGACCGCCGAGTAGACCGCCGGGTGGACCACTGACGACAAAGAAGGGGTTCTGATGGCCCACGCGCACAGCGTTGATAGGTATGTTGTTGGGCAGGTCTATGGGGTCGTGCGCCTCATTTTCTGTCGCCCCGGATGGATTAGGGGTTGTCACCACAAAACAGCCCCTCGAGCCAGAAAAAGAGAAAAATAAAATGACGTCCTCACGTAAAATTATCGTCCGTAAACCGACTTTATTTTGAAAGTTTTAAAACGTCTATTATCGACGGAGAATGTCTAACAATGTATTTTTATTAATATTTTCTAAAAATATATGTAAAAATCTAAAAAAAAAAACTTAAAATTTATCTCACGCATTTTATTTCTGAGTAAGTAAATAAAATTTGGGGGCTGTGATATCTAGTTTTAAAAGCATAGCATAAAATACTAACAATTACTCAATTAATAAATCATGTAAAAAAAAATACAATCCGCAATGCTCATATCATATCAGTGAGTGCAAAATACTCATTTATTTATATCTAATGTACAGATACGAGTAATAGAAATTAAATTAATTAACAAATAAGAACATTAACATGTAAAAAATATTAATTGATATATTTATAACAAGCTGGTTAAAACTTAAAAGGTATTTTCGTGTCGTGATTGATCAAGAAAATAATTCATCACTCTATCTTGTCCGTGCGTTTTTTTTTGGAGTTAATGGTTTGGTTACTAAGACTTTTAAACCAAAACTTTGTTTAAAAATTAACTTTATTTAAAATCATCGTCCATCGGTACATCAAATCGTCGCCTTCAACCATGCCATGGCCACACAGTTAAAAACATCTTTTTGGATTTTTAGTGGAAATCGAAAACGTATATAAGGCACTGTTATATCATATTCACTACACCTCGTTACCTAACTCCTACGCATCAAATTACTTAAAATGCCATCAAAATTACTTAATATAACATGTTAAAACACTAAGATATTGAATATAATACAAGAGTACATTACACTTTTCCCTTCCCGCTAAAACTCTCGTAAAAGACGATTAAGAGATATACAGAGTAATGTTTACTTCAAAAGAGGGAAAACTCGAAAAGAAATCCTAAACTAAAAAAAAAGTGTTGGCAACCATTCACCTGGTGATCTTTTAGGCGCTTTTTAGGGTTCCGTACCCCGTAAAGAAAACAATGGAACCATTATAGGATCACTTTGTTGTCTGTCTGTCAAGACCCTTTTTCTCAGGAACGCGTATGAAGATATCAAGCTGAAATTTATATCAAATACTCAGGTCTACTGTCCCATGGAGCTGTGAATGTGTGTGTGTTGAAAATCAAAGTTCTAAGCTAACACAATCAAAAGATACAGCTGTTTATTTCGCAAATTTCTGCAACTTTCAAAGTCAAACTTCTATGTCAATGCAATCAAAAGAAACAGCAATTTAAGCCGCATATTTTCAAACTCACAACTACTTGCAAGGGAATCAAAACCTAAAGGGTACTTCCAGTCGATAAAGGAAAAATTCAGAAAACCTTAAATTTTTAGTTACATCACATATTTTTTTTAGTTTTAGGGAACCCTTCGTACGCGAGTACAACTCGAACTTGGCCGATTTTTTTTTTAATCCCACGGCCGAGTATGGTTTTGTCATGTATTTAATTCTTAATCTATAATCACACGAGGCATATAATGTAGGGTAAAATATAGTTATATTATCATCATCATCATATCAGCTCATATACGTACCACTGCAGGGCGCAAGCTTGCCCTACAATAGGAGAGTAATTGATCTATTATACCACGCCACGATTGGTGTAAAGTTTATTTCAAGTTGTCCTTCTCTTGCGCAGATATTATAAACATATTGTATCCCTTAATCTCTTTTAGATATCAACAGACAAGATAGAAGATGGTGGATTGGATTGTTACTCCGTCACCATTCGGAAAGGAAAATGAATAAATAAATAACATTATTATATACCTATTAATAATAACTATACTACATATATGCTATCCTACTAATTGGATATTTGAATGTTTGTTACTGGATTACGCATAAACCGTTTATCAGATTTGAATAAAAATTACCACTTTGATAGATCATTTGATGGATTAACACATTTCGTAGTTTTTATCCGGTATTTTATATGGTAATGGGATGATTCAATTTTGGGCAAGACACTTTTTACGCGGATGAACCGGCGAGCAGAAGCTAATTAATGATATTTTTTTTATTGCTTATAGTGGCAGATAAGCAAGTAGCACAACTGATGGTAAGTGTTAATGCCACTCATAGCCCTCCGCAATACCAATGGCACAGCTAGGTCGTTGCCTACCAATCCAAACCCACTAATCCAAATCCACCCAGAAAGTTGGGCTTCGGCTCTCTCACTCACCAAACGAAGCACAACAGTAAATTGGCACTGCTAAGGCGTCGATTTTCTGCGGGATTGTGGTACTACCACGGACGGACCGGATTTCTTTGTTTAGCCACGTTAACCTCAAGAGCTACCGGTATTTTTGTAGCCTATGTGAACGCACCGTGCCCAACCATTTTCAACAAACACATAACCTGCCGTATCACCCCTATTCGCATTTGAGCGAACGTCTTGGCTGCTCAGAAAGAACTCAACCATAAATATTCATGAGCCAACTAAATATTTTGGCTGTATATGAATAAATAAATTCATAAGAGCGAAACAGTAAGTGGAATAACGTCAGGTTTAATTTGATTAAATCTTAACCTATTAGTAATGACTACTGAACAACGGACCCGCTCAGTCATAAATACATAATAGTCTTATTCCTTGAATACGCCAGCGTCAAGCAGTTTTATTCAGATTAAAAAACTAGAAAAAGATTTTAATTCTATTTTGTTGGTAGCTTTTTTTCGAGACTTAATGAGCGGTTTTGCAGCCAACTTCAACCTGTTTTTCTTTGGTGTTACAGTAATGCGCGCGCATCTCATTTCACTCTCATCATTTTTATAACGCGCCTAAAGAAGTATAATTTCAAAATTCTAATCGTATAATAATTGTCAATGATATTTACGTCACTAATTTCATCAAGTTATTACCGTCTATATTATTGAACATAAATCTTTCTATAAGGTATAATCCCGTAATCGTTATGATTGGTAATGTATGGCATTATAAAAGGTTGTCAAACTAAGACGTTTTTTATTCCTAGAAATAACCGCCATAAAGATTGAACTTTATTTTTGCTGTTTCGACATTTTCGAAACTTTACTGCATATTTAATTACGAAAGAATCATTTTACATTATTCACACTATTTATTGTAAACTTATCCAATAAACACTGTGATTTTAAGATCAGGATGCCACAAATATGACAGTAATAATACAAAGTATACGACAACAAAGTATATGACAGTAATAATCAATTTAAATTAATATATATACGTATTATACGTGAAGACTAAAATATGTTTAGTAGTATAGTACTTATGTTTTACGATTGCGTATGCAGAATCACGCAGCATATAACTGGTAGAAAGACAAACCTTTGACTTCTCTTGACGCCAGCGGGTGAAAACGATAACCCTGAAATGTCTTTATATCCAATTAATAGATATTTTTAATTAGAACGTGACTAAAAAGTACCCACTACGTTGTTAACATTGTAATAAGATTCCATGTTTTACAAGATAAGTATTAAGATTATTACATAACAAAATAGTGGTTAAACAAATTAATAGAGATAAATTTCTTTTTAAAATCACAAATCATTTGTTTGACACGTGAAAACGAATACTTCGTAGAACAAACGTACGGTGGCAATAATTTCGGGGAGAGAGAATTACGGGGATAATCTACTGGGATTTAGTTTATATTAAATGTGGATTAAGAGATTTAATTTACATTGATCATTTCATATGTCCCACTGACCGGCTCGAGCGCCACTGACCGGCGCTGGTTTATTTCGAGAAGATAGGGGGTGGTGAATTGTAGTCTTACTCCGTCACTACACAGAAGTAATACCACACAGTAGTAATTTAGATTAAAAGTGTATTTTCCCTTTAAAAAATCATCGAATACTCTCTTTATCGAATATGAAACTGATTCAATGAATTGTCAGTCATTGACATCTGACATGTGAAATATTAAAATTTCTAGTGACACATAATAACCGAATGGGTATTACCGTACCTTGATACTACTATATAGCAAAACTATTTTATTTTTATTTTGTTATTATGTACTGAACAAAATATATAATAAATTAACTTGTATGAAACAAGGCTGTGTGGTAACGGCTACGAATACTAGCAACACTTAATTTGCTTGTAGATGTCAAAGACTGCTGTTGACTTATAGATATCAAAGAGATGTTAAATACGACTAAGAGCTTCATAATGAATGGACTTTAGACGGGAATTTGAAAACGTCATGTGGTGCTCTTGTATTATATTCGATATCTTAGTGTTTTAACGTGTTATATTAGAAAATTTTGATGGCATTTTATGTAATGTGATGTGCCGAAATACTGGGATGTAATGAATATCATATAAAAGTGCTTTACAACGTCTTCGTTTTCCATCAAAATTCCCACAAGATACCATTAACAGTGTGGCCATTGCACTGTTAATGGTGATAATTTGACTTAGACAACGACTGACTTGAAAGACTAAAAACGTGAAAATATTTATAACTTGACACTGGCACCAATAGCTCGTATATGTAGCTGATTGCCAATACATAAGAAGAAGAAGCTTTATAATGGACTTGGACACGACTAGGAAGACCGACATGATTGACGACTAAAATATAAATCTATTATAATTTTTTTTAAACTTATTTTACTTGACATTGGCGAAGTTGCGGTTAATCACTTACAGAGGCCATTCATTAAGAAGAAGAAGAAGAAGCTTTATAATGACCTCAGCTAACTCCAACTGCTGCCGTTTGGTCAACAATTACATTCCCAAGAAAGGTTAACGTCAAGCAGGCGGCCGATCATAAAGCTATTGTCAATAACTTTTGCAATTTTTACAAGTACAATATTGCATCGAAACTAAATAATTGGAATAAAGGCAGTAGAATGCTGATGATTTTTTATTATGTACTTGATGTTTTTCTTCTCAGTAGCCACCACCTCAACCAGAAGGCACGCGTAGCAATACATAACGCAGTGCTTTTCCCAACATTACTATATGGAAGCGAGAGTTGGGTATTCAGAAAAGAGCATGAAAGTAAAATTAATGCGGTCGAAATGCGATCTCTACGGAAAATTTGTGAAGTTAGGCTGACCGACCGCATTCGCAACGCCGACGTAAGAGAGCGAGTAGGTATGAAAGAGAGTATTGGTGTAAAGATGCGAAAGGGAATGCTCCGATGGTTTGGACATGTGGAAAGAATGCCGAACGAACGTCTGGTTAAGAAGATATACAATGCGAAAGTGAATGGATGTAGGTACCGGGGGAGACCAAGATTCACCTACCTACACCAGATTGGTCACGTACTGAAGAAAGGTCGCTGCCGGAAAACAAACACTCAAAATAAAACCCTATATATGCACCGGTCTGGCCAGCATGGTTTAGTTGGTCAATTGCTTTCGTATTGTGGAGGCAGCTAGAACCCAGCAGTGGGATAAGCTGAGATTATGTACTTGACTATGACTTGAGATTATGTACGCTCACTTGGCATAAAGTATCGTCCTGCGTGGAAATATAATATGTATGTATTTATCAGATGAATATAGTTGGGCATATTTTTTATATGTTGTATATAACTCCTTTTGTCAAGCATTTCAGCCAAATTCCTTTAAGTTTGTAAATTACCCAGAAAATCACTGCTGCCCATTGCACTGGTCCTTAGCTGGCTTTACAACTATGATGACAAAGTAGGGGTAGGTAGGTGGCATATTTTGTCAATAACAATATGATCTACCTTTATCTTTTGCTTCAATTCTATTAAAACCATAACGATTCATCAAAATCATTTATATGAATAATTATTGTCTAGTTCAAAAATATCATCGATGTTTTTGAAGTGATAACTTCTTATGGGAAGGTAAACCGCTTCGTTACGTAACGCGTTACGGAGCTAGTCTGTCTGGCCGCTTTATAGGATTATAAAATATAATGATACTAATAATGTACATATTCAAGAATTGTGAAACTAAGAATAAAATATATTTTATAACCAATAAAACATTTGTATATTAATAAATAACCTTTCCTTACATTATCATATTAATATACATAAAATCTAAGCTTTTCTCAAGTTAAACAATTTCAATATTAAATAGTTCAAACTTAGATTAGTTTAAGTTATAACTTCTGTCGGGCGTCCCGAGACGCACAGGTTTTTTTTATAATTATAACTGCTTGAAACGAACAGCTGGTTATTAATATAAGTCTCTAAAAATTACGTACACAAATCTTTTTTTTTGAGTCTATGGTCTGGATACGCCCGTATACCGTTTGGTCTAAGGATAGCTAACTCGATTTTCTAAGTCAATTTAACTCGAGTTGCGCTTAAATCGAGTTAATTCCAGTTGTATTCTCCCTAACTGGAATTGGTTTATTGTGGTAAACGAAGAAGTGAGTACGCGATTGACGCACTTGCTTTGTCTCATTGTTATACGTGCGCAGTGATCATTAGTGTATAGGGATTAAAGGGTAGGTACGAGTAAATACAAATACTTACTCGGTACATTCTTCCCGATAGCAAGTAATCTTTGTATTCGTATTTTAAAACTAAGTATCGAGAAGGTATCTCTCAAAAATACTTACTATCTGTATGCTAATGTCACGTTTGATGTACTATATATACACTCTAAGCTGAAAAAAAAATGTTTACATTATTTATTTATCTTGAGGTTGCCCTAACCGAGGTAGTGGGTGGATGGACCGGGGATTAGTGCAGTGCAGAGGCCGACTGCATGAATGCGGTGCCCCCGCAACACTTTTTTATTGCCGTGGAGTCGGCAGTGATGATACACAAAAGGGTAAGAGGCCATTCATTCATTACGTAAACATGGTTTTGACGATTTTTAACCCCTCTTTTTACATGAGGGTTCATGTAAAGATACATAAGATTTCTCGAAATGTTCTTACGTAAGATTCAATCTCCTTTTTCTGAATATTCAAACGTTGTTAGAAAAGAATCAGTTACACTAAACTCGCAGTTTTACTATCTGCGGTCTTCTGGCGTAAAGTGCAAGCACAGGAGCACAGCCAACGACCCTCTTCGGAAGATGTAATAAGGTGGCGTAGTCACGCTGGCCATTAATAAATGGCGAGAACGGTTTCTTGCGGTAAATACGAGAAGGGGTTCAGGAGCCCACCGGCTATACTCACAAAGTGGCTCCAACGTAAACACGCGTCGCGAGCTGTACTTGCCCACTGTCTTAAATAAGATGGTTGATGATGAAGGTTCGTGGCAAATAATGGTCATCTTCTGCGAAGCTGTTGTATCGAGCAGGGAGGCTGAAGAACGGGAGAGAGAGGCAAATGTTCTCCCCTTACCGCTTCAGAGAACGCAGAGAACAAATCGAGCCAGTCTGGCACGTACCTCTACTCTGCGAATGGGATCTAGGGCACCGGTTGGGGCTTCAGCCAGCGTCCCAACCCAACCATAAGGCCCTAAGGTGTCAGCGCCTTTGTTCCTAGGCTTTACTTGAGCTGCTAAGGGGAGCGAGTAGTTCTTTCCCGAGGTGAGTCCGCATACTGTGGATATGTCGGCGAAGTTGATGATGATGACTTCGCCATAACCGTGAGGAAGGAATAGCGTGTGGTTTTTTGCAGGTAGTGGCGCTAACAGTCAGCGCCGAGCTCGGCATAGCCTCTCCCTCTCCTGAGAGGTGAGCATGCGTAAAGGCATTTTCCCAAGAAAGAAAAACTCACAATTTAATTTAAATCAAAGATTTTTATTTATACGCAGGTAATTTAGGTTACGCTTTATCATTGATATCAGATATAGATTATCTCTATATAATTAAATAACTATCTTTGGAAAATGATTGTTATAATTAAAAGCAAGTTTTTAAATAATCTTAAAGTGACAAAGAAATCAGTTAAACGTTTAACACAATACTTATGCGTTAGAGTCGATTGTGTCGACCCGGGTTTCGAGCATATCTGATGCTCATCATCAGGGCGAGTGCGGAGCTGAGTCTGCGAGCCTAACGCGTGAGTATTCCGGAAAAATACAATTGTTTAATATGTGTCAAACTCACGATATTTTCAACACAGTTAAACGTTCTCGCAACTAATATAGGACACCTAACACTTAAAATAATGATCGACCAGTTGTAAATTACTCTTAAAATAAATTTCATAGTAAAAGCTTAGATCAATTTAGATAATTAATTGTCGTCTGGGCTGAATGGATTACTAAGCCATGTTCTGCAATTGGAAACAATTCATCATCTTCTTTTAGCCACTCTGAATGAAAGAATATGCTGTAATGATCGTGATTATTATTGGATAAAAAAAAACTAATCATTCAACACTATTGTTGCTTGATAATACGAGAATCGTTTTTTAATTTCCAAATAATTAAAATAAAATTAATACGCGGGAAGAATTCACTATAATATAATTATTATTTCATCATTCTCCTACTCTTATCTCAATTATTTGGGGAAGATGCAATTTGTAGGTACTCTTCTTTCATAGTAGGTACATATTGTAAAAGTTATTGGCAATAGTTTTATGACCGGCCGCCTGCCAGACGTCAACCCTCCTCGGGAATGTAATTGTTGACCAAACGGTCTCAGATGGAGTTGGCCCAGGTCGTCATTAGGCTCTCAGTCCTCTTATACAACATCCACGAGCAAAGTAAGGGTTAGCAGTATTCGTAGCCGCTACCACACAACTTAATATATAATTATTATTTATGACATTTAAAATTGATGAAAAGTAATATATTTAAGATTTAAAAACCTTAACATACATACATATCATCACGCCATATCCCTTGCAGGGTAGGCAGAGATAACAGAGTGCCAGAAAACTCTTTCTTTGCATACTTCACTCGCTTCCTCAACATTCATAATTCTCTTCATACACGCTCGCCGGTTTCGGAGACTCTTGACTCCACCTTCCTACAGTACGTGACCAATCTGGTCTAGGTAGGTTAGTCTCGGTCTCCCCCGGTACCTACATCCTCCTTAAAATTTTAATAAGGAATAAAATAACAATAACACATTAGTGCTCATTGTGGAAGGAAGAAAATCATTCAGCATCCGAAAATGTAAAATATTACGTAAGAATCGGTTTTACCCCTTTCCCCAAAATGTGTCTCTCATGTATAGATTTTCTTAACTCTTCTCACCCTGGAGACCATTACGTAATTAATGAATGAACCCTAACTCGCCGGGCCAGCCACGGATATCTAGGAATCTGTACAAGTGGTCGGCCTACTAGCGATGCGGTGAGAATATGGTGGGTTATGGTGCCGCAGGTCGCCCTTCCGTCACCCTGGATGGAATGTCCAAACCAAAGTCTGCTAAAAAAGTTACCTCGAGTTACGAAACTCAAGTTCAATTTGAGTTAACTGAATTTTAACTCGAGTTTACTCGAGTTGGCACATTTCTAGTCTGGGTGATGATAACCCACGGTATTACCTCTTCATTGACATTTGTGATGAACTAGTACCTACGATATCATCATCTCGACTCATAGAAATCGCACCGCTAGGCAACAAGCCTCCTCCACAATAGATGGACACTTAACTTACACTTATCATATTCATTGATCTTCTTTTCAAGCTCTACGGGTAAGAAAATCAGTGGTGAATTGTATTCTTACTCCGTCATCACACGAATAATCGATGTCATCGATGGTACGTAAAAAAACTTAGGTATAGGTGAATAATATGCATACATTTACGAAAAATAGTCCTCATCATCATCTCAGCTCATGTATGTATATCCCAGTGTTGGGCTCGAGCCTCCTCCATAATAGGAGGGAATTTGACCTACTATATATCACGCTGGTCAGACGTATTGGTATAGGGTTTGGTTACGAGTTTTCCTTCTCTTGCATAGATGTTATATGCGTTTTATATCCCTTAGCCGTCTCTTACAATCACCCACGTGTAAGATTGGGGGTGGTGAATTGTATTCTTACTCCGTCACCACACGGAAAGTAGTCATACCATTTACAAATTTAAACATTTACTACTTTATTTACATTTTAAACAGCAGCGTGGATAATGTAACTAACAATGTAATAGATTAATTTTAATCATGTGTAACTATTATGATTACAATGTAATGTATTACTTCCAGACATTACTAGCTACAACGGCCACCTTTAGCCCTGGCGTCTATTATCAGACGTTTCTAAAGCCGGACACGAGAGGCCACTACGCGCCGACCTCCAAGGATTTTATAGTGTCCGTCCATAACAAAATAGTTTAAATATGTTTTTTTTTAATATAACTATGATGTATAACTTAATATTATATATATATATTATACTAACTTTTGCCCGCGACTTCGTCCACGCAGAAGTCATCTTTGACATAGTTAAATAGAAAAAGCAATGCAAGGTGTTGAAGGTTTGTCGCTAGGACGATAATCAACAGCGTCAGAAACTGGGATGCGGTCGCCGCCTTCTGCGAGTTAGTTGTCTAACGGATTTAGGCAATAGGGTGGGTCCGAAAGAAAATATTCTAGGTTGACACACTCTACCGTCGATGCTTTGGGCGGCGCAAGCGCAAGTACCTGTATTGAGGTTCACTGTATTAGGGCTTCGACTCGAGACGATACCCGGTTGCGGTGGCCCGCCCGCACAACGTAGATGTACGTGTACGGCGCGCATGTGTCTATATACCATAGCCGGTAAACGATAATCACCATCTCTCTTTTACAATATTATAAAATACAATAACCAAACTATCTGAACTGTCAAATGATCATTCAGTGACAGTACGCAAAACTATCCGAAATTATCGGATAATCCGAAATAATTACATACATACATACATATCATCACGCCATATCCCTTGCCTTCCTTCAGTACATGACCGATCTGATCTAGGTAGGTAAGTCTCGGTCTCCCCCGGTACCTACATCCTTCCACTTTCGCATTGTATATTTTCTTAACCAGACGTTCGTTCGTCATTCTTTCCAAATGTCCGAACCATCGCGTCTTTATACCAATACTCTCTTTCATACCTACTCGCTCTCTTACGTCGTCGTTGAGAATGCAGTCGGTCAGCTTAACTCCACAGATTCCGTAGAGATCGCATTTCGACCGCATTAATTTTACTTTCATGCTCTTTTCTGCATAGCCAACTCTCGCTTCCATATGGAAGTAATGTTGGGACAAGCACTGCGTTATGTATTGCTACACGTGCCTTCTGGCTGAAGTGGTGGCTGCCGAGAAGTTGCCTCAACGCTCCGTTCACTCTATTTCCCGCATTCACTCTTCGCTCTATATCAGTGGTGTACCGTCCATCTCGGCTAAATCCACATCCAAGATATACAAATTCATCCACTTGCTCTAGTACATCATTACCTATTGTTACTCTTACATCTGTTCTAGCTTCATCTATTTCGAAGACCATTATTTTAATTTTGCTCACATTCACGCGTAGACCCCTTTTCTTAAAATCTTCTGTCGTTGTGTCAATTAGGGTCTGCAAGTCAGTCGCTGACTGCACCAGCACGACTTACCGAAATTACTTAGCCGAAATAATTACATGTCCGTAATTGTGTCCGAAACCGGTATACTCTTAAACCAATATCCGTATCCGTATGAATCCCCGAAACTTCATATCCGTAACATATTTAACTGTAACCATAAGACTCACAGTGTGATAACTCGTTACTCGTTACTCACTAAGTAAAATGATGCCATTTGCAAGAGTTGTCAAGTATAGGCTAATGGCTTACTTTTTTTCTTTAGCCGTGCATGCATAACCGACAGGCAAGCCCTAGCGTGTATGTGATTAAACTGTACTGTTATCTATACATGTACATGTAACCGAGCAAATATCAAAATTGATATTTTTGCCGCTCGGTTATGATTACGCGCGAGCGTAACCGAGCGTGTGTGGCGTCCGGCGAGTTTGCCTGACACGTTCTCTGTTTTTAATTGTCGAATTACGTAGCTCACCTGAGAAGTAGACGTCCGCACCGTCATGTAGCTAAACTGAGAGTTAATGGCAAAACTGTGCATTTTTGAGTGTTTTACCTGTCGGTTATATGCATGCACGGCTAATACTATCATGCAAAACCTAGCGTGTATGGCTCCCAGAAGTAGTGCCTAAAGTGAAAATAATTATGCTTGTGTACAAAGTACACATATCAGAAGTGAAACTTTGGCAAACTAATTTTTAAATACCTTCTCCCCCTCCCTCTCCCTAAACAGTCATGGTAATTTTGAAGATAAATATACTAAAAGCTAAAAAATAATTAAATAATTTGGAAAATCCAAAAGTGCACGCCTTATATTTTTTATATTATTTACCATTTACTTATAATGTGTGTATAATAAGTATGTGGAAGTTCAAAGAAGCATAGAAAAACAAATCGTGATGTATGGTGGGATGCGGAAGTGGCAGCTTCCGTAGAGTAAAAGAAGAAAGCGTGGCTGGACTATGTCTCTTCTTTGAATCTGAATGACAGTATGACTGAACAGAAGAAAGAAATATATCGGCAATGTAAGAATGACACCAAGGCCTTAGTGAAAGAGAAACGTGATAGAGCAAGTATGAGTGCAGAAGATAGGCTGACTAAAAACTTCGAGAGTAACACCAAACTCTTTTGGAGGGAGGTGAAGAAGTCTCGGGGTGGTTGGTCAGCCTACAGAATGAATAAAATAAGGTCTAAAGGTGGAGACATTCTTACACAAACACAAGACGTGTTAAGCCGATGGAGTGAATATTTTGGCGATATGTATGCGGATGCTACGGTTGACGCCGGTGTCGCATGTGGTTTAGTAGAACAACATTCGACAGCGGCGTCCTCCGATGGCATTAGTATGGATGAAGTTGAATGGGCGATAAGAAGTTTGAAAAATGGTAAGGCAGCGGGCATTGATATGGTGTCTGCCGAGATGATCAAGCTTGGTGGCTCCTTTGTCTGGGAGGCGTTCCTGTTGCTCCTCAATTTATGTTGGAGCTCGGGAATGGTTCCCCGGGACTGGAATAGCGCAGTCATCGTGCCTTTGTTTAAAAACAAGGGTTCACGTTATGACTGCGCAAATTACAGAGCCGTAGGCTTGACCAGTTTGGCAGCAAAAGTGTATGGTAAAATTATTGAAAGGAGAATGAGGATGGTGTCCGATGGTTTACTGTGTGAGACACAAGGAGGTTTCAGGAGTGAAAGGGGATGCATGGATCAAGTGTTCTCTCTGCGCAACATTGTGGAGAAGCATCTGGCTCTAGGTCAGAGGGTTTTCTGCAGTTTTGTGGATCTGGAGAGAGCATTTGACACGGTTGTACGAAAGGAACTTTGAGACATTTTACCGGAGTATGGTATTAACGGTAAACTGCTACAGGCTGTGCAGTCCAGTTACATGGGCTGTAGAGCCTGTGTGCGGCTGGATGATGGAATGTCGCCTTGGTTTGACGTCAATATCGGCGTTAAGCAGGGGTGCGTTCTGTCAGCCAGGTTGTTTATCATATATGGGCGACTCAGTGGTCACTGCTCTGCTTTATGCAGATGATGCAGTCCTGCTGGCACAGTCAGCGACTGACCTGCAGACCCTAGTCGACACAATGACAGAAGATTGTAAGAAAAGGGGTCTACGCGTGAATGTGAGCAAAACCAAAATAATGGTCTTTGAAAGAGACGAAGCCAGAGATAGAGTTCTCTGGCACTCTGTTTTCTCTGCCTACCCTGCAAGGGATATGGCGTGATGATATTTATGTATGTATGTACCATTTACTTTTATGCTAGGGCCGCACCTCCATGTGTCGTCACGAAGCTTCGTGCAATGAGACCATACACACAGATGTGACCGGTCATTATTGGCTATCGTCGCGAACATTTGGGCTTCGTGGGCGTTATTGCTTGAGTGGAGATAAGTCAAAGGGTTTTAGCGCGCCAATATATCGCGCTCTGTGGTCAGACTAGCGTTTTTCATTACGGCGGCAATTCTCGATGTGTTTATACGCGTTCGAGGATCTCCAGTTAATCAATAAATATGGAGTGGAGCGTTGAAATGGTGTTAGAATTTTTACACCATTATGAAGCTGAACCCATAAAGGGATCCAAAAAAATCATTATGTAATTATTAGCATAATATAGCTGTAAAAGTAAAGCAACTCGTCATACATAGTTAAACGCATGAAAATTATTTCGGCCATCTTTAATTATTGCACGATACTTCGTGTAAAATACCGAAGTCGCTAATATGACCACAGTATTATTGCGATAATATTCTAATGTACAAAGCGTAAAAAGCTTCGCCACACATTACTTCGGGACGATATACGTAGGTGTGGCCCTAGCATTAGTCAGTGCCATAAATGAAAATGAAAAAAAAAAAACTTTAGTAATTGCATGCCATTCTCGACGTAGAGCTAAACATAGCTGTATAGGCTGTATGGGATTTATTTCCTTTGCGTATCCGAATGGACGAACAATAAGATGTGAACGAACCCAATTTTCATAAGGTATACCTACACTAAAGACTTAGCTGTTTAGTTTTTTATTAATTGCAATTAAACGACAAAGAATTACCAAGCCATTTTCGAAAGGAAACAGTGCGTTGCGATTATGTAGCTTTTAATAAAAGAAAAACTTCGATAAATTAATTTTTACGGTCCTGCCAGATCCAAAATATTTTATCCAACGTTCTCGAATATTTTTTTAATCAACTATTATCTTACTTGTAACAAAAGAATTGCTTTTTAAAAATATACACATACTACAAATACGTTTAAACGAATGTTTTTTCTTGACATATGTATGATAATATTATTCTGTAAGTGCAATGTGAGTAAAATACAAGTATTTTTAGGTTTGAAAAGTAGTTGATTTGCATATATCGAGAGTAGAGCAAGACCTCAATGCGTGGCGTGGTGTGAGGCGTGCTATAGATACAGTCATGGGTACTAATTAATATAAAATAAAATCGTGGGACACTACAAAATGAACATTTTAATCGACGATTGTAGATATTTAATTATTTTTTAGCTTTTAGTACATTTATCTGCAAAATTGTCGTAACTGTTTACAATAAAACCGTTTAACTTAAATTTTTGTTTTACGATTTTTTATTTTCAAGTTTTTAGTTTTTATTTCTCATTCTATTTAATTCATTTAAGGCTGAGGCCTTAATGAGACAATAATGAGTTATTGCAGAGTTTCTTGCCCGTTTATTTATTACATTCTAACTCCTCGATACGTAATCCCTCCAAAGATCTCACTCTATAACGACATATCATTTTAGCCACCCTAACGCCACACAATCCTCGAACGATACGAAATCTAGAGTTGGTTAAGAGTTTCAAATTTTCAATTTGATTTTGTAAAGAGCACTGTATTCTACTTGTGAAGCCCTTTCATTTAATACCCATATCAATGAGATTGAAAAAGAAATAGATTATCTGCCATTTTGTAGTGGCGGCCATCTGAGATTTTTATTTTGTATTGCACTGTATTTTACGTGTCAAGCCCTTTCATGAATGTGTGTGTGTGAGTGAATCTTATCATCTAAAGCAGCCGATAACGATCATTAACGACCGCGCAGTAAATAATGAATTAAATAACGTTGACTGGAGTTTACCTTTACAACATGATAATTCTAATGAAGTTATGCATTTTATTCACAGCAACTTTTCGCGTATATATAAAAAACATAAATACACTACATATAAAAAAAAAAAAAAAAGAAAACATGCAGTTGGGCAGATGGTAAACTCAAAAATATGTATGTGTAAAAAACGTGATGAACTATATTCTATATGATCAAAGGATAAAGATAATATGACGAAGAGGCTATTGTATAATAAATATAGAAATAAAACAAATAAATATACGCAATTAGTTAGGAACAAAACATAATGTGTGACGTAACTCAAAATTTTAAAAAATATAAAAAGAATTGGTCTATTACAAATAATTTAACTGGCAAAATTATGCAATGTATAGAGGATATACTTTTAAAAAATTTTAGGATGCCTCCATTGACCTTGGCTAATGAATTTGACCATAATACTAGAATATGCAGCAGCATCTGTAACATACCCATTCTTGACCGCTCTACTTACGAAATTATACCGGACCGAACTATAAGAATCAAGCGAGCTAATGATTTATTAGTTAAGAAAATTATTAATCAAATAAATTTAAAAAAAATCCCTGGATTATTATTTTCATCATATTATTATTATCATCATATTGCGCGTATGCCATCGCATACGCGCCAAAGATATTAAGTTTGCATCAGACAAATTGGTAACCGTTATAACGCATTTAATAAATTGCTGTATAAAGACTGGCATTTACCCTGATATTTTATAAATTGGAGTTATAAGACCAATATATAAGAAAGGAAAGCATAATGACTATAACAATTATCGTCCCATCGCTATATTGTACTGTATAGATAAGATTATAGAAATATATTTAGGCAATGACATCAATCACTTTCTAAGAACCAATAACATCATAAACCAAAATCAAATTGGTTTTCAAAAAAAAATAAAAGTACCACGCAACTATTGTGTAAACTTACAAATGAAATAAACACATATCTTGTTGCTAAAATGCATGTAATAGCATTGTTTATTGATTTCAGCAAAGCGTTTGATATGCTTAATTATGAGATACTATATAATAAGCTGACGCAAAATGGAATACAAGGCCCGCTTCTTGAACTCCTTAAAAATTATCACTAAATCGCTATACCACAGTTAAAATAAAAATCAATTTAGTACAGCCATAATGACTTCCAAAGGAACTGTACAGGGGTCTATAATTGGTTTTAGGGAGTACCTATTATACGTGAATGATATTAGTAATGTAATTTCCTCGGCCTCTGTATACCAGTTCGCATCGATGATACGTGTCTTATAGCTAGCCATGGAGATATCAGTGTAGCTCAGAAATCAATACAATATAACTTCGATCAGCTGTGTAAATGGGCTCACGACGTTGGACTAGTAATAAACGGATCTAAGACAAAAATTGTTCACATTCACTCGTCACATAACAAAAGTATCGCTAGTCCAATAATCGTAGCTCATGAACATCACTGTTTGCATGGACGAGTAACTGAATGTCAATGTCCAATATTGCAAGTGGTTGGTCAACACATGTATATCGGCCTAGTCATTGACACTCGATTCTGTTGGGGTCCACACAAGGATTATGTGTAATAAACTAAGATCCCTTATTGGCAAAATTAGTATCTTAAAACATAAATTACCATATAAGACTCTCAGATTGATTTATATGGCGCTAGCAGATTCGATTATCGATCATGGTCTCAGTAGTTACTGCAGAATATATGAAACCTATTTAAAAGAAATATATCACTTACAATTAAGATTATTGAAAATGATTGTACCTAAACATATTAGAGAACGATATAAAAGTAATGAAAGTGAAATATTTAAATATTGTAAAGTGATGAATGTCTTTGACAAATTTAAATTTAGCATTCTCTCTGAAATTAATGTACCCTCATTGTTGGTAAAGAAAAACAGAACCAACTATCTAAGAATAATTTCTAATAGAGATAATTACAAATTACCAAAGTCGAATAATTGTTATGGAGAAAGAGTCGAAAGATATTTACTTCCTTTTTTGTTAAATAATCTTCCTGATAAATTACAGCAAATGTATAAAATGTTTAGGATTTGCCTAAACATTTTAAATACCAACTCACCAAAAAATATGTAAGTAATAAATAAGAATAATTGGTAATATTGATACATATAAATTGTAATAACTACGACTCACCGCAACCGATTTATTATATTTACTACAACCGATTTATTATATTGGTGATTTACATTTAAGAATATTGGAAATAAATAAATAAATAAATTTGATACCCATATTGATGCAAATAAAAACAATAGATTAACCGCCATTTTGTAGCGGCGGCCATCTTAGATTTTGATTTTGTATAGTGCACTGTATTCTACTTGTCAAGCCCTCTCATTTGATGGGATTAAAAAAAAATAGATTATCTGCCATTTTGTAGCGGCGGCCATATTAAATTTACAATAAATTTTAGTGTACATAATTGTATTGTCACCAGAACCAAAGGCGTACACCAAATTTCACATCAATCAGTTGTCAGGAAGATAGTGAAATTTCAATTACTAAATTCGACCCAAGAAAAAAGAAAAAAGCAAACGGAGTAAGCTAAATAAAACCGTTTAAAAACGAATTATTTATTTATTTATTTCTCACATACATCCATTATTACGGGTAGTATGTATTCAATTCAAAGAGATATTAAAAGTTAAAGTCATATTTATCATTATCCTATTTATAATCATAGAGCCTAAGAACTTAAAATTGGATAAATAGATTTTGTAAATTCACTCAGTGAGCACGAAAACAAATCAACTTTTAGTTATATACAATTGTTACATACAAATATACATATATTGTATACAAATATTTGAGATAATCTTACATTATGCCAACAATTCAAATAGTCTATTCGGCTAATGATAACAACTTGGACACTCAAATCAAGATACCGACGGCGGCGTTAACTCAAGTTTGACGTCAAGTTCGAACACAAGCCACACAAGTACGACTTATTCCAAAATTCTCCATTTAGGATAGTTGATCATAACAAATGTTATGAAGCGCATGCCTAAAGTCCCCGTGATAAAAAACCTTCGTTGGAAAGCAAGATTGTCTTTAAAAATATATTATTACCATGTGAAATCTTAAAATCCGTAATAGGTCACCAGGGCGGCCTCTAACTTAAGGTGGCCTCTAACTTAATCACATCTCATTCTCATGAAAGCGTTAATTTTTTTAACATCAGATATATTTGCTCTCTGTCCTCTTTTCTACTGGGCTCAAGCCTCCTCCACAATAGGAGGTAAATTGACCTGCTGTACCATGCTGGTCGCACGTGTTGGCAAAGAGTTTTAATTCGAGTTTGCCTTCTCTTAACGTATTATAAACTTATGATATAGGTAACTATTTTTCGTGTTCATTATTTTTATTTTCCCCGTTTGGAAACAGAGTAAGAATACTGTTCACCCACCATCCTCTATCTTGCCCGTGAATATCGTAAAAGACGAATACACATAACTAGATGATCCAAAAAAGGATAACTCAAAATTGTATCCTATACCAATCTATCAGACCAGCGTGATATAGTAGATCATTTTACTTCCTATTATAGAGGAATTTCGTACCCAGTAGTAGAAATGAGCTATGATGAAAAACACAATTTAAAACTCCCCTACTGAAAAATATATTTAGTAGATCATAGAAATTGTGCGACGTTGCGATCATAAACACCTTGAACAAGTGTCGTGAGCGGGTAGACTAACCTATTAAAACTACTGCACGTTCAGGTTAAAGCTTGGGTAGAATAGTTAAGAAGATTAAACTTCTTATTTTCCACATAGAAACTAAAAATTTCTATTCAGAGATTCAGTTTATCCATCTATTCGACAAATAATGGCGAAATGAAAGCCGAAAGTCTACATTACTCTGCGAATATGAAACTCTTTAAGTGCGTATAAGTAACAACGAAATCTACCAAAATGCTTTAAATGTGTTACGCTCCCGTTGAAACTATTTTTCCGTCACGTTTGACACGCGTGACCAGAAAATGCCTATTGCCATTTTGCGACTGTTGTAATAATCGCATAAACTTTTATTTATTTCAACACTAGTTAATTTTTATTAAACACGATTATTTTACACTATGTTAAAGAATATTGGATAAAATAGCAATAGATAACAGTTATACATTTGCACGAATATGATTCTTTGTTTCCATAGAACTAAAGCTCCGTAAATAAAGAGAGAGAAAAATATATTCTATGTAATAAATACATAAGACGATGATAGATTAAATGTATATAGGTAATTATAAAATCAAAAGCCCATCGTATGAGAAAAAAGAAAATCCAAAAAGTTTTTACTACCGTTCCACTATAATAGTTGATGGTAAGGTTGTCTGTATTAGGAATAGTATACTTTAATCTTTATCTTCCT
The DNA here is from genome assembly GCA_905163515.2 of Lymantria monacha. Lineage (NCBI taxonomy): Eukaryota > Metazoa > Arthropoda > Insecta > Lepidoptera > Erebidae > Lymantria > Lymantria monacha. The sequence goes on from LR991096.1 coordinate 15,362,139, forward strand.
ACTGTTATCATTATTCTACACTTATCCACTTTAACAATAGACTCGGCAAAACATGTCTTTCACATGTGTTTACAAGTTTTTATACTAATGGAAATATGCAGAGCTTGCTATTCAAGATTTGGTTATGATATGCGACTGACAACCTGCCCAATATCAATCCTCATTTGGAACTTATCCTCTAAAGTTTTCATATTATTACCTCGTTTTGAATTGGCTGAGTTCGTAATAGGTGTCGTACTAGGCGACATAAAAAAAATATGCAAATAACATTAAGACGTGATGAGAAAGTGGAAAGAAAAACCTATATCAAACTCATTTTAAAAACTTTTGCTTAAAAGTGTGACAAATTAATTTAAATTAATATCTATTTAATTAGGTTATAAGCCCGTCATACATAATTTACTATTTTAGGTATTTCAATTGATTAATAAATAAAGAAATACAACTTTTTAATAGTAACTCAATAATTTAATAAATATCTTAACAAATGGTATTTATTACACTTTATATCACAAATAAAATAGGAACGGACGCAAATAGCGGCTCACGGACGGTCGTAGTCCGACTTGTCTACCGACAGCGTTGAGGATTAATCTCCCAAAATGATGTCTCTGGTGCTGTTTCAACACATTCACCTTGTTCTATCTTTTGCGGCGCCTTAAACGTGAACGTTGCGACGAGCGAGAACTCCATTCGAGACTCAAATCACTACACGAAGGCGGCGTCTCAGGGAACTGAGCGTCTGATGTCCATCGACACGAAGCACATGCATGTTTTGGTGATTCTGGTACATTTTCTAATTTAATATTTCCACTGTATGATTCTAATATATGTTTGTAGGCGCAGTCCAAGGGTTCTGGACTTCGACCGCGGGCAGTACACAGTCGCACGCGCACACAAGCGCTACAATAACCACAACTATCTTCGCGTAAGCTGCTGCGAACCATTGTGGATGTAATATTGTCGTGACGGTTTATAGACTGAAGTCATTTGTAACTGAGTCCGTGTATTTATGGTCACGGTTGGCGTCGCGCACGCGCCGGCGTTGATAACCCCAGTCCGGCGCCAGAGTTGCCGACCGCGCGACACTGTGTACGACACTAGAGAAAAAAAATCTCTTTTATATTTATACACGATATCAATCAGTATAATAATTTATATTATATATCTATAAATATATAGGAATTAATGTTTTGATGTTGTTTTGATTGAATAAGGAAACAATATCTACTTATTTTAGAGTATATATATATATTATATAAGGTACTTTTTATAGCATAATTTAATAATAGTCAATCAATCAATATATCTACATATATAAAGAAGCAGATTGACTGACTCACCGATCCGAAACTATTAAAACATAAAAACATGACTACACAGATGGCGTAGTGGTTAAGATACCGACCGTGCCAGTGCCTTGGATTTGATTCCCACGTAGGACAATACTTTGTGCAATCCACAAAGTGTTGTTCTGACTCTGGGTATAATTTGTTTACTTTAATTGCACATTTGTAAAGTCCCCCGCATTACAAGAATTATTTTCTTAGTACAGGGTGATGTGTTCAACAACAAAAAAATAGAAACATGACATTGACAGTATCTTTGTGACATACAGACTCAAATATATTACGAAATTCCATCCCAAGAGGATTGGGAATGAAACGCGGTGACATAGTTTGTATTTGTATGGAAAGGAAAAAAATAAAAACTGTTCAAATTATACACAGATACATTTCAGTAAAAATAAATAGACAAGTATTTCAGTTTTCCGTGTGGTGACGGAGTAAGAATACAAATTCGCCACTCCATCTTGCCCATGGCATATAATAGGCACATACTATTTATTCAAAAGAAGGATCATCATCATCAAAATCATTTTAGCCTGTAGGCCTCCCTCATGTTACGCTACAGAGTGCGGTCCTGTGCCGCTTGCATCCAACGACGACCAGCAACCTTCACCAGATCGTCTGTTCAAAAGAAGGATAAATAGAAATAAAACTTTATACCAACTTCTCTGACTAAACTGGTATAGTAGGTCAATTTCCCTCCCAGTGTGAAGGAGACCAGCAGTGGGACGTTTATGAACTAAAGTTGATTACTTATGATATGTTCATTATTATGATAAATTTGATAGTTTTAAATATTGTGGAACGGTTGGTTTAGTGACCAACTTTGTAGTGGTAGGCCAGGTCCCTTACCCCGTAGTACAACACTCTCCCAGAAAATCTACATCTGAGCAGTGGCAGCGTGCTGTTGTGCTTCGTTCAGTGAGCGAAAGAGCCAGAAGCTCAACTAGGATTGGTGTGGGTTGGTAGCAGCGGCCTAGGCATTACAAACGTTCATAGTCAGCAGTAACATTTAGCATCAGGTGTACTGCTTGCTCGTTCTCCACCATAGGGAAAAAAAGAAACAAGGAGGCCATAGTAGAGCATATAACGCCTAAAAACACATAAGACCCTTGTCTATGATTACAAAAATAGTCAGTGTATTTTAATGTAAAACCTCAAGTTTTGAATAAAGCTTGCAGATATCAAATACTCCGACTGGACAGCTGACATAGTGATCAAGATACTAACTTTCCAAGCCAAGTATGGTGATATTACGTGCATTTTCTGAACGTGTAAGTGTATTAATTTATTGTAACACTATCTACCAGCATTTCTTTTTCTTCTTCTTCTTTTTATGTAGGTATTGGCAATCAGCTAGGTACTTATACGAGCCATTGTTGCCAGTTTATAATCTTTTTCACGTCTTTAGTCACTTCATGTTAGGCATTGGTTGCTTTCCATTTAGTTAACACAGAGGGACTCTGCGGTACATTGTGAAACACTGCCAAACACTGTGTAAAAGTTTAAATGAAACAGCTAGTTGTCTCAAAATAACACTAAAGTGCATCAATATCGCAAAATTCTGGGCGTCGTATACCTAAATGCAAGTTCCTTGATAAAGTCTTGGCTCAATAATTTATAAACATAACCACATTATCAGGACTCACTTCAATAATGCAATATTTACATTCTACATTTTTATTAAATTTTAATTAGCAGTAAGAAACAAGCTCAATTTAATAATCTCAAATAATACTACTAGAATATGCCGTAAATAAATTGCGAGGTTAAGTAATGATACTTAATTCAAGCAAAGTAGTACCTATATATTTAAAGTACTCTATGAAAGTAGGTAAGCATCTGTCAAACACCACTTTTTCGAGTGTCGAACAGTGTACGGCTGTGTTCAACAGTGTCGTTGATGGAAAGCGCTTTATCGAACACTGCGTTACACTGCGTCACTTTTTGTATTAAATGGAAAGCACACATTGTCCGTTAGTAAGTCAAATCATCGGAGTTTTTGGCGGGAATCTAAAACGTCATGTGGTGCTCTTGTATTATACTCGATATCTTAGTGTTTTAACGTGTTATATTAGATAATTTTGATGGCATTTTATGTAATGTGATGTGACAGAACTGAGATGTAGTGAATATCATATAAAAGTGCTTTACAACGTTTTCGTTTTTCATCAAAATTCTCACAAGATACCATTAACAGTGTGGCCATAGCACTGTTGATGGCGACAATTTGACTTACTGACGGACATGACTAATCTGAAGACACTAAAAACTTGAAGATAATTATAACTCGACACTGGCAACAATGGCTCACTTAAGTAGCTGATTGCCAATACATAAAAATAAGAAGAAGAAGAAGTCAAATCATCGCCATCAACAGTGCTATGGCCACACTGTTAATGGTATCTTCTGGGAATTTTGGTATAAAACGAAAATGTTGTAAAGCACATTTATATTATATTCACTACATCCCAGCAGTTCCCTTCGCATCACATTATATAAAATACCTTCAAAATTATCTAATATAACACTCAAATAAACACTAAGATATCGAATATAATACCATTTGACTTTTTTAGATTCCCGCCAAAAGTCCCTACCAGCATTTGCTTCGCTTTGGTTTCGCCCGTTCTGAAACCGAAATTTAAAGCTCTGATAATTGCTAAAATATGATTTTAATGATATGCTGTAATAGCAATTTTGATCTACTTTAAATGTACTACTACTACCTAATGTATTTAATTGGATAGAAAATAGTACGATATTGTTTAAAGTAACTTCGTAAATGACCCATTATTTTTCAACTATATGTATAACATAAACATGGTTATTCTTAGGGAGTAGTATATCACCGCAGATTTTTCTGTAGATATAGCATTTTTAGTACATTATTCGATCTACCTTTTAAAGTTTAAACGTCATTTGCAATGTAAGTGCACAAAAATATTTTGTTTACATCACATAAATATTTTAATGCTCGGATTTCTATGTATTGTACCTATAAGCCTCTTAAATCACACCGTCTATTGATGACAACCGTATTATAACTATAGTAAAATCTGTTGTGCAGTTTAAAAGATCTAAGCATATAAATCTAAGCGTATGTAAAGATTTGATATACTACATACTGTTCCGCTCAGTTCTTTTAACATAGGCACGCAATACTTATTAAAAAAAAATTATAAACACGTTTATTTGATTATGTGAGGGAGTTTTGGCCCGAATGTGGAAATGACATGTCACGCTCTTGTTTTATATTAATTCCTTTAATGTTTTGTAGTGTTATATTGAATAATTTTGCTGGTATTTTATGCAATATGGTACAGTTAAAGTGCTGAAGTGTAGTGAGTATGGTATAATAGTGGTTTACGTTTATTTTCATATTTTGCCAAAATTCCCAAAGAAAATCATTGATTAGGTTATCAGCGCCCGATTAATGGTAACGACTTGACTTACTGACAGACAATGACTATTAAGGCTACACAATATGAAGAAATGATGAACAATATATGAACAATAATTAAATAAGACTTAGCTGTATGGGCTTTGATCCCTTTGCCTGTCCGAATGGACGAAGAAAACCAAAAAAAAAAAGATTATGTAAGTATATTAATTTGATTGTAATATTTGAGTATGATGCACTCTGCTCTACTTCAGAAACAAATATTTAAGATTAAAAAAAATGTATACTTATGCATGTTATTAATACAATAATTAGTTGTAGTATTTTCTAGATTTAGCTAGCGAGTTGTTCTAGTTTATTACCAGTTATTACCGCTGTCTCATTAACTAATGCATTGCACAGATATGTGTTGTGATACATATGTTGTTTATTTACTAGTATTATTAACAATTGAATGCACTAATAGAGTAGTAAGTCTAGATAGCCACTTTCCATCGTGATAGGGTTTACACATACTACATATTTATTATTATTATTTGAATTATTATTGGTTATTATTTTAGTATTATATTGTATCTCCATTTATTCACGGGATCTTCCGTAGGGAAGATACCCGGTCCTTTGGTAAGCTTACATGGGGATATGGATCCAACACGCAGAGGCCTTTAGAGAAATTTAATCTAAATATTGGGATGGGACACCTACCGATGACATTCCACGTCTGCACATAACATACGTGGAATGCCAGCACTAAGTGTAAAACTGTTGTGTGATGATGGTATCTAATATATGAATATGGGAGTGGGTGTTTAGTGGATTGGTTCATCTTATATCTATGAAATTATAAACTGTCGTCTGCCTTCAAACCCATGTTAAGAGATGAACGGTGGCAGACGGTGACTCGCCAACTCACTGAATGGGCCCCCTAAATAGTCGCCACAGACACACTAGTCATTATTATTTTAGTTATTATTGGTTATTATTTGAATTATATATTATCTATATTATTGTATATTTGGAAATCCTCCAGTGAGTCAGGAATTTACTTCTAAGAGCGGGCTGTGAGTTTTTAAAATTCACAATTAAAAATAAACTATAAGATCCGAAAATAAGATCTGTTCTGTAAGAGAAAAAGAAAAATCCTGTACCTACTAACTTTATGCAGTAGATCGTTTTTTCTTTATTGCTTGACCAGCGACCATATTAGGTCAATTTCAATCTCACTTTGGAACTCTCAGTTTTCAAACTCAACTGAGATGATGAAGTTAATGATAAAATATATCGTGTAATTAATTCACATGGTTAGAATATATGTATATAGGTTATTAGGGTTGATAGATAGATTTAGAGATATCAGTAACGAAGTAGTACTGCGTCGCTTAATATTACCGACGACAATCCAACACGTAAAAGCAGCACAGCGCAGATGTTCTTCTTAGCTATATTATGCAAATATTTCACTATTGCACACAAGCCCCTTACTACAGAAAAATAAAAAATAGCCCGTTGTCATACGTCATTAGCAAAGTTTCTTTCTTTTTTTTTAAACAATACTATTCACTAAGGAAATAATCTTTGTTTTTCGGGGCACTTTATAAACATATAATTAACGGAAACAAATTACACCCAAATTCGGGACAATTTTTTTTTTTTTTTTTTTTTTTATTGCTAATGGTGGCAAACGAGCAAGCAGCACACCTGATGGTAAGTGTCACTGCCGCCCATAGACCTTTGCAATACCAAGGGTATAACTAGGCCGCTGCCTACCAATATAAACTCCAAACCCTCCCAATTGGGCTTCCGGCTCTCTCGCTCACCGAACGAAGCGCAATAGCACATTGCTATTACTTATACGTCGATCTTCTACGAGAGTATGGTACTACCCCGGACGGACCGGCCCGCGGCTGTAGACAGAGAACTCTGTCAACAGCGTGGAAAAATTTGTAGATCTCACAAAGTTTTTCCCACGTAAGAATCAAACTTACGAAATATGGCACGGTAGATCGGTATATTAACCACTACGCCATCTGTGCAGTCGAGTTTAGCTTCGATTTTATCCTCTGCTGAGTCATCTACCTTTTACGACAATCTCGACAAAGGAATTTACCAGAAGTACACATATACCATATACAACTAGGCCCCTGCTTATCAATCAAAACCCACCCAGAAAGATGGACTTCTAGCTCTCTCGCTCACCAAACGAAACGCATCAGCTCATTGCCACTGCTCAGAGGTAAATTTTCTGCAGATTGTGTTACTACCCCGGACTGACCGACCCGCGGCTGTAGACAGAAAACTGTGTAGCCCTACTACAATACAATACCCGATACTTCATTCATACATACATATCATCACGCCATATCCCTTGCAGGGTAGGCAGAGAGAACAGAGTGCCAGAGAACTCTATCCTTGCATACTTCACTCGCTTCTTCAACATTCATAATTCTCTTCATACACGCTCGCCGGTTTCGGAGACTCTTGTCTCCGCCTTCTTTCAGTACGTGACCAATCTGGTCTAGGTAGGTGAGTCTCGGTCTCCCCCGGTACCTACATCCATCCACTTTCGCATTGTACATCTTCTTAACCAGACGTTCGTTCGGCATTCTTTCCACATGTCCAAACCATCGGAGCATTCCCTTTCGCATCTTTACACCAATACTCTCTTTCATACCTACTCGCTCTCTTACGTCGTCGTTGCGAATGAGATCGGTCAGCCTAACTCCACAGATTATACGTAGAGATCGCATTTCGACCGCATTAATTTTGATTTCATGCTCTTTTCTGCATACCCAACTCTCGCTTCCATATAGTAATGTTGGGACAAGCACTGCGTTCATACTTTATTCATCCATTCATATATTAGCCTAACTATTACAAATAGATTTCTCCTCCATATTAGCCATGTTTAGCAGGTGTGGTAAGTTTCCTACGAGTGCTATTGCCCATTCATCTGATGATCTCTCAGCCAGGTTTTACATCTCTCGGAAAATGTAATGCTGGTAAACTTGTTGAGACATAAAGGGCAAGTAATATACAGGTAAGTAGAAATTCTAGTATTATCTGTGCAAAGTACTTGTTATCTTTCAAGCCACATAGCGTAAACAACGTTATTTATAAACAGTTATAAATAACTTTACCATATCGTGACACATTCATACTCAACTACTTTTCAAAGCTTAGGTACTCGTTTTCTCTCTTTTAGGGTTTTTTGGCGGGAACTTGGTTATGAATTATATTCATTTCTTTAATGTTTTATAGTGTTATATTGAATAATTTTAGGGCCATTTTATTGTAATATTATAAAGTGCAAAATAAATATGATATAATAACGATTTACATGTATTTTAATTTTGGCATACTAATGAATAGTGACTATTAAATAGGTTACGCAATATGAAGATGTGTTAAATAATATGCCTGTCCGAACGGACGAACAGAACCAAAAAAACTCTCCTTCCCTCCAACAGTATGGTCAGAATACTTCTATTTCTAGTTTTCCTTCTCTTGCATAGACTTTATATGCATATTATTAGTCTTAGTCATCTTATACGAAACCCACCGGTAAGATAGGGGGTGGTAAATTCTATTTTTACCTACTTCGTCATCATCATCATCACATCATCACTGCCCATAAATGTCCCATTGTTGGGCTCGGGCCTCCTCCGTAATGGGAGGGAAATTAACCTACTATACCGCGTTGGTCAGATGTGTTGGTATAGGGTTTTGTTTCGAGTTTTCCCTCTCTTACATAGATGTCATATGCGTTTTATATCCCTTAGTCGTCTCGTACGATCACCCACAGGTAAGATAGGGGGTGAAGAATTGTATGCTTACTCCGTCACCACACGGAAAAATGGTTTACACATCTATGAGAGTAAATTAATACATATATTGAAATGTCGGCAAATTAAAATCAAATATAAACGTGATAAAATTCGTATAATTTCATTTCAAATAGCAATAAGTATATAAATAATTCACGTAAGCATAGCGGCTGGCACAGCTAATCTTACATACTCATATTTATTATACATAAAACTATTAAGTCTTTATCAATTAATAAAAAGTCGGCAATTGTGAACCATTAAAAAACGATAGTAACATATGTACATCAATAAAAAAAAGTTAACACACTTCTATCAACGTGTAAACAATATAATATCAAAGTACTTAATTGATTTTAGACACGCCTTCAAGCTGATGAAACTAGCGTAAGGCATTTCAAACGTATTACAATTTATTTAAAAGATAATTTGTAAATATTAATAGATTCTGACTCAGTGTGATGACAAAGTAAGATACAATTTACCAATCGCACCTATCTTGTTCGTGGGTGTCAATTAAGGATATAATATTCCTTAATCAAGAGCAAGGGAAGAAGGAATACTCGAAATAAATCCCTATACTAATCCAGTTGGAGATCCAGTTAGAGATCGCAATACGTGTTAATTTTCTATAAGAGTGTTGCTCTCCATTTACTTGGTGATGCTACTGCCAGTTTTTAAGATTCCTATAGCAAATTAAAAGACGATTACAAATAATTGTATTTTATTCCATCCCGCCATGGAAAAAGAGAGAAAAAAAATTTTATTAATGTAAAACAAATAAAAATACAGTACCAACCCGGACTGGGTGTCATCAAGAGTGTCATAAAAAGACCTGACCTAACGACTAAGAGATGTACCTACACAACCTGTTGTAACAGAATGACAACGCCAAAAAAATGGTATGCCAATTAGTTTAAATATTATCATTATTATTCAGTCTTTTGTAGTCCACTGGCGGGCATAAGGTTCTTCTCTCATATTTCGTTACTCATTATGAGTGGATACTGGCGTAATCGCGAATTTGTACTTTCACAGGAGAGAGCTGCCCACTCCCCGGTGAAGCCTTTATTAGCCCATTTTTTTTTTTGACTCGCTAAGGGAATTTTTTTTTTTGCATTGGAACACCGAGCGATCAGCTATATCTGTTTTTGCTCTCGTACTTTATTTTAATTTTATATTTAATTTAGCTTATTCTTATTACTCTTTTACCAATTTTTTTTTTTAATTTTGCATTCTTTGAAGAGTAACTTAATGTTTAATTGCTTTTCCAACACCAGTTAGTTACCAAAACTATACTTTATAAATATTTCGTAAGTGTCGGTGACAATGTTGTTTTTACCAGTGTTTTAGATTTGTAATGTAATCTGCTGTTTTCGTTGTTGTCTCATAATAAGGTAACTTATTTTATTACTAAAATAGTGATCGTAGTAGCTATATTATAGTAGTACTGTAGTAGTATATATTGACATAATTTTCAAAATTTAATAGTTAACCGTTTACTACCTACCTGAACTTTCTGTATTTGCTGCATTTCTCATTTGCTTCTAAGATAATAACTAATATTACATTACTTAATGTTGACCCGCAAGGCCTTCGCTCGCCAAGAGGAGACTAAGCTCCATTTGGCTTTGAGTGAATTGAAGGCAGCAAAGGAATTATGCAGTGAATTAGGCAAGGAACGAGATGACAGCGAGAGGGAACTGTTAGACTTACTCGATTCTAACAAAAACTTAAAACTAGAAATGACACAGCTGCATACTGAACTTAGTGAGGCTGTACAAGCCCGGGATAGCCTCCAAATTATTGTGGATGGTTTTCAAGAGTGTAGTCTAGAGTATATACATACATACATACATATCATCACGCCATATGCAGGGTAGGCAAAGAGAACAGTGTGCCAGAGAACTGTATCCTTGCATACTTTACTCGCTTCCTCAACATTCATAATTCTTTTCATACACGCTCGCCAGTTTCGGAGACTCTTGACTCCACCTTCCTTCAGTACATGACCCATCTGGTCTAGGTAGGTGAGTCTCGATCTCCCCCGGTACCTACATCCTTCCACTTTCGCATTGTATATCTTCTTAACCAGAGGTTCGTTCGGCATTCTTTCCACATGTCCGAACCATCGGAACATTCCCTTTCGCATCTTTACACCAATACTCTCTTTCATACCTACTCGCTCTCTTACGTCGTCGTTACGAATGCGGTCGTTCAGCCTAACTCCACAGATTTTCCGTAGAGATCGCATTTCGACCTCATTAATTTTACTTTCATACTCTTTTCTGCATACCCAGCTCTCGCTTCCATACAGTAATGTTGGGACAAGCACTGCGTTATGTATTGGCTACCCGTGCCTTCTGGCTGAGGTGGTGGCTACTGAGAAGTTGTCCCAACGCTCCGTTCACTCTATTTCCCATATTCACTCTTCGCTCTATATCAGTGGTGTACCTTCCATCTCGGCTAAATCCACATCCAATATATACAAATTCATCCACTTGCTCTAGTATATCATTACCTATTGTTACTCTTACATCTGTTCTGGCTTCATCTCTTTCAAAGACCATTATTTTGGTTTTGTTCACATTCACGCGTTGACCCCTTTTCTTACAATCTTCTGTCATTGTGTCGACCAGGGTCTACAGGTCATTCGCTGATTGTGCCAGCAGGACTGCATCATCTGCATTGAGCAGAGCAGTGACCACTGAGTCGCCCATCTGGACTCCCACATTCATATCTTTCAACCTTTGGAGACATTTATCCAGATATATGATAAACAGCCTGGCTGACAGAACGCACCCCTGCGTAACGCCGATATTGACGTCAAACCAAGGCGACATTCCATCATCCAGCCGCACACAGGCCCTACAGCCATTGTAACTGGACTGCACAGCCCGTAGCAGTTTACCATTTATACCATACTCCGGTAAAATGTTCCAAAGTTCCTTTCGTACAACCGTGTCAAATGCTCTCTCCAGATCCACAAAACTGCAGAAAACCCTCTGACCTAGAGCCAGATGCTTCTTCACAATGTTGCGCAGAGAGAACACTTGATCCATGCATCCCCTTCCACTCCTGAAACCTCCTTGTGTCTCACACAGTAAACCATCGGACACCATCCTCATTCTCCTTTCAATAATTTTACCGTACACTTTTGCTGCCAAACTGGTCAAGCTTATTGCTCTGTAATTTGCGCAGTCATAACATGAACCCTTGTTTTTAAACAAAGGCACGATGAATGGTTCCCAGGTACTGGAATACCAGTCCCTGGGAACCATTCCTGAGCTCCAACATAAATTGAGGAGCAACAGGAACGCCTCCCAGACACAGGAGCCACCAAGCTTGACCATCTCGGCAGACACCATATCAATGCCCGCTGCCTTACCATTTTTCAAACTTCTTATCGCCCATTCAACTTCATCCATACTGATGCCATCGGAGGACGCCGGTGCCGAATGTTGATCTACTAAACCACATGCGATACTACGGTTGGCATCGGCCAACCGTAGTATCCGCATACATATCGCCAAAATATTCACTCCATCGGCTTAACACGTCTTGTGTTTGTGTAAGAATGTCTCCACTTTTAGACCTTATTTTATTCATTCTGAAGGCTGACCAACCACACCGAGACTTCTTCACCTCCCTCCAAAAGAGTTTGGTGTTACTCTCGAAGTTTTTAGTCAGCCTATCTTCTGCACTCATATTTGCACTATCACGTTTCTCTTTCACTAAGGCCTTGGTGTCATTCTTACATTGCCGATATATTTATTTCTTCTGTTCAGTCATACTGTCATTCAGATTCAAAGTAGAGACATAGTCCAGCCACGCTTTCTTCTTTTGCTCTACGGAAGCTGCCACTTCCGCATCCCACCATGCATCACCATTCGTTTTTCTATGCTTCTTTGAACTTCCACATACTTCTTTCGCTGTATTTACCATACTCTCTTATAAACAATCTTACCTATATAAACAGTCTTAATCGCATAACTACACTTGAACACCAACTACAAGAGGCGAATAATCAAATGAAAGAGTTTGAAAATGCCAAGTATAATATGACAGCCTCACTAAACCAAAGCCTATTTGATGAGCTGATTACCAGTGCTCCAAACTTGGTTTCTGCTGCACCTGAGATTTCCTTCATACCAACTGACACAGTTGAAGATTTTTTACCATCTTGCAATGAGGGAGTATCTGAGTGCAGTAGGAACTATACATTAAAAAGTTTAGGAAAATTGTCAGAATAAATAAATATATAAGGAAAATACAAAACCTGGTTAAAAAGCACAAGTTTTTCATTAAAAATGTTAAATGGAATAGAGATATCTGATTGAGAAACTTGATTTTTATGTAAGTTAGAAAATAAAACTACACAACACAAAAGTGACGTTCATAACTTCCAATTACAAAAAATTAATTGTCTTCAAGAAAAATTGGAAGCTATGACAATTAAATATTCTAGTTCTAAGGATAAGGAATCAGCCAGTAATGTAAGTAATTGTAAATCTTTAGAACATTCCTCTCGTATACATATGTCTGAGCAACTAACTGAGCAAACTATTGTAAGCTCTGATACTTCATCTTCCACTAACGGTTCCCTGCGGACAGCCACTACACACATACCTTTAAATAAATAGCAAAATATAGGTGTTAAAAGCACAACTGTCATGTTTAGTGATGAAATTGGTAAAAATATGGGTGTTCTTTTATCACATAAAGGACATTCAATTGTCAACAACTGTTCGCCGGGGTTGTCTTACCATGATATAATGCAAAAAATATTTTATTATAAGTTTAGTCCTGGTAGTACATTATTAATACTTGTAGGAAATAAAGTAAATGTGAGCAAGAAGCAATTATTACAATATAATTGTAAACTTACTAATTTATTAAATGTAGACAAAATTGTTATGTTCACATTTCCTTACAGGACATGTTTGACACAGATGGAAAATGAATCCATCTATAATTTAAATTTGACTTTGATTTCCGATTGTGTGTGTGGAAATAATGACATTCATTTAAATTACTCAATAAGACAATAGAGAATACCTCTTGCTTTAAAAATAGTCATAAGAATACATATAAGTCAATCAGTCTGGTACATCAAAATATTCAAGGTATGTTAGGTAAGGATTTGGAGATTGAATTATTTTTGAATGGTTGCCATATAGATTTTCTCTGCATTACTGAACACTGGCTTAAAGGTAACCAATTAATGTTCAATTTTCCCAATCACCAGGTTGTTAGCTCGTTCAACAGAACCAATATAATACGAGGTGGCTCTTTAATAATTTTAAAAAAATTAATTAAATCTAAGGAAAGAAAAGATATTGTAAGATTGTCTGTGGAACGTGTTATTGAAATTGCTTGTGTTGAGTCTGAGCAGTTCATAGTTGTATGCGTATACAGACCCCCATGCCCCCCATATGATGATTTTGAGAAATTAATGGAAGATATCTTACTCAAAACCTCAGCCTCGAATAAAACAGTTGCTGTTTGTGGGGATTTTAACATTAATTTATTAGACAATAATAATATAACACAAAAAATTAAAAATTTAATGAATTCTTATAACTTATATAATGCTTTCCTGGAACCTACTAGGATAACTGCTGAGAGTGCAACTTGTATAGATAATATTTTTATAAATGTTAAACTGATTAGTAAATCCATTATAAACACATTAGAATCAGATCACTGCGGACAACTTGTTGTACTTCCTAGAACTAATAGGATTCCACGAGAATGCATTACCTTTGTTCCTATTAATGTCAGCCGCTTAGAGCACTTTAAACACAATTTGAGTATGAAAGTACCACTATTGCCTTTTCATGATAACCCCAATGAATTGTATACATCCCTGTTTCACATAATTGATGATGAATTTAGTAAAATATTTAAACCTAAAACTGTAACAATTGGAGTACCTGCTGGCTTTAGTGAATGGGCAACTTGTGGTATCTACAAGAGTAGACAAAGGTTATATGATCTTTATGATGAAAAGTCTTATAACCATAGTCCAGTGTTCTTGGAATATGTAAAAAAATATTCTAAAATATTCAAACGTGCCTGTTCTTCTGCTAAAGCAATTTATCTGAGAAATAAAATCAAGCAATCTAGTGATGTAATTAAAATGACTTGGAACGTAATAAATAGTGAAACTGGTAGAAATACTGTACGGAAGAAGGACTTCAATTTAATTATAGATGATAAAAATATATGTGCGGACGAAGAAGTGCCAACTGAATTTGAAAAATATTTCAGTAATATTCCTTTACTGACAACTAAATCATTGATGTGTTCTCCTATTTTAGCCGAGTCACTCTTGAAACAGTGTATTGTAAAATGCGACACATCCTTTGAGTTCTCAGATGTCAGTAGGAATGATATCATAAAATCTTTTAAAAATCTTAATGTTAAGAAGACAGCTGATTTATGGGGCTTTTCTGTAAGGACAGTAAATTCTATAATTGATATTATTGCCCCCATCTGGTATCTGTGTTTAATGGTTGTGTTGCTTGAGGCGTATTGCCTGATCTCATGAAAATTAGTAGAGTGATTCCTTTGTTCAAAGCGGGTAGTATGTCTGATCTTAATAATTTTCGACCAATTTCCATACTACCCACAATTAGTAAAGTTTTTGAAAGACTTATGTTTGGTCAAATGTTAAATCATTTTAAGAGACATGATATATTTCACAAACAGCAATTTGGCTTCACTAAGAATTGCTCTACTACTCATGCGGGTGTAGAATTATTAAAAAATATCTTTACAGCCTGGCAGAAATTGCATGATGCTTTAGGTATATTTTGTGATTTATCCAAGGCGTTTGATTGTGTACACCACGAAATTCTCGTCAAGAAATTATACCACTATGGGATCAGGAATAAGGCTCTCGAACTTTTAACATCATATTTGTACAACAGAATTCAGAAGGTCGATGTTAATGGTGTACGATCATCTGGTTCTGTTATAAAAATGGGCGTTCCACAAGGATCCATTCTGGGGCCATTTCTGTTCCTTGTATATTTACTTACATTAATGACTTACCTTATTATGTAGGGGATAACCAAAACATAGTGTTGTTTGCAGATGATACCTCCTTGTTGTTTAAAATTAAAAGACAAATGATTAATTATGACGATGTGAACAACGCTCTGTAAAATGTTGTTCATTGATTCAGTACAAACAACTTGGTTCTTAATGAAAAGAAAACCAAATGTATTAAATTTACCACACCTAATGTGAGACTAGTGGAAACCAATGTTCAAATGAATGGTGTGGCCTTAGAGCTTGTGGAGTCCATGGCATTTTTGGGTATTACCATCGATACTAAACTCCATTGGATCCTCAGATTGAAAAATTATCAAGTAGGCTAAGCTCAGCGGCTTATGCGGTAAAAAAAATTCGAATGTTAACCGATATTGAAACGGCTAGAATTGTTTATTTCGCCTACTTCCATAGTCTTATGTCTTATGGCATACTGCTTTGGGGTTGCTCTGCAGATTTGAATAACATCTTTGTTCTTCAAGAACGGGCTGGCCGCGCGATTTATAATCTAGGGCCAAGAGCTTCACTGAGAGAAAAATTTAGGGAAATAAACATTCTAACCGTTGTATCACAATTCATATACGAAAACATATTATATGTAAAAAAAAATTGGTAAATTTGATAAATATAGTGACATTCACCGTGTGAACACTAGGAATAAGGATAATCTAGTTATCTATCATACTCGCCTACAAAAAATTAGTAGGTCTTTCATGGGGCAATGTATACGCTTTTACAATAAACTGCCTAAAGATATCCGAGATATGCCAATGAATAAGTTCAAAAAGGCTATCAAAAATAGACTGTGCAGAAAAGGATGTTACAGCATTTCAGATTATCTAAATGATAATACGGAATGGTTATGAGCCACTCCTCTCTCAGCAATTGCACTTTTAATGTTTATCTCTTACAGCGTTCTGACGCTGATCCTCACTGTCGCCTGATTATTTGTATTGTCTTAATTGCACAGTGTAGCGTGTTTTGCCTAACGAGTTATGTATTTATTTATCCAAGCTATCTGTTTCAAATTTATAGATTATGGTGTGGTCATGCTCACTGTAAAGGTCTCTGCTTGCGGTAGCTACGTGGAGCGGGTCTCTCCTTTCCCTCCAATGTGGTTGAGGGGCGTGATGGCTGCTCTAATAAATAGTTAACTCGTGATCGGGTGCCGCTTGTGGGATCTGGTCCAGCCATTTTTGTTTCTTTTTTGTTTTATAAATATTCTTGGTTTAATTTTGTATTATATACAAAAATTTAAAAAATGAATCCTTACTCGTAGGGCATGTCACTGGAGCTAACATAAATTAAATATGTATGTATCTCTTTCGTGAAAATATATAATTAAAAAAAAAATGACGAGCCCACTGAGTTTCTTGCCGGATCTTCTCAGTATGTGGCTGCTTTCCGATCCAGTGGTAGATTAATTAAATTTAATTTAAAAAACAATGATGTAAAATTGACAATATGTAAGTGCCCCTATGAGGCTTATGCATAATAAATGATTTGATTTGATTCAATCAAGGGATGGTGACAAGGGTAATATTTTTTGACATAATAGGTCATTTTCCTTGCCACGAAGAAAATAAAAACTAAAAGGGCTTCATGATGATCTTTAATTGAAATTTACACGTAACATGTAGCTAATACCGCCCTAGCTGCAATCGCGAGGGCGGCTGGACGGAGGATTAACCCGCCACCCACAGAGAGGCCGACCGAAATAAGACAGCGTCCCGGCAACGGACTATATTGTTAGCAGGCCACAGAATACATGGACTTTATACCGATGATTATTAGCAATGGTGATAATGAAGTACAATAAAGATAAGATAAAGAGCTGTACGCCGTCCCTTCTGTCGCCCTGAACAATTCAGACGGCATGTAACCAGATCCGACAGGCAATAAAAAATTGATGTGAATTTTCACTAGATTTCAGATTTCTAGAGATTCTACATCTTGATTTTTTCAGCTTTGATTGTGGCCTGATATCTCAGATGCCTTTGCTTAGACTTGAAGCGTTCGCTTTCGAACTGTTTGTAGCTGGAGGATCATGCATGTTTATGTAATCCCAATGTCACAGATCATATATTTCATCCTTGAAGACCTTTTGAGAAATTTATATTTCAACCTGCTCGTCAAGCGACGTGGCAAACCAGCTCACAACTGCTTGAAAAATTACATATATAGATGTGGCAGTTCTGCGTTCCTTGTGCTTTTCTGCCACTTTTAAATGCCTGGTAACAAGTTAAATCTATAAATACTAATTGATCGCACGATTGCAGTGTGGAAGCAGCTGCTAGAGACGAATCCTTAACCTGCTTTACCCTAAATGATCAAGGCTGAACATTTTTAAGAGAACATATCTACACATTCAACATTAACGTACAAGAATTAGATTTCTTAAGTAGTAGGTATGCGCCTAACTGTACGCATTATTAGGATAAAATAAGTGTTATACTTATTTTCTTAAAAATTTCTTTGTTAAAAAAGTAACAGTTCGATGATAAGCGGTCATTTACTTTTAAAGTCAGTGCGAAGTTATAAAAAGGTCAAATAATAATTAAATTCACCCGTAGCGTGTTTGCTACATGACATGCGCAGATTAGTATAGAGCTCTAGCGCCAACGTTTGCGATAATAAAATAATTTTAAAATTACATAAACGACCCGTAATTGGGATGTTGATCACTTTTTATGGCATGTGCACAAACATTTTAATTTTATTAATTAGACAGAGATGGCGATTCAGACAATGTGATGTCAAAGTCGCAATTCCTATACTAATCTACATCTGCCCTAAATAAACATCGCTATGCAAGAAAAAGATAGAATATAAATCCTTCTCTCTCTCTAATAACTGCAAAAGCTTGTAATGTCTTTGTGTATATTTTTATTTATATTATTATCACACATTTTCTTAAAGTTTTATTTAGCCCTTTGAAATAAAACTATTTTTACGGATACATGGTCACGGGAGGACTAAGGTCTCTAACGTGCAATAAGTCATCGTTATTATACAGGTTTATATTTACCAGCTAATTTCAGTTATTAAATATTGAACCACATTTTTAAAACAAAGTCTTTTCCTGTACTAAAAGAAACGATTCTATATAAAAAAAAATATATTGTTTATGGTCAGTTATTACTAAACATTTAATTTATGATAATTATTATATAGTGCCACTATTTTATATTATTTACTATTTACTAATATAAAAAAACCACCAAGCTACTACTACTAACTAAGCTACCACCGGATCGAAACGCAGCCACACTGATTCGGCAAAAAAACTCAGTAGGCATAATACTAATTACTGACTTTTGAGAAGCGGCCTACTTTATCTTCCTAAAATTAAGTAAATTAATATTTAACTATTATTTTGGTTCAAATCTATACAATAAATGCTCAGTGTCTTACAGTTTTGTGGTGGTTTCTTTGTTTTATGTTTAATTAATTGAATGACAGGATTCCAACTTGATGATAATACCCACCCATCTGCTCTATTAGTTTTTTTATGTTTTTTAATTTCAATAGCCTCGGCAACCATTCTAGGCAGATATCGGTGTTCTTTTGCAAGGATGGAGTGGGTGCGGTCCTAACTGTGCTCGCAGACTTTAGACTTAGTGTGACAGTGGTACTTCACATCAGCTATATGTTCCTTGATCCGAGTTCTTACAGATCTCTTTGTTTGGCCTATATAAGAGAGACCACAGTCACGTTTTAATTTATAAACGCCTGCACCCTAAAGAAGGATCTGGCACTTGACAGGTGGCAAAAACTGACTAATCCTCTTCAGTTACTTAAAATAGGTTTTTATAGAAGCATGTTTTAGGATATTTTATAGCCAATCTTGTCAGTAACTTTTCTCATAAGATAGGACTCTAGGGAGAGGTTCGACTGTTGGTGGTTTCACACGGTCTCCGCGACGGGGGCGAGAAACTTGCAACTTGTTTGCACATAGAACCTGCTTTACATGCTGCAGCTCTCCAGCCAGGTGTTCATCGTCACGGATTCCTTGTGTTCTTTATAACAAAGATTTTGAAACAGTAACTAACTGTGAAGGGGGATAGTGAGAATCTCCGTTCAAGTATTTGTCTGTATGGGTTGCTTTACGATAAACTACCTATGTGACTCAAGGTGTTGTTAGGTTTACGAATAACCAAAATATCTAAGAACGCTTGCGAGTTATTTGACTGTTTTTTTTATAAAGTAAATTGCCACAATTTAATAACTGTCATAAATTAAATGTTTAATAATAACTAACCATAGACAATATAATTTTTTGTATATAGTATCACTTTCTTTTTGTACTAGCAATGAATTGTTTTAAAAATGTGAGTCAAAAATTAATAACTGATACTGTAGCGGGTAGATATAAATCTCTGTAATAACGATGACTTATTGGACGTGAGATACTTTAGTCCTCCCGTGATCATGAACGCTGTAAAGTGCTCGAAACGCCGGCAAATTAAAAATCAAATACAAACGCCATAGAACCATAAAAATAGTTTTATTTTAACCGTGTAATACTCGCGTAAACATCAAAATCGTTATTTAGTTTAAAAAATATATTATAATCTATCAGTTCTTCTTCTTCTTCTTTTTTTAGTATTGGCAATCAGCCACTAATGCGGGCTTATTGTTGCCAGTGTCGAGTTTATTGTAGGATTTATAGGTAGGATTGATCGGTTAAAAGGAAAGTGGGCAATAAATACTTATATGTAATGCTTTAAAAGTTAACTTTTGTGATATAAAATAAAAATAAGTATGCATTAAATGGAAATATTATAATACATAATAAACTTAATTAGAGCTTTAGTATATAATTTATTAGATAAGGATAGGATAGATGTTAAATTATAAGGTAAGGGAGCTTTACAGTCTATAAGGATATCATGGAAGGAAGGAGAGCAAAAATGCGGACAATAAAATAAAAGGTGGGTGGAGTCTCCAATTTCTTGGCCACACCACTGGCATAACGGCGTATCTTTAATTTTTAATTTAAAAAGATGATGAGCACTGCACCAATGATTAAGTCTAAGACGGGATATTATAGAAGATATTTTTTTAGGATATATATATTTTGAGAACCACGGTTTCATTTGGACATTAGGTTGGAGAGATCTATAAAATTTGGCCTTATGCAAATTGATTGTTACCCACTCTTGATTCCATTTTTGGTATAATTGTGAACGAGGTTGTAACAAAATATCACTACAGTAAACAGTGTTAACAAAGCGACCTTGGCGACTAGCTAATTTTGCCAAGCTATCTACACTTTCATTGCCCAAAATACCCGTGTGACCAGGTATCCAGGCCAAGGAAATCTCTAAATTAATATCATGGCATTCTTTCAGTTTACATTTTATTTCAAATATTATGGGGTTTACGTGTTTGTTGAATGGGTCAGTAAGTAAAGACTGCAAGCAACTGAGGGAATCGGTGAACACTATTGATTTTTTAATACTGTGTAGCGAAATATAATTTATACATTCTAAAATTGCCAAGCATTCACCTGTATAATTCGAAACTATGGAAGGGGACTTAAATAGTTTAAAAAACCCTGTTGAATGTCGTAAGAAGGCCATGCCGACGTTATTACTTTTGGAATTTTCCGTAACTATTAGTTTGGACGCATCCGTAAAAAATATTTCTGTATCGGAGGTTTTATTTTTAATGAATTCAAGGAATTTATCGTTGGCATTCGAGGTGTTTTTCTGAATGCCAACAGATAATAAAATATTGGGCTCATAAATAATGTATTCATAGTCAAATGAGTAAACTGGAAAGCTGGGGTATGTTTTAATAGTAATATTGTTGAAACTTAATAAATTTCTGTAACTATGGATAAGTTGTGGAATTTCTTTGTTACTCCAAAACTGAACATCGCGGATAATCAAATTATTGAGGGCTTCAATTTTGGGCAGAAGTGGATGAGATTGTACTTGACTAATCCTGAAAAGATAACGGTCCGACAAGTACTGTCGCCTAAGGTGTAGTGGTGGTTCAGAGCACTCGACTTGCAAGGCATTCACTGGCGAACTCTTCATTGCACCTAATACTATACGAAGACATTTCGATTGTATAATATCATATTTACACAGATCAGCTTTTCGTGTTGGTAGAAGAGAGATAGAAGCATAATCGAGATGGCTTCTTATTAGGGCATTATAAACCAGTCTCATTGTTGCTGGATGAGCACCCCACTTAATGCCAGCGATCGCTCTCATGATATTAATATTTTTTTCACATTTTGAAATAATGTGATTAATATGTGAGGATCCATTAAATTTTGTATTAAATTTCCTGCCAAGAAAAGTAACTTCATATCCTATGGGTAGCTCTGAATCTCCAACTTTAATCGGTAGAGGGGAAATTTTTTTTTTCTTAGTAAATGCAACTATTAAACTTTTATTGATAGATAAACACAAATTGTGATTATCTAACCAAACTGTTAAACTATTTATTGATTTTTGCACATCACCAGATGCTATTGCAAGAGAAGGATTACTCGAATATACTACTAGATCATCGGCGTATTGCAGTATAGAGCATGGAGCGATTACAGAATCAAGTTGGATGGTGTAAATATTATATAGTAAAGGACTCAGGACTGATCCCTGAGGAACTCCTTTCCATAACCTTCTGGGTGAGCAATCTATCCCAGGAAGTCTCAGTGTTATAGATCGCCCTGAATATAAATTGAACAAAAAATTTGAATATGAATGTGGTACGTTTAACAAGTCCAATTTTGATTTAAGGGTTGGTAAATGTACGTTATCATAGGCGGATGAAATATCCAAAAAAGCTGCTATGGTAGATTCATCCTTACCCAAAGACAACAAAATATCAGTACAGAAAATGTTAAGATTGTCAGATACCCCTTTGCCTTTTCTAAACCCAAACTGTGTATTAGACAAAATATTTTTGTGTTCCACAAACCATTCTAACCTTACTTTAATTAAATGTTCGGCCAGCTTAGCGAGAACAGACGATAGGGAAACTGGTCTATAAGATGAAGCATCAGATGGATCTTTATGAGGTTTTAATATTGGAATTATTAAATGATGCTTCCATGAGGAAGGGATATGTCCTGATTGAATTATCATATTTACTAAATTTAATAAATAAGATAATGCATTTTTTTGCAGCTTAGAAATGAAGGAATATGGTATACCGTCAATACCAGGAGCGGAGTCAGTTACACGATTTAAGATTAGTTTGAATTCTTTTAAAGAGAAAGGTGAATCCATTATATGGTGCGAGTTATGGTTTTGTTTGGAATATAGAAAAGGAATTTGATTTAAGTTAGGAACTGTATCGGGAGCTAAATTATTTAAGAAGGTGGAAACCCACTCAAGGGTCAGAGAAGGCTGGGATATAATATTACGAGATGATCTAAAGCGCCTGATGTTATTCCAAATTGAAGAGGTTGGGGTATCTGGGGAAAGAGAGGCGCAGAATTGCCGCCATCCATCTCTTTTTTTCTTTCGCAATAACCTCTTTGTTGCTGCCGCAGTATTCTTAAATTCTAAGTATGTTTTTAAATTTAAATTTTTACTACATTCTGCTTCCAATTGTTTCCTTTTCTTTACTGCTTCTGTGCAATCTTTATCCCACCACGGAGGTGATGGAATATTCTTACAAGGAGGACTTTTAATGGGAAATATTTCACTAGCTGCTGACAACATTGCGTTTACAAAACTGTCATAACATATCTGAATATTTTCTAGGTTAATTATAGGAAGAGATTTTATCTTATTTTCTAGTATTGAGCAGTAGGAGCCCCAATCACAATTATTTAATTTATATTTCAGAAGTGGTGGCAAGAGTGGAATATGAGTTGAAGGATTACTGGGAAAAGAAATTATTATGGGGTAATGGTCACTACCACAGGATGTTAATAAACGTTTCCATATGAGCATACTCGATAACTGTGACGAGCATATAGAGACATCCACAAAACTTTTCGCTTGGCCGGGGATGGTTTGTCGCGTTGGAGATCCATCATTGATAACACATAAATTAAAGTCGTCCATAATATCTGCGAGTTTCGAACCCATGCTATCATCATTAGGAGCTCCCCAAAGGCTGTGATGAGAGTTAAAATCTCCAAGAAATATTATAGGTGTAGGAACTGTCTCAATTATTTTTCTTAATATAGGAAATACAGAGGTATCTTTACGTGCAACATATAAGGAAATATATGATATATCACCTATACGAGCAGCAACTACATTCAAATTGTCGTTACTAAATTGGGGTAAAGATATAGAATGGAAAATACAATTTTTCTTAATTAAAAGAGCAGCACCACCCCAACCATCTGCTCTGTCATGCCGAAGAATGTTAAATCCTGTCATGTGAAAATTAAAATCTGACTTTAACCATGTTTCGGAAATTGCAATGATCTTTAGGTTAAATTTGTTAATCATGTGAATTAATTCATGTTTTTTTGAGACTAAGCTCCTACAGTTCCACTGAAGAATTTGATCCATTTTTGTAATAATCAAATATAGCAATAGAAATACTGCTGATAATTTTAATAGCAACGGAGTCCGGTAAAGATGAATTTATAATAGTATTTGTCAAGATGGAAATAAGTTTATTTATCTCCTGTAAGCTATCCTTATCAGGAGAACCTTCACTACTACCCAAAGCACATCCATTTGTTGGGGATGGCAGTTTGAAATCCGAAATAATTTTACTGTGCGCGACTTTATCATATCCTTTTTGTAACTCCCTATGAGGTTTTTGTTTTAAAGTCTTAGATTGGGATGAAGATGATGTTTTATTAATTAAGTTATTGAAATGCTCATTAGAAGTGGATGGGTTACTTAAGTTAGTAGATGGATTAGTTACGTTAATAGGATGTGCTGATACAACCTCAGAGTATAGTTTTTTTACAATTGGAAATAATTTTGAAGCCTCTTGATAAGAAACAGAATTATTGGACATATGCCTCTTTATATTAGTTTGTCTTATAAATTCAGAACAATTTTTATATGTAGCCATATGATTACCCTTACAATTAATACAACTATATTCTTCAGATGAACATGATGTTCCATCATGTTCATCTCCACACTTGTAACAGCGGGGTTTACTTCTACACATTGTACGGGTGTGGCCAAAACGACAGCAATGGAAACATTGGACTGTGGGGAAAAAATACTGTTCTACTGGTAAGGATGTAAAAAAACAATACACATGTGAGGGGAGTGATTGACCATCGAAAGTCAAAACAACGGTCTGAGTAGGAATCCATGTTGTCCCTTCTGGGGTAATGGTTTTCCGACTCAGACGCCTGGTTTTAATCACTATTCCAATACCATTTGGAACCTGCAAATTATTAATAATATCTTCATGTGACCATTCTATTGGCAAACCTCTCACTATACCCATTCGACAAATATTGAAAGTGGGAATGTAAACTTTATAATTATTTTGACTTAATAATGGATGTAAAAGGAAAGCATTTGCACTATTTGCTGTTTTAAACTGTATTGATAATCTATTACGACCAATACGTTTAATACCATTTTCAAAAATATCCTTTAAGTTGTTTTTAAATAAAAAATGCCCAAATTTAAGTGGATGCAAAGTAACACTATTTTGAGGGCTATTATTCATTAATTCTACATGTACCAAATATGGACCTGAATCGCTATTTAAATATGTAGATCTATACGGTTTCTCAACATCTGTTGTAATCATTGGCGCTTCAGTAGTAGCAGTAGTAATAGGCTTATTCTGATAAATAAATGCAGCTTCTGGCAAATTTATATTTGGTTTAGCTATATTAACTTTGGACTTAAACATTGGAGCTCTTAAAATCTTTTTTGGTTTCTTTCCTTGAAGAGAGGAAAGCTTCCCTGTATCAACCAAATCCATGATATTATTATTTAAAAAGGTATCCGCTTCTAGTAAAGTAAATAAAGGATTTTTATCCGGCGGCTCTGGTTCCACTTCCATACTTACAAAGTAATATGCAAAGACTTACCTAAATAGCAGCTAAAACTAATTTATATATACACTTAACTACAAAAATTATCACTATTTAACTAAAAATTTAGACAGAATGTATAAGAAAACTATAAATATTATATTTTTATAACTAAGATAATACCGCCCTTTTTGAAATCCCGCCAAAAAGTCAAATCTATCAGTTGTCGGAGTAAGTTGTCTAGGTATGTGAACCAAATAATCGCTATCGAAAATATCCGATTTTACGAAGAAATCGATATTGATTCTTTATAATTAATAATCGGTTTATTTTTTACTTTTCAAAAACGTGATGAATAAATTAAGTGCTAAATTAGTACTAAACAAATTTAATTATTTCAGCATAGAATCTATTCATCATATTTAGTAGGATTAGGTTAATTAAAAACAAAAACTGAATTTGAAAATAGCTATTTATTAAGAATTACTACTATTACTTGAATTATCAGCGTCGCGAACATTAATAATTATTGCCTTATCAATCAAAGTGTCCTAATGTACATCTCTGTCAAAATCTCTATTCGATTAGTTGTATTATTCTAATATTTTTACCGATTGTTTGGATATTCGTGAATTGGAAGTTATCAAGCACTACTGTATAGAACGTGATGACGTGACATTGTTAGATCGTCATTAACAATTACTATTTACCATGTAATTTTTATTTTAAATTAGTTTTACGAGTTTCAACATTAGATTATTGTACAAGAAAGTCACCCGCAATGTTAATTATGTAAATAACTTAATAGTTGTTTAAAATTTCAGACTTAGTATTTACAATCATGTGTATACGTTTGACCGAGGTTATTGTGTATTTAAAAATGCAAAACGTCAAAATGCACTTCTTAGATTAGATGAACTATAGTAATAATTTAATTATTCCGATAGTAATAAAATACGCAATTTCTTAAGGACCTTAATTCTAGTAACTATTGCCTCTTTTCACATTAATACTTACACAATTTCGAATCAAGGCCTCCTTCCAACCACCCACCATCTCGTCGCATCCATTGTTGAACATGGGCCTATCCAAATATAATATATAATATCATAAACTCCATCGTAAGCGGATTATCAACCACAGTTAGTGTTATAAATTACCCAGGAAACGTTCTACTTACCAGGAAAGTAAAGAGTGGTGAAACATTGTAATCTTAACTTACGACCACACGGGAAGTGATGGAGAATTGAATGGATAAGTTACTTTATTTTTGAGCTACATTTATGACGAATTATTGGAAACAAGGTTTCTCCACAACGTAATGTTTTTTTTTTGCGGTGGGCTATGGTGGTCGCGCCCCGCCAAATCGGTCCGGGGCGACGGAAGAGGCGGCGCGGAACCCCGTAGACTCACCGTGCAAACACCTCTCTTCGCCGTGCGAGCGGGCCACCGGTACCCGATCTTTATCTTCGGTAGCCCGCCCGGCGGTTTACCCTCGCGGATGCCTCTCGTGTCGACGCCCCGCCAGCTTTCGCCGTCGGGGCGTCGCCCTCACGCGGTGGCCTCACGTCGGGTGGCCGGACTATTCCCCGGTCCGATCACCCGAAGCCTCGGTTAGGGCGGCATCAGGCGCAGATTTTCGCGCCTACGCCGCTCGTGACGCCGGCGGCGGATCGAGTCCGCGTGGAGAGAATCCTCCCGGGCTCATTCCGCCGCTCCATCCACTCCATCAGTACGGGCTGGATGGTCTCAACGGTAACAACATCGTGTCTAGACCTCTCCAGCCGCGTAAGCCAACGGGCGATTACGTCCCTGCGGGCGTCCTTGCGCCAGGTAGCTATCTCGCTATTCGCATGCTAAATTAACGCGCTAGTAGAGATCGGAGAGCATTTCCACCTCTAGGTCACATGGGGGTGTTCCAGCCAATACACATGCCGCCTCAGCCGACACCGTGCAGTATCCGCGGATGGCTCTGACCGCCATGGCTCTCTGTGGGCGCCACAGAAAAGCCCTAAGCTGAGCGTTCAGAGCCCTCGCCCACACGGATGCGCCGTACATGGCCATTGAGCGGATAACCCCCGCATACAGCCGTCAGCCCTCGAAGCTGGGTCCGCCCACGTTCGGCATGAGCCGCGATAGGACGCCGGGTCGACCAGCCGGGGAGCAATCCTGCGTAAATGCTCCCGGAATCACCAACGCCCGTCGAGCACCAGGCCCAAATACTTCATATAGGCCTGGATACTGATGTGGATGGGGTTGACGACTAACGGGGCGCCGATAGACAGCCTTACGCGGGGCCCAT
Organism: Lymantria monacha; assembly: GCA_905163515.2. Lineage (NCBI taxonomy): Eukaryota > Metazoa > Arthropoda > Insecta > Lepidoptera > Erebidae > Lymantria > Lymantria monacha. Next base: position 15,390,019 of record LR991096.1, read on the forward strand.
GGAATAGCCTTCGTCTTATTTAGGGCCTTTTAAACACCACCCTGCACTAAGTAAATAATTCTTGTATTGTTGGGGACTTTACAAACATATAATTAACGTAGACACATTACAGAAGAAGAAAAACACTTTATGGTTCGTACAAAGTATTGTCCTGCATAGGAATCGAACCTCCGACACTGGCGCGGAAGGTTGGTATCTTAACCACTACGACATCTGTGCAGTCAAAATTATACTACCCACGCTGTTAAAAGTTTTTATTTAATGTTTCACCTCTCTTGAAACGGTGACTTTTGTTTACATTCCATAATCGATTCTGAAGATACAAATAAAAAAGGAAATGTGATTACCATTGTATTCTATTCCGTCACCACACGGAGATATTAAGAATATTAAGTTATTATTATATCAAATTACTGAAATTTAATATGCTTGATTATTTATAAAAACCCGATTACGAGCGAAAAATAATTGTCAAAAGTGGGATCATTTTTCGCTCGTAATCGGTTTTTTATAAATAATCAAGCATATTAAATGCAAAATTACAGTAATTTGAATATCAGGGTTGTGTCATCGTTTAATTCTAACTGCAAAGTTTGAGTATTAAGCCTGTACAGTGTACAATGTGTAAACAACGTCGGGTAGATGGCACACGTCTCCTTAAAGACGAAAATATTAAGCATGCATTACACGGTTTGAAACAGTGGTTTGAAACAGAAAAAGCAGAAGAGCGCTTTGCCGGCTACATGGTTTAAAGCTAGTTTGAAACTAACAGTGTTTAGAGAACGTGGCGCGGATAGGATGTCTTTGCCCGCGTACCGTATGTTCACTACAACGACGTCATGTCGCCTTACCTATCAAAACAACAAAAAGTTGAATACTCCAAATTTTTGTTCAAAGGCTCAAATGGGAGGCAGTCTGATGGTACGACATTGAAGAAGACATCATTTTATTCAAAGCTTACGGACAATGAATTGCATTGCAACTTTAAAAAGTTTAGTGCAATATACTCTTACAACGATATTATATGTTTAAATCCCTTAGCTGTTCTTCTTCCTTTTCTCTTAATTTATTGGCAATCAGCTACTTATACGAACCATTGTTCCAAGCGTCGAGTTATAATTTCCTTAATGTCTCTTCAGGTTAGTCATTGACCGTCAGTAAACGATGCGTCGCCATCAACAGTGCTATGGCCACCCTGTTAATGGTATTTTCTGAGAATTTTGGTGAACAATGAAAATGTTGTAAAGCACTTTTATATCATATTCACTACATCCCAGCAGTTCCTTCGCATCACATTACATAAAATGCTATCAAAATTATCTAATATTTCGCTACATTAAAATACTAAGATATTGAATATACCTAATACCTACAAGACCACCATATGACGTTTTCAGATTCCCCTTAGCTTTTTTATAACGCCTGTTAGAAAGAAAAGGGTAGTAAGTTATATAATTAATATGTCATCATAGAAAGTATAAGTTTGAATTAATACATTAAATTTGTTCTATTAGCAGAATTTTATATCGTGATTATAAAGACATATACAATTATGTATAATATTTTCATATATTTACTTTGCGTGTGGTGACGGAGTAAGAATACAATTCACCACCCCCCTATCTTATCCGTGGGTAATCGTAAGAGACAACTAAGGGATATAAAGGCAAATATTATGTGCAAGAGAAGGCAAACTCGAAACAAAACCCTATACCAACACGACCAGTGTAGTATAATAAGTCAATTTCGCTCTTATTGTGGAGGAGGCTCGAGCCCAACATTGGGACATATATGAGCTGAGATGATGATGATATTTACTACACTTATCGACCTGGGCCAACTCCACTTGAGGCCGTCGATACCATAATTATCTTAATTAACCTTTTACACTTTAAATTTGAATACAGTTATTAGTTACTCTTTTTTACCCGACTGCGCAACGCAAAGGAGTGGTATTGTGTTTAACAGTCTATGTATGTATGTATGTATGTTTGTATGTTCCTTTGAAGCACTATATAGACCAAACGTCTGCGCCGATTTTTATGATTCACACGTCAATCCATTCCTCTTAGTCCGGCGAGTTTCACTAAAGACATGACGTTATAGTCTATCTAATCTAAGAAGTGCATTTTGACAGCTGTCGGAGTAAGTTGTCTAGATATGTGAACCAAATAATCGCTATCGAAAATATCCGATTTTGGTAAGAAATCGATATTGATTCTATTTAATTAATACATACATACATACACATACATATCATCACGCCATATCCCTTGCAGGGTAGGTATATATTTAATTAATAATATATTTAATTAATAATCGTTTCATTTTTATTTTTTCAAAAAGGAGATGAATAAATTATATGCTAAATTAATACTAAACAAATTTAATTATTTCAGCATAAAATTTATTCATCATATTTACTAGGATTGGGTTAAGTAAAAACAAAAACTGGATTTGAAAACAGCTATTTATTCAGAATCACTAGTATTACTTGAATTATCATCGTCGCGAGCATTAATAATTATTTCTTTATCAATAAAGTTGTCGAAATGTACATCTCTGTCAAAATCTCTATTCGATTAATTATATTATTCTAATATTTTTACCGATTATTTGGATATTCGTGATTTGGAAGTTGTCAAGCACTACTGTATAGAACGTGATGACGTGACATTATAAGATCGTGAATAACAATTACTATTTACCATGTTATTTTTATTTTAAATTAGTTTTACGAGTTTCAACACTAGATTATGGTAGAAGAAACACACCCGCAACCTTAATTATGTAAATAACTTAATAGTTCTTTAAAATTTCAGATTTATTGTTTGCAATCATGTGTATACGTTTGACCAAGGTTATTGTGTATTAAAAAATGCGAAACGTCAAAATGCACTTCTTAGATTAGATGAACTATAGTGAAAATTCAAAATGGCGACTACTGGACGCCATATTGTGAAAATGACAAAAATTAAAGTCAACAAACTATGTCAAGTGGGGTATCGTTGAATAGGTATTTAAAAATCATTTTTAGTTTTCTCAAAACATTTTTCGATTCGACTGACCGTTTAGGATCTATATTGATTTAAAGTTTCTTAACAACCTTTTTCACATACAGGTTTTTAGACAGTAGAAATTTACGATGAAAAGACGAAAAAATCGTATGACTGCGTGTGAATGTGGATGGACATAAATAAACTAAAGTATCTAGTAGGTATATTGGACTGCCTAAAGTATCTAATGTCTGACGCGGTCGCCCATCTTCAACTTCTAACGATTTAGTACTCAACTTCAGTCGAGAACTTACATACAGTTAGATACCTACTTATTAATAAATAAAATAACTATAGCCACCTAGGTATTCAAAACTAAAAAGTATGAAATAAAAAAATAATTAAAAAATCAAAAAACCCAACTGCGAAAAAAGTGAACCAAATTACGTACACAATAAAAAAAACTGAAAAGCAAAAAACAAGCACTTACATGTCCGGTGGTCTAGAATTCTATAATATATTATTGAATGAATACTATTGCAGAAAATAATATATATTTTTATTAATATACATTTTACGTAATTTGGTTCACTTTTTTCGCAGTTGGGTTTTTGATTTTTTTAATTATTTTTTTTATTATTGCTTATGGTGGCAAACGAGCAAGCAACACAACCGACAATAAAGAAAAGTTAATGAAGAAAATAATTTGTATGAATATGTTTTATAATAAGTCTTGTATCTTCTTTGGTCAATTGTTGCTTTAACGAACGAAACAGACGGGGTGTGTCCATACCATAGACTTCAAAAAAAAGTTTATTAAGGGGTTAGATGGAATACTATATTCCTCTTCTTCTTCTCAAGACATATACGTTTCATTAATGAGTACTGGCTTTTCCAGATGACAAAGAGCCAATCGTATGTGAACGTCACTACGTATTACTTCAGTGTCTACCCCTGCACGGCATTTGTGCCGCACTCCGAACAACATCAGTGCAAATCAGTACAAACAGCAAAACCAGCGGTGGAACCTGACGTGCTCTTTGAGCTTTGCTTTTTGGATATACATGCAGTAAATTGTAATTTTAATTTCATATGCCATGCCCCGGATCTTTATTTTTTTTGGGTGGGGCAAAAACTGAAAAATGCCGCCCACGCCCACTTATTAAATACTTTTTACCTTTATCATCTATATAATTTCAGCTATCAGATGTCCACTAATTGATTGACATTTGGACAAAGCCTACATAGGCATTGCGGAAATAATGCATCCATCGCTGTTTCTTCTGCACGAAAAAGAAAACAGGAACTTTTATAGTTTGAAATAGTAACGTGGCACTTCAAACGTAATAGTGGAATAATTACAGTTTCAAATAGTAAAGTTGACAAATTCTGTAAATCTGACTGTTTAAACTCTAAATTTTACATTTTAAAACTGTAAGTTTTACAGAAATGTAAAATTTACTATTTGATACTGTAATTTTTCCACTTTGGAGTTCGAAGCCCTACGTTACTATTTATATGTCGGAATGGTCAATAGTACGGGAGCTGCGTTGACGAGGCGGAAGCGTTTGGGCAGCCGCGCTTCGGCAGAGTCTAAGCCTTGCGTCCGCAAGAGGGCTATAAAAGGGGAGTGCACACGTAGTTGAGCATTCATAATTCGTCGAGACTCAGAGCGGACAACATAGGCCTAGGAACTGCCTACGACTCGTAGTGTGTGTTGTGACGTATTGTGTTAACCAGTTTGTCAATATTCAAGTGTGTGTACGTATATTGTTCAATTGCTCGTTACCCGCGCTGCGCCCACAAGCCATGAACTCTGGAGGAGATGCTGATTCGAATTTGCCACCTCATCCGATATCAGATGTGGGATGCGAGCAGACAACCGAGGATCGCATGGAGACCACATCACGCCGTGCAGATGACGATGGGAGCAGAGATAAATGGCGGCTATTATTCGAAATGCAAAATTCGAATATGAAGGCCTTGATCGAAGCACTAAGTAAGCCACAGCGTTCTGCCCAGATCGTGAGCCTACCCGAATTTGACCCTGACAAGACAGACGCAGATGCGCGATCCTGGTGCGCAACAGCAGACTTGTGCATAGCTGATAACCCCATAGAAGGAGGTCACCTCATCGTTGCCATTAGCAAGGCACTTAAGGGAACGGCGTCGGCATGGCTAGCGTCAGTTTCCTACCCCGGTATGACATGGACAGATTTTAAAGAACTGTTCATTGCAAGATTTGTAAGCACGGAGACACCTGCCGGTACGCTGATAAAGTTGAGTACCGATAAACCCAAAGAAGGTGAGACTTTAGCTGCGTACGGCAGTCGTGTCATGTCATTATTATTTAATCGCTGGAAGAATCTCACCGTCGAACAGATTGTAGTGGCAACAACATTCGCACACATTTCCCAGTTCGACTCGAGATTACAGAGAATGGCTTTTACGTCGGAAATAAATAATCGCCAACGACTGCAACAAGAATTGCAAGCCTTTACCTACCTTAAGCGTAAGTCAAGTGTTGTCCCGGACCAGAAAACAACTGAAACTAAACGAATGAAGATGTCTCAAACGTCATCAATCAAATGTTTTCACTGTGGGAAAATTGGTCATAAACTGGCTGATTGCTTACATAGGCAGGAAGCAAAAGGGAAACCGTCGAAAACACAGCACATTCAAGCCGCAAGGTACAACCACCAGCAGCCAGTTGGTACTACCAGCTCCATTGTGTGTTACAAATGCGGTAAGCAGGGACATATTGCCGCCCGCTGCTCTAATGGAAGTGGAAGCATAGATGCCGCACATCGACGGGTTGACGTGTGCGTCGTCGATCCCCCAACAGGAACTTTGAAGCATAAAGGTCAGTTGTTCAGGTTTCATTACGATTCTGGTGCCGAGTGTTCGCTCATCAAAGAGAGCATATCTTCAAAATTTAGTGGTAAACGTGAACAAAACGTAGTAACACTAAAGGGGATTAGTCTATCGAGCGTACTCAGCACTGTCCAGATTTCTTGTGTGGTTGAAATCGATAATAATTTAGTCGAGATTTTGTTGCACGTTTTGCCCGATGTCTATTTGCGAAGTGATATTATGTTAGGCCGTGAAATATTATCGCAAGGATTCTGTGTTAGTATGACCGCAACGCAATTTAAATTTTCTAAACTTGATTTACAATTGCTCTCGGTTGATTTAGCGAGTACAGTTCCATCTTCTTGTGCCTACAGTGATTTACCCCCAGAAAATATTACCGTCATTGATACTGACGTCTCCGCAGAACAAAAATCGGTTATAGTATCCGTGTTGACTCGTTATTCAGATTATTTTATTACTGGTATGCCACAAACTCGCGTTACGACAGGTGAACTTACAATTCGTTTAATTGATCCTAATTTGACCGTACAAAGACGACCTTACCGGCTTAGCACAGCAGAGAGACAGATAATGCGCGAGCGCGTAGACGAGTTATTACGTGCCAATATTATTCGACCAAGTAACTCCCCATTTGCAAGTCCAGCCCTTTTGGTAAAAAAGCGAGACGGGACGGATAGAATGTGTATAGACTACCGGGAACTTAATAGGAACACGGTACCTGACCGGTATCCATTACCGCTTATCACAGACCAAATCTCACGTTTACATGGAGCGCGTTATTTCACTAAATTAGATTGCGCGTCAGGTTTTCATTTAATTCCTATTAAATGTGAGGAATCGATACAGCGTACGGCGTTTATAACACCAGATGGTCAGTACGAATATTTAACTATGCCGTTTGGGCTTCGTAATGCGATATCAGTTTTTCAACGGGCGATCGTTACGGCCCTGGGCGATTTATCGAATACCTACGTCATAGTTTACGTTGACGATATTTTGATCATTTCTGAAACCATTGAGCAAGGAATCGAACGACTTGATGTAGTTTTAAAAACTCTGACTAAGGCTGGGTTTTCATTAAATTTGACAAAATGCTCGTTTTTGAAATCACAACTCGAATTTCTAGGGTACGAAATCAGGTCTGGAGAAATTAGACCTAATCGCAGAAAGGTAGAGGCGTTGTCTACACTACCTCCACCGTCCACCGTATCTCGGTTAAGACAGTTTATAGGCTTAGCAACATATTTTAGACAATTCATACCTAAATTTTCTCGTGTTATGGGCCCGCTCTATAAATTAACATGCGCTAAGGTTCCTTTTTCTTGGCAAGAGCATCACGAGGCTATTAGAAAAGAAATCATTTCTATTCTTACAAAAGAGCCGGTTTTAATGATTTATGAGCCGCAATGCCCAGTTGAGTTGCACACAGATGCTAGCTCTGATGGGTATGGTGCTATTTTATTCCAAATCATAGAGGGTAAACGTAAAGTAGTTGCATATTTCAGTAAGAGGACCACCCCTGCAGAATCGCGTTATCATAGTTATGAGCTTGAAACTTTAGCGGTTGTTAACGCTATCAAGCATTTTCGACAATATCTACACGGTAGAAAATTCACTGTCGTGACCGATTGCAATTCGCTGAAATCATCCCATAAAAAGATCGACTTGACACCTCGGGTCCACAGGTGGTGGGCTTATTTACAGTGCTTTGACTTTGAGGTAGTTTATAATAAAGGCAAAGATATGGCACATGCAGACTTCTTATCGCGAAATCATCCTCCTCCTGATCGTGAGGACGGTATGAAGTCTAAGACCCAGGTAGAGTTAAGGAAAGTGGTTAACTTGACTGAACTCTCTGGTAATTGGCTACTTGCTGAGCAAAAACGCGATTCGGAAATCTCAAAGCTTGTTTCTGACTTAAGTAACAGACAGTTAAATGACGATGTAGCGAAAACATATGAGATTCGTAAAGGTGTTCTTTATCGTAAAATCCAGCGCAATGGCCGCACTAAATGTTTACCAATACTTCCTAGAGCTATCAGATGGTCTGTAGTGAGCAATGTCCATGAATCTCTTATTCATCTCGGTTACGATAAAACTTTGGAGAAACTTTATGACTTCTATTGGTTCGAGGGAATGTCACGTTATGTTAAGAAATTTGTTGACAGTTGCGTAACGTGTAAGGTAGCAAAATCACACTCCGGCAAGGTACAAGCCCAATTACACCCGATACCTAAAGTAAACACACCTTGGCATACTGTACACATAGACGCGACCGGAAAATTGAGCGGTAAGAGCGATCAGAAGGAATACGTTTTTGTCCTTATCGATGCGTTCACAAAATACGTCTTATTGTTTCACACGGTCAATATAGACTCTAAAAGCAGTATTAAGGCTGTAAAAGATAGTATAGCGCTTTTCGGTACTCCAAATCGAATTATTGCCGATCAGGGACGTTGCTTTGCAAGTAAAGAATTTAAAGAGTTCTGCGATTCTAGTAACATCAATTTACATTTGATCGCGACGGGCACTTCTCGTGCAAATGGTCAGGTAGAGCGTGTAATGTCTGTGTTGAAATCAATGTTAACGACAGTAGAGACAAAGGATCGTTCGTGGCAGGATTCCCTAGGCGAAGTTCAACTTGCGATTAACTGTACTGTTAACCGAACGACAAAGGCTAGTCCGTTAGAGTTGTTAATTGGCAAGGTATCGCGACCTTTATCCTTGATGGCATCTGATGATGTAGAAGTCGAAGTTAATTTGGATGCCATAAGAGATGAAGCTGTACGTAATATTGAAAGTGCAGCGTCTTATGAAAAGCGTAGGTTTGATCAGACAAAGGCAAGACTCAATAAATTTTCGTTGGGAGATTTTGTTTTGATTATGAACGAAGAGCGTAATCAGACTAAGTTGGATCCTAAATTCAAAGGACCGTTTGAGGTCATAGAGATTCTTGATGGTGATCGATATGGTTTAAAGGCACTTAACAGTAATCGTACTTACAAGTACGCACACGATAAGTTACGGAAAATTCCGGAACATCAGAGTGTAACTGACGAAATTGAAGTAGAGCCAAACCGTGATGATAATGAAGGGAGTATTTAAGTTTGCATGATGATTGGACCGTACCAGAGGTTGTCGTGTAGCCGTAGCGCGATAGAAATCGGTATCTACTACACAGTAGTCCGTGAGTACGCGGTAGACAGTCAACTCTGGCGGAGGTCGGGTTTCAGAGGAAACCATGGAGTCCAAGGGAGACTCGGCGTTCCCTTAGGGGGTTCGCATAAGGAAGAGTAACTGGAGGTTACTGGGCTAATGTAGCCAGAGATCACATGCAGAGCTTAAGTGTTTTGATTTATTTGGTTGGATTATCTTTGTCATAATTGAGTCAGTTGCGCTCAATTGTTCAATTCTTGTGTGTTCACTGATTACATTTTAGTTAAGGTCAGGAGTGACCGAGCAATGTGATACTGTGTAATGGATATTGTTTCAGAGTAACACACAGGGACGTGTGCCCCGTAGGATGGCCGTGTCGGAATGGTCAATAGTACGGGAGCTGCGTTGACGAGGCGGAAGCGTTTGGGCAGCCGCGCTTCGGCAGAGTCTAAGCCTTGCGTCCGCAAGAGGGCTATAAAAGGGGAGTGCACACGTAGTTGAGCATTCATAATTCGTCGAGACTCAGAGCGGACAACATAGGCCTAGGAACTGCCTACGACTCGTAGTGTGTGTTGTGACGTATTGTGTTAACCAGTTTGTCAATATTCAAGTGTGTGTACGTATATTGTTCAATTGCTCGTTACCCGCGCTGCGCCCACAAGCCATGAACTCTGGAGGAGATGCTGATTCGAATTTGCCACCTCATCCGATATATATATTTCAAACCATAAAGTTCCTGTTTTCTTTTTTTCGTGTGTATTAAGCCAACTTATTTAGAAATATAGACATAAACATTTAGGATATAGGTATATTTTATACACAGCACAGGATAGGATTTAAAATAAAAATATGGTATAATAAAAATGAAAATCAAATATATTATCGCATTTGTGAATTGAAATTACAATACTAATTATTACTCTTCGAGCTTTTTGTTCAACAAATAAATCCTTGTTATAATTTAACTCGTATGAAATTCGGTTTTCTATTGCTAAGAGTGCAAGACTCGATAAGCATTCCTGGCTCATAGAAGATCGCAAATATTTTTTAATTAGTTTTAGTCTGCTAAAATTTCACTCACAGCTTGCAGGGCAATACAAATATTAGAAAAAGCATCCTGCAAATCATGCGCAACTTATCTATTCTGTTGCAAAAGGTAGAAACTGTTAGCCTTTTTTTTCTATATCACCAAATAAAAGAGGAGCTTGCTTTTTAAAAACGTAAAGTTCCTGGCAGAATTCAACGGTGCTTAAACCTCGCTTGTATTTTCGAGCCAGATCTGCTCTGCTGCAGCTGCTGATGCTGCTTGCAGCTTTTCAATTGACATTTTAAATATATTAATATCATTAAGAAAAGCAAAATTCAAATTCAGAATAGTAGCACAATCAAACCTCTTATTAATTTCTGATATGATTCGATAAAATACCATCATTATTTCTTTCGAAAATAGTTGAACAGGTAGGAGTGTTTGTAATTCGTCTTCACACATCTCATCGAAATGTTTTTACGTTTCGGAATTCGTTTGTTTTACAAAATTGTATCAACACCACTTTTTTCAGCAACTTCTCTAGTCTCTTTTTATATTTTTTATTGTTATCTTTTATTATTTCAATATTTCATTGGATTTTGTCTCATTTTTTACAAAGTTTGGAGCAGACCATCCATTAGTGCAAATGAACGGGCAAGGATAATATCTTCCTCCTGAATTTCTATATTTACTCGATTCATTCCGCAAATAATGTTCACCCAAAAAGTTAAATTAAGTTTAAATTTTAAATATTTTATAGCAGTTAAGAGATGACCCGCCTCGTACTTAGCTTCTGGAGCACGAGAAGTTTGCCTTCTTGTAAGGCTTCCGCTGCTTCTTGCAAATTATTTAATAGGGCATTCACAGCAAGATGTTCCGCCGAACATCTCATCTGACTACTTCCTTTTAAATTTAATTTAACGTATATTACATAATGTCCCACCTAGTAGTGGAGCCAACAAAAAAGCAATACACTTTTTGAATCAGTCCACTGTCGAGATAGGTTAATAGCTTCCTGGCATGATGAGGCAGAATGTACACCTACAAGATTTAAGGAGTGAGCTAAACACGGTACAAACTCGGCCAGTTCATTCTTTTCTGCACTTCTGGCTTGTACTCCTTTATAGATGCTGGCCATATTGGACCCATTATCATATGATTGGCCACGACATTGTCCAGTATCTTAATCATCAACTGCCAGTTTTTCTAAAATCTGTTGAAAAATGTCCTCTCCTCTCTTTCCAGCAACTTCTATGAAATCAATGAAACTTTCTTTTATTTTACACACATCGCCAGTTCTTTTCACATATCGAATTATCAGGTTCATTTGTTCTGTATGGGATAGGTACATCTGGAGTGCAGTCGAACATTATCGTATAATATTTGGATTCTTTGATGTTATTTCAAATTAGTATTTTAAATAGCATCAAAGAATTCAAATACTATACGATAATGTTGGACTGTACTCTAGATGTATCCCATAGAAATAGTTTTCTAACTGTTTTTGACATTATGTTAATTATTTCATTCTGTATTGTTTTTGATAAATATGATACTTGTCCCTTTTTTAAGTGTTCCAATTGAAACTTCGAGTTGAATTATGTTTGGCGAAATTACTTACCTTGACTAGGCCGCGTATATTGCATGATGAGATCGCTAGGAGTTTCGTGAGACCCACGAAAAGAGATGCAGTTTGTAGATAGATACAATACAGCATTCATAACAATACGCAGGATCTGTCTCCATTTTTCTTTATCTGAGTGAATTACTCTCTCAATGTATTTAATTAATCCCTGGCATGATTTCATTTATGGTACCCGTGTTTTCCACTTGATCATACTCTCTTTGTGCATTTGAGTTGCCTTGTGTTCGGTGAATCTCTTAATTCTTTTTCCAATTAATAAACCCTGTAGAACACAATGCACATGTGGCGGTAGAAGGTAGCGGTTTTTTGGTAAATCTTGCAATACGCACAAGAAAATACTAGAAAATATAGGCCAAGATCTTTTAGCCCTTTTGCAACTAGACAAGGTCCTGTACCACATAGAAGATATTAAATGTCTGCATTGCGTGCAGTAGATCTAAATTCAATTTCAAGTAAGTTTGAATAATGACGAATAGACGACGTATGTTATTGCACGTATTTAACTGAATTTAAAAAATAAATATAGTAACTTGAAAAAGAATAAGATAGTTATGACAAAATATTTACCTAGAAAAACGATCTATGAGCTGTGATAAATTTATTGATGCGACACTAATACATACAGTATTTTACCTTCGGTTGATCGACAAGTACTACGAGTAAATAGTAAATATAAAGAAACAATACACATGCTTAAAACAAAACACTGTCGTGGAGTTTCGGAGCAAGTTTTCGAATATAAGCTTCAACCCTTTCGCGCACATGGTATCCAGACGCGTGCTACCCGATCTGTGATTGCTGCGCACGAACGGGCACGTGGTTTGAACTTTACCTACGGGCAGCACGTCTCCGCTCCGCTTACTCCGCGCTCTGAGTATCGGTCGAGTTGATATGGTCATGAAATTTCTGTACTTGTACAATTATTAATCTCGTGGGCAAAGTTAAGTAAATTATGAGTTGTCCATTCGTCTGTAAAATGTATATTATATAGGCCATAGGCCATAGGCCCCGGCTTGCCCCCAAGATCCGGGGCTGCCATACTCCGCCGACAAGCATGAAATTTTTGAACGATCTAGGGACTTTTGAACACCGACGGCGCCTATGACATTTCAATCGTTGGAATATTTGAATATGTTCCCTCTCAAAAGAACGTCATGGCCAGAAGAACAGTCTTAATCTGATATGTTTGAGATCTTAGAGAGCGAAAATATATAATAAGACGTTTCCAGTATTTAGTTAAACTGGATTAACACTCCACTATGACGAAAATATAATCAGGATATTATTGAGCTAAAACTTGAAGTCTAGCAATAAATTTTTCTCTATATATGTACGTGTTTACTGCAACACTAACTAAATATGAATGATTGGATACTTCACGATGGAGAGATATACAACTTATAATTACTGATAATATTTTTATATACATCGTCTTGTTACCATCTAATTAATATAAAAACATGAAAAAAAAACATGAATACTAATTTGTTATTTTGCAGATAACGGTATCTCATATGATAATGGATACTTGGTAAAACGCAGACAGTCAAAACAGGAATGGCCAGCGCTTAACATTTTGATAATACAATTTAAAGTATGTATAATAGGTATCATTCTTGCCAAATTAAATTAATTTTAGTAACACGTACAGAAATAACTAATATTATCTCAGAACCTTACGTAAATGATTCATTCACGTCATTTATATTATTTACAAGATAACTAATCTTTAAAGATAGGTGGTCATACTCATCTTGGTGTACCCGTGGTTTCACACGCGCTAAATTGCCCATACCAGTGACCAAATCTTTTTTTGTAGACTAGGTTTTCTGTAAACCGCCCAATCGTCCGGGACGATGGAAGGGTGACGGGGAGTCTCAGTCTCAAAAATCTGTTGCATGACCCCTCTCTACTTGTTGAGAGGGATATCAGTATTTAAATAAAAAGATGGAACTTTTTTAGCAATTTGAACACATTCACTCGACTAAACCAGAATCAGGTGTACGTACTCGCACTTACGCCATCACAGACTTTTATGGTTATCCCATGGGCTCTGCTCTCCTTGAACAGGTATGATTTGTACATTCGTGCATCTGTCATAACGCTAAAATCGGGCAATAAATCACCGGGCCAAGGTTACAGATAGTCAGCTCAGAGATAAATCTGCCACCTACCGTGAGGCTGACCGCTTATGCGCTTTATTGCAGAGACATTGACCCATAGAGGTAGGTACCTGAGGAGACACCAAAGTCGGGAAATGAATCGCTACTGAAAAATCGCTCAAATACAGCAAGTTATCGTTTCCCACGCTATATTTAGCGCCCAATATTAACGGGTTATGGTCATACGATAGACACCAAAAGAAAAACGACGGGCAGCAACTCTCTTTGGAAACTTATGACCCTAATTGTGATCGCCGACCCGCCTTCCGAGCGTAGCAGTTCTGGCGTTATCCTATGTGTGACCTATATCCACCAGTATACATCGAGAGGTTTATCGATGGATGGATTAATATAGTAGAATATAGTGGAAAAGTGGAGGGGAAAGCATTCACTGATACTGGAACGGTGCCTTAGGCCGTTCAGCAGTAGGTACCATATCGATCATGAGTGATACACTCAATTATTTAAATTTATTTAATTCCATTATCACTCCAGTCTTATTTGGGACTGCAATTAATGCACGGTAGTGTTGCATATCGATAGTCTACTATCGATAGACAATCAATTGTCTATCGATAGTTTACGTATAAGCAATAGTATCAATAGTATATCGATTGTATTGTAATACGTCAATACTATCGATACTATCGATAGTATCGATAGCTCTCTACGAGCAATACTATCAATAACAACGATACTATCGATACTATCGATAGTGATTCATTCGATAGAATCAATACTATCGATAGTATCGCTAATACCATTAGTTTTAACTCAAAACTATCGATACTATCGATAGTATCGACTATTTTGGACTATCGATAGCAAGCAACTATTCGATACTATCGTTGTCTAAAGTTATGTTAAAGAACTTGACACTGGCAAATGAGACGATGCCAATTCCAATCCCTATGTGGGGTGGAGAAAAGGAAAAAAAAAAAAGTTATGTTATGTGGTAAGCCAAGTACTGACATTATTATTATAGAAATTTATTTAAATTTGCGTCATCATAGAGTAGAACAAGACGACTTTTGACGGGAATTTGAAAACGTCATGTGGTGCTCTTGTATTATATTCGATATCGTAGTGTTTTAACGTGTTATATTAGATAATTTTGATGGCATTTTATGTAATGTGATGTGCGGCGATACTAGGATGTAGTGAATATCATATAAAAGTGCTTTACAACGTTTTCATTTTCCATCAAAATTCCCACAAGATACCATTAACAGTGTGGCCATTGCACTGTTAATGGTACAGTTTGACTTAGACAACGACTGACTTGAAAGATTAAAAACGTGAAAATATTTATAACTTGACACTGGCACCAATAGCTCGTATATGTAGCTGATTGCCAATACATAAGAAGAAGAAGAAGAGTAGAACAAATTTTAGTCAGGTGAATAACCTGGGGGGGCACAGTTAAAACATTACTTATTTTTACTGATCGTCGCGCCGCCTACAGATTGTTTGTACAAACATAGCTGCCATTTTGTTGTAATTGTCAAAAGTTTGACAACTGAGCATTGTTATTTTTTGTTCCTAGCGTATGTACTTATTGTCAATAATCTATTTTCGGTTATTAATGTTCGTTCTGGAAATTATCTCAATTTTCATTATTAAGTTTATACTATTGCCGTTTCGTTAACGGCTGATATGTTATTTTTATATTTCAGGGTAGGTTTCATAGTAAAGAAAAATCCTATATAATTACATACACACAATATGTAGACACGTAGGTATATATGTATATTACTTCAACTTTAGTTCACCGCCTTAGCTCTAGGTAGCAGCACTTTCCATATATGCATATTTTACCATCGAGTTGCCACTCTTTTTCAGTTAATATAATTTTACTCTTTGTGAATAACATTAAATTTGTGATACTAACAAAGTGAAACAATTATAATAGCAATACTTGCTGCTATCAATATTTCTTGAGTTTCGGTGGGAATGTGGAAGTATTATGTCATATTCTTGGATTATTTCATTTATTTATTTTCTTTTTGAAGTAAAACTTCTTAAGGTGCGACTAGGGAGTAACTCAGATTTTTTAAATAGGATCATAATTTATTACTAGATGGCGCTGTAACAAAGTTAATGGATTCTAAGAGAACATGTATTAGAGTCTAAATCGCGCTATAGAAATTTTTGCAAATTTTAACTATATATATTAAAATTTATAATGTACTACTGTACTTGCTTCAATTACCTGTTTCGAATGAACAATATTAATATAACATTTGAATAATCATTGTAAAGCACATGAATAATAGTTATAATATAATATTTATTTATTTAAGTTAATATTTAATCATTTCCGTGATATATGTCGTCAACGCCAAAGAAGTTTTACTTCAATCGCGCGTAAAGGTTACACGCACACATTTTTTTTTTCTTTTTGTTAAAATGGGTCAATCCTATGAAGAAATTCGACATATTTTAAAACTTTATTACAAAAAAGATACATGCAACGCAAGCTGTGAACAAATTGTGACGTTTATGGACCTAATGTAGTGTCAGAGAGAGTAACACAATGGTTTAAATGTTTTCAATTCGGGAATTTTGATGTCAACGTTGCATCTCGCTCATTTCATTTTCAATTGTATATAATATACAATTAAAAAATTATTCTGGATTCAGTTAGATATATATTTCTATATCCCTATAATGTGAAGTTACATATATGTAAGCATATTTTTAATAGAGCCTTCTAGATGGATCACATTGCAATCGAGCATACAGAGAACTTATGTTTTTCGGACCCTGTTAAATTTACTTCACTAGATTAATATCGCTAAAAATACAACAAATCTAATGACTAGTTACGGCCATAATTCTGTGTAGAATTGTAACTCAGAATTCTTGATTATGTTTTTCATAATTTTGTTTAACCGAAACTTTCAAAGCTAATAATTACACTAAAATTTTATAGTAATAGACATTCTGAGTTTCATTAGTATACTGGAACAAACCATTTTTTTTTCATTTTATTGCGTATGGTGGCGAACGAGCAAGCAGCACACCTGATGGTAAGTGTCACAGTCGCCCATGGAGCTTGGCAATACTAAGGCTTAGGCCACTGCCTACTAATAAAATCCCCAAACCCACCCAGTTGAACTGCCAGCTTTTTCGCTCACCGAACGAAGCGCAATAGCACATTGCCATTACTCAGACGCCGATCTTCTGCGAAAGTGTGGTACTACCCCGGAACCACCGGCCCGCGGCTGTAGACAGAAAACTGTCAACAGGGTGGTACAAGTACAAGGTACCACTTACATTCATTCACACATCCCGACCCAATTGTCCAGAAGTCTCGCAGCATTATAATTTTACTCAACTTTCAATGGCTATTGATCTTAACCATTATTAGCTAACTTGGGCTTCAAAGTAAGAACGCAAATGCACGTTACTGCTAGAAAAGTCACCACAAAATTCACTGAAAACAAGCAACAGGGACACAACTACGGTATTTATATTTTTAAGCAATACTATTGAAAATTTTCTGGCAATCGATAGCCCGAAATAGTCGATACTATCGATAGTATCGATAGTTTTACGCTAAAACTAATGGTATTAACGATACTATCGATAGTATTGATACTATCGAATGAATCACTATCGATAGTATCGATAGTATCGCCGTTATTAATAGTATTGCTCGTGGAGAGCTATCGATACTATCGATAGTCTCGATAGTATTGATATGTACGATACTATCGATAGTCCTATCGATAGTATGAATACTTTTTGAGGTTAACTATCGATATTCAAACTATCGATTTTTATGCAACACTGATGCACGGTAACCAAGCATTTAGATAACATTGAATATTTTCTCTAATTATCATGGTTTTAAATTTTACTAGGTGTGATCATTGGATAATTCATCTGCCTACCCACAGTAAATGAAATTGTGTTTCTACACAATTTCATTTAAATAAATAAATTAAATTATTCTTTATTTCTATAAAGAATAATTTAAGTGTGAATACATAAAATTTTGATATTGACAGCTACAGTAGCATAAGTGTTATCGTAATACTTTGCATATCATAATTATGTACCTAACGTAGATTAGTATGGCCTATGGCCTGAAGATAAATTTGTACAAGATTTTTAGATGTATATACTTATCTATATTTTATAAGATCTAGAATTTTACTTGCCGAGTAACAAAAAATATTATAAATACCGTTATCTGCCGACCAGAAATCCAGAATTTTCAGAGGTTAATTATACGTATTTTTCTGTCAACTTACGACTAATTTAAAAGGAAATAACAAATATCATTATCACACGCGACTCAGTAGGTTAGAACCTAGTTAGATTAATAGGCTTGGTTTAGTATTTAGTTCTAGTTCTTCTGTTTCGAGCTTTATGACCCGGCGCCGAGTCTTGCTGGAAGGACCATTCTTGGTTATTGAACATGTTGTTAAGGGGCTTCACTACCTTCTCAAGAATGGTATCTTGATACACTTGTACCGATGTTTTGATACCTTTTTCACAAACGTATGGCTCAGTCACTCCTTCATAGCTAATACCCCACCAAACCAACACTGAAGTCGGATAATGACCATCTTGCACTCTGTCGACTAATTAAGAAGCTTCCTTAGAGCTTTGGACATAAATACGGTCATTTTGTTTCTTAAAATGTTGCACAATTAAAAAATTCTCATTCGTAAACAAAAAAATTCTGTGACCTCCCTCTGCGTACGCTTCAGTAGTTGTTTCGATTTTACAACACTATTCAGTTTTAAATTGTCATTTAAGAAATGACCAGTAAGTCGTAAGTAAGTAAGCCTATGGGAGATAGGCTGCTAAGGCTGCAAGTCCCAAGTCATCTTTGAAAATACGCGACATGGTTTAGATGCTATCTTCATCTCCCGAGATAAAATCTTTTGCTTTCGGACAGGATGTCTTCCAATTCTTTCCCTTACTGCTTTAACCACTTTTTCGTACAAACCACAGACTATGGTACGAACACTGCGTGGACGGCTTCTGTCACAAACAGAGGAGGTCTCATTATATCTATTAATAGCCCGGTACACAAACATTTTACTAATACCAAGCGTATGTAGAGATTTAAAAATTGCATTTGGCTCCATACCGATTTTGTTTATTTTTAATAGTAACAGTATTTATGGTCAGATTTAAGTATAAAGCCGTTGGTTGATTGACCTATCAACGCCGAGCCAAAATTACTGATTCGAGAAACATGAAATTTTGACAGTAGCTTCTATTTACGACGTAGAGATCCACTAAGAGATTACATACATACGAAACTTCGCCCCAAAGGGAGTGAAACAGAGTGGCAAAGTTTCTATGGGGAGAAGAAATCTTTATCGATTCTTTTCAAATTACGTACAAATATTCTTCGGTAAAAATAAATAAACACGTGTTTCAGCATTTGTCAATTTTCACCCTGAGGGTGTAAATTGGGCCTGCGAAGCTGGTTGGACGACTCATAAGCGCCGAGCCGATACTTCTCTTTTTCCGTTTCGTTTTCCACCGCTGGATCAACAGAAGGTATGGCAGCCTAAGTTTCAGGGTGGTGCAGTCGCTTACCGCACACAGGGTCTTCGGTGATAGGACGTCGATTAATAACGTGATCTTTTTTTTTTAGCATTTTTAACCAACCCTCCCCCTTGGGACGTATAACCCGAGTGAAGTAATGCTATAGCATTACTTCACTCGGGTTATACACGAGTATTAACTGGGTGTTGAGTGAAGTAATGCTATATGTAGTAAGTAAGTATATATAGTAATGCTATATGTAGTAGTAAGT
Source organism: Lymantria monacha (assembly GCA_905163515.2). Classification (NCBI taxonomy): domain Eukaryota; kingdom Metazoa; phylum Arthropoda; class Insecta; order Lepidoptera; family Erebidae; genus Lymantria; species Lymantria monacha. Next base: position 15,409,667 of record LR991096.1, read on the forward strand.
AAGTAAGTAATGCTATATCACACGAGTGAAGTAATGCTATAGCATTACTTCACTCAACACCCAGTACTCGCCCTTGCGAGTACTGGGTGTTGAGTAGATACACAATAGTGCAACGCGGGACCGTTATTCCACCAAGCGTCCTACCTCTAACTTTTGAACGATAATAGCAGTAGGGTACGTTGTTGAACAGTGAACCAAGCTTTTTTCTAAGTCTTATAATTTGCTAGAAAACAAAGCTAACAATCTCATTTATGTGCCATCTCTTAAATAATTTCATATGGTTTATCAGAATTAGGTTTTTAGAAGGTCAGAGATACAAACAAGGCTATAAAAAAAGTTTTAAAAAAAAAATTAAATTTGGCTCAGTGTACTATGGGTAGTTTACACTGAACCACGCGTATTTCAACAGTGAACCATAATTTTACTATTAGTTTATTATTATTTTCATTACATTTTTCTATTCCACTCGTTTTACTGTCTCCGTCTAGTATAACTTTTTTTTATTCTTCCTCATATTTTGCGTTTTTCGATTCTTACTTTTTGATGAAAGCATTCCATTTCCACAATCCTGTAGAACTTTTCTCTTCTACCTGTTCTTTTTCTGGCGTATCCGTTGCTATGATGCTTTTGCCTAGTCCGTTTGTTGGAACGAGGACCAACCTTAAGTTGGGATCGAAACATTAGTGGAGTAATGATATACTTCTTGAGTTTATGATTTTCATCACATGCTTCATCTGGTTTCTTTGACGTTGTCACGTTTTGGTAGTAACTATGATGTTCTTCTGATAATATAGATGGACTTTCTCGATCAGGAATAACAACGGTATTATAGCTTGAAACACGTTATGTGTTTCTATCGGAGTCGAGTCTTGGTGCTGTTGATTACAGTTTCTATTAATCTGTAGAATTGCATAATCTTCAGTATCAGGCAGTTTTGGCGACACCGCAGGAATGGGGTGGTCTGTCACGCTACTTAACATAAAGTCTTCATTGCAGAATATATCCTTATTATAGAGGAAAATTCCACATTTGGCAAAATCTGTTGATATATTTAGTGGACTTATGGATCTGGGATGAGCATAGTCAATAAATCTTGCTATCTCGTAGATTGTGACTGGTCTCCCTGAGTTTTATAGCATCCATGACTTAAGCGCAGAATAATAATAGGTCTTTAAAGGGCCCATTAAGCCCCACATCTAAAAGTTGCAATTTGTACGTAGTGTGAGGATGAAATGTGAGAACCACAACACCAGACTTTTTCGCTAAATCTAGAACTTTAATGGATAAATGTGATTTATGATTGTTGACCTCCGTGGCCAGTCCGGTGGTTACCCTTTGTCATACCTAGGTACAAGTGATATATTATCACCAAATTCGTGTATATATTTAACATAACGGCGCAATGTATGGTACGGTATTTTGTAGGCTTTTGCTGCCGTCGTAATAGAATCACAATTTTCTGTCATTTGTAAAGCTAAACCATATCGTCTTTCTTATGTTACACTATTTTCCTTTCTTATTTTTTTGGACTTGGCATCCTTAAAAAACAAAAATATTATTGATTTACAGCAGTACACCTTCAAAGAATAGAGAACCATGTCGTAAGGTACACAATGAACCGGTTCACTGTGTACTATGCGGACCTGGTTCACTGTTCAATACACATACTATTCAACTTATAAAAAAAATAGGCTGAATTGGCACGATGCATTAAGCTCATAAAATAACAACAACCACGAAAAATTGAACACCATACGGCTTCTGTTCTTATAATTAATAGCAAAATATACAAAAATTGAGACACTTACGTGAAAATACTATGTATTTTGAGCGGAAAACAAACAAATGGCTGTCATACATTACGCTCTAGCTGCAGCCGCCGGTTCACTACGGGAGAGGGGAAAGGTGCATACGAAGTATGTTTTAACATGATCAGTCAAATCGCCAACTTCTCAATTTTCTCAATATAGCGGTGGTTCAGTGTATCTGGTTGGTTCACTGTTCAACTACGTACCCTATTTTTTAAATTCAAAGACAGGTAAGATACGCTAGCTTAACAAGGTTTGGTATGAACCAACTAGTTACACAGAGATATGGTGACAAACATTTAATTCAATATCATCACGCCATATCCCTTGCGGGGTAGGCAGAGAGAACAGAGTGCCAGAGAACTCTATCTCTGCATACTTCACTCGCTTCCTCAACATTCATAATTCTCTTCATACACGCTCGCCTGTTTCGGAGACTCTTGACTCCACCTTCCTTCAGTACCTGACCGATCTGGTGTAGGTAGGTTAGTCTCAGTCTCCCTCGGTACCTACATCCTTCCACTTTCGCATTGTATATCTTCTTAACCAGACGTTCGTTCGGCATTCTTTCCACATGTCCGAACCATCGGAGCATTCCCTTTCGCATCTTTACACCAATACTCTCTTTCATACCTACTCGCTCTCTTACGTCGTCGTTACGAATGCGGTCGGTCAGCCTAACTCCACAGATTTTCCGAAGAGATCGCATTTCGACCGCATTAATTTTACTTTCATACTCTTTTCTGCATACCCAACTCTCGCTTCCATACAGTAATGTTGGGATAAACACTGCGTTATGTATTGCTACACGTGCCTTCTGGCTGAGGTGGTGGCTGACGAGAAGTTGCCCCAACGCTCCGTTCACTCTATTTCCCGCATTCACTCTTCGCTCTATATCAGTGGTGTACCTTCCATCTCGGCTAAATCCACATCCAAGATATACAAATTCATCCACTTGCTCTAGTACATCATTACCTATTGTTACTCTTACATCTGTTCTGGCTTCATCTCTTTCAAAGACCATTATTTTGGTTTTGCTCACATTCACGCGTAGACCCCTTTTCTTACAGTCTTCTGTCATTGTGTCAACTAGGGTCTGCAGGTCAGTCGCTGACTGTGCCAGCAGGGCTGCATCATCTGCATAAAGCAGAGCAGAGACCACTGAGTCACCCATCTGGACTCCCACATTCATATCGTTCAACCTTTGGAGACATTTATCCAGATATATGATAAACAGCCTGGCTGATAGAACGCACCCCTGCTTAACGCCGATATTGACGTCAAACCAAGGCGACATTCCATCATCCAGCCGCACACAGGCTCTACAGCCCATGTAACTGGACTGCACAGTCTGCAGCAGTTTACCGTTAATACCATACTCCGGTAAAATGTCCCAAAGTTCCTTTCGTACAATCGTGTCAAATGCTCTCTCCAGATCCACAAAACTGCAGAAAACCCTCTGACCTAGGGCCAGATGCTTCTCCACAATGTTGCGCAGAGAGAACACTTGATCCATGCATCCCCTTCCACTCCTGAAACCTCCTTGTGTCTCACACAGTAAACCATTACTTTACCATTACTTATTTATGTTGTTACCTAATGCACTGCAAACAAACAGGTTACGACATGATTACGCACGTGGACGCGGCCAAATGTCATCGTCGCTTGGATGTCATTTACCGCGCCGAACACACCCGAGCACAGCGCGGAAACTCCCGAATGCAGTTTCGGTTTCGGTCGTACTTTCGGCAAGTTTGCTGCCGAAACCGAAACTTAACCGAAACTCTTTTTTTTGCCGAAACTCGACCGAAACTGAAACCGAACATTCGTTCGGACACTAAAGGAATCACCATGAGTCTGATAGTTTACTCAAATGAAAGCATAGTCAACGAAAAGAGTGACTCAAACATTCCATTTTGATGGATTTTGCATTTCCTTTTATTTAATATTTTCTCAACAACGTAATGAAAATAGGACAAATAATAATAATTACAGCAATGATTATAATTAGATTAACAATAATATTTTACTAATTTATAGTAGGTAATATAATGTTTGTCCAGCGATATATTAACTTAAGTAGACCCACCAAGTTACAACAAATCCTAGGCTATCCATTCAGTATTTGAAAAAAGTATCATCTTCAGAATCGAGGAGAACCATTTTAAAAATATAAAATCTCAAATAAACATTTTTACTATTATAAATTTAGTAGAATTTCATATTCATTCTAAAACAGTTCAGAAAATATATAAGTTTCTTTAAATTAATCTAAATAAGAAAATCAATAAATTTAAAATAGATCTCCTTAATTTGAAAGATAACGTTAAATAAAATACATTATACATATACAGAAATTATATGCAACAAACTTTACTCATAATCACTTAGAACATTCTGTAACCACAATTATTCACGTTGTTTTCTGCTAAATAAATAATAATAATAAACAACGGCTATATGTAAGTGTTCACAATAAAATTGTCTCTAAACCACTATTATAAATGTTCAGTTGACACAAAATACAGTTTGCGGACACCACACATTCTTTCACTAGAGATATATCTACCATTCATTATAATTTGTGATATTTAATTCAGTTCCTTGATTAGACAAGCTGTCACAAAGGTTATCAAACGTATCACTTTTACAAAGAACGCTCAATGATTTGAGATAGTGACAGAAACGATTGTTCCTTTTCACATTACCGTCGTTCTTGGACTTCTCTAAACGACATATTGTTCGACAAGACGACCAATAGTCCACCGCAAGAGATCTTCTGTCTAATGTCACCCATGGGTTTAAAAAAGATGTTAAAGCAGTATGTCGCGCCACAACTTTATCTCTTTTTCTGTAAAAGAAAATGTGTTATGTAATGCATGCAAGTTTTATTTATTTTAATCTAAAAATGCGATGTTTGAATGAATGGGCTAATCGCACCCTACGCTGCAGTCACACGGAAGCCACGGGGTGCCACCTTTTGAGCAGATCACTGGCCACGTGCGTATTTAAGTATAGTTGAAGACTAGCGGCTAAATCGCACTTGCCCAAGCGAACCTAACTGCAGACTATTCCCGGTGCACCAGCAGCTATGGTGAACCAGGCGCCGGGCAGTAGGCTAAAGCTTCATACACTATACCATGCTGGTAGTGACAGACTATAATGTTATGGTGAGCTAATGCACACTAGTAAGCATGTCCGAATGTATAAAGCGGGCTAATGGCCTCTATACCGTAATAGGGTATACTTAGAGTGAGAAAAAAAATTATTAGCAAATACCTCTGCATAGACATCCCTGGTAAAGATATATTCCTTTTTCGTTCACAATTTAACACATCTTGTGCTGTTACAATGCTTTCTGTAACTATGGTGTGGCCAATTTCATCACTATCTTCATATTTTTTCATATAATAATCTGTGTTATTCTGTTCTGACAAACTATCACTATCAGCAGAATACCAAGGTTGTGCTGTAATGTCGTAAGTTGAATATGGACGAGAATTTATATAGTCTGACAATGATATAGCATCTATTACATCAGCTATTACTTCAAGTTCCTTGGATTTATGATCCTTATTCTCCTTATTTTGTGATTGACTATCTGATTTAGCTGCACTAGGAACAGGTAAAGTCATAAGATGTGGCAAACTCCACCAAATATTAAATAAATTTAGTGGATAGTTATACCTTGTAAAGTCAAAGTTCTTATTAACAAAGTTAGTCCACATAGTATTTGAGTCTATATCATTATTGGGTACAAATGTTAATTTTCTGCCATCCAAATCTTCACACTCTGCCCAAGACATACCAGAATTTTCTTCATCAATATATGTTCTATAACAATCAATACCTTGTGAACCCTTGTCTTCATCTAAATTAACACAAGTATAAACTGATATGTAAAATTGCAAATAATTTATGGTTTTCCTTATATCTCCTTTGAAATAATCCAAAAATTTAGCCCCGACACCTGGCCAACTTACACCACTATCAGCTAAGCACATGATGTCTAGCCATGGACCCAGTAATCGGGGCAGCAAAGGAGACATCTTCAAATTTTTTCCAATTTGCAAAAATCTTTGCAAATGTGGTAGTGTTAATGATGATGTAATTAATATAACTGGTCTCTTAGAACATTGAACTAATTGAATAATAGCTGATGAAAATCCATCATCTTGATCAAAAACAATATCTGCATCATCAATTAGGATAAGAGACATGTCAGTTCTTGTATTCTCTTGGCTTAAGGGACTTATCATTTCAGTTTGTGTTAAACTCTGTTTTTCCGAGGTTTTTTTAGGTCTTCCTCTTTTCTTATTCTTTTTCAACAATTCTGTCAAATTTTTCTCTTGTGATTTTTGACTGTTATCAATACTTGTACCTCTGTTCACTTTGTGAGACTGTGTAGCTTCCTGTAAATCCTGCAACATTATTTTACCAGTTCTCTTACTACTTGCATTAACTTCAATTACTTTCATGGCTAACTCTGCAGCTATTGCATAAACACTAGATGTTTTGCCACATCCAGTGGGCCCAGTCAATATTAAAAGATTATTCATGCTTTTCAAACTATCTCTACTATCATTTTCAGAATGATAGAAATCAGAAGAATCTGATGTATCATTTTCTCTGTTTTTACATTTTAATTGAGTTTCAGTCCAGGAAACCAGCCATTTCCTCAATTCTCTCACAGTTTCAAAATTGCCCAAAATACGGTTTGTTGACATGGCTTTATATTTATGAGTCCAGTTTAACCTTTCTGGGCTATCGTTGATAAAGTCAATCATATCATTCATAACTTCAAAGCTATTCTCAACATTTGGTTCACAATCTTTAATCTCTCCCTTACCTTTGCCTCGTAAATAATTATATGTTCTATACACTGGAAACTTGGGATGCAGCTGCTTAATTTTCTGTAGTATTATCTGTACACTTCTTTTGATATGGATACTACCTTCAGAATTGCATGGTTCATAAAGGTTTAAAAAGTTTTTAAATACTCTATGTGGAAGACAAGTATCATCATCACTTTCAAAGGCATTTAAGTTTACCTTTGATTGACACACCTCTTCTGTAACAGAACCTTTTTGTTGAACATGAACTACTACAGTAAAATCACTATTAATTAGTTTAGTGTTACTATTTTGTTGATTAATTATTTTCTTTAATTTTTCAGGCACACCACTTTGAAGAAATTTTTGTTTCGCTTCAGAAGCCACTGGGTCTAATTGCTTTGAAGCGAATATTGGAGCCAATTTGACAGCTTTCTTAGGTATATTCATGTCATTACCTTTCTTTAAGTCATTATTTGATTTGACAAGCTCAGAAGCAACTTTCTTATGTTTATAATTTGTAGTTTCCCTATTTGTACCATCTAAGTATTTTTTCTTTTTAGATGTAAAAATACGTAAGTCCTCATCTGAACTTGATAGACAAACATCATCAGTGTATTTCACAGGTTTTTTTATGGATCTCTTTGGTCGTCCTTCAAAATTATTATTCAATCCTGTACTATCAAATTCATTGTCACGAATTGTATCTACTCTAGAATCTGTCCATTTTCTTTTTTTTCTTTCACAGGCACTGCTTGCTTCCAAGTTGTCTACAGTTATGTTAGTAGTTTCTAAAGGTACTGAATTTAAATTGCCGTTGGAGATTTCATTGTTCTCATCATTGACTTCTGATGGTATGTGTGAATCTACAGTATCCATTTTACGTCTTCGTTTTTTATTTTGATTCTTCTTTTTTGGTTTCCATTGCAATTTAACCTTAATAACGTTGTCAGTCTCCAAATCACCAGAGCATGACTCTGATTTGTCAACTTTTTTAAAATAACTTAACATACTTTCTTTTTTCTGCAATGATGGAGATAATTTGCTTAAAAACTCCTCATCCTCCTTTGAAATGTGCTTTTTTTCAGGAGTTTCATTTATTGGGTCATTAAATGTATTAAATATATCAACTATTTTAAATACTTTAGGTTGATTACTACCTACTTTAGTTTTTGTTGTTGTAATACCATTTTTTTTGGATAGATCAGAAGTAGCGCCTTTAGTTTTTGAATTACCTGCAGCCTCATTCAATTTTGGCGTTTTAGTTTCCTTCATAATCATAGCTTTTAATTTTTCAGCTCTCTTATCCATTTTTTTTTTAATAATTTTATCATGTTTTTCTTCCAATTTTTTGTTCTTGTGATAACCTTTTGCATCTGCCATTTTCTGAAGCATCAAGTTTCTTTTAGCCTTGACACTTTTTCTTTCCAATATTTCTTCAGATACTGTTTGCTCATGATTTTGTTCTTTTCCAGGTGAATTACTTCCAATACTCTTATTTCTAGAATCCATTAACAACTGAAAAGCATTAGTATGCTTTTTCTCTTCATTGATTATATTAGATACGTCAACTATTTCACTCTGCTCAATGTTTAAATCTAAACTTTTCATTATAGCAGCTGTTTTCATACTCTCCTTTTTTCGCACCATTTTAAAAAGGTAGTTTTTAGGTTGCACTGCTTCAAAGTATTTTATATCAGATTTCTGTTCATTACTTGGTGATTTGATTATAAGTGAAGATACCAAAATCTTCGACACATTTACTACATCTGGATCGTCTGTACCATCCCGTTTACGTTTATATTTCTTTAGTTTATTTCTAAGAAACCTGTTGCATTTATGTTTATATGCGTTTTCTTTTGATTTTAGTACATGTCTATATTGTCGTTGATAACGATTATCAACAACCGGATCGTTAGGTGTATAAAGCGTACTGAACTGATTGACCACTGTCAAGGGCTCAGTTTCCACCAGACTTGTCATACCTTCCCTGAAAATGAAAATACAACAATAAGAGTTAACATGAATTAAACAACCAATATAAATATTGTTTATTTTATATTGATTTGAACCACTGTCAAGCGGCTATATTCTTTTCTTATAACTAAGTTTGTTGTTAAGTAGAAATTAATAAAAGAAGTTAATAATAAATTAAATATGATAGTTATAGGAGATTATAAGTAAAATTACATACCGAAAAATCAATTTGGCGGCATTATCGTCGTTGCTTACATTGTCAATTTTTTTTTTTTTGGTTCTGTTCGTCCATTCGGACAGGCAAAGGGATCAAAGCCCATACAGCCAAGTCTTATTTAATTATTTTTCATACATTGTTCATCATTTCTTCATATTATGTAGCCTTAATAGTCATTGTCTGTCAGTAAGTCAAGTCGTTACCATTAATCGGGTGCTGATAACCTAATCAATGATTTTCTTTGGGAATTTTGGACAAATATGAAAATACACGTAAACCACTGTTATACCATATTCACTACACTTCAGCACTTTAACTGTACCATATTGCATAAAATACCAGCAAAATTGTTCAATATAACACCACAAAACACTAAAGAAATGAATATAATACAAGAGCGTGACATGACATTTCCACATTCGCGCCAAAACTAGACTTGGGTAGCTCCTGAATGAGAGATACAAATGAACTAGCTCTTTGATCTCAATCTAGCTCACTATTAGCTCAGTAGCTCAGTTAATAGTTCAACGGCTCAATCGGCTCTTTTACTCGCGTCTTCATGTCGTGTGAGCAGCCGGCGACCGAAAGTGCCCGATATATGCCGATCACCGCCGAACAGTAAAAGTATTGAGCACCGATATGCATTGTGACTATTGCGAGCCTAAACGTTATATGTTCAACAAAGAAAAAATGTTTGAAAATAAAAAGTTATATTTAAAAAATTAATATTCATCTTTAAATAACAATATTCAATAATAATAATAGTTATCAGTGTACGCTGTCACTGGATGCAGTCGATTCTGTCAGCCCATATGTATTTAGTGAAAAGCTGTTTTTAACCATTTCAATTACAAACAGACCTTTCAATTTTATTTATTTTTTTATATAAATATATTTTATATCTAATCCTGTGATCACCAATCAAAATTTACATGCTCATGCATATCAAGCTTATCGCTTAATGATCGCGTAGTTCAGAGTTTGAACTATTCAAAAGAGTTAGAGCCGTGAACGAGTTGAAATGAAATGAGCTAACTCAATAAAAGAGCTAGCTCTCTTGATGAGCTAAATGAACTCAAGATATATATGAGCTAAATGAACTAAAGAGTAGACTTGGGTAGCTCCTGAATGAGAGATACAAATGAACTAGCTCTTTGATTTCAATCTAGCTCAGTAGCTCAGTTAATAGTTCAACGGCTCAATCGGCTCTTTTACTCGCGTCGTCGTGTCGTGCGAGCAGTCGACGACCGAAAACTCCCGATCTATGCCGATCACCGCCGAACAGAAAAAGTATTGAGCAGGTTCCGATATGCATTGCGAGCCGATTGAGCCGTAGACGGTAAAACTAAACACGATCACTGCGGCCGTACTCCGTACATATAAATATATTTTATATCTCATCCTGCGATCACCATTCAAAATTTACATGCCCATGGACATCAAGGTTATCGCTTCATGATCGCGTAGTTCAGATTTTGAACTATCGCTTCATGATCGCGTAGTTCAGATTTTGAACTATTCAAAAGAGTTAGAGCCGTGAACGAGTTGAAATGAAATGAGCTAACTCAATAAGAGCTAGCTCACTTGATGAGCTAAATGAACTGAGGATATATATGAACTAAGTGAGCTAAAAGAGCTAAAGAGCTAAAAGAGTGATATAGTTCTTTTGATCAAAAGAGCTATATCTCTCTTTTCTTTTCAGTGAGCCGTTTTTCGCATCGCTAGCCAAAACTCCTTACATTGTCAATCTCAAATGTCACATTTTTTTTTTAGTTTGGCATATTGTAGTTTGAAGACAACGACAAATCTCTGTACATACATGGTCAATTGAAAGGGATTAAATTGTTTATTATAATTTAATTCCTTTTAAAAAGTATGCAAAGATAACTAAAAAAAGAGCAATCACGTGACTGCTGGCAGATGTGAAACATTGAAATTATTTTGTACAAGTAATACTTAATAGACCGTATACCGGTATACAGTACAGACTATGAGTGATAAGAACTAAATATCGCAAGATGAAAAAATACAATATTACGAATTTTCGCCAGAAAATGATGATAGTTTATTTAATAAACATTTATTTTCGATATATACAAAAAAAAGAGTGTGTGTGTGTGTGTGTGTGTACTTATGTTCACGCGTTAGAAGTTGTACTTCTTTGGCGTAACAAGATAAAAATCTTTTCAAAAATTTTATCTTTCGCCTTATTCTACGTTTGTAGAAAAATGACATAACAATAGAACAAAAAGGTATTTAATACATTGAAAGTTTTATTATAACGCATTATCGAGTTAAATAAATTAAAATATCACAAAAAACCTAAAATATTGACTATAGCTAACTTCAGTCAGGGTGTCGGTTTTTAGTGAAGGTGTGCGCGTAGACCCTATATATATATATATATATATATATATATATATATATATATATATATATATATATATATATATATATATATATATATATATATAAATATATATATATATATATAGGGTCTACGCGTGAATGTGAGCAAAACCAAAATAATGGTCTTTAAAAGAGATGAAGCCAGAACAGATGTAAGAGTAACAATAGGTAATGATGTACTGGAGCAAGTGGATGAATTTGTATATCTTGGATGTGGATTTAGCCGAGATGGAAGGTACACCACTGATATAGAGCGAAGAGTGAATGCGGGAAATAGAGTGAACGGAGCGTTGGGGCAACTTCTCGGCAGCCACCACCTCAGCCAGAAGGCACGTGTAGCAATACATAACGCAGTGCTTGTCCCAACATTACTGTATGGAAGTGAGAGTTGGGTATGCAGAAAAAAGTATGATAGTAAAATTAATGCGGTCGAAATGCGATCTCTGCGGAAAATCTGTGGAGTTAGGCTGACCGACCGCATTCGTAACGACGACGTAAGAGAGCGAGTAGGTATGAAAGAGAGTATTGGTGTAAAGATGCGAAAGGGAATGCTCCGATGGTTCGGACATGTGGAAAGAATGCCGAACGAACGCCTGGTTAAGAAGATATACAATGCGAAAGTGGAAGGGTGTAGGTACTGAGGGAGACCGAGACTAACCTACCTAGACCAGATCCGTCATGTACTGAAGGAAGGTGGAGTCAAGAGTCTCCAAAACCGGCGAGCTTGTATGAAGAGAATTATGAATGTTGAGGAAGCGAGTGAAGTATGCAGAGATAGAGTTCTCTGGCACTCTGTTCTCTCTGCCTACCCTGCAAGGGATAGGGCGTGATGATATGTATGTATGTATGTGTGCGCGCGCATCGTAACAATTTATTCTCATCATTTTTCCCTAACGCGCCAAAAGAAGTATAACTTCAAATAAAACCATTACATTACTACAAAAGTATTAGCCGGAGCATTTTAATAACAAATCATACTCTTAAATTGTACCTACTCAAAAATTTTGTGTTTTATGGTATTATAGATTAAATAATGTTATTAATATTTTATGCAATATAACTGCTGAGAAACTGATAAAACACAATTAATCGATATAACATTTCTTTACGCGTGTTTTCATATATCGTTCAAATACCGAAAGGCGCTTATATTCAGGTCGACAACAATGTTTTGTTGCCAGTGTCGGGTTATAGCAATTATCAGATTCTTGTTAAATTGCCATGTTCAACAATGCTATGCCCACATTGTTAATAGTATTTACTGGGGAATTTGGTGGAAAACGAAAATATTTGTAAAACCATTTTATATTATGTTTATTACACCTTAGCATTGAACTGCTTTTATATAAGATTATGCGGACGAAATGCTAGTTTTCAGTTTCTCAACATTACATTATATAAAATACTATCAAAATTACTTAATATTGCACGTTAAAATACTTATAGATATTGAATATAATACAAGATCACCACATAAGAATTTTACTTTCTTGCCAAAAATCTCCGCCTACTACATTAACTATATACAATGAAATAATATTATAATTGAGGTAAACTTTCGTGGAAACGTGGGAGTATCATAGGGAGCTTCAAGAATTTATTGTTTTAACTAGTATGTACAACATATGATTCAATAAAATAATTGTGAGGAATGCCCTCAAATTTACGTAATGTAAAGCGGAGCACAATATTATAAATGTAGTGAATATTATTGAACAGTGGTTTATATATAATATCATGATTTACTAAAATTCTCACGTAACGCTATAGTGTAGCCATCGCACATTATTTGGTGAATTTAAATGAAGAATTTAGAATAAAGAGTTGCTATAAATGCTTTGTAACAACGCCGTAAATTTTACTAAAAAAAAAGACTGCGGCCATAGAAAATACTTCAAAAAGTTTGAATTTAAACCGTTCTGTTTTGTTTATATATTTTGTTTAATATTGTGAATTTTGTGATGTGTTCATTTGGCTTTCGTAAATAAAGTGGGAATATATAGGTATAATATCTATTTAGATAAATACAGTTTCTATGGTAACAGTAATTAATGTAAAACTTATGCAGACATGTTAGGGCTGACACCAATAAATTACTGAGAATCATAACTATATAACTTATATTATAACTTATAGTATAACTTCAAACGTTTGGTAGGTGTGTTATTGCAACAAACGAACAAACCTATCATTCTTGCCGAACTCAATCCTTTTATAGTGTTAAAAGGTTATTTGGATCATCCGTTTAGCGGACGACTAGTCACTTCGATTTTATTATCTATTGTTATCGTAATTTAGCTAGTATGATCTATGACTAGTATGCATAGCAATGCATCGTTATATCTACATAGATATTGTATGTATCCACCAAGAGATTAATTCTTTTCACGCGAAAGTTAACAAACATTGTGGGTCACAACATAAATTGTCATAGCTGAGAATCGAATCCATGACGCTCGTCGCTACTTAGACCACTCTGCCGTCTATATAACGTATAACGCTACATTGGTCAATATTATTTAAATATATATATATCTATTGAATATCAATACTATATATATGTGTAATACTGTATAACAATTTATAACAAAACTCTTTTAAAGGATTTTATCATGTTTATATTTCGCTTTTAATTTCCTTGTCCCAACACTTTCATAATCATGAACACTTTATACACTGGTGTTGAATTATATTCTTACTTCGTCACTACAAAGCAACTAACTTAATACAATGATTTAATAACTATAATTATGCAAGTATTCCATGTAGTGATGGATTAAAAAGAAAAACAGATAATGTCTTTGCAAGAGAAGGAAAACCCAATGGTAAAGTGTGTATATATATATATGTCAGTGTGTATAATAGTTCAGTTAAATGGAAAACTATTTATGGAGGAGTTTCAACCCCAAAAGTGGGGTGCATATGATCTGAGATGATAAGTATTTTAATAAATATATAGAGACTGCTGTATCAATACATTAACATCCAACAACAAATGTAGATAAATGTAATTCTACCTAAATTAACCAAAAGTGTCACTTTCTCCCTATAGGTTTGAGCGTGTACAAAAATGCCAAAATCTAGGATACCATCTCCGGCTAGATCTGAACGTACTATAGTGACTCCAAGACGGTACAAACCACGTCGAAGTCGTAGTGTGTGCTCTCCTGCACCATCAACAACCTCTGGCAGATTGACATCAGTGATAGATCAGTTTAAAGAGAATAACTTAGATTCCTTTACATATTCACCATTGAGTAGTAGGCGATCTGTTCTCACTGACAAGACTGACATTGAAGAGCCTCGTCGTAAGTAAAATTTTGGTAAAATATAATGAGCAACAATTTATCAATATAACGAAAAAAAAAAATTTAAACAAGCCTTTATCATTAATATAAATATATACACTACCGTCCAAAAGTTTGGAAGCAGCAAGGTAAAATCGAATAAAACCAAACTAAGTCATTTAAATTTAAATGTATTGATAAAAAAATAAAGAACAAACAGAAACTAACTTAAACAAAATAAAAAAAATAATATACAATGGTAAATTAGATTAAATTTTAGCTTCATCAAAGTGTCCACCTTTCTCCTTTATAATCTTCTCACATATTCTGGGCATTCTATTAATCAATTTTTTAAAATAATCTTTATCTAATTTGTTCCATTCGTTCTCTAATAGCTGCCACAAATGTTCTGAGCTCGTAGGACAACGACTTTTCACCCTCCTGTCAAGTTCATCCCAAACAAGTTCAATGGGAGAAAGATCAGGGGATTGAGATGGCCATTGCATGATGTTTAAAATGTTTTCAGCTTTTTTCTTGTTTAAAAAGTTCTGGCACAATTTAGACGAATGCTTAGGATCATTATCCTGTTGAAAAATGAATCCAGAACCAATGAGACTTAGTCCACTGGGTATGGCAGAATCTTGGAGAATTTTTAAATAGCCTTCCTTGTTTAATTTTCCGGTTATCCTCACAAGATTGCCGGGTTTACTGTTGCCAAAACACCCCCAAACCATGACATTACCACCACCATGTTTGATGGTAGGCACTGTACATGCCTCTGAAGCCCTCTCTTCTTTTGACCGGCGTACAAAGACACGTCTATTGGATCCGAAAATCTGAAATTTTGATTCGTCACTCCAAAGGACATTTTCCCATTGTTCTATAGTCCAGTTTTTATGCGCTTTTGCCCATTCTAGTCTATTTTTCTTATGTCGATTTGTTAGTTTGGGTTTTTTAGCAGCAACACATCCTCTTAATCCCGCAGACAGTAAGCGTCTTTTAACAGTAGTTGTTGAAATGGGTGTTTCTCGCGTATCATTCAGAGCTGCAGTGATCTGTGGTGCAGTTAAGCGTCGATTCCGTTTAGAAAGAACTCTAATGAAGTTGTCCTCTTGATTTGTTGTGGATTTGGGCCTACCAGATCTCTTTCTATCTTCATTTTTCCCCGTTTCTTGTTTTCTAGCAAGGGTATAGTGGACACCTTTACAAGAAATTCCGAGCCTTTCTGCGATTTGACGTTCACTGTATCCTTCCTCGCGTAGAGTGCAAATAGCGCTTCGCTGTTCAAGCGTGATTTGCTTGCGTTTTGCCATTTTCAGAAGAAAAAATACGGTCAAAGTAGTAGCCGATATCTTTCGAATACAGACAATGTTAATATCACAACTTTCACGTGCCAATGCTCAAGTGCGACTGAATAAGGTCTAAAAAAGTTAAAACCAGCAAACATTATCAATAAAACTACACCATTGCATAGGATAAAGTAGCCGACGGATTAAGTCATAAAACACGTGTTTCGTCAATATTAAGGAATTCCATAAAACTTGATGAATGTAGGATAATAATCCTTTTGTGTTTGTGTAGACAGTCGTAAAAGGTTGTAAAACTTAAGATTATTGCTAATTTTTACCGCTATTAGTCATTAGTCGGCATTTATTTGTTTTGTTTGAAAACAGGTGTGCTTCCAAACTTTTGGACGGTAGTGTATATATATATATATAAAATATTAATAAGCAAGCTAGTTATTAGTATGTAAGAAATTATTAGTTCAATAATACAAAAGGCTGCTTTTGTTTTCAGGTAAAAGTTGGTGGAAAAACTTGAATGATAATTCTAGAGATGTTATGGAAGTTTTAGATGACAACAAAATAACAGATGCTAATAAAGCTATTGAAGAATTGTTTGATATTGAAGTATTAAGGTAGGACTCATTATTCATTATTACAGTTTAATTTAAATGTACTAGTTAGTATATATAGCTAATATTGCTCAGCTATGATTTATCTCAACTAATAATTTTCCTTTATTTCTAATTATAATCATAGCTTACGATTGGTAACTTGCAATCCCATACCCTGCTGTATTGCTCCTCTCCACCAAATAAGCGAGACATCAAAACCAATTCCTTTATTTTGCTGGCCCTTTTGGTTAGTTATCCTTTCGGATGCAAAGTCGCCCTTGCAAATTATCTCACTGCGGGTATCAGAGCAATCGCTGGTCTGATAACAAAACTCACTCGAAAGAGAACAGAAGTACAGTACGTGGCGGTACATATTGCACATGAACCTTTAGAAAAAACAAGCGACTAATTCAATATTGCATGAACCACCAACAGTTGGTGTCCATTATGAGCTGTTAAAAGATTATATTTTTTGGTTTTTAAATAAATACACCATTTAACTAGGATTTCTATTTATTGGGGTTTTAACAACTCTACACACGCTATATACTTTTTTAAACGGAATGCAACTGCACTACTCATACTTGTACAAACAATTGACAAAAATTACACAGGTAGTGTGCGACAAAGACTCTGCTCCATGAAGCCGAAATTAGTGTTTTAGTTTAGCTTATTTGTTTTCTATGGTTGATGTGTATCCTATTTATAGCTGAGTACTGTATAGTTGTTATTCGGGATACCATTGTATTATTTAAAGGCATTACATCACCGTGATTATCATACAGAGTAAAAATAGACCCATTTATTTCAATTAACCAAATTTTGTTTATTGATTTAAATCAATGAATTAATACACAAAGTTCAATATACAATATATTTATCCTGAATATATATCTATGATATATTTATTCTGAATATCCTAATTTTCACAGGCACGATGATAAGAATTATACCCTAGACTTACCAGATAGTAGTGATAATGAATCTATTAAGAGTGTAGTACTTCAACAAAAAAAATTATTCACCCAAAATGATAACCCACGACAAAAAAATATATTTGGTGGATTACTTGCTGACAGAGAAACATTAAATAAATTTCACACCACTAATATCACACAGCATGATGAAACAGTTGATCCTGGCACTAAAAATCTTTTTAAAGGAACAAATAGACCAAAGCCAGTATTTCCAGCTGAATTACTAAATATATCATCTCCCCATGAAACATTTGTAAAAAACACCAAGGCAAATATTAGTATGGGGAATAAAGTTGCCATTAAGAATCTGTTTGGTAACAAACCAAACTCAAAGCGCAAGCACATTTTTGCTGAATTCATTGCATCGGAAAGTGAACATGAACTCTCAGATATTCAGCCAAAAGTTTTCTATTTTCAAAAACAAAAGGAAGATCATCGTATAAATTCATTTTCTAAGGACAAAGACCATTTCCTCACATCAAGTATAAATAATGAAATGGAACCAGAAGACTGGAAGAATCTACCATCCTCCACAATGGTTGAAAATCAACTAGATGAAATGGTAGGAGGACATACACCAGTAAAACGAGTTAGACTCAGTAAACTATTGGAAATTAAAGAATCTGAAGGAAAAACAATGACTAATGTGACTTTAAAGACAAAAGAGTTGAATAATGATGTTACTGTCCTTAATAAATCATTAACTTCACAGGACAAAGTCATAATAATAGCAGAAGACTATACTGTCGCAACAGCAG
Source organism: Lymantria monacha (assembly GCA_905163515.2). Taxonomy (NCBI): domain Eukaryota; kingdom Metazoa; phylum Arthropoda; class Insecta; order Lepidoptera; family Erebidae; genus Lymantria; species Lymantria monacha. The sequence continues at coordinate 15,427,829 of LR991096.1, forward strand.
CAGCTACTGAAAAGGTAAATATTTCGAACATAGCCCATAATAAGACAGAAGTATTAATTGAACCCTCAACCAAGAATACTTCTATAACTTATGACCAAGACAAAACAAAATCAAAGGACATTACTAACATATTGCCTATTACAAACGAGGCAAAAAGAGTTCCTTCAAATGAAGAAGAAATTGAAGATGATTTCACATTAGAATATGAAGCTGATCTTGTGATTATTGGTGAGAAACAGAATCAAGGCACATCAAACCAAAAGCAGCTTATTGAAAGTAAAAATAACATTAACAAAACAGTTATTGAAAAAGAACAAAACGAAAAGATTGTTCTTGATATGTTAACATTGAAAAGCGGAATTAATAAATCTTTGATTGAAAGTACACATAATGAATCGCTTAATCAGAATAAAGCAAGTAAATCAGTAAATAAAAATGAGGATACATCTGTTAATGTACTTGAAAAGCAGCAGGTGTCTACACAAGTAGTTAAAAACGCTGATCAAGATGTTTTTACAGATAATCTTGATGGTACATCACATGTTACTGAGACTTATCTGGTTGAAAGAAGGGATGAAAATAAACAACTAGAATTAGGAAGTTTTAAACTAAACACTACAGATAAAATAGTAACTGAGAATTTAGTCTGTAAAGACAAAGAAACCGAAAGTTGTGAGGAGCAACAATCAAAAGAAGTCGTGCATTCTTCGTTTACAAAATGTAAATCTACTGAAAATATTAGCCAAGATCGTTGCAAGTATCAAGAAGGCGAAATTACATCAAATTTAAGTAGTAATTTAGTAGAAACTATTAACCGAAATGAAAACGAAGATAGTAAAGACAGAGAAAGTCCAAAAGATCCTCATGAAGTTTCAGTACTATTTAATGCAAGTAAAAATGACAATAAGGAAACGCGAGCACGACAGTCCAGTCAAGAACAAGAAGACAATATAAATGTGAGAGATGAAACTAATAAAAGCTTGGAATTAACAAATGATAGAACAAAAGAAGGAGAACATATTGAAAAAAATCAAAATAAAGTAGATGACGAAGAGGTTAATCAAATTCAGGAAACAACGAATGAGTGCGAGGAAGGTGATCATACTGAAGATGAAGAACACTCAAATGGAAGTCAGGAACTTGAAAATGATGATGAATCTAACGAAAGTCAAGATATTGAAAATGAGTTAAATGAAAGTCAGGAAACAGAAAATGATAATGAAAGTGAAGAACAAAATATAGAGGATAGTCTTGATGATGATAGAGCCGACACTACTGATGATGTATTTGAAAATCAAGAAGATATTGAAGTAGATAATGATGATGAACAGAGTGATGATATCGAAAATAGTGTTACGCGTAACGTAGAATTAATAGACAAGTCATTAACACTTAACCATGATACTGCAGATAGCAGTAACAAGATGAAATCTCCAGACCTTATTTTACATGACAAAATACATCACCAAGATTCATTTACAATTGACGCTCCTGACACAAATTCTACAAGAAGCAAAAGCATGTACAATGCCTTAAATATAAGATCAATAATGAAACCTGCTAGAAATAGTATAGGAGCTAACCTTACAGAAGATTCGAGTGCAGAAGGTTCTGGTTGGGATTCACACAGGACCACACGCAAAACTTTAAGACAAACATTTGGCCGCGATTTTACCTTAAGAAAGTCTTTAAGAACACTTGTTTTAGAAAAATCGGCGAAATCAGCAGAAAACGTGGGCGCATTACATTCAGAGAGTGTAAAGTTGCCTCGAGCAAATTCTACTGCATATGCTGAAAATTTTAACCATGAAGATAACGAAGATGATGCTATTGTTGAATCCGACCACGAAGTATCTAGAAAAATGCGACAGACTACGTTAGAGAGTTATTTACAGAAACTAAAACAACAGAACCTGGAAGAGAGACTCAAAATGGTAAGTTGGCAATTTTTTTGTATTATACAAAACTAGTTAACCCAGCTCTTTGGTTTGTTTGTAGAAGTCGATATATCACAGCGCCGCCTGGTGCCGAGTTACATCAATGAGGATAAGCATATAAACCTTTTCCGTGAAAAATACATATATATACCGATTTTCATAATGATTGGTCAAATAGTTCCTGAGTGTAATGTTATTTTTTTTTATTGCCGGTGGTGGCTTACGGGCCAGCAGCACACCTGATGGTAAGTGACACTGCCGCTCTTGGACCCTTGCAATACCAGGGCATAGCTAGGCTGTTGCCTACCGTGAAGAAAGTGCTCTTCTTAAACCTCGTTTAAAGATGGACATATATACAAACATCTTTTTTTACATACATACATATCATCACGCCATATCCCCTGCAGGGTAGGCAGAGAGAACAGAGTGCCAGAGAACTCTATCTTTGCATAGTTCACTCGCTTCCTCAACATTCATAATTCTCTTCATACACGGTCGCCGGTTTCGGAGACTCTTGACTCCACCTTCCTTCAGTACATGACCGATCTGGTCTAGGTAGGTTAGTCTCGGTCTCCCTCGGTACCTACATCCTTCCACTTTCGCATGGTATATCTTCTTAACCAGGCGTTCGTTCGGCATTCTTTCCACATGTCCGAACCATCGGAGCATTCCCTTTCGCATCTTTACACCAATACTCTCTTTCATACCTACTCGCTCTCTTACGTCGTCGTTACGAATGCGGTCGGTCAGCCTAACTCCACAGATTTTCCGCAGAGATCGCATTTCGACCGCATTAATTTTACTATCATACTCTTTTTTGCATACCCAACTCTCGCTTCCATACAGTAATGTTGGGACAAGCACTGCGTTATGTATTGCTACACGTGCCTTCTGGCTGATGTGGTGGCTGCCGAGAAGTTGCCCCAACGCTCCGTTCACTCTATTTCCCGCATTCACTCTTCGCTCTATATCAGTGGTGTACCTTCCATCTCGGTTAAATCCACATCCAAGATATACAAATTCATCCACTTGCTCTAGTACATCATTACCTATTGTTACTCTTACATCTGTTCTGGTTTTATCTCTTTCAAAGACAATTATTTTGGTTTTGCTCACATTCACGCGTAGACCCCTTTTCTTACAATCTTCTGTCATTGTGTCGACTAGGGTCGTAAGTCGCTGACTGTGCCAGCAGGACTGCATCATCTGCATAAAGCAGAGCAGTGACCGCTGAGTCGCCTATCTGGACTCCCACATTCATATCGTTCAACCTTTGGAGACATTTATCCAGATATATGATAAACAGCCTGGCTGACAGAACGCACCCCTGCTTAACGCCGATATTGACATCAAACCAAGACGACATTCCATCATCCAGCCGCACACAGGCTCTACAGCCCATGTAACTGGACTGCACAGCCCGTAGCAGTTTACCGCTAATACCATACTCCGGTAAAATGTCCCAAAGTTCCTTTCGTACAACCGTGTCAAATGCTCTCTCCAGATCCACAAAACTGCAGAAAACCCTCTGACCTAGAGCCAGATGCTTCTCCACAATGTTGCGCAGAGAGAACACTTGATCCATGCATCCCCTTCCATTCCTGAAACCTCCTTGTGTCTCACACAGTAAACCATCGGACACCATCTTTTTTTAAAGATATAGGATATAGATAAAGATATAAGGAACAAAGCTGAGAGAACCGTCAATTTTAAGATCTATAGTAGATAAAATCGTTAAATTATAATATCCTGTTCTTTCAATTTGTATAGAGTAGGCCTAACTCTTTGTTTGACGGTAATTCACCGTGGAAGTCATTAGTAGTCGGCTTTTACGACAACCACAATGTTAGTGTTTATAGTATTCTCATTTTCTACCAGAGGGCATGTCTTTGAGCAATATTCTGTGAATAATTGACGTATAAATGATTAATTATAATTTTCGCTAATGATTTTTATATCTAACATAATAATAGGAGAGCTGGCACCAATTTTTGGGTAGGTATTTGAGGCAAGCTAAAAACTTGTCACATACCCCTCCTATTATACCCCAATACGGAATAGCAGATCTGTCTGAGTGGCGGGGCTAAGTCACCCCCTGATTTTTTAAAATATAATTTTTTCCAAAAATACATTTGAGGCAATATGCATTTTTTTATGGAATTCTCGAATTTTAAAGATAATTTTAGCACGAATTCACAAAGTTTTATATTTTTACTCCGAAATTCTGACTAGAAACCTCATGGGTATTGAAAGTCACGAGGCCTCGCCAGAGCCAGTAGTAACGCGGCGAGCAAGAACGAAGATAGCTGTCGATATATACACTCTCACACTACGGCTTCCGTATAGCGCTACAGACTTGTACCTATCTATAATTTCTTAGATCACCTGGCAGGTAGAAAGTCCCACTAAAATGATCTGTCTTTTTGAGAATCTTATTTTTTAGTTATAAATAATACTCTATTAAAATTTCAAGTTGCCTGAAATACATTTTTTATAAATTTTTGAAAAATATTTTTGCACGCGTCTGGATACGTTAAAACCCCGACTAAATCGTCTCATTTTTTATTGTATTCATTAAACATTACACTGCAACATATAAAAATTACAACCCAAAAATTGGTGCCAGCTTTCGGACTATGATAGTAATCGTGAAGATATTAATGAAGCAGCGTTGAATAGTTTCATGTACTTAAGATTCAGATTTTTGCAGATAGTATAATTACTTATTGATAGAATGGAAGTTACTGATTAAGAATTCACACATCATCATCATCATCATCCCAGCTCATATAAGTACCACTGTTGGGCTCGAGCCATAATGGGAGGGAAAATTAACCTTACTATACCACGCTGGTCAGACGTGTGGTCAGTGGTATAGGGTTTACTTTCGAGTTTTCCTTCTTTTGCATAGATGTTATATGCGTTTTATATCCCTTAGTCGTCTTTTATGATCCCCCTCGGGTAAGATAGGGGTGATGAATTGTATTCTTACTCCGTCACCACACGGAAAAATTCACTATTTTCATGCTTTTATTTTCAGTTACCTATTTCAGAGAGCAGAAAGTTTAAATCATTGGATACACAAATGCTTTAACCGTGTTAAGATAATGATATTTTAATATATCCATCCATCTGCCCATTGACGACCGCTGTTGTCCAACAGTAACAGAACTCCCTACAGATTTCTTTATACGTGCTGCTAAACACCACTCATTTTAATAATATCGTTATTTACAGGAAGAATCAATAAGAAACTCTTTTAAACCACCATCGACTATGGACACATTAAACATATTCAAAGTGCCAACAAAACCACCTTTGCGTAAGATCAAGCCCGCCACGAATAAAATAAAGAAACAAATTAAATCTTCAATATTGTTTGATGAGTTGCCTTCGGAAGTTATTGAGGATATGAAGTATAAGCCGCCGAAGAGATTCCGACCATCAAATGCGTCGTGGATCACTAAAAGACTGTACAAGTTTTTGGAAATGAAGTTACAACCAAAGTGAGTGGTGATTATACTTTTGAGAACCATATCCATTTTATATTATTGAAGTTATACGTCTTTTATCGCGTTAGGGAAAAATGATGAGAGTAAATCTTAACGATGCGCGCGCACACCGTCACGAAAAACCGACACCCTGACGTTAACTATAGCCAACATTTTAGTTTTTTAACTAGATAATGCGTTATAATAAAACTTTCAATGTATTAAATACCTTTTTTTTCTATTGTGTCGTTTTTTCTATAAACGTAGAATAAGGTGAAAGATAAAATTTTTGAAAAGATCTTGTTACGCCAAAGAAGTATACTTTACGCGTGTACATGTATTTTTTTATTATAATATAAATTTTTACTTTGATTGCTACAGCATAACTCAGTCATTTAGGTATAAAACTCGTCATCGTCTACTCAAATCATAGATGTCCTATCCCTAGGTTTAAGACAGCCTACAGGAGGACGTAAATTAACTTACTAATTATTTATTCCAGGTACGACTACAGAGCACGTGTACGTGCTGAGAAATTAGTGGAAACAATATACCATTTCACCAAAGAATTGCGCCGTCATGACATAGCTTCAAAGGAGTCTGTAGATATTCTTAAAAACGAATTTGCTAGATTAGACGTCGTGAAGACTCATTTCGAATTCTATGAGTTTTTCCACGAGTTTATGCCCAGAGAAATTAGGGTGAAGGTAAGATTCTTGTAGTTTTTTACTTACGTACACAATAACTTCTTTAAAGTTCGATGTAAACCCTGCGATGACAGAGAAACTGACCTTTAAAACACCAACCAAACTGGTTAAGACGTTTTTTTAGATAGCTTTCTATTGGATTTGTATTATTTAACACGATGCAGGACAGTAATGACCTTTAAAAACGTGATACAGCAGTAAAATTTTGTGAACAGATTCGTACTACGGTAATATCCATAGCGTAATCTCGCAACACTAAAGGACTATAAAATATGAAGGTACTGCTAGAACCGGACACCGGATCGTGTGCTAAGATTACATTTGAAGAATCTGAACTAGTAGATAGACAATAGACACTGTCTGATCCATGCTCACCATCATCCTTATAAGGCTCTTCGGCATCACTTGTAACCGGCGGCGTTGAAACTTCTTCCAACAATCGTTGGATCCGATCGTCGGGATCCCTCTAAAATAGTTTTTATTTTCATTGTACATTCAAAACACATTATATTCAGCCGAACATTACCCCAAATTTATATTTTCATGATACTCTGTGTTTGTGTGCGTACAAATGTCCACACTATCAAAGGAGATGGATGTGATACGACAGTACAAGTTGTTTTCTTCAGTGTGCTGTAAGAAATACACCGGCAGAAGCCGTACTATATTCTATAGATTCAAAAGAATATACGGCGATAGCGGTAATGCTGTAATAAAATTCTAAAAATTTACGGCGTATGCCGTGCGTCCTGCAACGTGTTAATTAACCGCACAGTTGCCTCTTATGGACACCCATGAAGAATGAATGACGATTACCGTCCTTCCTTTTTCATGGGCATTAGATTCTTAGTCTATTATTTCCCTTATGAAACATTTTAATTAGGTATTCATTAATCACTTTTGAATACGCATAGATTGCTTATCATTAATTTGGTTACGTAAAATTATGAAGGTTAAAAGAGCTTTGCTTCGCTCTTCTCAATTACGCGAGCAATAAGCGATTTCTATTTCGCGTGCTTACGCTTATTCGTATCATTTATGTACTTTTCACTTTAAGTATATGATAAATACACGTAAGTACGGAATATAGCAATTGATTAAACTCTTTTTCTCGCGAACTTGTTATCATACATAGAGGTATAAACAAATAAATATCAGAATTTTAAAGCTCTCCCATAAGACACTTATCCATGATTCTGTAATACATAGCCTCACAAAAATAAAGTTAGTTGTGCGACGAATCAGACTATACTTTGCCGACGTATTTTGAGGTTCTGAATCGATATTCGAAGTCAGAATTAAGATCCTGTGTATGATTTTATACAGGTATATAAAGCTTCATTGCCGTGCATCGCGGCCGCGCGCTTTTAGACGCTTACGACTGTCGCGCGCAGCTCATACGACAACAGCCAATGTATGAAAATGTATGGCGCCGTTTCCGAGGTCTGCGACAGTCGTAAAACTGATATCAGACGGTTCATTTTTTGTTCATTTTTGTCTTTCATTTTGCATCTTTCACTCGAAGTGACGCATCTGAACACAAAATGAAACATTAGTGCCGAATGAATTCATTAGTGAAACGATCCAACAGTGTTTGATATTGGCATTCGGCATCTTTCAGTCGCACTCCGAGTGAACGAGAAATGAACAGTCTGAACACTGAGAGAACTTTCATTCAGGTCCGGTCATTTTGTTTCAAGTTCTGTAGCCGAAGAACGTCCCGTGTTGATAATTTTCTGCGCTGCTTTGCACTGGTCGCACGCGGCAAATGTGTGTGTATGTGTGTGTGTTGATCGATCGAGTGGATCGATCAAAATACATTTTTTGGAGAACTTTAAAAAGATTATTACAATATGAATCAGGATCTTCAACTGCTAGTTCTCTCAACAATGTATTTGATGCTGCTAATATTTTTTTTCTTTCAATCCATTGTAGCACCCATCACCGTCGACGTTTTCTTTACTTCTTTTTTGTCAACTCTTTGATTTTTTTTAGTGCTCTGGTGGCAAACGAGTAAGCAGCACACCTGTTGTTAAGTGTTACTGCCGTCCATTGATCTTTACCACACTAGAGGTATAGCTAGGCCGCTGCCTGCCAATAATCTCAAACCCACCCAGAAAGATGGGCTTCCGGCTCTCTCGCTCACGGAACGAAGCACAGCAGCATATTACCACTGCTCAAGCGACGATTTTCTGCGAGAGTGTGGTAATACCCCGGATGAACCGGCCCACGGCTTTAGACATAAAACTGTCAACAGCATGGTCCTACCACTAAAAAAAATATCAGTAAAAATTTATTAAATGATCATAAATTAAAGTAATTCCAAGACGCACGACTTCATTCGATGATATATTGAAAGAAATAAATAGTGAATGTTCATTTTTAAATCATTCCCTCTTAGCCGTGTGAACATAAAATGAAAGAAAAATTAACCATCACTCGAGTGAACAATCACTCGAGTGAACCGTCTGATATCAGCTTAAGCGACGAATGACGTATGCAGCATTGACTATTGTCGCATGAGCCGCGCACGACAGTCGTAAGCGTTTAAACGCGCGCGGCCGCGTTTATGCACGGAAATGAACTTTCAGGCTCAGAAATGTTTAAATAAAACTTTTCCGTTATAAAAATTAAGGTAAAATATGTTTTTGCTCGGAATTGAACCTTAAGACTCTGAAATGTTTGAAACTTTTTCCGTTATTAAAATGAAGGCAAAATATGTTTCTGCGTGGTTTTCGGGTTCCGCCGGTCCTGAATTCTTTTATTTTTTTGTTTATACGGTGTTAATACTTCTCATCTTGTGTCAATATGTGAATATATAAGTGTAATATGTCACTTCACTGTCTCAAAACGATCTAATTGACGCTGAGCGAGAATAATAAAGTTTTGAAGTTATGTGGTACACAGGATTCATCGCACAACCAACTTTCTTTTTTGTGGGGTTGTGTTATCATTATATTTATTTACGTGTGTTAATATCTTTTTCAGGTTGTGCCTGATATAGTGAACAAGATAACACTTCCCAGACATGGCATTTTCTCAGATATTCTTAGAGGAAATACAGTGCAAGGATAGCCAGTATTTTTAGCATACCTAAGTTGATAAATTATGCAATTAAGTGAAGTTGTGGGTTAATATTTTTTAAATGTGATGTAATGATGTGCATGTTACTAATATTAGCTGTTTCTATTAGAATTAAAAAGTTGTATATGGTTTATGTGTGTTTTGATGCTATATTATAAAAAAATAAAATAGTGACGGGATGTGTACCTCTCGTGGGAATCGTAGAAATCGGCTAAGGAATCTGCTGGCAAAACTAACAATAGTAACCATAATCGCCGACCCGCCTGCCAAGCGGGTGATTATAGCATTATCCCCACATATTTACAGCGATGAATATATCAAACTTCTCAACTTTTGTGAGTAGTAGTATACATTTTTTTTTGGTGTGGGCTACGGTCGGCGCTCTCCTCGCACCGCTACATCCGGGGTAGCATGCGCACCCGCAACCCACCCGTGTACCTCGCCTTAATCGTTGGACCGGCCACCGGAGCAGCGTGAACTTGTCATCAGTGGCCGGCCCGACGGAATACCCCCTGAGGGGTAGCCTCTCCTTGAGCGACGAGCCCCGGGGGAGGACGTCGGTCCCTTCTCGCGCGGTCAGCCTATCGGCGGGTGACGGACTAATTCCCCGGTCCAGTCACCCGCGGCCTCAGCTAGGGCGGCATCAGGCGCAGGCAATCGTGCTTGCGCCAACCCAGTCGCCGGCGGCGACTCGCGTCGTCGAGGAGACGCTCCTCGCGCACGCGCTCCGCCGCCTCCTTGCGCGAAACTACTGCCTCGCAGAAGGCTGCGACCGCGTCCCAATTCCTGACGCTGTCGAGCATCGCCCTGGCGATGGTCGGCACCGATGATTGCGACGAGTTCATGGCGCTGCTTTGCACAAGCCTCGAGCGTATGCTGCGCCATATCCTCGTCGCAATCACAGTGGTGGCAGGACGGTGTACTCTCCCTCCTGACGACCGTGTGCAGGTATTTGGCGAAGCATCCATGCCCCGTCAAAACCTGCACCAGTCGGAAGGAGAGCACTCCGTGCCGCCGTTCCAACCACTGCATCAGCACCGGCCGGAAGGCCTCCACGGTCCGCACCCCGAACCGAGGCCTCTCCAGCCGGACTGCCCAACGGGCAATGACGTCTCGGCGGGCGTCGACGCGCCAGGCGGTGAGTTCCCTCAATGAGACCACACCGCCCTCCGCTCGCAAATAGTAGTATACATGCCATACTTTCGCCTTTTGTTTTTACCTCTTACAGACATTGAGATATATATGTGGTACGCACTAAAGAAGCTATTCAAAACAAAAATGTTGCGATTGGATTACGAGGGAAGGGGTTAGTGCGGGGCGAATCCAAATACTTCATAATAAATAATAAACTCATTTGCAAAAAAAACGGGCGGTTTTGATTTTCATTCATATTTAAAAAGATACAATACCAAAAAGGTTTCAATCGTTTGTACACGTTACTGGCCGGTTTTAAAAATGCTGTGGTAAATTATTAAAAAAGTACGTTCTAAATTCAATTTTTCATTTGATGTTCATTTTTACAGAAAACCCCTTTTTATCCTACATTTTTGGCGCGAAGTTCCAGAAGTTAACATCGACTTTCATAACTTTTATTCAATTTTTATCGATTAATTTCATATCCTTGACTGTCAAAGCTTTATTTAATGCTGTTTGGCTGTATCAAAAATGGTAGATAAAGTGGTAAAAGCTACCAAAATTATCGCGCTGCTTGAAGAGGGTTGCAGCCAATGTTTCGTGGCTAGGAGGCTAAATGTTAGTCGCTCGACAGTCCAAAGGACCTGGCAGCGATATCAGGAGACTGGTTCCGTCGAGAGAAGGCCTGGTTCTGGAAGAAAACCATGTACCCAACCACGGGATGATCGTTTTCTTGTGAGTCGCGCATTGAGAAATCGCAAATCTTCGTATGTGGATCTTAAGAACAACCTCCAAGAAGTAAGAAATGTGCATATTAGTCTATGGACGGTCAGGAGGAGGCTTCTCGCTGCCAATATACGCAGTCACCGCCCGGCCCGCGGCCCCAAATTACTCCGTGAGCACAGAGTTCACAGGCTTAGGTTCGCTAGAAATTGTGAATCATGGACTCAAGACGATTGGAATAGGGTTTTGTTCTCTGATGAAGCCAGGATATCTCTGTTCGGTGAAGATCGACGTCGGCGAGTGCTAAGAAGACAAGGAGAACGCTTTGCAGAGGCATGTTTCGAAGAAATCACACCTTATGGTGGGGGCTCTGTTATGTTTTGGGCAGGAATAAATTCAATGGATCGTACAGAGTTAGTCTTCATTGAAAACGGCTCACTGACTGGGCATCGATACATAACGGAAGTTCTAATTTCTCATGCACAACCCGCATTGGCCGCTCTAGGTGAAGACTCGATTTTTATGGACGACAATGCTCGCGCCCACCGATCCCGCGATTTTAATGCGTATGTGCAAGAGGTCGGCATTCGTCGTTTGGATTGGCCAGCTCGAAGTCCCGACCTCAATCCCATAGAGCATGTCTGGGACGTTCTGAAACGGGGTGTGAGATCAGTACACCCGGCTCCGCAGACCATCAGAGAGCTGAAGAATGTGATTACTGCGGAGTGGGAATGTATTCCGCAAGCAAGTATCCGGGATATACTCGCTAGCATGCCCAGACGAATTCAAGCTGTGATTTTAGCTAGAGGGGGTCACACTCGATACTAAACATTTATCTGCTTTTACTTTATTAAAGAAAAACAAACAAAAAAACTTTTTTATTTTTACTTCATGAGCATATGCACTACTAGCGAATATACACTACTAGCGAGGTTTAGCATTATTTCCCATAAATTGTATCTAAATTTTATGAAATACTGATGAAAACGATTATTTTCTTATTAATTTACCAAATTGTGTGGATAAAACTACCTATAATTATCAAACAAAGAAATATTAACATTTGAAATGGTTCATTGCTTAGGTGCCCGTTTTTTTTGCAAATGAGTGTATTAAAATAAAATTGTATGGCAGGGAACTTTACAAACATGCAATTAACGCAGACAAATTACATCCAGACTCATAACAACACTTTGTAGATCGTACAAAGTATTGTTCTACATAGGAATCGAACCTACGGCACTGGCACGGAACGTCGGTATCTTAATTTATTTATTTGCTACGCCAATGTGCAGTCATCCAAAATTATTATATAATTATAATAATTTCAATCTTCCTAAACATTAAGAGCACGTTAATAACTACTGTAGTTTGTCATATCTGCATAGGCATATTTGATACTGTATGAAATTTGACTAAATATGGCGCAGCGCGGTCGCCTCAATACGGTTAATAGTGGATAAAATTCAATGAACAATTTCAGTAAACTTACAAGTGAAAAGTCATCCGTTGACTTTTATTATTTGATTTTCTCAAGTAGTTTGCACATGACGGCATTTTTTTTTGTTAAATTAATTCAGTCAAACGCGTGAAATCGCGACTACAGTCCGGCGAAAACTAAGTTATGGTCCACGGTCCACAAGGAGTGTTACAAATAAATTAGTTGCAGTACCTTCTCTAGCGCGTAGTACATTATATCTCAATACTTGCAGTTCAGATTTCAAGCACACTGGTAACAATTGACCAACTCAAATGATAAAATAACTGTTTGAAAGTCACAGCGAATTCTATTTCACATAGATCGTATATCGTCGATCGATCGTAACGTAATCTGTGTTTGGTCATAACGAATAAGGACCCATGTTCTAGACACGTGGTTGTCAGAGAGAACTGGCAAGCCGCACCGTGTAAGTTTACATGAATCATTTCGAGCCACTTTTGACTCCTTCATTACTCAAAAACGATTTGTACAAATTCTCTATATAAATTTGTATCCTAAGTTTTATAAACACAGCTTAAACGATTCATCATCATTCTCTTGTCCCAAATATTTCGGGTCAAAGCAATATGCATTCCAGGGGCGGCTTTACCTATAGTGCATCCCGGCTCAGCCGGTCGGGAAACATAGAGCCTCCACTGCAACGCTGCGCACGAAGCGGGCACACCGAACGCAACGAGTGCTTAACCATCTATAAACGTAGTGGGTGCATTATTTGACAAGTTTGGGTAGGTTGCTTTGTCGTCATATTCACTGTAACTTCATAATCCAATCCGATCGCGTTTACTTGGTTTCTTGTCAAAACAACAAGCCTAAGCATGACAACGCATTCCAGCGAGGTTCGGAGTTCAGTCGAAGGTCTTGTTAGTATCAACCTATTCCATTTTGTTCACGCATTCTGATACAAGAGGGCGCCAGGTTATTGATTGCACCAGGGCGCTACATGTGCTAGAGCCGCCCCTGAATTGCATTCTTACATATTGCAAAGTTATTGGAAATAGTTTTAAGACCGGCCGCGCGGCATTTTATGCTTGACGTCAACCCTCCTTGGGAATGTAATTGTTGACCAAACGGCATCAGGTGGAGTTGGGCTAGGTCGACATAAAGCTCTTAGTCGTCTTTTACGTCATCCACGAGCAAAATTAAGGTTGGTAATATTCATCGCATAGCCACACAGTTATTAACTTAAAACGATTAATATACAGAAATCGTTATTTTTATGACTGATTGACGACTCACATATAGATCAAAAACCTACTTCCCACTTCCAAGCTAAGTAATCGTGTATATACAGCTAAAAATAGTAAAATTATAAGATTTGAAATATTTTCCATTCAATCGATTTTATTAGGTAAAATAGCGGCTTGCTTTAAATATGGCTTGTAATTATAATAGCAGAAACTTTTTTCCTCTTTGCAAGAGTTTTTACCAGCAAATCGAATATTTGGAAGAATAGAATCTTATAATGTAAAAATTATTACTTACATATAACAAAAATGATAAGTAGTAGGTAAATAGACGTATAACTTACTAAGTCAGACGTTATTAGCTTTATGTAAATAATGCGACTATGAGAATTTAAAGTTTTTATAAATAAAACATTTTCTAGTAAAAAGTTAAGAAGGAATTGTTTTAAAATAATTTAAGAATATTATACATTTTTCTAATATATAAGTTTCAGGATTTACCACAGAAATTGGTACCCGTGTGCTGAATGTGAGTTTTGTCGTTAACGTGACGCGTTCTACAGCGAGCGCGTAAGCCTGTCATTTGTATGAAGAAATGTAGTTTCAAAAACGCGCCGCTAGTGGCGCTGTAAATGTAGTTTCAAAAACGCGCCGCTAGTAGCGCTGTACATTTCTTCATACAAATGACATGCTTACGCGCTCGCTGTTGAACGCGCCATGTTAACGACAAAACTCACACTCAGCACATCGTTTAGAACTAAATTTTTTTGTATGTGAAGTTGGCAAACACAATAGTTATTACCATAATATTGATCTCGGCTCTTATTTTCACATTCATGTATTGATGGAATTAAATGACCACCTTTCAACACTAACGAACAAGTGGCTGGTTTGTCTGTACATCTTATATTAATAATAATCTAACGTCTACAAAAATTATGACTTACAATCACATAAATTTAAAAAAAATCACGTACATGATTTTAGTAATGGAGCTAAAACTTTAGACGCGTATGTGTATATATTTTGTATTGAATGAGGCCCGCTCGATTATATAACGCTTGTTCGATAAAGTCGTTTCTCATCAACCAAGGGAGCAATTTAGAGTACGGTACCTCGACTTGTTTGCACTTTTGCCGCGCGGTCTACAGTATACACCAATATTTGTTTTTATTCAACATTATAATAGAAAGGTTATTTCCGTGTACTTTCATGGTAGTCGAAAAAACTGGCAGTGATAACCAGGGCATCTCCTGGCAAACTTCAATTGCGATCAAGTCGTCAAGTGTCACTATTATGTCAGTATTCCTGGGAAGGCCAAGTTCAGACCAGTGCATATCGATAGGCTAATGGACGGATGAATTAGGAAAATAACAACCACGTAACCGGATTCTAGAAGTTGTTTATTTTGAAAATATTGGAATATAAATGTAAACATATGTTACAAATTACAATGGAGCACCATACACATAAAAATCATATTGCAATAATATAGGTAGATATTGATAGGACATACACTTTGAACATAATACAAAAAATACACCTCACTTACATGACTTATATCTATTATGTATAGAAGGGTAAAGGCGAAGCTTAGTCTTACATAATCTTTCTATTTGGGGCACATTGACTAAATTGTCTTTTATAAAGGCTGAATAATGTTCATAGGCGAATAAACTTGTAACACGATCGATATATGTGCAGATTACTATGGAGGAGTCCATTAATTACGCGAGGCATTTTTGACGCCCCTCACCCCTTGGTGAGATGTCGTAAGATTTTCCTAGATCCCCTCCCTCCTTCACCAAACTCGCGTGAGATTTTTCAAAACTTGTACTTGGGTATAAAGATTTTTTACGTTCATGTAACTTTCACGAAGTTTTACACCATTTTCTGCCAAAAAAATTACGTGATATTTGCCAAGACCCCCTCTCCCCTAAGTGAGATTTAGTAAGTTTCGGCTCGACACCCTCCCCACCTGAATACCTCACGTAATTAATGGACGTTCCATATAATACTTTTAAAGAATGCGATTAACAAGACATATTCTAAATATGTATTAAAACTCATTGATGTCTTTTCACATTAAAACTATTAACTGTTGCTGCTTAGTTTGTTTTTAATACAAAACTATGAAATACTGCAAGTATTGTGACTTATTATGTGTTTCTATTATTAAAATGTTTTTAAAAATCTATACGTAATAATAAAATACTCGAAAAGAATACTTATTTACCTGATTTTTTTATTTTATTTGATCAGAACATAAAAAAAGAAATTCTATTTCTAATCAATAACAAAACCGACAAATAATTATGCACATAGCTTAAAACATAAATTTTGCTGTTTTCTATTTCCTTTTGTAGAATAGTAGCACATGTTGTGACCTACATGATGGGTCATAGACGTAAAATAAATTAGTTATAAATTTTGGCACTACGTTAATAAAAATATTTCTGATAAATAATTCAAATTTATATCATATTAATTTCTAAATTTATTACTGAAATTAATCACGCCTGCTTTGTTTGCCCTCTTGCCTGATGATTTCAGTAATGCAGCAATAAGCGTTAATATAATAAATTGCCAACTATCCTATAATTAAAGCAGTCGAATAAAATTGTAATCAATATTATTCTATAATAATTACTTTAAAGGAGTACATCGAACATTAATATTTTGGCCTAAATTACATTCTTTTGTTTCGAAAATAAATTAAAACGAATTTACATAATGCAGTATACAGACTTTTTTTCGAAATAACTATAAGGTATACAATTATAAATGGCAGTTCAGTGACGAAATTCATTAAAATTAAATCATTCACATATATAATATATTTTATTATTTTAAATATAAACTTAACACATAAATCAACGTATTGCTTCACATTTTTTAAAATTAATCTAATAAATGAAACAGTCCACTAGATCAGTCGAGCAAACTCTATTGATTTATGACAATAACGTTCGAGTTTGCCAATAGAATCACCACTTAGATACCAAATATACGACCATATTATATAAGGAACACCTAAATATGTATGTATCTCGTGAAAACAGTACATATATACTCATATTTCATGAAAGTAAACAGCAAGAAGCATTTATAAGGTTATTTGAAATCACTTTTTACCTAATGTATTTATTATATAAAAATCTAAATCTATCAAAATGTAAGGGATCAAAAATTTGTTAAATCTGAAGGCGGTTAAAATTCTTTCATCACAGTCTAAATTGGTTTTAAACAAATCTACTGCCCAGTACCTAATTACATTTAGATAAAAAAAAATATTTATGGAAATAGCTTACGAGACGTTTGGTGTTCAAAAAATATACCGAAGTCTGCAAATCTACCGTACGTTTTAATGTCATGTAGATTTAATACAATGTATACTACATTATTGCTACAAGAAAGAACAAAACAAGGTATAATTTCACGTAGGTAACCATTATAACTGCCTCCTTCACTCAAGAATGAGAGAGGATTGATCGTAAATTAAGCTAGTACCTTAGAATAATAATAGATAGAAACCAATTCCACGCACAATATTTGACGCTGCTAAATTGGTGTCAGAAATGACACCCTACGCCGGCCCGTTCCGTAGTGTACAAGTTCATTGTGTTCCATTAAATACTAGTGTGCGTGTATACTCATGTAATCGCTTGCACACTAACAGGATTTTTGTATTCACTTTTTTAAACACTTAAAGTACCGAACTATCCTTCTATGTGTTTTTATTCTAAGGCTTTTTTGGGTGGTGGGCTACGGTCGGCGCTCTCCTCGCACCACTCCGTCCGGGGCGACAGAGGGGCGTAAGCACGTACACCCGTAACCCACCCGTGAACCTCGCCTTCGTCGTTGGACCGGCCACCGGAGCAGCGTGAACTTGTCGTCAGTGGCCGGCCCGACTTTTATTCTAAGGCTAGTACAGTCATCTCATAAAAACTATTTTATGAGATGATGGTAGTCTTACTGATATCTATAAATAGTATTAAAGAATATATCAGTCAATTACAGTTCTTTATAAATTTTATATATTGATATCCTGGATATTCAACCAGGAATTAATGTACACGAGGTCATATAAATTGGATTCTTTATTATTTCTACTTGAAAATATACACATACCGTCATTCAAACAATGCCTTATAGCTTCGTAATCTATGAAGAAAACTAGTTAGACAGTAGATAGTACATACTGTATGACTCATTTAAATATCCCACTAATAAGAGTTATTATGGTGGACCAAACATAGTAAATTGCTACTAGTACAAGTCATTGTTGGCAAGGCGAGTAAAATTATAACTCAAATTGATATTTCTTATATATTAATCATTATTTGTCAGTAAAGTGAAGTGATTGCCATTAGTAGATCGGTGGCTAGTGTGGTACTAAAGTGTTACTATGTTGTGGTAGATCACAAAAATACATGCAAAGCACTGTTTATTCACCACACTTTAGCACTTCCTCGGCATTATATAGGATAAAATGACATCAAACTTATAAAATACATATATTTAACATCTCAAAATTAAAATATTGAATCAACCGTCATTTTAACAAACCATCTCATTTTCACATTTTCGTACTAAGTTACATATAATCGACTGCATTCACGAACTTTAGCTGCAATTTAGTAAACCGCTTGGGAAATTCGTACGTGAAAACCAACTTTTAAAGCACGTTCAATTTTGTCTAAATGATAATATATCATAATAACATACTTCTTATAACAATAAATAAGATGTCATTTCTATTACCGCTTATAAAAGCATGTTGATACCTAATCCATATTTCGGACTTTGATATTTCAAATTGAAATAGTTTGACTCCACCAAAATAACTAAACAAATAATCTTAAATGACCAGCCGTACAAGAACTCCAGCGTCATATCCACACTCATATTACACATGTAAATGAGGTTCGCAGGGCAATAATCCCAATTTACAGAGCAGTTTCGGCATAAACAAAACCAACGTACACGCAAACTTTCAGGTTAATATTAATTATTGTGTCATAGGTATAAGTAAAAAATATCGTTGCTTATTGTATAATAGCATCTAGCGTACTTTGCTTTAATTTTATGCCTTATAAGTAAATTTGTATGACCAGTATAGAAGAATTTCATTGTCATACTACCCACACATTTTGTTACATAAATTTATGTGTCTTGTGAACGAGGCTGACAGGGTAATAGTTCGACGTAGTTGGCAGGAAATAAGCCGAACACACCATGAGGCCCGAGCCCCTGCCACCAACCCGCGTCGATTTGCTCTATATGGGTAATTATATCGCCTGGATCGAAGGTAATCTCCGATTCGTCCGCTGAAAGAGAATGGGCAATTAAAAAAAATATATGCGTGCGTACTAAGTAGACACATATCTTGAAACTTTGGCAAACTATTCTTTAAATCTATTTCACATACATCAACCAATAGCGTGTACTCTCTCTCTCTCTATCTCTCTCTAGTAGGGGTCAGATAGTGGGAATGCTACGAAGAGTCGCACAAAGAGGAGACCGAGAACGTCTAATGTGTTCTATCTCATTCTCTCGCCGGCTGAATCCTATACATTTATGTGTTTGTGTCTCTATGGACTTGTTTTTTCGTTTCATCGAGTTTGAAATCACAACGATTCTAAAGAAGTTTCACTTCAAAAACCAGACGAGGTATCGTAAAGACACACGATAGAAGATTACTTTTGAATAGCATAGATTGTGCTTATTAATCATTTATTTTTATAAAACTATGAACGTGAGAACAACATACGTCTCACTCTTCTCCAATACTCGAAACTAAGCGAAATACTGCTCCTATTCTACTCGACAGTGTTTATTAACTCATCACTTTATCACACAAAAAGGTTGAGAATAGGGGTGTGCGAATAATTCGAACTTACGAATTATTCGTTCCGAATCGAATATTAATATTCGATTCGAAACTCGAATCGAATAATCCGAAATTTCGAATTATTCGAAAGTTCCCGAATAATTCGAAAAATTTCGAATTATTCGAATAATTTCGAATTTTTCCGAATTATAATATTATTCGCAAATTTTTATTGTATTTTAAATTCGGAGTTTGTTATGTTCGATATTCAAATATGACATTAATAATTAATAAATATTTTATTTAAACCATGAAATATAACTACATGAATAGAACAATGAGTATGAACATTTGCTACAAATTTTTGTTTAAAAATAATAAATACGATACTGAATCTGGTGATAATGAAGTTCGTTTATCAGATACAATATCACCAGCAGTGGAAAATAATCTTTCACTTTCAGCAGAAGTACAAGGTATTCCTAAATATCTTCTCGCCATAAGTGACAATCGGGGATATTTATTTTTTTCGAATTATTCGAAATTTTTCGAATTATTCGCAATTTTTCAAATTATTCGATTTTTTTCGAATTATTCGTCGAATTTCGAATAATTCGAAAATTCGAATTATTCGATTCGAATTTCGAATCGAATATTAATATTCGATTCGAACGATATTCGCACACCCCTAGTTGAGAATCAGAATTCCAAAGGCCTCCCATGAAAAGTTCAACTTCATTAGGGTTTATTTCGAGTTTCACTTACATGAGTACGATGTTAGGGGAACTTCTGGTTAATTATCAATACTTTAACAAAGAACGTTTATTTCGATAGATAGGCATGAAAATCGCTTTCAAAATTACTTACAAATCTAAACTTATTCAAACATTAAAATTTTATTAATTCGGTAATTAACTATTAACATCACTATGTCAGCACAAACTTACCAGCTTGGTAGTCGTATAAAGCCCTAGCTGTTAGTCCAGGGTCGTCGTCCAAATCCTCATAAATCGCTTCTTCTTCCAAGTTCTCAGGCGATACATCTATAAAGAAATAAGCCCTTGATAATTTATATGACTAAAGTAAGCTTACTTTAATATCAAATAGCCGTTTTAGTGACGTCACTTGAAATCGTTCACTCTTGTGAAAACGAGACAGCTATAATATAGAACATTATAGCAAGTGAAGTTATAGCAATATCTCGTTCTTTCATAGAACAGAAATGCGTGACTCATTCTACGAACATGACTGTGATAGTAAAACAATATGAATTAAACGTAAAAAAACTTTTATTTAAATGCGCTAAAAAGAAAACATAACGATGTCTAATGTTTACGCGAGTATTACACGTTTTATTTATTTTTTTTAATTTTTAGAATTTCGACGAATGGGTTTTCTTTTGATGGTATTTATGATCAGACAATCCCTCTTCTTGGTTTTTATATTCTGATAAATTATTGAGATTTAGCATTTAATATGTTGATTATTTACCAGTGAAAAATTATTACCTCACGTGGTATGTGAACCCACATCTACTAAAAAACCGTTCTAATCGTCTTACCACTTAGACCAGTGTGGGCCCAATGTATAACAACCAAATTTGGCTAGCATTCTCGTTTTTTCGGGAGACTTTCCTCGCGCCATCTATTTATACAGAGAACGTTTATACATTGTAGAAATTTAAAAATCTAACTTTTGAGTTTGAAATTGTATTAAACGATGACTCGATTGAATTCTCAAATTATTGAGATTCTACATGCCAGGTTATTTATAAGAACTTGTTTTTACGAGCGTAAAATATTGTGTATAGTGTCCGATAGTTTACTGTGTGAGACACAAGGAGGTTTCAGGAGTAGAAGGGGATGCATGGATCAAGTGTTCTCTCTGCGCAACATTGTGGAGAAGCATCTGGCTCTAGGTCAGAGGGTTTTCTGCAGTTTTGTGGATCTGGAGAGAGCATTTGACACGGTTGTACGAAAGGAACTTTGGAACATTTTACCGGAGTATGGTATTAACAGTAAACTGCTACAGGCTGTGCAGTCCAGTTACATGGGCTGTAGAGCCTGTGTGCGGCTGGATGATGGAATGTCGCCTTGGCTTGACGTCAATATCGGCGTTAAGCAGGGGTGTGTTCTGTCAGCCAGGCTGTTTATCATATATCTGGATAAATGTCTCCAAAGGTTGAACGATATGAATGTGGGAGTCCAGATGGGCGACTCAGTGGTCACTGGTCTGCTCTATGCAGATGATGCAGTCCTGCTGGCACAGTCAGCGACTGACCTGCAGACCCTAGTCGACACAATGACAGAAGATTGTAAGAAAAGGGGTCTACGCGTGAATGTGAACAAAACCAAAATAATGGTCTTTGAAAGAGATGAAGCCAGAACAGATGTAAGAGTAACAATAGGTAATGATGTACTAGAGCAAGTGGATAAATTTGTATATCTTGGATGTGGATTTAGCAGAGATGGAAGGTACACCACTGATATAGAGCGAAAAGTGAATGCGGGAAATAGAGTGAACGGAGCGTTGGGGCAACTTCTCGGTAGCCACCAACTCAGCCAGAAGGCACGTGTAGCAATATATACCGCAGTGCTTGTCCCAACATTACTGTATGGAAGCGAGAGTTGGGTATGCAGAAAAGAGTATGAAAGTGAAATTAATGCGGTCGAAATGCGATCTCTACGGAAAATCTGTGGAGTTAGGCTGAACGACCGCATTCGTAACGACGACGTAAGAGAGCGAGTAGGTATGAAAGAGAGTATTGGTGTAAAGATGCGAAAGGGAATGCTCCGATGGTTCGGACATGTGGAAAGAATGCCGAACGAACGTCTGGTTAAAAATATATACAATGCGAAAGTGGAAGGATGTAGGTACCGGGGGAGACCGAGACTCACCTACCTAGACCAGATCGGTCATGTACTGAAGGAAGGTGGAGTCAAGAGTCTCCGAAACCGGCGAGCGTGTATGAAGAGAATTATGAATGTTGAGGAAGCGAGTGAAGTATGCAAAGATAGAGTTCTCTGGCACTCTGTTCTCTCTGCCTACCCTGCAAGGGATATGGCGTGATGATATGTATGTATGTAAAATATTTGTTTCACTGAACTTGCATTTTTTTTTGTATTTAGCTATTAGCCGCAGATGGTTTTGACAGCTTTACGCGGCCTATGGATGAGCGCTGAGGGCTCTCAACCCGATACAAGTAAGCTAAGCGACATCGCCCAAGGGCTCACCCTGTGGGTAACGGATCTCGGCTTGGGGCAACACTGAACTTGCATTCAGTTATTTATTCGTTAAATTTATGGTATTTGTATTTACCTTATAAAACTAGAATACTATAACACCAGATAAGAACGTGGCCGCACTGAGAAAGATTGGGCAAGAAAATTATATATATTTTTGTTTATTTATCGCTATTATTCGCATTTATTGCAAATATTTACAAATGTAAATAAATATTAAAAACGTAAATACTTAAAAGATATTTATTTATAAGAGGCATCTCGATTGGAGGTTTTGTAACTGTACAAGATCGGTGTTTATTATTTGGTCGAAATTAATTTAACACTTAACGATAGTAGGTACTCACCTTCTAGCGTAGTTCCGTTGGGTTCCTTTTTATAATTGACATTCTCTATGACTGTGTTCTGTCTACTCAATTCTGACCTACCATGTTCTTCTGTTACATTGGTCTTGCTGTAAGGCGATCGTTTTATTGTACTGAATTTATTGTCACTATCATCGTCATCATTCTCATTAGAGCTAGAGTAGGAAGCGTCAAACATGTCATTCTCAAGTATATTTTGTTTTATCATCGGCTCACTTTGCTTCAAAGGTTCAATGTCTCTGTAACTATTCTCTTGCTTATATTCAGAACAATTAATGGCACTAAATGATGATGGATCATTTTCAGTACTAGGACTTAAATCAGCCGGATCTATTATAGGTTCATATTGTATTTGCGATGGAGTTTCTAAACTCATTTGTATTTTATCAATGTTTTTTATTGGACTCGTTTTGGGTTGTTCTATCGTTGTCTCTGGAATAATGACTTTAGGTTGCATCTTGACTGGAGATTTTATTGGAGAAGTGGGTTGTGTAGGTTGTGCCTGAGTGAAAGTGTTGATCCGTTGTGCTATTACAGAACTACGGGCCGGTTTTTCTGGAGTGTTAGCATTGGTTCTGTAAACAATATTGTTATAAATTTATTACTAATAATAACTGGTAAAACGTTTATAAAAACTTGATTGCAAGCGAGAAATGATTGTCACACATGGGACATCCCCCACACCCTGTGTGACAATCATTTTTCGCTCGTAATCAAGTTATTATAAATAATCAAGCATATTAAATGCTAAATTTTAGTAATTTGGCAAAACGTTATGTGATGTCAGTAAGAATATAATTCACCACCCCCTTTCTTGCCCGTAGGTGCTCTAAAAATGGCTAAGAATTATAAGTGTTAGGAAAAAGTCCGATCATATATATCGTACTTTGAGTCAAATTTTCGAAAGGAATCATCATATATTAATTTCCTGTAACTAACTACAGACTTTTCTGTGTGGTGACGGAGTAAGAATACAATTCATCACCAGGGGGGTGGTGAATTGAATTGAATCTTACCCGTGGGTGATCGTAAGGAATATAAAACGCATATAACATCTATGCAAGAGAAGGAAAACTCGAAACAAAACCCTATACCAACACGTCTGACCAGCGTGGTATAGTAGGTTAATTTCCCTCCCATTACGGAGTAGGCCCAAGCCCAACAGTGGGACATACAGTAGCGCTCAAAAATATTTTGACAATCATATTTTCGTTAACATCTCAATGTCACGTACCCCCAGGTAAACAAATTTTATTCCACACTAATACTTCCAATGAGCCTGCAAATATTAATGCATACAAGTTTAACTTGTCTGTTTTTTTTACGTATATTCTTAGAAACGTGTTCATATTCAGCTCAATAGTATTTTGACACATATTACGTTCTCATTATTCGTTGACAGAGCTAGCCCTAAACTAATATATTTTATTTTCATAATATCATTGTTATCTATTTAACATGCCTAAGACAAAAGAATATTCAAGTGATTTTAAAAATGCTGTGATAACTGCTGTGAAAGGTGAAAAGACGCAAGCAGAAGTTGCTCGGAACTTTGATGTGTCTCGGCAGCTAATAAGTGCGTGGAATAAGGTTTATACTAAACGTAAGACACTATAAAATAAGCCTCGCACTGGCCGTCTCCGAAAATCTACTCCCCATGAAAACCGTTTAGTAAGAAAGTTATCTACGAGTGATGTGTAAAAATCGGCTGTGCAAATAAAAATGAACTGCAAGAGTACTTATAACGTGAATGTACATGTTTCAACTGTGAAACGTAGGCTAAAAGACTTCGGAATCCATGGGCGACTTCCGGCCAAGAAACTTCTGATTTCTGAAAAGAACAGGATGCTGCGGCTCGCATTTTCAAAACGACATAGACCTTGGACTAGCTCAGAATGGTCTAACGTGTTGTGGAGTGATGAAATTAAGTTTAATTGGGTGTCATCTGATGGAATACAATATGTTCGACGTCCTACAAACAAAAAAAATGATGTTCGATACCAAATACTCACAGTGAAACATGAAGGTTGTAATGAGTGGTATGGTTTGGGAATGTTTTTCTCCTCACGGAATTGGACCTTCATTTAAGATAGATCAGACTATGGATCGTTTTAAGTATGTTGAGATATTAGGGAAGCAAATGTTACTGCACGCTAGAGATAATATGCCTCCTGCTTGGTACTTCCAGCAAGATAATGACCCGAAACACAAATCTAAGCATGTTAGTTACTTCATAGATCTCAAGAAAATCAAATTACTGTAGTAGCCAAGCCAAAGTGCTGATTTAAACCCATTAGAACATTTCTGGGAGCAGCTGGATCGTCGCGCGAGATGTCGAAACTATTCAAAGAAGGAGGCTTTATATGAAGCACTATACCAGGAATGGAACAAAATTCCCATCAATAATTTACAAAATGTAGTAGACTCAATGCCGGAATGATACGAAGCTGTCTTAAAGGCAAATGGATATGCAACCAAATACTGATAATTAATTGCCAAAATATGAAAAAAAAATTTTAAAAAAAAATTTTTTTTCAATGTCAAAATACTTTTGATCCACAAGAATCATAGAAAAAATTTAATATTTCTTATTCTTTAGTAATTCCTAAAATAAAAGTGTTCCAATTTGTAAAACATATCGTTATTATTAATAAATAATTTAATTCAATTCGATATTATTTTTATTTTTTTTTTATTTTTAAGTATTTATTGTTGTCAAAATACTTTTGAGCGCTACTGTATATGGGCTGTGATGATGATGATGAACTAACTAAAGATGCCAGGCAGTTGCAAAGTAATGGCGATTTCACATCTAATGGCGTTCCGCATTATATTTTGCATAAGCAACAATAGTATTTACCTGTTAGTAGTGAGTTGGCCCTGCGCCAAGTTCTGCTGGAACATAGCGCGAGCGGCAGCTGTGGAGGCGCCAATTAATTGGCGCGCTTCCGCCGAGCGCTGACGCCGGAGGACTTCACTAGCGCTCACCTGCGCTTCAGTATTACGTAACGACTCCGGTGAATCGGCCACTCTGTTAAACAAAAAGCGTTTATTTAACGCTCTTCTATTACTTCAGTTGAAAACACACTGAAAGGTATCGTTGAAATAGCGAATAAAAACAATTTCTTATCCCAATTTGTTGCTGTCGTCGCAATATATACCCTTTTTCCATTGTTCATATCACAAAGCTTCGACAAGTTTTACGGTCAGCCATGAATTCAATCCGCTTTCGGAATGTAATTGTTGACCAGACGCCATCAGATAGAGTTGTATGTCGATGTATATCTCTTAATTATCTCGAGACCCAGCAATATAAGAATTGGTAGTATTCAAACCCGGTATCACCCAGGCTATTGAAGTCATTTATCTGCTTACGTTCCTTAATCTTTAGTCAACACCCACAGAAAAGAAAGGGGTGGTGCCATATTGAATTCCTAATCCATTACAATACAAAGAGAATGCAATGCGATTGAATGCTTAGTGTCCTTTTGTTATCGGTGTATATGAGACAAACAATAGTTGAATTTAAAAATGTGTCTGAATATGGTTATGCATTCTACACGTATATATTAATCATACTGTAACACAAAATGGCTGCAAAGTTCGGTAGGAATTTTAACTTAGAGATACTTTTGATGATTCTTATTCTTCGTTTCACGCTATATAGGTTTAAAGTTGTATATAAACATACTTCGCAATGGGTGAGACATTAACTTACTTTACAACATTCTCCAGAAAGAATTGCAAGTTCTCAGTCTCTTGCATGTTTGTATCCCATCCATGCGGACTCGGGCCGCCGCCGGCGCCGCGGACTGCGCAGGCGCGAATATCTGCGCCTGATGCCGTCCTAGCCGAGGCCTCGGGTGATCAGACCGGGGAATAGTCCGGTCACCCGACCCGAGGTCACCGCGTGAGGACTCGAGAGGAACCCGCGAGGGTAAACCGTCGGGCGGACCACCGAAGACAAAGATCGGGTGCCGGTGGCCCGCTCGCACGGCTAAGAGAGGTGTTTGCAGGGTGGGTCTATGAGGTTGCGCGCCGCCTCTTCCGTCGCCCCGGACCGACTTGACGAGGCGCGACAACGTCCATAGCCCACCGCAAAAAAAAATCTATTTGTATCCCTTAGGCAACTTTTACGACAGTTGCAGGAAAAGGAGGATAACTGTACTGTAATTTTAGTCCGGCAACACACGAAATGTATACGTGCCCACGTAAATTAGATAGATTACTGTGTAAAAACGAGAAAAACTGAGAAAAAGCAAAGTAACTCAATAGGATCACTTCTAATTATTATTTTGAGACACATGCAATATACATATTTTACCTCTTTATATATCAAAATTAAATGCTATTTAATGGTTAGGCAATCACTTGAGAACCATTCTACTGACAAACAAGAAAAATAATAATAAATCGAAGAGACGTTCGAAAACTAACTGTATAACAAGTCACTTCTTCCTTTTAAAAAAATGATTACCTTATTATATACCTTTTAGAGTTACGTATTTTTTGCTGATTTTGTTGTTTATTATCATAAAGGAAAATCACTGAATTTAGCTAAGATGCAAAGAGCATGTTTATTAAAATTTGGATGGGACATTTCTCGGGTCAGCTAGCATAATATAATATTTTATATCCATCCATCCATCATCATCATCATACGATGTGGCCTGCCCATTGCCACTTCAACGTGCTAATTCTTCGGGCTATGTCAGTTACATTCGTTCTTCTACGGATTGCCGTATTCTGGGTTTATAGCACGCTGAGCGACTTTGCCTTTTTATAAGGACGATTTTTTATAAGGTCAAGCCAAACACATAGCCTGTCAAAAACATGATTCACTTACTTTTCTTGCTCGGCTTTAGCTCTCTTTTGTGCTTCGAGTTCATCTCTTTTTCTCGCGGTTTCCTCAGCTTTCCTTTTCTCCTACAAACACATTTTATAACTTAAAATGTTTATTCTAATATATCAATCGAATTTCTATAGACGTAGTGGGTATTACAGATTTTATATCTTGTATAGTGCTTACGAGTATAATATTTAAGTAATAAAAAAACATTTTTACATCGATTATTTGAAAATTCTACATTATAATGTTCAAAACTCAATTTATTGAAAAATTAAAAAAAAAACAAACATACAATACAATGTATTCTATTCTCTCTGCCTACCCTGCAAGGGATATGACGTGATGATATGTATGTATATTAAAAAAAAAATACCTCTTCTCTCCGTTTTCTCTCAGCTTCAACTCGTTTCTTTTCTTCTTGCTCTTCTTTTAACCAAAACTGATCCCTTTCTTTAGAATTTATTTCTTGTACTGAAACAATATTTCACATAAATAGTACAAAAACAAGGATGCGTTATGTATTTTTTTTTTGTACATATTTCGCCGTTCGCCGCACATACATACCGGTAACTATCGCATAAGAAACATTAGTAAATTATTAAAATTTATACACTTTCCAATATTGTTACAGACATTATTATCAGTATGTTAGAATACAGTATTTAGTAATTTGCCGTGTGGTGACGGAGTAAGAATACAATTCACCACCCCATATCTTACCCGTGTGTGATCGTACGAAACGACTAAGGGATATAAAACGCATATAATATCTATGCAAAAGAAGAAAAACTCGAAACAAAACCCTATACCAATAAGTCTGACCAGCGCGGTATAGTAGGTTAATTTCCCTCCCATTACGGAGGAGGCCATGATGATGATGTCATGATAGAATATAGTGCAATATATAAACGGGTTTAAATATTTACGGGCTAGCCACGGACGTCAAGGATTCGGTACCAGTGGCCAGCCTAATGACAATGGGGCGAGAATACGACGGGTTATGGGGACACGCGCCGCCCTTTCGTCGCCACGGTCGGCACGGACGGCGTGTGTGACCATTGCCTGACAAAAAAAGATATACCAACATTTAAACTTGTATAATCTTCGAAATATTTAACCACTTACCGGCGACTATACGCATAGATCTTTTAAAATGCGCAACGGATTTTAATGCAGTTCTCGTCAATAGACAAAGTGATTCAAGAGGAAGGTATGTATTTCTAAATACGTGCACATTATAAAGAAGAGAAAGAGAAAAGCAGAGAATTTAAATAATAATAATAAAAAATTTATTTCGGACATATGTACATATCTATAGTTTGTTAGTGTATTAGTTACATAATGTGCTTATCGATTATGTTAGTATTGTTAGTACTATAATTAAATACTTACAACTTATATTACAATCCTATTACTAACTCTATCCAATGTCTTTGGATAGGACAATCCGGTCTATCAGCAATGGTTTTCAGGATGCCATTGCGGCTGGTCCGCAGACGCCGCAGTCCGCAGCAGGGAAGCCGGTTTTTTACGCATAATGGCGTGAAAACCGTCTACGCGTGCCTCGACAAACATTGCTGAGGCACTGCAGCGCCACGGAATTAAAGGATTTGTAATATGATGTATTTTTGAGCATTTACATTGCGCTGGTTAAACCTTAAGAGATAGATAAAAATAATATATCTACTACGAAATTATATATCTTAAAAATATTAACTGAAAAGTCTGCGATGATATATATCTATCTCCTAAAGATAACCCATAGTAACCATAATTAACAATGGTAGGGCTGTACTGTTGACAATTTTCTGTCTACAGACGCGGGCTGGCGTGTCCAAGGTCTCTCGCAGAGGATCCAGGTCTGAGCAATGACAATATGCTGTTCGTTCAGTGAATGAGAGAGCCGGTAGCTCAACTTTAAGGGTGGTTTTAGGGTTTTTATTGGTAGTTAACGGCCTAGCTGCAGCCCTGGTACTGCAAAGATCCTTGGGCGCCAGCAACACTTACCATCAGGTGTACTGCATGCTCGTTTGTCACCATAAACATTTTATCTTTTATGTACTACTAAAAAAATATGGAGTTATTTACTAAGCTATTGCAAATAATTAATCAATATTTTTAGAATCAACTTTAAAATTAGACATCTTCATCGATTTTTGGCAACATTACGTGGGACGACGAGGTCCGCGTACAATATGGTACATATAAGGGCCGAAAAAAAAAACTTCTTGTCAACGGATACACACAAAATTAATTTCATAGAGTTATGTAAACACAAAATTGCCACAAAAGAAGTCATTATAAAAAAAAACGATAACATTTCAGCATCAAGCACTACCTCTGCGTAAACTACTTTTTTTCCTTTTAATCTCTTCTGCAATTTTCCTTGACATAATCGCATCATAGCCTTGAGGCATTAGAGACCCAGTCATTTTCTTAATTATACAAAATACTACAATGATCTCTGTACTACAATACAGTAGTCTTGTTTCACACTGCACACCAAGTTGGTATTGTGTTTATATTTACAATAATTTAAATCTACACAATAAATAACGGCTTTGTAATGCTACAATGTTATTAAAATAATTGTAAACAGATTCAATATAATGGAGTACAATGTAGACGACATAATACTCAGTACTGTTTCGATACAGTTGGAGTTATAAGACACTTTGTTTTTTTTTTGGCAACTTTTTTTTTTAATACTCCACTAAGAAAATAATCCTTGAATTGTGTGTGACTTTACAAAAATAGAATTAACGCCCACAAATTACACCCAGACTCAGAACAACACATTGCGAATCGCACAAAGTATTGTCCTGCGTAGTAAACTAGTAATCGAGTCCAAGGCACTGGCACGAAAGATCGTTTATCTTAACCACTAACAGTAGACATAAGTAGAGGTTATTCGCTTATACAACCAGCCAATTAAAACTCAAATATAACAGATTTTCATTAATAAGAAACCTATCATATCCGAGACTGTTATATGCTGTGTTTTATCTCGAGAAATTATGTTCAAGGGAAAGGTCACGGGCAAAATATTTCTATATATCATTTCTCAGAAATGTTGTTTGTCATTATAATTGATATACTTACGATCTTGAAATGACGAAAGTATTCTCCAAGCAGCGAGCGAGCTATCTAACTCCGTGATACAAAGTGATAACGATATTTTAGAATTATACAAGATTCATGATATTTAAGGACTTTCCTTACTCACTATCGTAGATTTGCATGATACCCGGGGACAAGGACAATGTGCATTCTGGCGTACACACTTACGAAAACATTTTTCTGTAGAACTCCTAGATAGGCAGTTTTTCACAGTGTTTTCCTTCAACGTTAAAAAAAAGCTAAACTTATATACACATAATTAATATTATATGATGATATTTTATAATGCGAAACGGGCAAACATCATTTTCCGGCGATTTAGACGATCCAAATTTTGAAGAAATGTCGAAATCATTAGAAGATAAGTAGATATTAAAAATTACCTGGATTAACTTTGTGATAGACTGTACCAACAGGTCCACTAGGTGGTAGTTCTTCTGGCCGACTAGTTTTAAAATTGAAAGTGGAGCCAGTTTTTGATAGCTTATCCAAGATGACTTTTTCGTCGAGGTCATCCTCTGTTCGTGCATGCATAGTCAGATGAAAGCCATGGAAGAAATTCGCCACCTGTTTCACGTGATTCGCACATGTTCCTTTGCGAACAGTTGGCGCTCCTTCCCCCTGAAGGTGAAGCAAAATCACTTTAAAAATACATTCCACTGGATTTTTCTTTTTCTCCAGTTTAAATACATCCCACTGCTGGATGCCATGACACTACCATGTGCGGTAAATTATGCTACTAATAGGGTTGCCATCCGTCCGGGTTTCCCCTAGGGTTTTGTCCTAGGACATCTGGGGAGAGTCGCAGCGGGGTTTCATTTGTAGTCCGGGTTTAAAAACTTAAAGGTGATTTATGACATTTCCAACTGTTTTTTTACTACACTGACGACATTAAGAAACACCTGTTGACATGTTCGTGTTCTGGGCTTTAAAATCTGGGGTTTTCACGCGTCTTGTCCTGGTTACCAAATTTTAGACATGACAATCCTACTACTATACCACGCTAGTTAGAGGAGTCTGCCTTCTATTACCGTAGTATTATTTTCGTATATCGCTTAAGTCGATTGATTGATTACGTCACCCACAAAAAAGGCGTGGTTGGTGACTGGTTTTAAATTGAGTACAATTTGGAATAACATGACGACAAAGTTTGACATGACAACACATTAACACAATGTATTCTTTCCCAATCATAGTATAGTCTGTGAACATTATTACGGTAGGCTTATTCAACTTTTAATGGGGCAATTAGGGAACGTACTCATACTACTTTCCGTGTGGTGACGGAGTAAGAATACTATTCATCACCCCATATCTTACCCGTGGGTGATCGTACGAGATGACTAAGGGATATAAAACGCATATAACATGTATGCGAGAGAAGAAAAACTCGAAACAAAACCCTATACCAACACGTCTGACCAGCGCAGTATAGTAGGTTAATTTCCCTCCCATTACGGAGGAGGCCCAAGCCCAACAGTGGGACATTTATGGGCTGTGATGATGATGATGATGACTCATACTACGAGACCTGTTTTTTGGAGAGGAGTTCTTCAAAAATACCACACTTGATCACAGTGGCGAGGGGGAGGTTAAAATAAAAAATTAGCCATGTAATATGGGTACGTTCCCTAAACTAAGCCCGATAAAAAGAGCACCAGAACTTATGTAGGGGGGCTTTATTAGGCTTTGTCATTTAAAATAATCTCATGTG
Source organism: Lymantria monacha (assembly GCA_905163515.2). Lineage (NCBI taxonomy): Eukaryota > Metazoa > Arthropoda > Insecta > Lepidoptera > Erebidae > Lymantria > Lymantria monacha. The sequence goes on from LR991096.1 coordinate 15,460,713, forward strand.
AAGAGTCCTTAACACTTTAATCCGTGACTTAGCCAATATATGCTACTATAATAGTGGCATATATTGGCTATGAAGGATTTCTTTCTTCGCCTGCGATTTCACAAACGGTAAATTCCCCTTTAACATCCCTTAGTGTCTAAACGACGCTGGTGTTTTGTATTGTTACGTTATTTTTCATGTTTTGTTGTTATTTATAATTACTACGATATTTATAGCGTTACATTTTACAGCCCCTCTAAAGCTTATTGGTTTCCTTCTGGTGACGGAATAAGAATACATTTCACCAACCCCTACCTTACCCGTAGGTGGTCGTAAGAGACGACTAAGGGATATAAAACGCATGTAACATCTATGCAAGAAAATGAAAACTCGAAACTAATACCTATACCAACACATCTGACCAGCGTGGTATAGTAGATCCATTTCCCTCCCATTATGAAGGAGGCTCGAGTCCAATATATCACCACCTCTACCTTATTTGCAGATGTCGGATGAGACGACACAAGGAACTAAAGCTAAGTAACTTACAAAGAAGGAAAAGTAGAAATACATTGTATAGAAGACAAAGTTGCTTCTCGTTATGAAAGATATGGGTTATATTTATTGGAGATCTATGTTCGATTGAGTCAATTCAAACACGGCCTTTTTTATAGTGAAGCTATATCATTACTCTATGGTCCTAAATAGTCCATTGAAATGTTACATTTTTTAGACCTTACCTTGCGTTTTTTAGAGGACGCAATTTTATTTTTTTGATGTGTAGGGCGGTCAGTGTAAAGCTAAAAACAAGTTTGTGGGGTCGCCACCCTTGTCCCACGGCCGCCATCTTGAAAATAGGGGTTGAAATGGTTTTTACGATATATCTCTTAAACTATTTATTTGACAAAAAAAAATTGTTAACATTTTTTGTTGAAAATTAAATTCTCTACAACTTTGGTGCAGTAACTTTTTGTCGTAGAACTATAAATAAAAAAGTTATAAGTGAAAATGTTCAGAAATTCGAGAAAAAAAATTATATTTTTCGATATAACTTTTTTTTTATTATTTTACGAAAAAATGATATCAGACCATTTTTGTAGATCGTTTTTTGAGGAACAACTTTTATAAACAACATTTTTTCATTAAATCAATAGCTATGGTTTTAGGCTAGCCGCACACACGCAATAATATTGTCAATCTAAGATTGTCAATAATGTTCTTCAATATATGGTCCCGCATACTACGCAATATTATTGTCAATATTTTGTGGTACAATCTGACATAGTCGCTCAGCAGCTAGACGCGTGTGCGAACGTTTTATATAATAGATAGAAAGAAAAAAGTCGTTGCACTTAGTATTGCATTAATTTTATCTACTAAAAAAAGGCAATCAAGAAAGAAACGATGGATTAAGGACTGGATGAGAAAAAAAGCTAGAGTTGAATCATTTTCATCTAATAAATGAACTAAGAGTTACTGAAGAAAATGATTTTAAAAATTAGGAAATTAGTTCGTAGAGAATTGAATTTTTCTTTACATCTTCTCTCGTGTTATTTAGTTTGATTTTTTTATAAATATCGAGCAACTTATCAAGCGCATTGTTTTTCTTAATTTTATCACGATATGCTTCGCTGGATGTATTCCATAATTCTGGATACGTTTCCCATGTTTTAATTAATGTTGACAAATATTGACTTTGTGTGTAAGTAGTATATTAGTATTAGTATATGTGTAATACTATTTTCGCTATGTATACTGTTTTCGTCGTCCATTTTTTACAAAAAACATGAACGTCCGCCTGCCTTGAAATCTTTTTCTCAACTAAAATATTGCCGCGCGCCCGCATATGACAATATTATTGACCATACCCCTGCCTCCCCCTGATATTGCCGTGATAAAATCAGAATTTCTGGAAATCGGCAATAATATTGAACAATACCGCAATACGGGCCGCACACACACAATATTATTGACAATATACACTTTATTGACAATATTATTGTGTGTGTGCGGCTAGCCTTACAGCGCTCCGAAGTGAGTACTATTTTTCAGTATTCTTAACTATACCTATATTATACGTGTATATTAATAACTAGCTTCTGCCCGCGACTTCGTCCGCGTCGAATGGTTGCTTTGGGCTAACGTTAACTTCAACTCGCGAATTCGTTTACGTAAAAGGTGGAAATATTTTTAAATAATACATACGTTAAAGCTGTTTTAGGTACCTACATGACCCTTTTATTAGTAAGAGTAGAACATTTAACCTTAAGTAAAATAATAATAATAATAATAATCTTTATTGAAAACTAAATACATATGACAGTTGACATAGATGTCTTTGCCTCTTGAATTAGGTAATACCTGTGTTTCAAGACACAGTTCCTTCCCGAAATACATAAATCTTGAACATCAAATTATTTTACAGTAACATACATTATAAATAATGAATATATATATCTTACGTAATAAAGACTAATGATAAAGAAATCTATAATAAATGAATGAGTGAGAATTAACGTGTTAGTGAGCGCGCTCACACGTTGTGTGTGTGTGTGTGTGTGTGTGTGTGTGTGTGCGTGTGTATGTGTGTGTTGTACGTTTGTTTGTGTGTGCGTGTGTGTATGTGTATATGTGTGTGTGTGGTGTGCGTGTGTTTGTGATGTAGTGTGCGTGCATGTATGTGTTTCTTTTTTTTTTGTGTGTATTTGTAGTTACGCGAAATAAGTATTTAAAAGTGATTCAAGTTTGACGTAATCCATATAATGCAATGTAGTACCATATAAAGTAATGCAAGTAAAAGTATTGGGTCTTATCTATACTTTCTATAGATATATACAATGTATGTATATTATACATACATACATACACTTACGCCTATTTACGATTACACATACTTTTAATGTGTATGAATATCGCTGTGTGGTAGCGGCTATGAATACTACCAATCCTCACTTTGCTTGTGAATGTCGTAAAAGACGACTAAGAGCCTTATAACGACTTGGGCCAACTCCATCTGATGCCGTTTGGTCAACAATTACATTCCCAATTAGGGTTGACGTCTGGCAGGCGGCCGGTCATAAAACTATTGCCAATAACTTTTATAATATGTACTATGAATGAAGAGTACTTATTGTATCGACCCCAAGTAATTGGGATAAGAGTAGGAGAATGATGATGATGATGACCTCTCGTGAACAAATCGCCAATTTGGTCCAGAAAAGGTCTTCCCCTTGTATTCGTCCCATTCACGATTGCTTTATATGTTTGCTTCGTCAACCTCTGCCCACTCATTATTTCTTCCACTTCGTGTCCAACCCACCTCAGCATACCAGCGCTCTTTTATAACATTATACCTAATTTTATCTTTCATACTTACATCACACACAGCTTACGAAGAGCTGTCAGCTCTACAGCATTTATTCTATTTTCATGTCTTCCCCGCCAAATCTAACTTTCACTGCCATACATGAGGGCAGGCACTAATACTTCCTATACTTATTATTATTATTTAGGATGTGTAAAGCCGACGGAAGGTCATGAGAAGAAAACAAAACTAAAAATGTAGTGTGTGCAGAAGTACTTTGAAATAACATTAGTTTGAGTTTTTTTTTAATATAAGATTATAAGATCCAGTATTTTTATCGTAAATGCGCGCCCAGTACTTGATCATTATTTTGCTGCGATGTTATTTTTAAACTGCGATATTTCCTAAGATATTCATTGAAATCAAATAATGTAAAGAGCAATTTTGTTTTAAATTAAATACTTGTGATGAATAACTCATTTATTTGGATAAGGATTAATATTATGTTTATAAAAACACCTTCGAAAATATCACATTATTTTAAAACAAATATGATTAGCATAAAAAAGGTTATAGTGAGCCAATCTTAAAAGATAGACATATGCTGTCGCGGACTTTTATTTAGAACTTTGAAAGGGGAACAATTATGTAGTACATAATTTTTGCGCAACTTTAACCGTTTACGCAGCGGAAGCTCTCAAAAGGAAATATAAACCCGATTTTTACACATTCATCATTGTTGCTCTGCTCCTATTGGTCGCAGCGTAATGTTATATAGCCTAAAGCCTTCCTCTATAAATGGACTATCCAACAAAAGAAGAATTTTTCAAATCGGACCAGTAGTTCCTGAGATTAGCGCGTTTAAACAAACAAACAAACAAACTCTTCCGCTTTATAATATTAGTATAGATGTCATCAGTTATTTTTTTTTTATTTACTTTGTTATTATAATTTTTTAATTATAAATTCGGCAATATTATTAAAAATTAATTATTGACTCTTTTTCACTCCATAACAGGATTTTACAATTATTGATTTTTAAAATAATTTTAAATCTGGTGGCCGTTACCGAGAATACTGTTCAGGTAGAAAATACCCAAGTGACCATGAGGGAACAAAAGAACAGCTGCCTGCTATAAAAATAACACCTCTCTATACCTCTCTTATAAAAATAAAAAAATAAAATAAAATACCTCTCTTATAAAAATAAAAAATGTGGAAAATTATTGTTGCAAGTGCAGAACTCTAAACCTCCAGCACCCCCTGAGCTTCTAAAATTGACCTTTTGCAAATGCAAAGGAAACTGTGGAGCGATGTGTGGATGTCGAAAAGCAGGGCTGAAATGTTCTGCAGTGTGCTTCCATTGTTCTGGAGAGACTTGCAGCAACGTAATGGAACTCTCAGAATTAATAAATGAAAATTACTTTGATGATGAACCGCCGACATTAACACCCCTTACTTCTCCAGTTCTCTCACTAATATTTAATTCAGAAAGTAGATCAGATACTGAGCCGCAACCTGGTCCATCGAAAAGAATGAGGACGGAGTAGTTCTAATTTAGAAAATCACCGTGGATTATGCCTATTGGGGATACCACGTAAAAAAAACGCGCCTCCCGACTCTACCTCGTGGGTGGCGGAGAGAAGAGTCAATAATTAATTTTTAATAATATTGCAAAATTTATAATTAAAAAAATTATAATAACAAAGTAAATAAAAAAAAAACAATAACTGATGACACATTAATAATATACACGTATAATATAGGTATAGTTAAATTAGTTAAGAATACTGAAAAATAGTACTCACTTCGGAGCGCTGTAAAACCGTAGCTATTGACTTAATAAAAAAATGTTGTTTATAAAAGTTGTTCCTCAAAAAACGATCTACAAAAATGGTCTTATTTCATTCTTTCGTAAAATAATAAAAAAAAAGTTATATCGAAAAATATAAATTTTTTTCTCGAATTTCTGAACATTTTCACTTATAACTTTTTTATTTATAGTTCTACGACAAAAAGTTACTGGACCAAAGTTGTAGAGAATTTAATTTTCAACAAAAAATGTTAACAATTTTTTTTTGTCAAATAAATAGTTTAAGAGATATATCGTAAAAACCATTTCAACCCCTATTTTCAAGATGGCGGCCGTGGGACAAGGGTGGCGACCCCACAAACTTGTTTTTAGCTTTACACTGACCGCCCTACACATCAAAAAAATAAAATTGCGTCCTCTAAAAAACGCAACCCCAAATGTAACTTTTCAATGGACTAAAACTAGCCTATCACTACTATCGGGTTTAAATGATAGAATAAGGGCAAACGTTAAATAAGTAAACATATTTTATGACCTATTATGGGGCCTAATTACTTGAGAATTCATGTTAAAATCTAAATATACTATACTAGGATAATGATAATATTTTTCCCTATGAATAAATTTTAATCAACGTTGTTAGTCGATATGTTATGTACTCTTTATTAAACTAATTAAAAACGGTATTTAAGTGTTATTGTAGAACACTATTCTATTATTACACATATTTATTTTATCCAAACAATATTCTAAAATATCAAATTTAAGAAGGGAACGCTTTTGACTTTTTAATGCAAGACCTTTGCATTTTGTGTGAATCTTAATTTATGAGCTGTCTACGGTTAATTTAACTACTGCTCGTTCTAAAGATGATGACTTAATATATATATGATATTCTTATCAGAACAATATTAATCACAATTTAGAATTTAACAGATGTAGCTTTGGATTGGAGCTGGCCTCTTTTTTTTTTTTTGCTGAGGAAACGCATTTACGCGCTATCCCCCGCTGGTGATAGACGGGGGGGGAGTGTGGGACTCGCCGGTCAGCTGCCCGACCGGAATACCCACTAAAACCACAGCGGCCCCTTCCGCGCTTTTACGGGGCACCGGAGAGATCGCCTACTGACATTCGATCCCCGGCACCCCAACGCTTGGCCTTCTGGCCACGTCCTGTCAACTCTTAAGGCGGTGTAAGGAGGTGCGCATTACGGCGCCCCCTCCTCCCCGGTCGCCGGCCGCGGATGGAGTCAGCGGACGTAAGCCCCTCGCGTTTCCGCTCCGCGGCCCCCTTTCTTTGGGTTGGAGCTGGCCTGGCAAAGCTATAAAGATAATTATTGTGTGCCAAATTACAGCTGATTGCTCCTTATAACCAAAACAGATGATAAAAAATTTGCTTTATTTTCTAACAATACGAAAAATGAACAATTAGTTTATATGGCCAAGCACAATTTACGATAGTATCCCAGATTTAACGATTAATTTTTGTGGAGAGACCTTGTTTAGAATTTTTTTTTTATTATGATGCTACAAAATCGGTAATACAACAAAAAAAATACAAGGATGGGTGTTGAATTAAAAATTTACATATGCATAGGTAGCGTTGTGTTCAATATCAACTAGGTACTCTGTATATCAACTCTTTTTTTTTCATTTGTAATGACGGGAACTTGTCGATTACAACGTGGATATTGCAATCGCATCAGAGTGCAATAACACCGGCTGGCTGTTTACATATCTGCATTATAATTTATACATAAATACAATATTTATACATAATTACATATTTATACTTAGTGTAATATATGGGTATCTATAGCTGCCAGTGAATTAGTGGAAAAGAAATGACTGAGGTTGCGTAGAGCGCGATATTTGAATGATTCTATGACAGACATTCAGACGGGTTCCCATTACATCCGTCCTATCTTTTCGCACTTGTTTTAAAATAATACTCTCACTCTCATAGTTGTTAAAACTCGAAGATTTTAGATATGTCGGGAGGTAGTACCGAGGACTAGTACACAACCCGCAGAGGTTCACTGTGTGAGGTCGAGAAGATCGACAAAATAAGTACCCGAAAAGGCTGGACCGACAAAGTCAAAGAATCAGTGCCAACGCGATTGCCGGCGAAGGTAGTAACCATGTTATGGGGTTTCAGGCGGGTTGTCGGACAGATAAGCCGGCATGTTCCCAGAACATGACATTTCTTCAAGGTTCAAGGTCTTGAATAGCTACTTGCTATCATTAGCATTTTAGACAACTTAACGCCATTTCGAAGGATCAACCTTTTTTTCAAGGAAACCATAGCTTATTCACATCCGTTGACAAACTTTCACATTTCAACTTCTCTTTAAATATTATTCAACTTGCATCCTACAAAAATAAGGTGGTAGTGCTAGGTAAGAAAATCTACTTGAACTGAAATACTCTTGCATTTAACACTCAATTTACGCTATGCATTATTATGTTCGGTTGCGAAGAGAAAACCAACTTCAAAGTGTGATTACTGTAACTGTCGCAAGGGCGTGGTCCAACAAAAGTTCGATAACAACTTTGTCCAATATACATAATGGTCTCTCTGGTACTATAAAATATTATAGCGGATCTACCATTACCTGTTGTCAGTCAGCAAGACTACTGGGGCTTGATGCCACTTCAGCCGACACCAGTATAGCTACGGGCGGTCCTTCAACCCCGATAAGGCCTACCACAAAGGTGTGATATCCGAAGTGTCATGAGATAATTATTTCAAAGCATTGTTTAGAGGATATGGCAATTAAATATTGTAATAAAATTTTCTTCTAATATAATCATAATATTATTTTAATATATATTTATTATACAATGCGAAAGTGGAAGGATGTAGGTACCGGAGGAGACCGAGACTAACCTACCTAGACCAAATCGGTCATGTACTGAAGGAAGGTGGAGTCAAGAGTCTCCGAAACCGGCGAGCGTGTATGAAGAGAATTATGAATGATGAGGAAGCGAGTGAAGTATGCAAGGATAGAGTTCTCTGGCACTTTGTTCTCTCTGCCTACCCTGCAAAGGACATGGTGTGATGGTATGTATTTATTATATGTCAATATATCTATTGATAGAAAAATATGGAAAACATCCATATTGTATATTTCCTTATTGTCTATTATGGATTTAGATATAATCTAAATGAAAGGAATATATTGAAATAATAGATTTTGGTTAGGTATTATTTACCCTACATTGTTTTGTATGTTGATGTATTTAGGGATAATAGTAAAAGTGGAATATAGTATATATGACATAAAACAAATTGTATTTTAAATTATGATATATTTGAAAACTATTTTGATGCCTATTTAAAAAACCTAATGCATAAAAATAGAACAACTAGAGATCCTACAGATATATTTAATATTATACATTGCTTGACTCCTTAGAAACTTTGATTTTTATAAGACAACACCCTACTACTAAGCAAATAATCCTTGTATTGTGGGGATCTTTAAAAACATGTAACCATTCAACCGGTCAACAATTACATTGCCAACGAGAGAACTGGCCGGTCATAAAACTATTGCCAATAACTTTTACAATATGTTCTATGAAAGAAGAGTACATATTGTATTGACTCCCAAGTAATTGAGATAAGAGTAGTAGAATGATAATGGTATATAGAATAATTAGATCAAAAATTTAAAGTTCTGTATCATAAGTGTTTCTTACTGGTTAAAAATATTAATAGATAAGAACCATCCAATGGTACCATTAATACAAAAAAACAACCAGTCAAGCCATGTCACAGAAGATTAGTCATATAAATATACAAACAAAGAATATCTATAGGTAATATATAAACTAATTCATTCCAGCAATTTGTTTGAAGAAAATAATCTTAAACATAATTCATCAATCAATTCTATGCTATCAATCAATTCGAAAATATTTTTGTGTTTCGTAGTTCTAGTTGTTAAAACCTCTTTACATAATCTACTTTTTTTTTAAAAGAGCATCTCGCCATTTTCTTGTCATCTCATCTCAGCTCATATATGTCCCACTGCTGCACTCGAGCCTCCTCTACAATGGGAGGGAAATTGACCTACTATACCATGCTGGTCAGGCATGTTAGTATAGGGTTTTGAGTTTCCGTCTCATGCATAGATGTTATATGTGTTTTATTTAGTCGTCTCTTACAATCACCCATGGGTAAGATAGGGGTGGTAATTTGTATTCTTACTCCATCACCACACGGATTTGTGAATATAACCTTGAGTAATTGTTGACTTTACAAACATACAATTAAAGGATAGAAATAATTCTAAGATTGAATTTATGGATCACATAAAGAATTTTTGTGTGTCCTTACCCTTATAATAATGAGCATAAAAATATTTAATAATATTCATCCAAATATTAGAATTTTAGTGTTAATTTATATAATAAAAAAAAGAATTCCAATATATTTTTCCAATATGCAACAATCATTTTTCGCTCGTAATCAAGTTTTTATAAAATAAAGTAACTAAATACCTACACAAAATATTATTGGCCGTAGTAGCTTTATGAATCATTATAGAAAAATATTATCTTATCTATACTACTTTATAGTCTCACCTGCCAGTTGATAAGAACATATTTAGATATACTGCCATTTGGAACATCAACTTTTAGGAATGCATATTGTATTTTTCCACTATTGAATTCATCTATCAGTTCTATTAATCCTCCATCACCTTTACTAATAAACTTCAAGTCATTTGTCATTCCATCATAACCAAATAAAGCCCTGAAAGCAATTGATATTATGTGGTTGTAAATTGTATACATAATATATATTTCAACTACTACTATAATCTGGTATGTGCTAACCGTGATGGTATGCTATCACGGAAGAAAGCAAATATTCTTTAATTTCTTAACAGAATTATGTGGAGTACATACAAACTAATCTAGAATAGTGAAATATAAAATAATAATTAATTTCTGTCACAAAATATGTCAACAGAATAGATTATTATAAATAGTTTTAATTAAGGAATGGTTTCTAAAAGTTCTAGTACGTTAAAATAGGACAGCAACCAATTAAACTACTTTTTAAAATAGAACGTTTTCACAATGAGCAATTACTTTCATTTAAAGATGTGCTTTAGATAGGTATAACATGCAAATATATATGCATGTATACTACTAATACTGTCACTGTTATCAATTAAGGATTATTGCAAAGGTTATGCTGATGAATACAAGTCATTATTTAAAAGCAGTGATCATTGTTTATTTAATATCATCAGCAAGTAGGTCGGTAATACTAACATTTATACTTACCAGTTGGTTTCAGTTTTCTCGTCTAATACGTCCTTCCAGCTCGCAACTAAAGCTTGCTTGTGTTTATCTAAATTCAGGGCCATCTTACATTATTTGCACTAACTGTTTCGTAACATAAGAAGCCGAGCAGTACGAAAAAGGCAAAATAAAATGCCGATGAGTCGCCTGTCTTGCCTTCTAATTTACAATTTTTTCCAAACCTAAAAATGCCACAGAATACAAAAACTGTTATAACGTATTAGTTCAATCATTCACTCCAGCTGTCACTCCCCTGTTTGGAGTGTGCGAGAGTGCTGGATTTAGTGAATATAGTAAGACTATTGGCGACAAAATATAAATTTCATCTATTTTCGTGTTTTGGTGTGTTATATCAACAATTTTGATGACGTTTTATGTTATGTAATGCAAAGAACAGGCCAATTTCAGTAATTAGTAAGTAATGAGTGCTTTTTATGTTCTACCAACACTCCCAAAATCACTTCCAGTAAGGTGTCATTTTCCTTAATAGCACTCACAAGATTTCATCAAAAGCTTAACTTAGATCTATTGATCTAAGCTTCTATCTAAGATCTTAGGATTTTAGATCTAAGATCTTAGGTTTGTTGTTCCTCAAACTGTTGTTTTTAGTTAACTGTAAAATTTTGTTAGTTTCTGCCATCATCTAGCTAAAGGCAACGATTGGACTTACTGTACTTACTTACTGTGATTTGCCTTAACACATCACATCCATCAAAGTGTTCGTATCATTATCGAAACCGAGTTAGTCTACTAAATTTGAGATAATACTAGGAAGTTTGTCAAAAAAAGCGTTTAAAGGTTAAAATCTTTTATATATTTATCTTCATTTCCTTGTAAGCAATTATTCTTTATTAAATCATTTCTTGCGCTACGTTATAGAGTCTTAATTAGCAGGCTTTGGTCTGGACATACGCCGTCTGTTCCGTCCAAGGCGACGGAATGGTGGCGCCTGGCCTCATAATCCACCATACTCCCTCCCCATCGCTATGGGGCCCGGCCACTAGTGCTAAAACCTTGAAGGCCACCCCGGTGGATTTCCCTTTCGGATATCATCCTCGCGGGCCATAATTTCCAGCCGAGGTATCGCCCTCATGCGGTCAGCCTCTTTATGGGTGACGTACTAATGTTATAGAGGTTACGAATACTATTAACCCATAGTTTGTTTGGGAATGTTGTAAAACTGACTAACAATTTTATATCGACCGGAGCACTGATGGCATTGGTTAACAATTACATTCCCAAGAAGGGTTGACATTTGGAAGACGGCTGGTCATAAAACTATTGGCAATTACTTTAGCAATATGTACGATAGCAGACCGTACATAAACACATTGAATTCGACCATTAGTTGGGATAGGGGCAAAAGAATGAACTTGTAAGCAAAAGTATCAAAACCGTTCTTGTCACATAAGCTGTGTTGCTATATGAACGATAGTGGCGCCCTCATTTATTTTCTACTCTTTTATGTCGGACTATACATGTTATCGGACTTATCGGGAAGAATGTACTGAGTATGTATTTACCCATACTATTTAATCCCTATACACTAATAATCACTACGCGCGCATAAGAATGAGATAAAGAAGTTGCATCAATCGCGTACCTACTGACTTCTTCGTTTACCACAATATACCAATTCGAGTTAGGCAGAATTCAACTTGATTTAAGCGTAACTCGAGTTAAATCCTGTTGTAAAAACGAGTTGACTTTCCCTAGCAAGGCAGCCACGAAGTATAGATACAAGGAATCCGAACGGTATAGGCTTTGCCATAGTATCCATGGACACAATAATGAACCCAGATCTTAGTTCTCTTCGCACACTAACAGGATTGTTGACTTCACTTTTTAAAACACTTAAAGTATAAACCTTATACCTGTTTTTATTCTAAGAGGTACAGATTATTTCGGTTGCTTTGATCAGTGTGATCTAGTGTAAAATAGTTGAACTTGATAGTCATCTAGCTAGTACATCCATCCAATTAACGCTAGATGGCCTAAATATTATATTGACATTTTATTCTCTTAGCATCGATGTTATCGAAGGCAAAACATCGATGTTTATTCACTATCGATGAATATCGATCATCCCCTACACCGACACTACACCAAAATTAAAACAGGACTTTTGGCGGGAATCTAAAACGTCATGTAGTGCTCTTGTATTATATTCGATATCTTAGTGTTTTAACGTGTTATATTAGATAATTTTGATGGCATTTTATGCAATGTGATGTGACAGAACTGCTAGGATGTAGTGAATATCATATAAAAGTGTTTTACAACGTTTTCGTTTCCCATCAAAATTACTACAACATAGCATTAACAGTGTGGCCATAGTATTGTTGATGGCGACAATTTGACTTACTGATGGACAATGAAGATAATTATAACTCGACACTGGCAACAATGGCTTGTATAAGTAGCTGATTGCCAATACATAAAAAGAAGAAGATGTTTAACAGAAAAACTTTCTATATCTGTTAATCACTGTTAATCTAAATTAAATTATTGGCGAAATTTTGTGATTACCATTAAAAAAAACGAATGACACCAGATGACACATTATCTTGCGAGAATTTGGGTGATTTATAAAATTTTAGCTGTAATATAATAAATATTGAATTTATTTATTATTTAGATAAAACATACGATAATGTCTTAAGTCTTTCAGTCATATATATATTATACTAGCGGACCCAGCACACTTCGTTCCGCGTATCAGTTAATGAATGAGATAAGCAGATTTCGATTAATTTAAAATTATTAAGTTATTTTTAGCTGTGTGGTAGTGGCTAGGTGGCTACAAATACTACCAACCCTTACTTTGGTCGTGGATGTCGTATAAGACGACTATACTCGTTCCAACCATTTATTTTACTTTTGACACATGCTTTAGGACGTAACTGTTTCATTATACGCAATTATTAACTTTGAAACGAGTGAACAGAGAAATATATAAACTGCCCAATAATATTTATACATACATACATACATATCATCACGCCATGTCCCTTGCAGGGTAGGCAGAGAGAACAGAGTGCCAGAGAACTCTATCTCTGCATACTTCACTCGCTTCCTCAACATTCATAATTCTCTTCATACACGCTCGCCGGTTTCGGAGACTCTTGACTACACCTTCCTTCAGTACATGACCGATCTGGTCTAGATAGGTTAGTCTCGGTCTCCCTCGGTACCTACATCCTTCCACTTTCGCATTGTATATCTTCTTAACCAGACGTTCGTTCGGCATTCTTTCCACATGTCCGAACCATCGGAGCATTCCCTTTCGCATCTTTACACCAATACTCTCTTTCATACCTACTCGCTCTCTTACGTCGTCGTTGCGAATGCGGTCGGTCGGCCTAACTCCACAGATCTTCCGAAGAGATCGCATTTCGACCGCATTAATTTTACTTTCATACTCTTTTCTGCATACCCAACTCTCGCTTCCATACAGTAATGTTGGGACAAGCACTGCGTTATGTATTGCTACACGTGCCTTCTGGCTGAGGTGGTGGCTGCCGAGAAGTTGCCCCAACGCTCCGTTCACTCTATTTCCCGCATTCACTCTTCGCTCTATATCAGTGGTGTACCGTCCATCTCGGCTAAATCCACATCCAAGATATACAAATTCATCCACTTGCTCTAGTACATCATTACCTATTGTTACTCTTACATCTGTTCTGGCTTCATCTCTTTCAAAGACCATTATTTTGGTTTTGCTCACATTCACGCGTAGACCCCTTTTCTTACAATCTTCTGTTATTGTGTAGACTAGGGTCTGCAGGTCAGTCGCTGACTGTGCCAGCAGAACTGCATCATCTGCATAAAGCAGAGCAGAGACCACTGAGTCACCCATCTGGACTCCCACATTCATATCGTTCAACCTTTGGAGACATTTATCCAGATATATGATAAACAGCCTGGCTGATAGAACGCAGCCCTGCTTAACGCCGATATTGACGTCAAACCAGGCGACATTCCATCATCCAGCCGCACACAGGCTCTACAGCCCATGTAACTGGATTGCACAGCCTGTAGCAGTTTACCGTTAATACCATACTCCGGTAAAATGTCCCAAAGTTCCTTTCGTACAACCGTGTCAAATGCTCTCTCCAGATCCACAAAACTGCAGAAAACCCTCTGACCTAGGGCCAGATGCTTCTCCACAATGTTGCGCAGAGAGAACACTTGAGCCATGCATCCCCTTCCACTCCTGAAACCTCCTTGTATCTCACACAGTAAACCATCGGACACCATCCTCATTCTCCTTTCAATAATTTTACCATACACTTTTGCTGCCAAACTGGTCAAGCTTACGGCTCTGTAATTTGCGCAGTCATGACGTGAACCCTTGTTTTTAAACATAGGCACGATGACTGCGCTATTCCAGTCCCCGGGAACCATTCCCGAGCTCCAACATAAATTGAGGAGCAACAGGAACGCCTCCCGGACACAGGAGCCACCAAGCTTGATCATCTCGGCAGACACCATATCAATGCCCGCTGCCTTAGCATTTTTCAAACTTCTTATCGCCCATTCAACTTCATCCATACTGATGCCATCGGAGGACGCCGTCACCGAATGTTGATCTACTAGACCACATGCGACACCGGCGCCAACAGTAGCATCCGCATACATATCGCCAAAATATTCACTCCATCGGCTTAACACGTCTTGTGTTTGTGTAAGAATGTCTCCACCTTTAGACCTTATTTTATTCATTCTGAAGGCTGACCAACCACCCCGAGACTTCTTCACTTCCCTCCAAAAGAGTTTGGTGTTACGCTCGAAGTTTTTAGTCAGCCTATCTTCTGCACTCATACTTGCTCTATCACGTTTCTCTTTCACTAAGGCCTTGGTCTCATTCTTACATTGCCGATATATTTCTTTCTTCTGTTCAGTCATACTGTCATTCAGATTCAAAGATGAGACATAGTCCAGCCACGCTTTCTTCTTTTGCTCTACGGAAGCTGCCACTTCCGCATCCCACCATGCATCACCATTTGTGTTTCTATGCTTCTTTGAACTTCCACATACTTCTTTCGCTGTGTCTACCATACTCTCTTTCAATACTCTCCAGCATTCTTCAATGTCCGATTGTGGCTGGCTTGCCATCGTCAGCCGTTCTCGGACACCCTCTGCATACTTTTCTCTTACACACTCTTCTTGCAACCTTTATTCTTTCAAGCCCTCCGAAGTGGACACGCTCTCGCCAGTGCCTCCACTTTCTGAACAGACCACTAAATCTCGCAATAACGAGATAGTGGTCCGTATCGACTGTGGGGCCCCTGTAGGCTCTTGCGTCCAATATTTTACTTCGGAGGCGACTGTCTACCAAAATTAAATCTATTATACTTTTCTGTTCATTCCTTCTCCATGTATACGTATGGATGTCCTTATGTTGGAAAAATGTGTTAGACACAATAAGGTTTCTCTCCATGCATACATCCGCTATGAGCCTACCTGCGTCGTTCACTCTCTTATCACCAAATGGACCAAGTACGTCCTCATAGTCGGGACGCTTGGTCCCCACCCATCCGTTCAAATCTCCGCATACAATCACGCGTTCACTGGTTTCTGCCATATCCAGAACTTTCCTAACATTATCCCAAAACTTCTCTAGGTCTGATGCCACCGAGGATCCTACGGGAGCATATGCTACAACCATGAATACCTTGGTGACACCAAGTTTTATTCGGACCCAAAGAAGTCTGGGATCATACATTCCGTAATCCTTCACACCTGAGGCCAAGCGAGAGGACAGCAGTACTCCTACCCCCATGCTGGCTCGATCGCTCTGTGGTACACCAGACCACAGAGCCATCCCGCCACCAGGAAGATCGCAGGCGTCACTGCCCCTTCGCTTGGTCTCTGTTACACAGAGACTATATTTATATATCTTAATTATTACCCACTAAATACATTAATATGCCGTAAATAGCTCTATTCATAAAATTTAAGTGATCATTCATTTCCGTTATAAAAAAAGTTACGTTCTATCGCATCTAGTGACAGGATCAAAAGTATTCGGTGCAAATTAATGAATCGCAATTAATCGATTACACTTATTTGCAGTTAAGTCAGCTGACAACTGAGTTTTGAATTGTTGTAATAGACAACACGTTAAAATTGTATCAGGGAGATATAAAAATCTTCTCATCATACCTATAACATGAAATAAAACAACCAAAATATTTTAATATTATTTTATTATAACGAATCGTCGGATTCTTCATACGAACTCGAATCGTCGCTTGAATCATTTGCAGTGTTTATTATTAACTCTTGTGTAGGTATGTTGTCAAATTCAATTTCCCGATCCCAATCAGAGAATATTATATTTTTTGTCTTGTTGACGACACTCGCCCAGTTTTCAGGCGTCACACTAGCACATGCGTTTTTTAAAAGTTCAAGCATTTTATTTGCTGTGAAAGGAGGAGTTGTATTGTTTCTTGCGGCGTGTCCTTTGACTTGTGCCCAGATCGTTTCAATTGGATTATATTGACAGTGGTACGGAGGAATTCTGATTACAACATGCCCATATTCTGCTGCCATTTCGTCGATGACATATCGTTTTGGCTGCTTTTTAATATTTTAAGTAATTCTACTTTTAGTAGGGATTCGTCCACATCTTCCCCATTATCACGAAGCCAGTTTATAATCTCGTGTTTTTTGTTGGCCTGTGTTGGCATTTTATTAATTTGGCGAGAGTGATAGGGTGCATTATCAATAAATATTGTTGATGGCTCTTCAAGTGATGTAAGCATTTCTCTGAACCACTTTTCATACACGTCCGCATTCATCTCCTCATGATAGTCTCCTGTTTTTTTTTATTTGAACGCTAACAGAGCGTCTGGTACAAATCCCTTTGTAGTTCCCGCATGGCAAATGATGAGGCGTTCACCTTTTCCCATTGGCACTGCAGAAATAGAAGCAGCAGTATCGTCAGTCCAACCTTTTGGTATGGAATGATTGGCATTGAGCCAAGTTTCATCTGTGAAAACGACATTCGACCAGTCTTCTATTTTCTTCGCTTGTCTTAAAAATTCACAGCGAGACAAGGCTATATCACGACGTTCCATTAAAATTTTTCTTTTGTCGGATTTCTTATACAAGAACCCGATTTGGTGCAGCACCTTTGACAAAGAAGATTTTTGACCACGAAACAAGCCACAATTTCGTAGAGACGCTACTAATTTTTTCAAAGCAGGAATCTCTTTGCTTGTGTAATAATTGTATATATGACGACGAATAGCATCAGTATCAAAACTGTCAATTGCTGTCACTTTACGGGGCTGACGTTTTTTCTTAGGCGTAGATAGCTTGTTCTGTTCAATACCACTACTACCATAGGCTTCTTTAGTGATTTTCGCCACCGTTGGAGCACTAATACCTAATGCTGCTGCAACACGGTCTCTAACTTGGGTTACTGGTATAAGGAATCCGCCATTGCGGCTTTCCTTTTCAAAAAAATCACGAAGCCGCAGCACTAACTCTCTGGATTGTCCTTTAAGCACCATACCTTTCGGCATTTTGCAAGTAAAATCTTACTGGGAGGAACGATACGCTCAACTCAATCAAAGTAAGAACAATGAAATCAATACGGTGGAATATAAATACTCAACACAGCGTATGAAAAATATGAAAGAGCACTCAGCGAACAGAAATGTGACTAGCACGGGAGTCTTGTTGCGAGTGACAGACAACACAACAAAATGGCGTCGCCGGCGCGCCGTTCAGTGTTGCCAATTCGGCTTAAAAAAAAGGGGTAGGCTGGATGAGAAAATTAGTGATTTACTACCGCAGACGAGGGCGCCATTGTCTCTAGGTAAAGTTTGGAGCAGCGGACCCCGCTTAATGGAAAAATGCTTCATAAAGTAGTTATTTTTTATTTTGCAAAGTACAAAGTAAAATATTTTGGGAGGACTGAATTAGTGGGTATGCAAAAATTAATGTGCCCAAATAACAAATATATTTACAGAAGTGAAGTTTTTAAATAATATGAAATATGTATTTAAGCAAAAATAAATATCCGTGTTAAATCGATTAAAAGTTCTTCCTGACTAAAATTGATTATTACAAAACATAGTATCCGTAATACATTGGTACAACACTAATTGATCAGAATTCGACCTGCCAAAAGTAAAATAAATGGTTGGAACGAGTATAAGAGCCTTAGTAATTATATAGTGTATGTATACCTTATGAAAATTGGGTTCGTTTACATTTTTTTGTTCGTCCATTCGGACAGGCCAAGGGAATAGATCCCATACAGCCTATTGTAAACGAACAGCTATGTTTGTAACTGCGTCGAGAATGGCACGAAATTATTTTTCTTTTTCATTTATGGCAAATGTCTGTTAACTTCAGTATCTTAAAAATATTGCATTTTTTTTTTGTTTCTCTAACTTTTTGAAGTGAAACTTTTTTACTGACGTATGGGAGAAATTTTATATTGTAACGTTTTTCTGTTACGCGCCATATTTATTTTGAAGTGTAAAGCGCATGGGAGGGTTATCCGTGTGGTAACGGAGTAAGTATACAATTCGCCACCCCCTATCTTAATCGTGGATGATCGTAAGAGACGACTAAGTTAAGGGATATAAAACGCATATAACATATTTGTAAGAGAAGGAAAACTTGAAACAAAACACTATACTAACATGTCTGACCAGCGTGGTATAGTAGATCAATTTCCCTCCCATTATGGTGGAAGCGCGAGCCCAATAGTGGGACATATATGAGCTGAGATTATAAGCGCACGAAGGCAGAGAGAAGACAGAGAGGGGGGGGAGAGAGGGAGGGAGAGAAGGAGAGATGCAGAGAGGGAGAGAGGCAGAAAGGGAAAGAGGCAGAGAGACAGAGGGAGAGGTAGACAGAGAGAGAGTACACGCACGCATAATTTTTTGTTTTTTTTTTTAAAGTGCAATTTTATTTAATATTGCTACCAGATCTTGCTCAATGAAATAATTAAGGCGCTTTATTTATCGTGCATATAATAGTATTGACTAATAGTTAATGCTAAATAATATAAAAATAACGAGGCGTGCACTATTGGATTTTCCAAATAATAATTTTAACTTTTCGCGATATTTTCCAAACAAACCATTAGACCACGTAATAACGTGAGCTGTCAGTTGCCATTGGTTACATCATCAACAAATGGACGTTTAGAGTTGATATTTTTTTAATTTTATTTTTTTTGTTTATTAATATCATATTTTAATATCCTATATCCTATTCCCGACGACAAAAAACTCAAAAATATAAAAATCATAAAAATTGGTGCAGCCGTTCTCGAGTTATAAGTGTTGTAACTAACACAACTTTCTTTTATATATATAGATATAAGATATATACCTAAAAGTTAATATAAGTATGAGAGCTCCCCTTTCACAATGCCAGAATTTTGAAGTTTAATAAGTCTAGTACATATTGGTTGATAAATTACATTGCATATTATTCCGTAGATTATTAAAAGGCAATTTAAAGGACATAGATTATCTCTTCATATATTAGGGGAAAAGGGGGTAATGGTAGTCACTTCAGCGAGAAATGAAATGAAACATTAACTGAAATGTATTATCCCAACCAGTATACTCCGCGTGAGCCCATAAGCCACATAACGTCACCACATCTCATTATTTCTCCCAAAATCTCAGCATACCTACGAATCTATTACCATCATTTTCTACGTCATCATCTTCACCATCCTGACATAAATCCTTGGTACTAAAATTCGATAATGAGCTTTCGTTAGGTTGTTGAAGTACCTACTCGTCGCTTTGCCTTTTCATTGTCCTTATTCTGGAATTTAGTTCTCTTTTCCTGCCCTTACTTACCCTTCAATTTCTTTTTCTTTCTCTTCCTGTTAATTTTTTTTCTATTTCTTAATTTCTTTTTCTGCTATGTATATTTTCTTAGACAAGTGTGGACTTTAAAACTGTGGCTGCTGCACAGCTTTTTCCAGGCTATCAGAAGTCCAAGAAGCTTTCTGGGTAGTTCTGACTCATATTCTTGGCATCTCAAAAAATAAATAGAACAGAGATATTATTACATATATCATTACGCCATATCCCTTACAGGGTAGGCAGAGAGAATATTATTAGTTCGTGCTATCTTGATTCCGGTAGGGCGAAGGTAGAGAAATACCTCAAACGTACAAAATAATTAGTATCACACACATGTTACTTGTAGGTAATGGCGATCAATCATTACCCATAACTACACTAATGAGAAAAATTTAAAAAGAAAAAATCCTATGAATTAGTCACGCAATTTAAATCATGTACCGATCACTGATTTGAATCTCTGAATAAATCAATGTGAATATTTTAATTGCGTACTGTAAATAAAATTGACACTTATCTTTTATTTTACTACGACGAAAAATTACACGGGTGGGGCGCAAAATAACACCTATTTCTTCAAAGTGTAGGCGCCTACTAGTGCTTGCCGTTCAACACAGGTCCGAGGCAGGGCCGGCTTTACCTATAGTGCAGAGGGTGCGGTGCACCCGGGCGCCCGGTGTTAGGGGATGCCGCGAGCCACTCGGGACACATAGAGCCTCCACTGTAACGCCCCGCCGGAGCGGATGCACCGTACACAGCGATTGCCTTTTTTTTTTCTGCGGTGGGCCATGGACTTCTCACCCCGCCAAATCGGTCCGGGGTGACGGAGGAGGTGGCGCGCAACCCCATTGACCCACCCTGCAAGCACCTCTTCTTCGCCGTGCGAGCGGGCCACCGGTACCCGATCTTTGTCTTTGGTGGCCCGCTCGGCGGTATGCCCTCTCGGGCTCCTCTCCTGTCGACGCCCCGACAGCTTTCGCCGTCGAGGCGTTGTCCTCACGCGGTGGCCTCACGTCGGGTGACCGGACGATTCCCCGGTCCGATCACCCGAAGCTTCGGTTAGGGCGGCATCAGGCGCAGGTACTCGCGCCTGCGCCGCCCCGGCCGCGGGCGGCGGCCCGGGTCAAGGGAATCCTCCCGGGCCCGTTCCGCCGCCTCCTTCTGTGAGATGACAGCCTCGCCTCATAATTTTTATATTATTTATCATTTACTATTAGTCAATGCCAGAAATAAAAATAAAATTAAAGAAAAAAGCCTTTTTTAAAAATAAGCTTTTATTATTTGCTAATAAAATAAAATAAAAAGTTAAAAATAAATTAACTCTAATAAGACATATAACACTTTATAAGTTCATTGTAACCTTTAACGATAATTAAGCTTCTTCGTCTACTACAAAATAATTCCATATCATACATAATTATATATTTTAACACGAAAACTTTACAACATAATTATTAAATCTTCCCGTTTCTATCACAGTCTCAATTTTATAAATAAAAGCGTGTTACATTTTGATGATATGATTAAGAACATTTAGCACCTTCTTTTTCCTATGGCCAGCTTCCAGGTCCAACATCAGACCCTGATTACCATATAGTATCAAAGTACTCGTCAAGACGAATCAAACGAGTCCAAACTCGATGGAGTTGCGTCGTTTAATTACGGAGTTCCTATAGCTAGCTTCCAGGTCCATGATCAGACCCTGGTTTCCATATAGTATCAAAGTACTCACCAAGACGAATCAAATAAGCCCAATTTCGATGGGGTTGCGTCGTTTAATTACGGAGTTCCTATAGCCAGCTTCTAGGTCCATCGTCAGACCCTAGTTACTATATAGTCTCAAAGTACTCGACAAGACAAATCAAACGAGTCTAAACTTGATGAGTTTGCGTCGTTTAATTACGGAGTTCCTATGACTAAGCTTCCAGGTCCATGGTCAGACCCTGGTTTCCATATAGTATCAAAGTGCTCACCAAGACGAATCAAATAAGCCCAATTTCGATGGGGTTGCGTCGTTTAATTACGGAGTTTCTATGGCTAGCTTCCAGGTCCATCGTCAGACCCTGGTTACCATATAGTATTAAAGTAATCATCAAGACAACTCAAATGAGCCCAAACTCGAAAGGGTTGCGTCGTTTAATTACGGAGTAACTATGGCCAGCTTCCAGGTCTATCATCAAATCAGCTCTATGTCACAATAGTATTGCATTGTCATCCGATTTATATATGCATGCTAAATTTCAGCTCAATCGGAAACCGGGAAGTGGATCAAATTTAACTTGCAAGATTTGATTACAGACAGCGGGACAGGTAAAACTGAATATAAGCTTGTAATGAAAGAAAAGAAATACTTTTGAAATTTCGTGCCATTCTCGACGTAGAGCTAAACATAGCTGTATAGGCTGAATGGGATTTATTTCCTTTGCCTGTCCGAATGGACGAACAAAAAAATGTAAACGAACGCAATTTTCATAAGGTATACAATATACATACACTAAAGACTAAGCAGTTTAGTTTTTTATTAATTGCAATTAAACGACAATGAATTACCAAGCCATTTTCGAAAGGTAACAGCGCGTTGCGATTATAAAGCTTTTAATAAAAGAAAAACTTCGATACATTCATTTTTACGGTCGTGATCTTGCCAGATACAAAATATTTTCTCCGACGTCTTCGAATATTTTTTTTAATCAACTAATTTCTTACTTTAAACAAATTAATTACTTTTAAAAATTTCAAATACGTTTAAACGAATGTTTTATCTTGGCATATATATATTATAATATTATCCTATAAGTGCAATGTGCGAAAATTACAATCATTTTTATGTTAGAAAAGTGCTTGATTTTCATATGTCGAGAGTAGAGCAAGACCTCAACGCTTCGCTTATGAAGCGTGCAATAAATGCTTTAAACACAGACAACTCAAAACAGATATGTACGAAGTAGCTGCCTGTTTAAAATGATCAAAATTAATCTGTATTAAACGAGATTATAACGTATGTTGTTCTTCAAACATTGAGACCTTTATAGATTTGTTCCCCTATTATTTATAGGAACATAAACACTTAATATACGATTAAAGTTACCAACTCAAGAAGAATTTCGGCAATTCGATTGCGCGCGCAACAACAACAAGCACACAGTAACTATCGAAGAAATTTTCATTCATGATGAAACGACACGCGCTCGGTAGTTACAACCGTGATCGTTTCGTGTACGAACGTTACCTTTAACTATGGCTAATTTCAGCCTCATTTAAATCTTAATGCTTTAATTTAAAATGTGGGTAGATGTAAGTGCGCGCGAAAAGCAAAATTATATGACGCAAAATAATGGATCATTTATACCCGGGTAAGTATGAAATTGTATTTTATAACAAACAATTGTTATTTCATAGGATAAGGGTGTTAAGTTGAATCGTAAAAAAATGTAATAGGTAAGTACCTAAATTCGTACTTACATGCTGATGAAGCAATAACCGTAAGTTTAAAATACGTTTATATTTACACGTTATTTTTTTTTAATAACAGTAATAAACACAAAACAATACTTAGTGTAAATATATAAACTTTTCTAATTGTGATAATTTTTTAAACTTCGATATTTCGTACTAAAATATAAATGCGATCCGAATGAAAATTATAAACTTAAAATTAACGGACTCAATGCCGATTCTTACCCAAAATAATTATTGGGGATCTCCTATTGAATATCATGCGTTGGTATCGAATTTCGTGGGTAACATTCTCGACGTTGGCGCTGGTAGTCATTACTTAATATAAATACGCCATCTGTGTATTTATAGGTATCTCTCTATTAGGTAACGTACCCATATTACGTGATGTATTTTTACGCCATTTCTCCGCTCAGTAACCGCCCGAATTATATGTCAAAACTCCCTACTTCCCCACTAGTTTTCACGTAGTAAGTATTAGGATGATTTTAAGTATTTTTTTGCAAACAAGAAATTTCAAAAATAATTAATTTGGCTAAAATTTTATATATATAAAATGCTTGCCATATGACGCCAAGAGTGCGTGTATAATTACAATTAAATAAGCTGATATACTGTGCTATACCGAGGTATATGTGCGTCAGTGTGACCACCTGTATCTTTAACAAGCACTAACTCTGTACGAATTAAGCTTGATGATAAATGATGTTAGCTCGACTCCGAAACGAAAGTCTAACCCGCTCCTCCGACCTTGTGGCCATGCGTGGTATTTTTATAGACAGTTTGTCTAAATTTGACTGTGATTAAACAGGCTACGAGTATAGGTACGTACCCTTATAATATATCGACCTATCAGTCTATCAAAAAACACTGTTGATCTAGGTCCCTAAGAGGCAGATAATGCCTTAATCCCATCGCTTAGCAGGCGGTTTGGTAATCTCAATTCATTTTATAAATTTTCCAGGAAATTGAGAGAGGGGCTTTTGCCGGTTTTTATGACTACCATTGGGAGGTAAAGTGTGACAGATTATTTTTAACCGGTTACCACACGGGAGAATTCTGTTTTATTAAAGCATTAAAATCAACAACTGAGATATTGAGTTAAATCACTTGGTCCGAGGTCACGAATTACGAATTCGCATTTGTGGCATATTCTGTATAACATTTTATGAATAACAAATTACAGAAACGTAAATTTAACGTTTTTAGAACTTAACGAAACAATAAACGTGTCCTTCAACATTACATAAAGACTGCTGCGTGCCTTTATGCCATGAATACCTATTTATAAATAAAATAAAACTAGCTAACTAACATTTAGCTTTGTTTACGTGTTGTTCGTAAACTTAAGGTTTTAGTGTTTTACCCACTGATCATTAGAGCAAGAAAAATTTTTTCTCGCGCATACAAGAGGTACGGATATTGCCAACTGACAGTTCAGTACTCCAAAAACTCACAATTGTTTCAAAGTTCCGTTTCAAGCATGTTCGTTAGACACTTTCTTCAGCTCGCTTATCCAGCGCTAAAATCATGTTACTACACTGTCATATAAATATTATCGGGGAGTTTTTACGCTTACATGAGACAAAGTTGGATTGCTTTATGCACATAGAAATAATACGAAAAAAACTAATTTTATTGCATTAGTGGTGCAATGATTTAAATCTATCCATTAGCCTATGAAAATCCACTTGTAGATATAACTCTAACCAAGTAATATAATGCGACAATCGCCACGGGTAGATTGGTGTTGCAAATTGCGCAAAATACGCTGCTGGCTATTCTCCTGGTGATACCGCAAGGATTTGTTATATAGTTAACTGGTAAGTAATAAATTACATGGTATAAATTTCGTTAACCATAACTTGGCTTGTGTAAATAATTTGTTACTTTCTTTGATATCAGCAGGAACAGTTTTTTTTTCTATTGCTTATGGTGGCAAACAAGCAAGCAGCACACCTGATGGTAATGTTAATGGAGTGTTACTACCGCCCATGGACTTTTACAATATCAAGGGTATAGCTACTGCCTACCAATACAAAACCCAAAGCCACCCAGTTGGACTTCCAGCTCTCTCGCTCACCGAACGAAGCGCAATAGCACATGGCCATTACTCAGACGTCGATCTTCTGCAAGAGTGTGGTACTACCCCGCACGGACCGTCTCGCGGCTGTAGACAGAAAACTGTCAACAGTGTGGGCTACACTAAAGGATAGTATTTAATTTAAATGACCAGGCTTCAGTCAACAACTTTGTTGCTCGTCTACCCGTCGCTTGTCATTAACGCTGTTGTTTTTGTAATTGATATACCTACATATAAATAAGTTACCTGTGTCTTTGTGGTCGAAAGTAATTACTTAGGTTTTAAAGCAGGTCATTTAGTGAGCAAGCGGTTGCTTCATACTTCTTACTTTGTTTCCAAGCCCGTTTTATATTTAGGTATATTAAAGCAATGCAGAAAGTTATAATAGTGGCAATGTGCGATTATTAAAATAAAAAATCTTTACACTCTTCAGAGCTGAAATTTCTGTAGATTATCCATACTATATAAAATAAAAATTTCATTCTGTGTGTTCATCTTTACTCGTGGATGTCGTAAAAGACGACTTAGAGCTCTATGTCGACCTGTGCGAACTCAACCTGATGCCGTTTGGTCAACAATTATATTCCCAAGAAGGCAATGATGTGAGACAGATGGTCGGCCTTAAAACTATTGCCAATAACTTTTGCAATATGTACGTGTACATAATTGAGATAAGAGCAGGAGAACGATGATAAGATAAAAAGTAAGAATACAATGCCGCATCCCCTTTCATGCTCATGGATGTCGTAAAAGACGACTAAGTACAATATGCACACAACAACTATGCAAGACAAGGAAAAATAAAAACAAATCCTTGTACTAATCCATCTGACCAACTTTCATTAGTACCTAGGTCAATTTCCCTCCTATTGTGTTGGACGCCCGAGACCCGCATTGGAACGTATATCAATTATTGATGGTGATGATGATGATGATGTTTGAAAATATAAAATAAAACATATTCGCATTTCTTTTAAATTGGTTTAATGAATTTGGAGATTAACGAAGCGAACCGTGTGCACGTCATTTAAGTTGCCGACTTAATAAGATAATCGAATCACTACACTACAGTGAATGTATAAAAAATGCGGTGTAATCCACACAGTAGTTTTTAACCTACATTCATAGGGGTGGAATTAGGTCATGGTCAATAAACTGACCTAGTTAGATGTAGCCTGACTAACTCTATCAACGACGACTCACAATGATTCAAGCATTTACGTAAGTTTGTATTAGAAAAACAGCTAAATGCGTGTCGAACTCGAATTTCAGTCGGACTCGCTCGCTTAGGGTATCATCGCAAATGATTTAACACTATATTTTTTAAGCACTTTTGTAAAAAAAGCAACAACCATATTTCCATATGGAAATATTGTTGTTGTTATTGAAATCTAGCCAAAAACCCAAGACACGGTTTTTATACACTATCAACGTTATTTTTATATTATTTGTTATAATTTTATTTTTAAACAACGCTAGAAGTAATACAGGCAATGCATAGATGGACAAAGAGATATCAGAAGCTTTGTAATATGCTCCCCTCGATACCCAAGGAGTAGCATATTAGGTACTTAAAAACAGTGGCAGTAGTTGGCAAACCACGGTTCGCGAATCGCATACGGCTCTTTACCTCCTTGGCTCTAGATCTTCCACGAAATGTTTAGTTCAGACACACACAGACAATATATATACACACACGCACACACACAGTTTGTGGTTTATTTGCACCACAAGCCTACGTTTTTTTAGAAAGCGAAAATGGTACGGATAATCGCTAGCAAACATGTCTATTCTCACATTTTTTCTCGAATTGCTGGGCGCCAAAATTTGACAACCAAAACAGCATAATATACCTACTAATTATCATCATAAAATGTGACGGTCTTAATACTGCGTTAACTGAAAGTTTAAAAAAAAGGCTCTGAATAAACTTCAATTTTATATTGTTTATTTGGTCTTTCCACTGATACTTTTTTTTTATTGCTGATGGATGCAAACGAGCTTGCAGAATACCTGATGGTAAGTGTCACTGCCGCTCATGGACCTTTGCAATACCAATGGTACAGCCAGGCCACTGCCTACCAATATAAACCACAAACCCACCCAGAAAGTTGGGCTGCCGGCTCTCTCGCTCACCGAACGAAGCACAACAGCATTTCGCCATTGTGCAGACGTCGATTTTCTGCGAGAGTGTGGTTACTAACCCGGACAGACCGGCCCGCGGCTGTAGAGAGAAAATTGTTGACAGTGTGGTCTTATCACAAAAGTTTGCCAAACACTGGTCTAGGATCACGAAAAAGCAATGAGAGGCACACAAAAGTTATCAACGAAACTGCCACTATTATCCTGCTGTAACGGATATAGACTGTCTGATATATAAAATAGTTTCCTATACATAGATGGCAAATCCATAATTTAATACCCGCTATTGAAATTAATGAAATTGCCCTTGACACATCTACTACCATTACCTACTACCATTTATTATAATCGATAACATAATCCATTACTATAAAGTTCGATTAAACGAATGTCTAAACGAACTTACTCTTTTGAATGAAACCTAGCACCGTTCGAATTAAATTCTCGTGTATTCTTTGTTTTTTACGTCCAAAAACCAGACTTCGTGCCTTTGCCGCCAGTGGAAGCTAAGTTATATGTCAATTTCTAAATCACTTTAGTCAGATAAGCTGGCATAAGGTTTTATTTCGAGCTTGCCTTTTCTTGTAGTGATTTTGTCTGCTTGCGTCTCTTAGTGTTGTCATTTTATTTAACTATAACTTCTTTCATGAATTCACGACATCGAAATTTATTATTTAATGCAAGTTATTTTCTTAAACATTAACGATTCTTTCGGCACAATTACACCTACTATTTTATGCGCTGATGCCCTTTGGTTCTTTTTTAATGGCAATCCAAAAACGAATGGAAAGTGATTCTGATACCACCTAAACCAATTCCATGTTCACCACCGAAAATGATAATTTATATATTCACCACTTACAAGGATTTTATACTAAGGAAATCATTATGACACCGTAGATAATTAAAGACCGTAATATTACGTATCAGTTAACGAAGGAAATTAATGTACCTGACTCCACCAAGTTTGAAAGTTAGTAAGGCGCACGCCGAGTTATTCGTACCAGGTACATTTTGATATCTTGACTACCGCCATATCTATTCTCACCGACTCACCTATATATTTCATAGCCTAGTTTCGTGATCAAAGCTCATTTGTTAGAGTTGGCTAACAGCTGTTTTCCTTTGATACCTCTTATAAGGAAAGTTTAAATAAACACTTTAAAGTTTCTGCACGCCGTCAGCAGTTTTCTTTAATTGGTATAAAGTAGATTTAAAAGTGTATGTGACAGCTAGTTACTAAAGTGCTAATGACTAATCAGTTGTATTCAAGACAATCTTTTTTCTGAAATACATACATATAAAAAAATCCGCCAAGTGCGAGTAGTACTCGCGCGCGAAGGCTTCTGTACCATTACATTTAAAAAAAATCGGCCAAGTGCGAGTTGTACTCGCGCACGAAGGGTTCCGTAAAACAAAAAAAAATGTGATGTAACTAAAAATTTAAGGTTTTCTGAATTTTTCTTTTATATGTGTTATAAAAAATTTCTGCATGCCAAATTTCAAGATTATTTATTTTTATATAGATATATAGATTAGATATTTATTACAGTTTTGAGGTATTATAGAGCTGAGCTTGATATGAATTTCAACTTAATACCTCTACGCGTTCACGAGGAAAGGGGTAATACGATTAAAATTATTAAAATATTTTTATTATATGCTGTAATTAAAAATTTACGGTTGTCGTAATATTTCCTTTATATGTGCTATAAGACGTTGCTTCATCCCAAATTTCAAGATTCTGTGTTCACGGGAAATACCCTGTAGGTTTTGATTCCCATGCGAGTGTCGAAAATTTGCGTAATAAACGGCTGTAGGTATCTTTTGATTGCGTTGGCTTAGAAGTTTGATTTTGTCACAGCTTTAAGGGACAGTAGACCTGAGTATTTGATATAAATTTTAACTTCATACCACGTTTCTCAGAAAAAGAGCCTTGACAGACAGACTGACAGACGGAGGACGGACAACAAAGTGATCCTATAAGGGTTCGGTTTTTCCTTTTGAGGTACGGAACCCTAAAAAATAATAATAACGAGAGCTATTAGTCAATATCACTCGATATAAACACTTTTAAATTTTACTACTATGGCGATCTATCTATTTATTATACAAAATAAAATATTTTTCTGCAGTCGATGCGTGAAAAAAGATATTCTGTTGTAAATAGAACCTTAACTTTCACGTAACTAAGAAGTAAAAATACATAGAGTCACAACCCCATTCCATTTCCTAGATGTCATTAAAGTTGAATAATGAAATAAAGTTAAAGTAACAATACCACTGCGGAAGAAATACTCCATGCCCTATTATCGTTTTAAACCACGTGATATAGAGGTGAGATTAATATATTCTGTCTGTGCGACGAATGTTTATGCCCATGCCAAAAAAAAAGTCGAAGTTCTCAATTTAAAATAAAATAAATTTCAATCGAACACGAGAGTTGGACACGTGACGTCTTGTTCATCACGTGCACAGCCGCTACTACGGCGTCCTGGCGGGACGGAATGTAGAACTGGACACACGTGACTTATCAAGAGAAATTAGAACCATGATCGAGGAATCTCAATTAAATATATGGTAAATATTTTAATATCATTTTAACTAAGCTAATTCTATTATTGTCACATCTAAGTTTCACAAATGGCATTGGCAGTGGTGTACCTAATTGAGCCTTAATAAGCTATGTAATATTTTCTTCTCATTATATATTGGGCGTCAATGGTAACATTAATCTTTAGTATAAGTATTCTACTTTTCGTTTTATCTACTCGTAATAGTAGTAGGATTGTCGACAGTTTTCTGTTTACAGCTGCGGACCGGTTCGTCCGGGGTAGTATCACACTCTCGCAGAAAATCGACGCCTGAGCAGTTGCATGCAATATGCTGCTGTGCTTCGTTTGGTGAGAGAGCTGACAGTAACACTTACCATCAGTTCTGCTGCTTACTCATTTGCCACCAAGAGCAATAAGAAAAAAAAATATTTATTTCGTCTTTACCCCTAAATATGCAAGTCATTTCCCCTTACTGATGTACCGATGCATTTTTTAATCTAAATCTTTTTTATTGCTTATGGTGGCAAACGAGCAAGCAGCACACTTGATGGTAAGTGTCACTGCTGCCCGTGAACCTTTGCTATACCAAGGGTATAGCTAGGCCGCTGCCTACCATTACAAATCCCAAACCCACCCAGTTGGGCTTCCGGCTCTCTCGCTCACCGAACGAAGCGCACTCTGACGTCGGTCTTCTACGAGAGTGTAGTACTACCCCAGACAGACACGCCCGCGGCTGTAGACAGAGAGCTGTTAACAGCGTGGACCACTATTAAAGTAAATAAGTATATATGTATGTCCAACTGTTGCTGTGTAGTAGCGGTTACGAATAATACCAATCCTAAGATTACTCGTGAGTGGCGTAAAAGACTACTAAGAGCTTTACATCGATCTGGGCCAATTCCGTCTGATCAACAATTATATTCCCAAGGAGGATTGACGTCAGAAAGGCGACCGGTCAAAAAACTATCGCCAACCGTCTACCGCCTATTGCTTACCTTGCCATTTGTTTGATTCCCATGCAGGACAATACTTTGTGCGGACCACAAATTGTTGTCCTGAGTCTGGGTGTAATTTGTGTCCGTTTACTTACATGTTTGTAGAGCAAGACATTGATAATTTCCTTAGCGCTGAGTGTTGTCTCCGAGTAATTGGGATAAAAAAAAGGATGATGATGATGATTTTATCTCAAATCATTTACACAGCATACGCCGATGATTTTCTGTTGATTGTGCATAGCATGCAGTCCCTTCAGCGATGCCAAATTGACTGTCGATGCATCGAAGTGTAAACTGTTTCTATAGAAACGCTATTATGTCGGTCCGCATCCCATGATAAAAGAACAAAACCGATCCAGTTGAAGAAAGGTGGGCGACAGGGATATGTTATCGTTCCGAAACTGTTCACCACTACGCTGGAAAATGTCTTTAAGCGCTAGACTTGACGGGACACGACATTAACATCAACGGCGAATACATCACTCACCTTTGATTTGCAAATGATGTCGTAGTTATAGCAGAATCCCTGGAGAACCTTGGCACCATGCTCAACGATCTCAGCACGGTTTCTCAAATTGTGGGTCTGCAAATGAAAATGGACAAGACAAAAATCATGTCTAATGCCCATATCATATCAGTACCTACTGGTCCTGGTTGGTTATGCGATTCTTGAAGTTGTCGATACTATGTTTACCTAGGACAAATAGTCCAATTAGGTAAATCCAATTCTGAGAAAGAGGTCATCCGACGAATCCAAGTCGGCTGAGTAGCGTTCGAAAAACTCAGGAGGATCATCTCATAAATAATCCACAGTGCCTGAAAACAAAGGTTTATAACCGGTATGTGTTACCAGCGATGACTTACGACACTGAAACGTGGTCTCTAAATGTCTGCCTCATGAAAAGCTCAAAGTTGCTCAGCGTGATATGGAGAACGCTATGCTCGGTATTTCTCTACGTGATAAAATCCGGAAATATTGGTGTAAAGATGCGAAAGGGAATGCTCCGATGGTTCGGACATGTGGAAAGAATGCCAAACGAACGTCTGATTAAGAAGATATACAACGCGAAAGTGGTAGGATGTAGGTACCGGGGGAGACCGAGACTCACCTACCTTGACCAGATTGGTCACGTACTGAAGGAAGATGGAGTCAAGAGTCTCCGAAACCGGCGAGCGTGTATGAAGAGAATTATGAATGTTGAGGAAGCGAGTGAAGTATGCAAGGATAGAGTTCTCTGACACTCTGTTCTCTCTGCTTACCCTGCAAGGGATATGGCGTGATGATATGTAGGTATGTATAACTATAGCTACCTAGGTATTCATAACTAAAAAGTATAAAATAAAAAAAAAATATTAAAAAATCAATAAACCCGACTGCGTAAAAAGTAACCAAAACTACGTACATAATAAAATCTTTAATAATCTAATCTAATCTTTAATAGATCCTAAACGGCCAGTCAAATCGAAAAATGTTGAGAGAAAACTAATAATGATGTTTAAATACCTATTTAACGAGACCCCACTCGACATAGTTTGTTGACTTTATTTTTTTTAATTTTCACAATATGGCGTCCAGTAGTCGCCATATTGAATTTTCATTAACGTCATACCTTTAGTGACACTCGCCAGATTAAGAGGAATCGATTGACGTGCGAATCATAAAAATCGGCCCAGGCGTTTGGTCTATATAGTGCTTCAAAAGAACATACAAACATACATACATACATAGACTGTTAAACACAATACCACTCCTTTGCGTCGCGCAGTCGGGTAAATAAAATTAATTTAAATTTTAAGGTATTAGTTAAAACAAAAAATAATTAATTTAATTTAAATTTGAAGAGAAAAAAATATATATGTTAATGTCAACCTATTTAAAATTGTTCTTTTATTCCATGATGAAGCAAGAATACAATTGTGGCCACCTCTTCTTGTTCCGTTGGTATCGCGAGATGTAATCGCGAGATACACTTCGGTATTTGCAAACCTTTAAAATCTAAACCGTCGGCAGATATTTCACAGAACAATTAAAATATAATCAGATGATTAATGAGGAATAATTTAATATTTCAATGTCATATTTTTGCGATGGTGTTATTGCATTTTAACGGTTCTTGTAAATATAAGGATTTTATGACCATACCAAAATCATATGGAGGTTCATCATATTATTGACAAACCTTTTTGCCCTAGATTGTGTACCTCCTTACGGCTGTACGTAATGGGGGCCCTATTTAGTGTTGCTGCCTGACACCCATAAAGCTAATTCCGCCACTGAGTTTAATGACCTATTGAACTTTCTGTATTTATAAATCGATTTCATCGTCATGCAGATTTCTTTTTATTTACAAAACCATTCACCGATCTGTGTTCTTCAATAACCATTGAAAATGAGTAACAAAGATAAAAAACAAACACCGTTAACGAGAATCCTTTTAGTTTACAAGCTGCACGGCTCTGAAAGAATAAAGTCGCCATGCAGCTAATTATTATTATTATTAATCTGTATTTGTTTATACATGAAATAGATACTGAATTCTATTACGGCACAGTTGGTCCTAGGGGTTGCCTAATGTTTAATGGAAGTTGTAAGTAACGATATGTTTCTGAATCACTATTACCACTAGTTACATCTATTTATCTGTTCTTGGTTACGATAAACTGCATATAGTTCCTATTTATTATAATGTGTTTTGTAGTACAAGTTTAATAGAGTTAGGACGCCCATGTCCACGCTGTGGACAGTTCTCTGTCAACAGCAGCGGGCCGGTCTGTCCAGAGTAGTACCACACTCTCGCAAAAGACCGACATCTGAGTAATGGCAATGTACTTGCGCTTCGTTCGGTGAGCGAGAGAGCCGGAAGCCCAACTGGGGTGGGTTTGGGATTTGTATTAGTAGGCAGCAGCCCAGCTTACCTAGCCTTTGGTATTGCAAAGGTCCATGGACCGCAGTGACACTTAGCATCAGGTGTGCTGTCCGCTCGTTTGCCACCATAAGCAATAAAAAAAATACAAACGGGTACTTAGTGCACGTACCTACTTATTAATCAGTAGTTGGCAAGTAACACTAAAAAAAAAACCGGAGGTGTCAAGGGACACCCGGATGGAACGAAGTTCTATTTTAATTATATAATTTTTTTCTGCCTTAAGCGATTTTTATCGTTATATTTTAGCCAATTTGCAAAATATCTTTATAAATTATAGCCTGTGTTATTCTGATGTGCAAGCTATATTACTATAAATTTCATCAAAATCCATTCAGTAGTTTTTACGTGAAAGAGCAACAAACATGTTCACATCCATACATTATTACAAACTTTCACGTTTATAATATTAATAATAGGATATACAATTCCACTAGACTACCAAAACTTTTCGGCCCCGAGCTCGAACGCGAGCCGGCCACGCGGCCCGGTCACGGGCGAAAATAATTTCGTTGCGCATTATTTTGATTTTGCTATATCTCTTAAGGTATTGATTTAATTTGCATGATCTGAAGAAAAAAAAACATCTTCATGAAATGCTCAAGCCAACTAATGTATTTAAAATGATAAGGATTAATACAGTATTTGTGTAAATAGCTTTTCAATTACCGTTTTATAATAGAACATTTTTTAAAGTATTAAAATGGATATAGTATGTTATCCTTAAGAGATAGATATATACCATCGCGGACTTTTTTGTAGGCCTTTTTAAGCTGTATAATACTGTAGTACTTTATTTTGATCTATTTCGTAGGGTTCAGCCAGCGTTTGCAATGTAAGCGCAAAATAATGTGTTTATTTACGACATCACATTAGAAACCTCTAAAATTATCAGTGTTTCTCTAGTACATTATGCATATATTATATATATAAACCTTCCTCTTGAATCACTCTATCTATAAAAAAAATCGTCGCGACACCACACTGTTCAATGCGAAACAGAAATGAAAATATCTGGCTTGCTTTCTATAAGAGAGCCGACGAGCGACGCCGCACAGCTTACAATAGCTTACTATAGCAAAAAGTGTCGTGACAACTTTTCGTAAGAATTTTTTCCGTCTCACAGCCCCCTTTCACAACGCGCGATAAGGAACTTCGTTCCAATAAACATTTATTATCATATCCATGGACTGGCCACAGATGTGAAGGATTCGTTACCAGTGCCCGGCCCAGTGGCAGTGGGAAGGGAATACAGGGTTATGGGGCCACGCGCTGCCCTTTCGTCACCTTGGACGGAATGGACAGCGTGTGTCTAAACCAAAACCTGCCAAAAAAGAAAAAAAATCATATCCCCGACAATATTTCAGCGTATATCTACCTACCAATACCGAATGACACTTCGAACACAAGGTATTTGACTATAGATGCTTTCACCATAATCACCCGCCGTCCTGCTAGTGGTATTTAATAGGTAACTAAATATGCAATTACAATAAATCAGTTAGGACGAGTTAGTGAACAACCCAATACACAGCCCCGCAGGGATTTTGGTTTGAAACCTCTTTTCGAATTTATTAGATGTGTATTATAAGGGAACGTACTCATATTGCATGACACTTTTTTTTTACAATTTTTAAAACGACACTAATCGGTGACCATGCGCAATATACGGCCAAGGCCGTGATCGCTGCTTTAGTAGTGAACTCGTGGTTGTAATATCTAGTCTAGCCATAATAAATTAATAAATAAATAATGTTTTACATTGTATTGGAATTTTACACTATATTCGAAGGGCATCACACTGAAGCTAATTCCTACGTTTAGTAGGTATTGTTGTACATTTTTTTTATAAAAAAGTCAGTAAACAATAACAATAGACAAACTCGGAGAGTTTCTTGCCAGACGTTCTCAGTAGCGGCCATGTTCCGATCCAGTCTTTGTACAATAGGCCGGGAAAAAAAATTCTTCACATTTTATATGAAAATTCAAGACTTATTTTTTTCAAAGTATATTTCGATTTAATTACAATATGTCCCATTTTTGTTCAATAATTATCTGCCATCTTGTAGTTGTAGGTGGTAGTAACATGATTCCGTTGCTGTAGAAATTTTGGGACTGATCAAAAAAACGCGTCAAGTAGTTTTGGCAGACCTCTCTTGATGTTAACCTGATACTTTTTAAAGAATTCTAAAGATACTGAAACAGGTGAAAATTTGAAGGTGCAAAATAAGGGCTATATGGTGGATCTATTAACACCTCCCAGCCAAACTCTCTTAATTTTTGCTAAGTAACTAAAAATGTGTGTGATCTAGCGTTATCGTGATGAAAGACCACACCCTTCCTATTGATTAATTCCCACCGTTTTCTCTCAATTTCTCCTTTATCTCATCAGTCGTTGGCAGTAGAGATCCGAATTGATGGTTCTGCCCGGCGGTAGAAGCTCATAATAAATAATACCCTTCCAATCACACCATACACATAACATCACCTTATTGCGAGTTAGCCCAGGATTTGCCACAGTCTGTGATGCCTAACTGACCTTTGACTACGACATTTTTCGCACGTTCCTATCGTCCGTGTCCACTTTTCATCACCAGTTATCAATTTCTTCAAAAATGGTTCGGTTTCATTACGTCACAATAAAGAATCGCAAATAAGTACACGGTTCATTAGGTTTCTTTCAGTGAGCTGGTATGGCACCCAAATATCGAGCTTTTTTATATACCTAGCTTTGGACAATTCCTAGTTCTTCAACAAGGTCGTAACTACTGTTATGTCGATGTTTTTCATAAAAGGCGTCCATTATCAGTGACCTCTCGTTCTGCTGTTCGTCCTGACGAGGCGAGAAGCATCTTTGACATTAAAATTCCTGGATTGAAAACATTTAAACCAACTTTGTGCTACTTTTACTGACGCTGCATTAAGTCCATAAAATATGCTGCATTTATTCCTTTTTTGTATTCTTCATTAGATTCACGAATTTCTTCATTATATTCACTCATTTTGATAGCAAGAAAAACAAATGAAAAAATAATTTAAAAAATCAAAAACCCGACTGCGTAAAAAGTAACCAAAATTACGTAGGTACATAATAAAAAAAAACCGGAGGTGTCAAGGGACACCCGGATGGAACGAAGTTCTATTTTAATTATATAATTTTTTTCTGCCTTAAGCGATTTTTATCGTTATATTTTAGCCAATTTGCAAAATATCTTTATAAATTATAGCCTGTGTTATTCTGATGTGCAAGCTATATTACTATAAATTTCATCAAAATCCATTCAGTAGTTTTTACGTGAAAGAGCAACAAACATGTTCACATCCATACATTATTACAAACTTTCACGTTTATAATATTAATAATAGGATATACAATTCCACTAGACTACCAAAACTTTTCGGCCCCGAGCTCGAACGCGAGCCGGCCACGCGGCCCGGTCACGGGCGAAAATAATTTCGTTGCGCATTATTTTGATTTTGCTATATCTCTTAAGGTATTGATTTAATTTGCATGGTCTGAAGGAAAAAAAATATCTTCATGAAATGCTCAAGCCAACTAATGTATTTAAAATGATAAGGATTAATACAGTATTTGTGTAAATAGCTTTTCAATTACCGTTTTATAATAGAACATTTTTTAAAGTATTAAAATGGATATAGTATGTTATCCTTAAGAGATAGATATATACCATCGCGGACTTTTTTGTAGGCCTTTTTAAGCTGTATAATACTGTAGTACTTTATTTTGATCTATTTCGTAGGGTTCAGCCAGCGTTTGCAATGTAAGCGCAAAATAATGTGTTTATTTACGACATCACATTAGAAACCTCTAAAATTATCAGTGTTTCTCTAGTACATTATGCATATATTATATATATAAACCTTCCTCTTGAATCACTCTATCTATAAAAAAAATCGTCGCGACACCACACTGTTCAATGCGAAATAGAAATGAAAATATCTGGCTTGCTTTCTATAAGAGAGCCGACGAGCGACGCCGCACAGCTTACAATAGCTTACTATAGCAAAAAGTGTCGTGACAACTTTTCGTAAGAATTTTTTCCGTCTAGCCCCCTTTCACAACGCGCGATAAGGAACTTCGTTCCAATAAACTGAAAAGAAAAAAACAAGCAATTAGATGTCCGGTGGTCTAGAATTCCATAATATATTATTGAATAAATACTATTGCAGAAAATAAAATATATTTTAATAATAGAACATGACAACTGAACAGTCGGGATCCACTGAAAAATTAGATTTGCTGTCGAATAATGGATCCCGACTGTTCAGTTGTCATGTTCTATTATTAAAATATATTTTATTTTCTGCAATAGTATATATTCAATAATATATTATAGAATTCTAGACCACCGGACATCTAATTGCTTGTTTTTTTCTTTTCAGTTTATTTATTATGTACCTACGTAGTTTTGGTTACTTTTTACGCAGTCGGGTTTTTTGATTTTTTTAATAATTTTTTTTTATTTTATACTTTTTAGTTATGAATACCTAGGTAGCTATAGTTATCTTATTTATTAAAAATTAGGTAAGTACCTAACTATATATAGTTTTTCGACTGAAGTTGAGTACTACCACGTTAGAAATTGGAGATGGGCGACCGCGTAAGACATTAGATACTTTAGGTAGGACTAACTATGGTATATTCGACAATATACCTACTAGATACTTTAGTATATGTCCATCCACATCCAGTTTTATGAATTTTTCGTCTTTTCATCGTAAATTTCTACTGTCTAAAAAACCTATATGTGAGAAAGGTTGTTACGAAACTTTAAATCGATATAGATCCCAAACGGCCAGTCAAATCGAAAAATGTTGAGAGAAAACTAATAATGATGTTTAAATACCTATTCAACGATACCCCACTTGACATAGTTTGTTGACTTTAATTTTTTTAATTTTCACAATATGGCGTCCAGTAGTCGCCATATTGAATTTTCATTAACGTCATATCTTTAGTGACACTCGCCGGATTAAGAGGAATCGATTGACGTGCGAATCATAAAAATCGGCCCAGGCGTTTGGTCTATATAGTGCTTCAAAGGAACATACAAACATACATACATACATAGACTGTTAAACACAATACCACTCCTTTGCAGTCGGGTAAAAACGGCGGGCAACAACATTTTACTAAATTATTTCTTTTTTGGATTTTTTTCTTTTTAATGGTATCAAAATCAGCCAGATGGAACTAGTAGGTACAGCCAAAGAGATATTATTAAAAGTTTATACAGACTATATGCGAAAAGACTTTTTCTCCGACATCATCGGATAAGAGTAGGAAAACCTACTCTTATCCCAATTACTTTGGGTCGATACCATATGTACTCTTCTTTTATATATTGTAAAAGTTATTAGAAATAGTTTTATGACCGGCCGCCTGCCAGACGTCAACCCTCCTTTTTTTTTTTTTTTTTTTTTTTTTTTTTGTGGTGGGCCATGGACGTCGCACCCCGCCAAATCGGTCCGGGGTGACGGAAGAGGCGGCGCGCAACCCCATTGACCCACCCTGCAAGCACCTCTTCTTCGCCATGCGAGCGGGCCACCGGTACCCGATCTTTGTCTTCGGTGGCCCGCTCGGCGGTATGCCCTCTCGGGCTCCTCTCCTGTTGACGCCCCGACAGATTTCGCCGTCGAGGCGTCGTCCTCACGCGGTGGCCTCGCGTCGGGTGACCGGACAATTCCCCGGTCCGATCACCCGAAGCCTCGGTTAGGGCGGCATCAGGCGCAGGTATTCGCGCCTGCGCCGCCCCGGCCGCGGGCGGCGGCCCGGGTCACGGGAATCCTCCCGGTCCCGTTCCGCCGCCTCCTTCTGCGAGATGACAGCCTCGCAGAAGGCGGCGACCGCGTCCCAATTCCTGACGCTGTCGACCATCGCCCTCGCGACAGCCGGCAGCGTCAGGTCGGCACCGATAATAGCGACGAGGTCGCGGCGCTGCCCGTCCCAGCCCGAGCATTCCTCGAGCGTATGTTGCGCCGTGTCCTCGTCACTACTGCAATGATGGCAGCCCGGAGTCCATTCCCTGTGCACGACCGTGTGCAGGTATTTCCCGAAACACCCGTGCCCCGTAAACACCTGCACCAGTCGGAAGGTGAGGACCCCGTGCCGCCGCTCCATCCATTCCATCAGTACGGGCCGGAGGGCCTCAACGGTAATGACACCGTGTCTAGGCCTCTCCAACCGCGTAGCCCAACGGGCGATGACTTCTCGGCGGGCGTCCTCGCGCCAGGTGGCTATCTCGTTAAACGATGGGGAGCCACCCTCTTCGCGCATTGAGGTAACCCGCCGGTAGAGGTCGGAGAGCATCTCCGCCTCTAGGTCCCACGGGGGTGTCCCGGCCAATAGGCACGCCGCCTCTGTCGACACCGTGCGGTACCCGCGAATGGCTCTGACCGCCATGGCTCGCTGTGGCCTCCACAGCACCGCCCTGAGCTGGGCGTTCAGAGCCCTCGCCCACACGGGTGCGCCGTACATGGCCATTGAGCGGATCACCCCCGCATACAGCCGTCGGCCCTCGAAACTGGGTCCGCCCACATTCGGCATGAGCCGAGAAAGGGCGGACGCCGCGCCGACCAGCCGGGGAGCAATTTGGCGAAAATGCTCCCGGAACCACCATCGCCCGTCGAGCACCAGACCCAAGTACCTCATATGGGCCTGGATACTGATGTGGATGGAGTTGACGACTAACGAGGCGCCGATAGGCAGCCTCACACGGGGCCCATGGAATAGTAGGGCCTCCGTCTTGTTTAGGGCCACCCTGAGCCCCAGCGCCTCGATTCGCCTGACCATCTCCTCGGTGCCGAGAGTGGCCAGGCTCGCCGCCTCTTCGAGTGTCCTGCCTCGGGCTGTGACGAGCGTGTCGTCAGCATAGCAAATAACGCTCAGCCCGGGGGGGAGACTCCCTCTCAACGCCCAGTCGTACCCGATGTCCCACAGAGTCGGCCCCAGAACCGACCCCTGCGGAACGCCGCACGACATGGGCGTCCGCACAATGTCCCCTGCGGGGCTCGCGTAGAGAACACTGCGCCCCTCCAGATAGTCTGCCACCAGCCGCCTGAGGTACAGGGGCACTCCATGGAACCGGAGCGCCTCCCTGATGCAGCTGAATGGCAGACTATTGAAGGCGTTGGCGATGTCCAATGACACCGCCAACAACACTCCTTTGCCGGCGACAGCCTCCGCGGCCGTCTGCCTCAGGCGTAGTAGGGCCCCGATGGTCGAACGCCCCTTCCGAAACCCAAATTGAGCGTCCGACAGATCGGGCCCCACCTCCTCCAGGTGCTGGACGATGCGGGCAGCGAGGACACGCTCCAGCAGCTTACCCACATCATCCAGAAGCACAATGGGCCTGTAGGCCGACGGCGAATCCGGGGGCCGTCCCCTTTGGCAGGAGAACCAACCTCCCTTCCTTCCAGCACGCAGGGAACTGTCCAGACGTCAGACAGGCGTTGAACAGTCGCCTGAGGCGAGGTTCGAGATGCTCGAGGAGCAACGTCAACACCCGGACTGGGACTCCGTCCGGGCCGGGGGCCGTGGTGGCGGATCGAATCTTCGCCACGGCTGCCCCCACTTCCGACTCCGTCACGGGTGGAACACTCTCGACGGCCTCCCGGTCGTGATCTGGCGAAGCCATGACCGGGGGCGTGTGCTCCGACTGCCTCGGGAACAGCTCCTCGACCACTCTACGAAGGAGGTCGGGCTGGAGGGTCTCGGTGAGGGGGGGGCCCTGCGCGCGAAGCTTATTCAGCGACGCGCGATACGGGCGACCCCAGAGGTCACGGTCGAGACCGTCCAGCATCTCCTGCCAACTTGCGTCCTTGGCGGACCGGATGGCCAGCCGAAAGGCGGTACGCGCACTGCGGTACGCCTCGTACAGCTGGCCCTCCCGCTCAACATCGCGGCGACGCCGCCGACTGCGGGTGTAGGACCTTCGGGCACTAATGCACGCCGCACGAAGGTCCGCCAGTCTTGGGGACCACCAGTAGACCCCCTGCCTCGGAGGTAGACGCCGCACCCTGGGCATGGCCGCATCGCAGACCTGCGTTAACGCACTGCGGATGCGGACAGCCTCAACGTCCACTCCGTCCGCTGGGGGTGGTGAGGACAGCCACGTGTTCACGATGGCCGCCTCCGCCAGTAGGTCCCTATCTAGACGCCCCACAGCCCACCGCGGAAATGCGGGAGCCCGGTCCGCCCTGTGACCCCTGCTGGGGTCCCGGAGAGGGAAGACCTCCATCCGGATGTATCGGTGATCCGACAGGGTCTCCGCCTCCTCCAGGACACACCAGTTCCTCACTCGTGGTGCGACAGCGGGGCTAGCGAACGACAAGTCCACTATCGACCCACCCTGCTGTCGCACACACGTGTTCACTGAGCCTCTGTTTAGGACACAGAGGCCCAGTGACGCCGCCCACTCCACGATCGCCCGCCCACGATCGTCCGTCATCGGGGACCCCCACGCCGTGGATTTGGCGTTGAAGTCCCCCAGGACCAGGACGAGGCCCGGTGCCAGTCGCCGTATCGAAGCCTCCAAGGTGGTGAGGGAGGCCCCGAAATCGTCCATTCTCCTGTTAGGGGAGAGGTATACACTGTAGAGCGTGACCCCTCCCCAATCCGCCGCGACAAATTCCTCGCCCCTATCCAAGAGGGATAAGGACGGGAAGTGCCGCTGCGTGGAGGTGACGATTGCCGCGGTTCCGTTTCGGCTGACCACCCAATTGGGGCGATCAGGCACGACGTACGGTTCCGCGACTACGGCTGCACCGATCGACCACTCCGCCATGGATTGCAGGAGGAGATCCTGCGCACCGGCGGAGTGGTTGATGTTGGCCTGCAGGAGGTGAGTGGACTGGGCAGCCATTAATGGGCCGTGTCCATCATCACCTTCTGGCTTGCTGCGGGCGATCGGGCCGCGCTAGGAGCGGGAGCGGCCGGAGTCGAAGGGCCGCTCCGCCCCTTTGGAGCCGAAGCCGGAGGTCTGCACGCCCCAGAGCCCATGCGGTGCTTGGCGGGCTTATTGCCCGCCGCACACGCGGGGCAGTGGGGCGGGGCGGCGCAAGATGCCGCCATATGCCCAGTCTGACCGCAGCGGAAACAGAGTCCGCCGCAGTCAAAGCAATTAGTGCATGTTGGCCGGGTGTGCCCGACCGCCATGCACTTGAAACACCTCGCAGGCCGGTGCTCCAGCACGGTGACTCGCGCTGAGCTCCAGCCCACGAGGAGCCTGCCTGAGTCGGCCAGTTGCCTGACCGACTCCACTGGGCACTGCACCCAGGCAGCACCTACGCCGCCCGGACCGGGCCGGATGGCACCAACCCGGACGGTGTCCATGGGACACCCGGTTTTCGAGGCAATGGCCTCCCGGATGTCTTCCACCGTCACGGAGTCGTCCAGACCCGCAATGCGCATTTCGGCGCACTTCACGGGTCTGGCGATTTTAACGCCACCCTCCTCGGCGAACAGACCTCTCAACTTCGACGCCACGCTATCGGCCGTC
The DNA here is from genome assembly GCA_905163515.2 of Lymantria monacha. NCBI lineage: Eukaryota > Metazoa > Arthropoda > Insecta > Lepidoptera > Erebidae > Lymantria > Lymantria monacha. Next base: position 15,504,660 of record LR991096.1, read on the forward strand.
CTGGTGCCTTCGGCCCCAGGGAACTCTAGAATCCGAGCCCTTGTCCGGGCCTTGCGGGTCCTGGCTTCGACGCCTCCTATGTCGGAGACGTCGAGCTCCCGCCGGGCTTTCCGCAGAACGGCCTCATAGCTGAGGCCCCTTTCTGCCGCCTCAGGCAGCACAGTGATCACCACTGCGGCTGTCTTCGGCGGCCGGAGCCCCTTGCGCGGCCTCTTCTTCTTCGTTGTGCCGCCTCCTCCGACTCCTGCCTGGGGGGCGACGACCTCAGCGGCGCGTTTGGCCGCCGCTCTCCTCCTCTGGCCGCGACTCTTTCTGCCGCGCTCGGCCACCTGCCAACCCTGTTCGGGCGTAGCGGGCGTGCCGGGCGCTGAGGGCGTAGTCGCGGCTGCGCTAGTCGTCGCTGGCGGTGTTGGTGCTGGCGACGACTGCAGTCCGGCAGGAGCCGGTGCCGTCTTCTTTTGGGTCGGAGCGGGCCCCTTATTTTTGGGCCCAGCCGCGGCCGCGGCGTAGCTTCCCCCCACACGGCCACCCTGACAAGGCAGCGGGGCGGGAGCTGGTGCCGCATATGGCCGTTTATCCGCGGCGAGAGGCGGTCGAACACGTGGTTCTGGAGGCAGCCTTGCCTCCAGAACGGCCAAGCGCGCATTGACCATATTACCGACGGCGTCGATAATGGCGCGCAAGGCCTCGTCCGACACACCCCCCACCGCGGGCAGCGGGGTCGGTGTCACCGGCTGGACCTCTGCCGGGACCTGCTCCACGACGGCGACAATTGGCGTGTTGGTCGGCGGCGCACGCTCCGCGGTCAGAGGCGTCTTCCTCTGTGCGGCGGCAGCCACTGGACGGCCGGCGCCTCGGGGCGGTTTCGGAGTGGCGACGACGGCGACAGCTCCTCGGCGGCTAACACTGGCCGGCGGCGCGGTTGGCGCAGGCGGCGCAGTTGGCGCAGCCGGCGCAGTTGGCGCAGCCGGTGCAGTTGGCGCAGACGGCACGAGCCGCCCCATTTGAGCCCTCAGCTCGGCCACGTCCTTGGCGAGGTTGCGATTGGTCCTCCGCACCGCGGCCAGCTCCGACTCCAGCCGGCGGTTCTGGGCCCGCAGACCTGACACCTCGCCACCAAGGCGGGCGTTTTCGGCCTGCAGGGCCTCCATATTTGCGGCGGCAACCCTCCTTGGGAATGTAACTGTTGACCAAACGGCATCAGCTGGAGTTGGCCCAGGTCAAAGCTCTTATTCGACTTTTACGACATCCACGAGCGAAGTAAGTGTTGGTAGTATTCGTAGCCGCTATCACACAGCTTATTCTCCGACATATTATTATGAATTAATTTAAAATGCTAAAATTGACAATATTTAAGTACCCTCTTAGGGTTTATACATAAGAAATTAATTTGTGAATCTATTTAAAAAAATCTCACAAAATATTTTTCAGGTGTTACTGAATGTCCAGAAAATATGCACCGCGTTAATAGTGAGTGTCGTCCAACACCGTCACAACGAACGTGCGACGAGCCTGTCGCAATATCTATGGGTGTTATATGCCATTGGTCGCGGTGCGATTGCGACTTTCCCTTCGTATTACACCCCGCTTCGGGATATTGCTTTGTATATGAAGATTGTCCTTGATTCGATTGATCAAATTCGTTACCTATATGTGATTGGATACGTTAGGAAATTATATGTTGACGAAAATAAATTATCTTCGTATTTGGGTTGCGTTTTATTCAATAAGGTTCAATTTTGAAATCGGATGAATAATACATATACTTAGAAATAGCATAAGCTGTTACTGTGTCTATGTGCTGGATGAATAAGACTATAAACCACTATTCCTTTCTTTCCTGCGTGCGTCATAAATACGACTAAGTCATGTAGGTAAGAGGCCGTTCATTAATCACGTGAGGTTTGAAAGGCGTTTGACAAAAATCACGAAATATCACAAAGTTGTGTAGTAAGATATCACGTGTATCTATTTTTTCGTCAAACGCTGTGATTTTTAAACTGAAAAGCAGCGTGTAGTGTGACTTTGACTTGCCGTTGCCAAGCAACGAACGAAGTTTAAAGTAGATGATCTGTATAAACACCTTTTTGCGACCTATAAAAAAAGCAAAAAAACCGAGAAAATAATGAGCTGTGGGCTACTTCTTTGTGGGTACTAAAAATTCAAGTAATGTTGATGGGGGGAGGGGGCATAGTCTTAAACCACTCGCTACGTCTCACTAAGGGGGAGGAGGGGTTCAAAACTGCTAAAAAAAAATCACGTGATTAATGGACGTCCCCTAAGCGTTTCATATAACAAAACATACATACATACATACCATCACGCCATGTAGCTTGCAGGGTAGGCAGAGAGAACAGAGTGCCAGAGAACTCTATCCTTGCATACTTCACTCGCATCCTCAACATTCATAATTCTTTTCATACACGCTCACCGGTTTCGGAGTCTCTTGACTTCACCTTCCTTCAGTACATGACCGATCTGGTCTAGGTAGGTTAGCCTCGGTCTCCCCCGGTACCTACATCCTTCCACTTACGCATTGTATATCTTTTTAACCAGACGTTCGTTCGGCATTCTCTCCACATGTGCAAACCATCGGAGCATTCCCTTTCGCATCTTTACACCAATACTCTCTTTCATACCTACTCGCTCTCTTACGTCGTCGTTACGAATGCTATCGATCAGCCTAACTCCACAGATTTTTCGTAGAGATCGCATTTCGACCGCATTAATTTTACTTTCATACTCTTTTCTGCATACCCAACTCTCGCTTCCATACAGTAATGTTGGGACAATCACTGCGTTATGTATTGCTACACGTGAGGTGGTGGCTACCGAGAAGTTGCCCCAACGCTTCGTTCACTCTATTTCCCGCATTCACTCTTCGCTCTATATCAGTGGTGTACCTTCCATCTCGGCTAAATCCACATCCAAGATATACAAATTCATCCACTTGCTCCAGTACATCATTACTAATTGTTACTCTTACATCTGTTCTGGCTTCATCTCTTTCAAAGACCATTATTTTGGTTTTGCTCACATTCACGCGTAGACCCCTTTTCTTACAATCTTCTGTCATTATGTCGACTAGGTTCTGCAGGTCAGTCGCTGACTGTGCCAGCAGGACTGCATCATCTGCATAGAGCAGAGCAGTGACCACTGAGTCGCCCATCTGGACTCCCACATTCATATCGTTCAACCTTTGGAGACATTTATCCAGATATATAATAAACAGCCTGGCTGACAGAACGCACCCCTGCTTAACGCCGATATTAACGTCAAACCAAGGCGACATTCCATCATCCAGCCGCACACAGGCTCTACAGCCCATGTAACTGGACTGCACAGCCTGTAGCAGTTTACCGTTAATACCATACTCCGGTAAAATGTCTCAAAGTTTCTTTCGTACAACCGTGTCAAATGCTCTCTCCAGATCATCTGACCTAGAGCCAGATGCTTCTCCACAATGTTGCGCAGAGAGAACACTTGATCCATGCATCTCCTTCCACTCCTGAAACCTCCTTGTGTCTCACACAGTAAACCATCGGACACCATCCTCATTCTCCTTTCAATAATTTTACCGTACACTTTTGCTGCCAAACTGGTCAAGCTTATGGCTCTGTAATTTGCGCAGTCATAACATGAACCCTTGTTTTTAAACAAAGGCACGATGACCGCGCTATTCCAGTCCCTGGGAACCATACCCGAGCTCCAACATAAATTGAGGAGCAACAGGAACGCCTCCCAGACACAGGAGCCACCAAGCTTGATCATTTCGGCAGACACCATAACAATGCCCGCCCTTACCATTTTTCAAACTTCTTATCGCCCATTCAACTTCATCCATACTGATGGCATCGGAGGACGCCGGTGCTGAATGTTGATCTACTAAACCACATGCGACACCGGCGCCAACTCGAGTATCCGCATACATATCGCCAAAATATTCACTCCATCGGCTTAACACGTCTTGTGTTTGTGTAAGAATGTCTCCACCTTTAGACCTTATTTTATTCATTCTGAAGGCTGACCAACCACACCGAGACTTCTTCACCTCCCCCCAAAAGAGTTTGGTGTTATACCCTCGAAGTTTTTAGTCAGCCTATCTTCTGCACTCATATTTGCTCTATCACGTTTCTCTTTCACTAAGGCCTTGGTGTCATTCTTACATTGCCGATATATTTCTTTCTTCTGTTCAGTCATACTGTCATTCAGATTCAAAGAAGAGACATAGTCCAGCTACGCTTTCTTCTTTTGCTCTACGGAAGCTGCCACTTCCGCATCCCACCATGCATCACCATTTGTTTTTTATGCTTCTTTGAACTTCCACATACTTCTTTCGCTGTATCTACCATACTCTCTTTCAATATTCTCCAGCATTCTTCGATGTCCGATTGCGGCTGGCTTGCCATCATCAGCCGTTCTCGGACACCCTCTGCATACTTTTTTCTTACACACTTCTTGCAACCTTTCAACCTTTATTCTTTCAAGCCCTCCGAAGTGGACACGCTCTCGCCAGTTCCTCCACTTTCTGAACAGACCACTAAATCTCGCAATAACGAGATAGTGGTCCGTATCGACTGTGGGGCCCCTGTAGGCTCTTGCGTCCAATATTTTGCCTCGGAGGCGACTGTCTATTAATTATTCTAAATTTAATCTATTATACTTTTCTGTTCATTCCTTCTCCATGTATACATATGGATGTCCTTATGTTGGAAAAATGTGATTGACACAATAAGGTTTCTCTCCATGCATACATCCGCTATGAGCCTACCTGCGTCGTTCACTCTCTTATCACCAAATGGACCAAGTACGTCCTCATAGTTGGGACGCTTGGTCCACCCATCCGTTCAAATCTCCGCATACAATCACGCGTTCACTGGTTTCTGCCATATCCAGAACTTCCCTAACATTATCCCAAAACTTCTCTAGGTCTGATGCCACCGAGGATCCTACGGGAGCATATGCTACAACCATGAATACCTTGGTGATACCTAGTTTTATACGGACCCAAAGAAGTCTGGGATCATACATTCCGTAATCCTTCACACCTAAGGCCAAGCGAGAGGACAACAGCACTCATACCCCCATGCTGGCTCGATCGCTCTGTGGTACACCAGACCACAGAGCCATCCCGCCACCAGGAAGATCGCAGGCGTCGCTGCCCCTTCGCTTGGTCTCTGTTACACAGAGCACGTCTAGCTGTTTGTCCGCCATGACGGTTATCAGCTCGTGCAACTTACCTGCCACACATCCTCTTACATTCCACGTGCTCATCCGGCACTCTGCTCTCCTCGACTCGCCTGACTGGGCAAGGCGTGATGGGTGGCGGCCCCCATCGCCGCATCTGCCGATGTTCGTACCGACGGGGGCGGGTTGGTACGCGTCGCCTCCGGGGGACGCCCTAACCCGCACTGCGGTACGCATTATTCGAGCTGGATTAGCAGTCTAACTAGACTGGCAGGGGACGTGACGAGCTCGCTCCGGGCTATGCCCCCCTAACAAGAGAAGGAAAATTTTAAGAAAACCTAATTCTGACTCATCTGCCCAGTGAGAGACAGTAAGTACGCCATTTAAGCGCCCATTGTAAATAAAATCCAAGCCCAATAGTGGGACAAAACATGGGCTGATTAAAAACATAGCAGCACAGCGTTAGCTATAAAAACTGTGAAAGGAGCAGTCGTTATAAGAAATCCAGAATGTGGTATAGGTACAAAAATCTAATTATCCGAGGGATAACTGACGAGCCATTTAAGGCCTAAGGAAGTGATGGTATTATACATACCTACATGGTAAACAATACCACCCAAAGAATAAAGTTATTAAACTGAAAAAGAGTGGCAACTCGATGATAAAATATGCATGTATGGAAAGTGCTGCCACCCACAGTTTAGGCGGTGAACTAAAGTTGAAGTAATATATGTATATACATATCTACATGTGTATGTGTAATTACATAGAATTTTCTTTTACTATGAAAGCTACCCTGAAATATAAAAAATAACATATCAGCTGATAACTAAACAATAATAATATCAGGCTAACAATGAAACTTGAGATAATCTTCAGAAAGAATATCAATAACCGAAAATAGATCAATGACAATAAGTACCTATGCTAGGAACAAAAAATAACAATTCTCAGTTGTCAAACGTTTGACAGGCAGGACAAAATGGCAGCAGTTAAGTTTGTACAACCAATCTGTAGGCGGCGCGACGGTCAGTAAAAATAAGAAATGTTTTAAGTGTGCCCCCCCAGATACCACCTTACGCTCTTTTACGCCTTATAATTTTTTTATAGACGATTTCCTTTCAGATACACTGGACACTGCCCTATGCTAAAGTTTCGCTTCGGAAAATGCTACGGAGATAATACGCGTCAAATACTACGAGAAATACGATCTAAAGGATTATTTAAGTAAGAGTCTACATCTTGTGATATTCTAAATACAATTTAACCATGTTCCATGCGTGGCAGGTTAAGCATACTCATATTGTGTTATCACCCCTAAATTACAAATGGGAGGCGTAAAAGCTGGCTAAGGAAGTACCAGGAATAAACAACAGCGCTTGCAAGAGAAACTCATAGTATTAACTGCTACAACCCACCGGTCAAACATAGCGATTATGTAAAATAAAACAACTCAATTGTCACGAAAGCATTTAGCGACTAACTTTATTTTATATAGAACTGACAAGTACATATCCGCAATAAATGGCGCTAGTTGTTGTATATTTCGACATTTACAACATTATGGCACAACCTCCCGTTCCAACTCAAAAAAAATCCATGCGTTGAGACGTTTCTGCCATACCTACTATCGCCATCATTTTTAAGGTAGGCACACATAAAGGCGCCTTGAGCTCATCCGTTGTGCTGTACTACTTCGTTTCTCGTAGCTGTAAATCCTCTTATTCATAGGCTTCATATTAATTATAGTCAATTTTACTTTATGTCACCCACTTTGTATAGGAGAGAAGTAGATTTTGTTTTCATATTCCTGTTTTCTTTTCTAATTCAAATTGTTGCGGATCCTAAGCCAACTAAATGCATTGCCCGGTACTTTCTGAGGGTCAAGCCTCGGTGGTAGTTATGGAGATCATTGTGGATACTGACTCATAGAAATTACAGATGGGAGAATGTATTGTGGGATTAATCCAAAATATCTCCCATTCCAAAGGAAGACCTCCTTTCCTCCTTTTGGACGGTGAACATCGATATTCTAATGAATGTTAAATTCAGTCATATTACAGTTGGCTTCAGTTAAACTCGTGCATCTTATGGAATCTAATCCAACTAAATAATAAAATATTATATATTATATTTTTAGAAAAATATATTCTAGTACAATACATTGTATTAAAATTTTATACGAAAAGAAGCATACTAATTAAGAGAACAATACGAGCTCGCTGAGTTTCTTCCAGGATCTTGTCAATGGGTGCCGCGTTATCAATAGTTCTACGGTAGTTCGAGGCAAAAAGAAATGTATAAATATTGCACTTAGACTTTAAATAAAAATATAATGTACATCTTTTTTTTAGTAAGCCTCTGGAATACCGGCCACGTGATAACTATGAGCTTGAAAACTTTCCTCGACACGATTTACCACAAAGAGACGTGTACGACGGCATGAAGAACAGACCAACGGCACACATGACTGGATATACTGGATATGTTCCTGGCATGAACTTTAGGTATGCACAATTGTTATTACTTAAAATTTTTGCAACCATCAGTGTCTGAAAACCCAGGCCTATGACTAATGTGTTTTACCAGTGATGACTTTTGGCACGGAAACTTGGTTCCTAGATGTAGGCCTCATAACCAAGCTCAAAGTTGCTCAGGGTGCTATGGAGCGGGCTATGATCGTGACTTCTCTACAAGATAGAATCCGTAAGACGGAAATCCGCAGAAGAACGGGTGTAACCGACCACTACGTGCGTGCTAATTCTCTGTGTTAACAGAGAATTAGCACGCACGTAGTGGTCGGTTATATGTGCATGTCGTCATCATGTACATGTCGGTTTATATGTCTCACTCTTGGGTTCGAGCCTCCTCTATAGTCGGAGGGAAATTGACCTACTATACCACGCTGGTCAGACGTGTTAGTATAGTTTTGTTTTGAGATTTCCTTCTCTAGCTAGCATAGATGTTATATGCGTTTTATATCCCTTAGTCGTCTCTTACGATCACCCACGGGCAAGATTGGGGGTCGTAAATTGTATTTTTACTCCGTCACCACACGGAAGACATTATAACATCTATACAAGAGAAGAAATAAAACCTACTAATTTGACCAGTGAAGTACAGTAGGTAAATTTTCTTTCCACCATGGAGTAGGATTTTATTTTATTAGATTGAATTCAGTACCTAGTGGGACATACAGTAAAAGCTCTTTATTCGCGGGGTATGTGTTCCATAAATATGCCGCGAATACAGAAACCGTGAATATGGAACGGTAATTTATATGGGATTATAGGGGATACGTTCCTAGGTGACAAAATAAAAAACAAAAATATATGAAAAATCAATTTAATTGAAGTTTTTGAACATTTCGATTATAATTATCTTAAGGCTTCCTAAGCCTTAAGTTAATTAATCAATATGTTTAAAAACCATTGCCTAAATGGTTTGAAGAATTTTGTAATTTTTATTCTTGCTTGAGTTTTTAAAAGCTCCTTCAATTCAGACTCATACGCAACAGTCGCATTAGCACTTTGCCTATTAAAAACTGAAAAATTAGATTTGCTGTCGAATAATGGATCCCGACTGTTCAGTTGTCATGTTCTATTATTAAAATATATTTTATTTTCTGCAATAGTATTTATTCAATAATATATTATAGAATTCTAGACCACCGGACATCTAAGTGCTTGTTTTTTTCTTTTCAGTTTTTGGAACGAAGTTCCTTATCGCGCGTTGTGAAAGGGGGCTGGACGGAAAAAATTCTTACGAAAAGTTGTCACGACACTTTTTGCTATAGTAAGCTATTGTAAGCTGTGCGGCGTCGCTCGTCGGCTCTCTTATAGAAAGCAAGCCAGATATTTTCATTTCTATTTCGCATTGAACAGTGTGGTATCGCGACGATTTTTTTTATAGATAGAGTGATTCAAGAGGAAGGTTTATATGTATAATATATGCATAATGTACTAGAGAAACACTGATACTTTTAGAGGTTTCTAATGTGATGTCGTAAATAAACACATTATTTTGCGCTTACATTGCAAACGCTGGCTGAACCCTACGAAATAGATGAAAATAAAGTACTACAGTATTATACAGCTTAAAAAGGCCTACAAAAAAGTCCGCGATGGTATATATCTATCTCTTAAGGATAACATACTATATCCATTTTAATACTTTAAAAAATGTTCTATTATAAAACGGTAATTGAAAAGCTATTTACACAAATACTGTATTAATCCTTATCATTTTAAATACATTAGTTGGCTTGAGCATTTCATGAAGATATTTTTTTTCCTTCAGACCATGCAAATTAAATCAATACCTTAAGAGATATAGCAAAATCAAAATAATGCGCAACGAAATTATTTTCGCCCGTGACCGGGCCGCGTGGCCGGCTCGCGTTCGAGCTCGGGGCCGAAAAGTTTTGGTGGAATTGTATATCCTATTATTAATATTATAAACGTGAAAGTTTATAATAATGTATGGATGTGAACATGTTTGTTGCTCTTTCACGTAAAAACTACTGAATGGATTTTGATGAAATTTATAGTAATATAGCTTGCACATCAGAATAACACATAGGCTATAATTTATAAAGATATTTTGCAAATTGGCTAAAATATAACGATAAAAATCGCTTAAGGCAGAAAAAAATTATATAATTAAAATAGAACTTAGATCCATCCGGGTGTCCCTTGACACCTCCAGTTGTGTATCATTGCTACTATAAATTTTAATATATATAGTTAAATATTGCAAAAATTTCTATAGCGCGATTTAGACTCTAATACATGTCTTCTTAGAATCCATTAACTTTGTTACAGCGCCATCTAGTAATAGATTATGATCCTATTGAAAAAAAATCTGAGTTACTCCCTAGTCGCGCCTAAAGAAGTTTTAAGTACTTCAAAAATATTATTATAACTTAAAAAAAATAAAATTTTATTACAATTCCTTCACTAATTAATCGAAAGGAACTTCGTTCCATCCGGGTGTCCCTTGACACCTCTCGTTTTTTATTATGTACGTAGTTTTGGTTACTTTTACGCAGTTGGGTTTTTGATTTTTTTAATTATTTTTTTTATTTATTAGTCCATTTGACGGCATTTATAAAGGATATTGGGTTGGATACCTATTAGTATCCTTTTATTTTTATGTATGTACTTATTATATATATACTTATTATTATATATATATACTTACTCAGCGACTGACCTGCAGACCCTAGTCGACAGAATGACAGAAGATTGTAAGAAAAGGGGTCTACGCGTGAATGTGAGCAAAACCAAAATAATGGTCTTTGAAAGAGACGAAGCCAGAACAGATGTAAGAGTAACATTAGGTAATGATATACTAGAGCAAGTGGATGAATTTGTATATCTTGGATGTGGATTTAGCCGAGATGGAAGGTACACCACTGATATAGAGCGAAGAGTGAATGCGGGAAATAGAGTGAACGGAGCGTTGGGGCAACTTCTCGGCAGCCACCACCTCAGCCAGAAGGCACGTGTAGCAATACATAACGCAGTGCTTGTCCCAACATTACTGTATGGAAGCGAGAGTTGGGTATGCAGAAAAGAGTATGAAAGTAAAATTAATGCGGTCGAAATGCGATCTCTGCGGAAAATCTGTGGAGTTAGGCTGACCGACCGCATTCGTAACGACGACGTAAGAGAGCGAGTAGGTATGAAAGAGAGTATTGGTGTAAAGATGCGAAAGGGCATGTTCCGATGGTTCGGACATGTGGAAAGAATGCCGAACGAACGTCTGGTTAAGAAGATATACAATGCGAAAGTGGAAGGATGTAGGTACCGAGGGAGACCGAGACTAACCTACCTAGACCAGATCGGTCATGTACTGAAGGAAGGTGGAGTCAAGAGTCTCCGAAACCGGCGAGCGTGTATGAAGAGAATAATGAATGTTGAGGAAGCGAGTGAAGTATGCAGAGATATAGTTCTCTGGCACTCTGTTCTCTCCGCCTACCTTGCAAGGGATATGGCGTGATGATATGTATGTATGTACTTATTAGATCCGCGAATAAAGAAATTTTTAGCCGCGAATATAGGTATTGAGTCGCACTTTTTTAATCCGCGAATAGTGAAAACGCAAATGAAGGAAGCGCGAATAAGGAGCTTTTACTGTATATAAGCTGAAATAATGAATTATAATTAACTAAAGTAATAGGTAATTTGTTGAATGCGGGCGGCACAGGACTGCACTTTGTGGCAAAATATGAGGGAGGCCTACGTCCAGCAGTAGATGACAAAGGGTTGAATGATGATTGTAATAATTTTTCAGAGAAGCATACCAGTTCCACTAGATGTTTGTAATAATGTGTCTGATAGTATTATTATTATTACACATTTGTATTAAAACAATTTTTAGCGATATTATCGCGTTTGTATTGAATTTATAATTTCACGACGTTTCGACGCAATAAAATCCGTAAAAATTGGTTTATTTCAAATTATTATTATATTTTTTTAGTTATGGAAAATCATACGGCCGTACAGCTGACGATTGTATGACGAATTTCTCGAAACGGCAACGCGAGTTGACACGCAAGGCTGACTTAAACAAAAGTTACGTTCGATCAAGAAGCGCGCCAAAGATGGAAACTGTACATTCAAGAGATGAAATACGACGAGACCTTAGCAGATTTAGAGAAATTAATAAATATAAAGGTAAGTCGGGTTGCATAATATGCTTGCTAGTGTCTGTATTCATTACCTGTATACGATTTCTTAGTTTTCGTACCAGATTAGATCAGTAGCACCGAAACTACAACTCATTCCAAACACTCAAGAATAAGATTAGTTTAGATTTAAGAATAAGATTAGTTTAGATTTATGATATTGAATAAAAGTGAGTTTCGCAGGTAAAAAGAATATTAGTGGTAGGTTGCCATCACACTGTTGAGTTGTCTACAGCCGCGGGCCGGTGCGTTCAGGGTAGTACCATACTCTCGCAGAAGATCGACGTCTGAATAATGGCAATGTGCTATTGCGCTTCGTTCGGTGAGCGAGAGAGCCGGTAGCCCAACTGAGTTTGGGATTTGTATTGGTAGGAAGCGGCCCTAAAAGTCTATGGGCGGCAGTAACACTTACCATCAGGTATGCTGCTTGCTCGTTTCCCACCAAAGTAATAAAAAATAATGGACAGGGAAGGTCAACGCTATATACCGTTCTCTTGGAAAAGCCTACGTTTACCATTGAATAGCGCAGAGCTGTTTATAGAAAAGCATTGACATGTCTTCAAAAGCCTTGAGATTAGAGAAGAAGAACAATATTAATATTTGGTCTTCTTTTACAGAAAACACAATATCGTCAGAATTTCCACCGATTGCAGGTTACACAGGGCATATACCAAGAATTAAAGGGACAGAAGCATCGCTCAGTCAAAGATATCACTGCGCCGCAAAACGAGGCCTGGAACTTATACAAATCGAGAAGGAAAAACGAAAAGAACTTCAGAACGCTGACGCGAACGTTAAGGCCATTTTGAAAAATCACGACAAGAAATACTCCTATTGGAACTGGGGATAGCATACAGCCAGAAGAATGTTCTTCCACAAATGCCGGTGAACATTCTTCTATAAAATTATTTTTACAATAGCAGAATTCATACTTGGAAAACGAAGGGGTAATATTGTCACAAAGTAGCATACTTCGCTAGTGATAAGAGCAATACCGGTCGTAAGACTGCCTCGTATACCGTAGTGCTAAATTTTCTACGATCGTATGAAGTCCTTCCAGTCCGACTCGCACTTGGCGGATACTCAAATCGATTAATCAGTATTAAAAAAAAACTTGGAACAAAATATTGTTGATCCAAATAAGCTACGCAGCGTATGACGACCCCCCACTCGGTGGACTGATGACATTGTGAAGGTCGCAGGAAACCGTTGGATGCAGGTGGCACAGGACCGTTGCGAATGGCATTCTCGTAGGGAGGCCTATGTCCAACAGTGGACGTTTATGGGCTGATGGATGGAAATAAGCCTTTATAGTATTTTCGTCAGTATACTAGAATATACATTAGATGTATTTTGAATATGCGTGGTTACATTTAAATTATTGTGAAAATTATGTAGTTCCTGAGAAAATTTAACGAATCCATATTGTAACTCACGGCCAATAGAACACTTCGTTAACTTATTTGCACAATTAGATATTTCAAACGCATTCAAAGAGTATGTAAAATATACTTCAAATTTCGAAATGCATGATAATGAAATATATTTTTTAATTATAATGTTTATGAGAAATAAACCATAGTTATTAATTAATACTTGTTTTATTATTTATAACCATAATATAATATAGCTAAATTAACTTACATATCAACATACAAAAATATATAACTGATTATATATCAATATCAGTTACTTCTGTTTTTGGTTTTATAGTAACTGGGCAAATACTTATTATACATGGCTGCCAGTTCTGTTTTTTTTTTAAATAAAGCCCACTCTTCAATGAGTATGATATGCTGCAGAGTATTTAATTATCGAGCACAAACGACACCCAGGTCATATTTCTATGGCTCGTACCACGAAGTATAGATACAAAGAGTCCGAATGGTATAGGCTCTTCCATAGTATTCATGGACACAATAATGAACACAGATCTTAGTTCTCTTTTATGCCACTGGCCGCGCTAGATTTAGGACGTACGGATGCTATTATTATTATTACACGTAAACATGCGTTGGCTCGCGAATGTTGAATTTAATAAATTTAAATATAATATTCCAGAGCTGTCAATAGCTACAAAACATTCCAGTCAATAGCAACAGAACTGCCCGCGTAATGATTTAAACGAGTATTTCTTGAAAAGTGGTGCGCTCTACGGGCAGAAATTCTGTCCCCTAAATTGAGACCATTCGTTCAAAATTGCGTTCGGACTCCTTGTATCTATACTTCGTGGCTCGTACAAAGAATTATTGTCCTGAACAATAACTACACTCATTATAGAGATAGCTACTTAAATAACTACGCCATCTAGTCAACATGCCTCGCAACTCTCGTAATCACCATTAACAGAATTGACAGTATTACATAATTTAAAAGGTTGCCATGTCTTACATGACTAAAATAGTTTACATACTAAAGTTAAACTAAATATTGCCGGGTTTACAGTTTAACTATCTATAATAATAAGTATACGAAATAGTTAAAATAATATTTTCCGCTTCATTAAAGTGTATTGTGCTTTTCAGAATGTTAAACTGTGTATCCCGATAGGCACAAAGTTAAGGCACATAAATAGAAATCATTCTCTATTAAATATTTTTTTTTATCTAGCCACCTTTATAAACGAAGTAAATAGCAACAATTTGCAAAATTTTTTTTACATTTAGCTTAAAATGAGTTGTTCAATGTAAATAAAAATCTACTAAAATTTTAATTTTAAGGAAAATTATTTTACATATTTTAATCACTATGAATTTTGCAGAAATTTTAAAATGGCGTGCACAAAATACATTCATTTGGAGTTGTTTTTTAAGTAATAAAATCCGATGTAGAATTTCTTAATTAAATTGCACCATATAAGTTTTAACGTATTTGCACTACATTTATTAAAAAAAATCACTACATAAATTCGAAGGTATTTTTTTGGCACTGAATAAATGAAAATAAAGTTCCAACATTATTTGTTATTGGAAAAAGAAGAAGAGTATGCCATGATTTTGAAAGATTATTTTGATCATCTTATGCAATGCAATATCTAAATTCACATTACTCTATATTCACATTGTTAATATTTTTTTTTATATAAAATCACGACATGATTGTTCAAGTTTTAACAGAACTTTTTACACTTTGTCAAAAATATGCATATTCATATTATAAAAATCATCACATAAATAAAATTTTAATGTATAGAGAGATATCTTTCTAAAATAAATATCCTACATATAGTCGAAATCATTGTATTGCATAGTCACTTACAAATACACTATTTACGGACACAATTTTAAGCATAATCTTTTAAATCATACAAAGATGTGTACTGCGTGGGTATTAATCTTACCACACAGTTACAGCTTGATACTTTTTTTTTTGTTAAATTAAGCCCAGCCCAGTAAGTTCTAGCTTTCTAGTTTATTCTTTACAGGATGATAAGGCAGTTGCACCATACCAATAGAAGAGCACTTAATTGATAGTTGTCAGATTTTTAATTAAAAGCTTTTAAATTTTTCTGTCAAACAGCTATTGAGTTGACAGTATATGTTAGTTCTAAAAATTTTAGTAGATACAAAAGTTGTAATTATGACGTGTTAGAGCTTATATGAACAGAGTATCTATTTCTCAGGAGTGTACTCAACGATTTTACCAGTTTTTTCATCTACACCATCAATAATCACAGATTGTTCATTGTCTACTGGTGGAAGATCATTTTGTTTTTTGTCTGTGGCAAGCTCTAACATTAAAGTTTCTAACTTTTTCGCTTTTCTTGTTTCATTGTGAGTAATCAAAGCACATAAATGTTCTGTTAGTAATTCCTTTTTCTCCTTTTCCTTTTGCAGATGAATTTTGGCTTGTAAAAATTCTTTTTCCACTTTAAGGTAATGTTTTCTGAAAAAAAAAATATTTTCTATTAACAAACTATCTATATCTATAAAAGACGATCTTTATATATATATGACATTCCAAAACTCAGAAACTGTTCGACCAACAATTTGAAAATTGGTATGCATATGTATTTTTTCACGAAGAAGATTTATATGCTATCCCCATTGATGTAACTGACCACCAGGCGGCGCTGCGATGAATCAACTTCTACAAACAAAACAACGGACTGGCTTTGCTAGTTTAATATTAGTTTCATGATGATGTTCATTACATTTGGTGATAGATGGTTAATATATTACATATTGTTACAGACCGCTGATATAAACAATAATGTAAGAACAGCTACAATAACATCTGTGCAATATTTGCAACACTAATCCTATACTACTTTGGGAATGGCGTAGTTTTTTGTGTGGTGACAAGAGTAGGAATACAATTCACCAATCCCTTTCTTGCATGTGGATATGATATAACACCTAAGCAAAAGAAAGGTATCTCAACATAATATGCTATAACAGCATGTCTATCCGGCATGGTATAGAAAATCAATTTCCCTCTAATTGTAGATGAGTGTTGACTGGGTTCAACACTCATCTACAAGTCTCACTCATCACTATCAGTGGGATGTATATAAACCCAGATGATGACGGAATAGAGTTTAAATTATATCTACACCAGTATTGCCATGGTAAATTTTACAAGGTCTATTAGATCGCTGGTCCCTACTAACAAACTCAGGTCTACATTTTTGAGATTTTCAGTACAGCACTATTAAATTTTATTTTAGGACTAAACAAAATGGTAATTTTGAATAAATATTTTTTACAATGTTAAAAATTATGTTTATTATTTATTTTGCCTGAATTAACATCATCACCCTTTTCTTATGCCATTGCTCATCATACTTTTTTTTATCATATAAATATTAATATTGGAGAATTTTCGATAATAGTTGACAGACAGCATTAGATGGAGTTGACCCAGGTCGATATATAACTCTTAATCATCTTTTACAACACCTACAAGCAAAATAAGGGTTAGTAGTATTTGTAGTTACCACCAGATGGCATATCCTGTGTCATATTTTAGAAAATTTTATAAATGATAGAAAGACAATCCAAAAAATGCCATTAATACAAGTAGGCCAGTGAGGTGCTTTAATACTTACTCAGCATCTGCATAACTTAGACACGCCTGATCTATTTTCCCTCTTAACACTGCAACATCCTGTGAAAATTGACTGTCCAAAATTTGTAACTCCTTTTTGATCTTTTCTAATTTCATAACCTCTTCCGCTGTTTGTTTCGTCCTGCAATGCAAACATACTAAATTCAGTCACTGACAATAAAAAATAATAAATTAGCAGGCAATAGATATCTTACTAGAAAATAGACATTTAAATAATATCTGCTTTAATATAAATTTCTAATTTCAATTAATTAGTGCTCATGAAAAAACTTATGAAAGTAGGATACTATATAGCTTTTTATTTCACAGATAAAATCCAAATATATATTCCAACATTGGAAATTAAAAGTTTATGTTATACAAAGTACTAACCATATGGACTTATTAATGAGATTATAAAATTTATTTAAATTGACCATGATCAAAACTACATGTTTTTTTTTAAATAATAAACAAGTATAAAATATTAGTTATTGAAACCAAGCACACATTTCGACTGTCAATGAAAGATATATCTACCAACCACTTCAACAGAGATAATATTGATAAGAATACATTTGAAAACTATGATTTTTTTGCTTTAACTAATGTATAGCATCATTCAGTACAGTGTATGGTTGACAATGATAAAATTATATCCTGCTTAACAATATTAAACACAGAAATGAGATGTTAACCAAATTTTCATTTATATTAGTAGCAAAAAAATCACACACAATTATAATAGTGTTTTTGGTAAGAAGTTAAAAATACAATCTGTCACTATTGATTAAAAGCCAGCTGTGGGATCACTAAGAGACTTATGCCTAAGCTGTAGCACTCTCCTGGGAAACAATATCATTATGTCTATTAACATTATCACTCCTTATTAAAGCCTATGTCATCATCATTATCTCAGCTTATAATGTCCCACTGTTGGGCGCGAGCCTCCTCCATAATGGAAGCAAAATTGACCTGCTATACCACTCTGGTCAGCCGTGTTGGTATAGGGTTTTGTTCTCTCTGGCATAGATTTTATATCCCTTGGTTGTCTCTTACAATCACCCACGGGTAAGATAAGTAGTGGTGAATTGTATTCTTACTTCACACCACATGGAAAAGGCCTATGTCCAACAGCAAAAATCAATAGATTGATGGTTGGAAGGTACATTAAAGCAATCAAGTCACTGTGTTAATTTTTGTTATAATGCAACAATCTGCACAATTAATCAAAATCGTTGTATCGCATGGTGCTTTTACAATCCTATATAAATTCAGAACAACCATTGGAGAATAGCACAACTGTCCTGTGTGGGAATTGAAAACTATAATAGGGTGTATGAAAGGTTGCTTCTAAGAACATTAGAACAACGAGCGGTGATATCTATATAAACATTTAGATACCATTATGTTGTCTACATATTGATAACAAAGTTAAATTTCCGATAATTCGCTATCATTAAAATATTTCTGATGTTTGTATGAGTAATAGACATTTGAAATATGTATTACTATTTTTACTAATTTTGTTTTAATTTTTTTATTTCCTGAAATTTTGAACACTTTACACAAATTAACTACAATAAATAGTTTTATATCATCATTAAAAGATGTAAAAAGCTATACAGCATTACCGATCAGCTAGGGCCTTAGCAAGCATTTCTTTCCTTTTTTTATTCTGTTCTTCCATTAACTTCTGCCTTAACTGTAATTCATGCAACTTGGTTTGATGATTCATTGTTTCATCTTCTGCATAGTTTGCCATTATTTTTTCAATACCTGCTGTTAAATCTTCACTACATTTTCTATCAATTTTGTTATTCTCTATATCTGGTTCATTGTTTAATAAAATTGTTTCATTAGTATTTCCATCTACAGTTGGTATATTTTCATTGCCATTAACGTTTTCTTTATTATTATCATTATTTATTTCAACGTTACCAGCTTGTGTTTTAGTTGTTGGTGATCTCAAACTAAGTTTACATTTTTGAAAGTCTATATTGTCTATTGCTTCATCTGAATTTTGTTTTACCATTGGTTTTGGCTTCACATTAACATTCTTATTGTATCTTGATTTGCCAAGTAGTGCAGGCTTTAAATTATTTACAGCATTTATTTTTGGTGCTGTAAAAATAAATCATGCAATTATATAAAATTTCCTACAGTTGGATAGCTCAGTATTAACAGTTTCGAATAGTGCTGAAGAGTAATAGATTCAATCCAAAACAACTAACTTCTAAAACATGTAAGTGGTGTTAAATAAGCAAATATTTAGCTTATATATTTAATTTTTTATTTTTATTTAAAAAGACACCTTTCTGCACTAAGGAAATAATCCTCGTATTGCGGGGGACTTTACAAACATGCAATTAACGCAGACAAATTACACCCAGACTCAGAACAACACTTTGTGTATTGCACAAAGTATTGTCCTGCATGGGAATCGAACCCACGGCACTGGCACAGAAGGTCGGTATCTTAACTACTACGCCATCTGTGCAGTCATATTAATACTGTAATATCATAATATATACATAAGAACCATCAAAGACAGAATTATAAAGGTAGGTAATTAATTCTCTAATCTGGGATTAAACTGAATAAAATAGAAAAATAAGACTATATTTTGGAGTAAATATCTCATAATATAAAAATAACACTTTTGATATAAAACCTTTACCTTTTGAATATAAAAAAATATTATATTTATAATATAGATCTTCTATATGCATACATACATACACACATACATATCATCACGCCATAACCCTTGCAGGGTAGGCAGAGAGAACAGAGTGCCAGAGAACTCTATCTTTGCATACTTCACTCGCTTCCTCAACATTCATAATTCTCTTCATACACGCTCGCCGGTTTCAGAGACTCATGACTCCAACTTCCTTCAGTACATGACCGATCTGGTCTAGGTAGGTTAGTCTCGGTCTCCCCCGGTACCTACATCCTTCCACTTTCGCATTGTATATCTTCTTAACCAGACATTCGTTCAGCATTCTTTCCACATGTCCGAACCATCGGAGCATTCCCTTTCGCATCTTTACACCAATACTCTCTTTCATACCTACTCGCTCTCTTACGTCGTCGTTACGAATGCGATCGATCAGCCTAACTCCACAGATTTTCCGCAGAGATCGCATTTCGACCGCATTAATTTTACTTTCATACTCTTTTCTGCATACCCAACTCTCGCTTCCATACAGTAATGTTGGGACAAGCACAGCATTATGTATTGCTACACGTGCCTTCTGGCTGAGGTGGTGGCTACCGAGAAGTTGCCCCAACGCTCCGTTCACTCTATTTCCTGCATTCACTCTTCGCTCTATATCAGTGGTGTACCTTCCATCTCGGCTAAATCCACATCCAAGATATACAAATTCATCCACTTGCTCCAGTACATCATTACCTATTGTTACTCTTACATCTGTTCTGGCTTCATCTCTTTCAAAGACCATTATTTTGGTTTTGCTCACATTCACACGTAGACCCCTTTTCTTACAATCTTCTGTCATTGTGTCAACTAGGGTCTGCAGGTCAGTCGCTGACTGTGCCAGCAGGACTGCATCATCTGCATATAGCAGAGCAGTGACCACTGTGTCGCCCATCTGGACTCCCACGTTCATATCGTTCAACCTTTGGAGACATTTATCCAGATATATGATAAACAGCCTGGCTGACAGAACGCACCCCTGCTTAACGCCGATATTGACGTCAAACCAAGGCGACATTCCATCATCCAGCCGCACACAGGCTCTACAGCCCATGTAACTGGACTGCACAGCCCGTAGCAGTTTACCATTACTACCATACTCCGGTAAAATGTCCCAAAGTTCCTTTCGTACAACCGTGTCAAATGCATGCAAATCTATATGCCAGTGAATTATAGCAAATACAATAGTTTAATTTAGGAAATTAAGATATTTTCTGTATATGCAATGGTTACATGCTGTGTGGTAGCGGCTACAAATACTACCAACCCTTACTTTGCTTGTGGATGTCGTAAAAGACGACTACGCGCGCCTAATAACGACCTGGGCCCACACTACCTGATGCCATTTGGTCAACAATTGCATTCCCAAGGAAGGTTGATGTCAGGCAGGCAGCCGGTCCGAACTATTGCCAATAACCTTTGCAATATGTAGGAAGAGGGGCACATATAGCGTCGGCTACAAGTAATTGGGACAAGAGAAGGAGAATGATGATGATGATGCAATGGTTACATCATTAATGTATTATTTAAGGATTTATGATCAAAGATAATTAGACTAATTTAACATCCATCCATTTTTATTCAATACAACCTCAGATACAAATTATTTTAATACTAAGTGTATCTGCTACAAATTACCACTTAATAGTGTTTCTCATTCCAAGATTCACATGTTTTACACATTTTAAATGGAGTTTAATTGTTCTTAAAAATCAGCGGTTATAAAATAGTGAGATAATCATCAATCTACAATAGGTAATGCTATGACATGTAACATAAATGTATATGGATCTATAATGTGCTGTTATTTCTGACAATGTATCTTCTAAATCGTAAAAAAATAATCGTCAATTCATAAAAATAAGTACGAAAATTATTATATTTACCGCTGGAAGGGCTATCAGCTCCAGATTTTATACGTTTTAATTCCTCTTCGCTAAAACCCGAGAAAGATGACATTTTTATTATTTGGTTTCCTTTCTTTTAAATCCCATCAGCAACCAATTCACAAAGAAAACAATATGCTTAATAATAAATAAACAACATTATTATCAAGTTAAATAAAATATATGTATGTCTGGGGGGGCACACTTAAAACATTACTTATTTTTACTGACCGTCGCGCCGCCTACAGATTGGTTGTACAAACTTAACTGCTGCCATTTTGTCCTGCCTGTCAAACGTTTGACAACTGAGAATTGTTATTTTTTGTTCCTAGCGTAGGTACTTATTGTCATCGATCTATTTTCGGTTATTGATATTCTTTCTGAAAATTATCTCAAGTTTCATTGTTAAGCTGATATTATTATTGTTTAGTTATCAGCTGATATGTTTTTTTTTTAATTTCAGGGTAGCTTTCATAGTAAAAGAAAATTCTATGTAATTACACATACACATGTAGATATGTACATATATATATTACTTCAACTTTAGTTCACCGCCTAAACTCTGAGCGGCAGCACTTTCCGTACATGCATATTTTATCATCGAGTTGCCACTCTTTTTCAGTTTAATAACTTTACTCTTTGATGTATGTATAGATTAAAAGGAACCAAGACTTTTTAAGAGTTTACAAATTACATTTCAACAGACTATAAGGCACAGATTACTTTATTTCTTCATCTTATTTTTATGTATTGGCAATGTAGTGTATGTATAATTAATATAATTTGGAATGTGGGTAGATCGAATAATATGTGGGTATAAAAGCTTGATAGAGACTTGTCGCGAGGCACTTGTGCGTTGCGGGTCGTGGTGAACGGTCGTGTAAGAATTGTGGAAGTTGAACGTGTAATTATAATATTATGCTGTGCGTATACACTACAAATGGCGACGAGGATAAACGTGAGTACACGCTAAAAATATTAAAATTAAGGAAGGAATAGGTAATTATTGCCTGTGGGTGGTTTACGTATAGCCACGTTTCTAATAGCGTATTAGAAATTGAAGTATTATAATAAAATATAACATTTGATTTAAAGTTGATGGATACTCATTATACAATGAGTTATAAGTAACTTATGACCCGAAATGATACGTAAACAATTGTTCCTGACAAGCAAATTCTTACTTCTATCCTTTCTTATTAAGGGCCATGCGCTGTATCAAAAAAAAAGGCCACGTAAAACTATGGTTGGTATAACCCACAAGAAATTAAAAGTTTAACCAACGTAATATGTTATCTATAGTTTACATTTGGAGTACCTACATTTTAAGTTTCATTTTAATGTCATCTTTATTATTCTATTACGCGTCTTTAGATAATGATGGTTTAAATAATAATTTAATTTTGTCTGGACGTGAATACAATTCTATTCACATGTTAGCTTAATTTAAGAGAATCAAATCAGCTTCATTTAAAAGCCATCCAATGAGTAAAAAATAAATAAAAATAAAGGACACGCAGATCAATCAATAATTTTAAGGGACTGCTTAAATAATAAAAAACAAAAATAAAATTTAAGTCCACGCAATATTTACTATTATAAAAAATATATAAAAGGGGTGAATTTCAATAAGTCACACAGATCAATTAAGTGACTATTTTAAGAACTGTATATGTAAACATGTATGTAAATAGCATAATCACAAAATTAAGATCAGGTCCACGGCTTGAGTACCTACTTATAAAAAAGACTATTATTGGGTTACAACAAAAGGCCACGCAAAAATAATAGTCGATGTATTTAACTCGTGCAGTACAAAAATGTAATGTGGCTATACAGTTATAAAACTATAATTGATTTTCAGAAAAAAACTATGCGAATTTACAAAAATATTAATAGCGATATGTTGTTATACCGTTACTTATTCAGTAATAGCCACGCGAAAATAATAATCAATATATTTGGTTCTAGTATCATTCATATTTGCTTACTATTAAGTTCAACAAGCTTGAAATCAGGTCTTAGGCTAATACGCTACTTGTCTCATTGCTACGCGATTAGCAATAAGAAAATTGATTGAATAAATGAATAAATAAATAAATACTTACGATTTGAATATAAATGTATTCAAAATAAAAAAAGGTGACATAGTTTAAACAGCGTAAAAATATTAAACCTCTATTATTTTGGCAACCATTGAGGAATTGCTGCATGGGCATTGCTGAAAATTATAGCCAGTTTTGGCTCACCAAATATTACCTGAATGACCTTTTATAACAATATTAAAATTAAAACCATGACAAAAAGGTAGCCCGGTAATAATCAGGACCGTACATATGAAAATAGGTAGTTCTATAAAAAACTAGAACGGTATCTACAAAACAAACATATTATCTGTTTATGGATAGTTACCAACATCAATTTACTTAAACTGTAAGGGTTGAGCTAAAGAGTGGAAATAAAAAAAAATAAGAAAGATAAGGAGATAGGTAGCTTACAATTTTCTTTCTAAACAACTATGAAACCATTAAAATAATTGTAAAGGAATAAGTTATTCAAGGCAATAAGAGTAAATATTTCTAAGAAAATAGAAATGCAAGAAATTAAATGGTAAATCACAGTGAAATGTGACGTAATTTATAAATAGTATCTACAGCTACCTACCATCTTTATGGGTGAGTGATAGCTTTGAATATAACCTATGGTAATGGATAAGGGGATAGTACATTTTGTGTTCAAAGCTACCACTTAGATTATTATGAAATGCACTTGGATTAGGAGTTTGAAATTAAGTTCTATGTCAAGGATAACCTGGACACAACTAGTAAAACTGATTTATAGTACATTCATTATAGATGGTACTTATATTCATAGAATCAAACTTATTTTGAGCAGTACAATGCTAATAATGCAGAAAATGGAATTTACGTCTATAATATTTTAATAAGGACCTAAACTAGTATTTTATGTTATTATTAGTTAAAAAAAAAAAAAAAAAAAAAAAAAAAATAGGTACGTCTACTGATTGGATGGCAAATGTATCAGTATTGTTCATTTATACATCCAATTGCAGTGATATTATACTCTTAAAATTACCTATCTGTTGTATTTAACTTCAGATTTCCAAGTGTGTTTTATGAAGTCAACATAGTCATTTGTAATATAAGGATAATTCTTATGGTAATATGAATACTTATAATATTTGACTATAAATTTACAAGTACGTAGAATTAAATATGATAAAAAATCCATCTCCATTTAGTTAGAAATGGTAGACGTCCATTAAATTGGAGGTGAGAGCCGTCCATTAAATTGGAGGTGAGAGCCGTCCATTAAATTAGAGGTGAGAGCCGTCCATTAAATTGGAGGTGAGAGCCGTCCATTAAATTGGAGGTGAGAGCCGTCCATTAAATTGGAGGTGAGAGCCGTCCATTAAATTGGAGGTGAGAGCCGTCCATTAAATTGGAGGTGAGAGCCGTCCATTAAATTGGAGGTGAGAGCCGTCCATTAAATTGGAGGTGAGAGTCGTCCATTAAATTGGAGATGAGAGCCGTCCATTCAATTGGAGTTGAAAGATATCCATTCAATTGGAGGTGAAAGACATCCATTCAATTGGAGGTGAAAGACATCCATTCAATTGGAGGTGAAAGACATCCATTCAATTGGAGGTGAAAGACATCCATTCAATTGGAGGTGAAAGACATCCATTCAATTGGAGGTGAAAGACATCCATTCAATTGGAGGTGAAAGACATCCATTCAATTGGAGGTGAAAGACATCCATTCAATTGGAGGTGAAAGACATCCATTCAATTGGAGATGAAAGACATCCATTCAATTGGAGGTGATAGACATCCATTCAATTGGAGGTGAAAGACATCCATTCGATTGGAAGTAATAGGTTAAGGATCTTATATTATCTATCAGCCGATCCGGCAAGCTTCGTTCCGCCTAGCAGTTTGTGAATGAACGGATTTAGATGGATTCGGGATTGTAAGGGTGGTTCTTATGATAATAAATATAAAACATATAGAAATTTGGAAAAACAAAGTGGTAGTGACGTGCTAACGAGACGAAGAGGCGTCTTGATATATGCTCATTTTTTCTTTTGTTAACAGACGCAGAAACGTTTCTTCTTGCACGTCGGCAATTATCTAGTTCTTGATCTGTAGGATCTGCTTGACAATCTCGTATTATTAGCCTAGCCATTTCAGGGGCAGCCTCATTTTACTTTTGGATTCGGAGGCGCAGACTCGCGATTTACTGGCGCGACGCTCTTCCCATGCGGTGTCTCCGTCTTCTTCTTCTATGTTTTCATTCGCGATGTTTCGAGTCTTAATTGCGTTGCGGCTTTGTCGGGAAGGAGTGGATCTTCTTGGTCAGGGCTTTGTTGATAATGGTTTCCACGCAGTAAGATTCGTTGTAATGATGCTCATGGGAACTCGTGGCGCTTGGAGTTCGCATTCGAAAAAACATCGATGGGTCGAATTTGGTTTCAAAGTTATATGGTATTTTCGGAACAAAATAAAAAGGACATCATTGTGCAGGCTGTTGGTTGCGTTTTGTTGTACTATGAGGAAGACAATGTTGGACTGACTGATGTTTTAATTGATGATTTTCTCTGACCTTGATGAGAAATTTTGTGTTTTTTCTTATCATATTTTAACATAATATGTTGTCCTGTTCCCGACGAGGGCAAGACCGGGAATGGAGATATTCTGGGGTTGGTTATGGGTGGTGAGACTAGAGCGACTTTGTTTTATATATATATAGATTTTGTGCATCTAATTATGGGACTGAGACATATTTCACGGCGCTGGAGTACAGTCTGGTGTCCTGGATTCAGTTCCTACGAGTGATGGTCCATTGTGTGGTCCGGAGAGAATGTGGTATGTATAACAGATGTGGTACGTATCTCTCACACAGACTTCTAATTGTAAACTAATAAGGAAAAGGACACTTAGTAAAATGGTGGACCAAGCCAGGCGTCATACGTCTTTACATTACGTGCAACGTGGTAATTCTAAAGATCCATTTCCTACTGATACTATTATCAACCAATCTATTAACCATAGTAAAGACAGGTGCCATCAGAGACAACAACCATCGCAACTACCGTTTCAACCATCGGAGAAGATTAATCAGTTTCTTTCGCAGCAAATTTAATTTTGAATGGCATATCGATTTCAATTTAAAGTTTGAAAGTAAAGTTAGATTCTAAGTAACAAAAGTATCGTGTTTAAACAGTATGTCTACTTGTTCGTTAATTAAGAATTTGACAAAAAAAAATAACAACAAGGGGGAGATGTAGTGTATGTATAATTAATATAATTTGGAATGTGGGTAGATCGAATAATATGTGGGTATAAAAGCTTGATAGAGACTTGTCGCGAGGCACTTGTGCGTTGCGGGTCGTGGTGAACGGTCGTGTAAGAATTGTGGAAGTTGAACGTGTAATTATAATATTATGCTGTGCGTATACACTACAGGCAATCGGCTACTTAAATGAGCCATTGTTGCCAGTGTCGAGTTATAATTATCTTCAAGTTTTTAGTGTCTTCAGATTAGTCATTTGTCCGTCAGTAAGTCAAATTGTCGCCATCAACAGTGCTATAGCCACACTGTTGATGGTATCTTGTGAGAATTTTGATGAAAAACGAAAACGTTATAAAGCACTTTTATATGATATTCACTACATCTCAGCAGTTCCGTCACATCACATTACATAAAATGCCACCAAAATTATCTAATATAACACGTTAAAACACTAAGATATCGAATATAATACATGAGCACTACATGACGTTTTAGATTCCCGCCAAAAACTCCGATTACTTTGTTATATAGTAATACGTACTAGACTTGGGTAGCTCCTGAATGAGAGATACAAATGAACTAGTTCTTTGATTTCAATCTAGCTCACTATTAGCTCAGTAGCTCAGTTAATAGTTCAACGGCTCAATCGGCTCTTTTACTCGCGTCGTCATGTCCTGCGAGCAGTCGACGACCGAAAGTGCCCGATATATGCCGATCACCGCCGAACAGTAAAAGTATTGAGCACCGATATGCGTTGTGACTATTGCGAGCCTAAACGTTATAAGTTCAACAAAGAAAAAATGTTTGAAAATAAAAAGTTATATTTAAAAAATTAATATTTTTTAAATATAACTTTTTATTATCAAACATTTTTTGAATAACAATATTCAATAATAATAATAGTTATCAGTGTAAGCTGTCACTGGACGCAGTCGATTCTGTCAGCCCATATGTATTTAGTGAAAAGCTGTTTTTAACCATTTCAATTACAAACAGACCTTTCAATTTTATTTATTTTTTTATATAAATATATTTTATATCTAATCCTGTGATCGCCAATCAAAATTTACATGCTCATGCATATCAAGCTTATCGCTTAATGATCGCGTAGTTCAGAGTTTGAACTATTCAAAAGAGTTAGCTCATTTCATTTCAACTCGTTCACGGCTCTAACTCAATGGTGGGGTCTTTAAGTTTGTATAATTAAATAAAAAGCTTTGTAAATTGATTTGCGTATATTGCGACTGTACAGCACATTACCGACAATGAGAGTAAGTTAAAAATAATTTATGCGCTTGAGTATTTATAATACCCGAAGTTTGAACTGCGTATTGTTGCGGGTGATATTCAAGAAGGCGCTTGAACATGCCCCCGGGCGTTGAATGCTTGCCTTTCAACAAACCAGATATAGGTATATTAATCTTCAATAATAGGCAGTAGACACAGTTTATTGAAGGACCGTCGAACGCCTCCAGTCGTAGTCTTGACATCCGCAACACGAGCGATTTGATCTAGCCCAGGATAAATTGCGACACGACCAAGCTCCCACTTAAGAGGTGGTAAGGAGTCTTCCTTCACCAGGACAAGAGTGTCAAGCTTCAATGACTCATTGGAGGTTCACCATTTACTTCTTTGCTGGAGATCCACCTGGAGATACACCTTGTCCAGCAATATTATCGAAGCTGTTCGATTTTATGAAATCGACTAATGTGCGAAGTGTCATAGTCCCGGAGGTCTTTTGTTGGCAATGAATTTAAATGACGACCAATTAAAAAATGACCAGGTGTCAACGGTGTCATATCTTCAGGCTGCGATGACAGTGGTGTAAGTGGCCGGGAATTTGAAATGGCTTCAATCTGTACTAGGGTGGAATTGAGTTCTTCATAACTCAAATGACAATGTCCCAACACTCTTTGCAAATGATATTTTACGGATTTCACACCCGCCTCCCATATGCCACCAAAATGTGGAGAATATGCTGGTATAAAATGGAATCTAATACCATCACTTGAAAGGTCGCTAGAGATTGAGTCACAATTATTTTTTAAGAACCTAGTAAGATCATTGTATGCCCCGACAGACGTCGTACCGTTATCAGAATAAAGGTCAGTAGGTTTACCGCGACGAGCTATAAACCTACGCAAGGCTAATATAAAACTATTGCTCGTCAAATTACCTACCAACTCCAAGTGTATCGCTTTGGTAGTAAAACAAATAAATAATGCGATATACACCTTTACGATACGACAACCACGCCCTTGACGACTAACAGAGGATATAGGTCCCGCGTAGTCTACACCCACGGTCTCAAAGGGAAACCCACCCGGCTTAAGCCGCTGCTGTGGTAAATTACCCATCAGAGGTGTCACAACCTTTCCCTTCATCCGCGAACATTTAATGCAGCGACGGTAGCAAACTTTCGCCAAATTACGGCCACCTATTGGCCAGTACACTTCTCTAATCGAAGCTAATAATAATTGTGGCCCAGCGTGCATGAGTCTCGCATGCTCGTACTCAAAAAGCAACTTAGTGAATCGATGTGTGGACTGTAATATAATAGGATGCTTTTTGTCATAAGCAAAGGTGGAATTCTCAAGGCGACCACCTACCCTCATTATATTTTTACTATCTAAAAATACATTAAATTTAAGCAACGGACTCTTACTTGGTATGGTTTGTCCTTTAATTAATAAATTATATTCTATAAATGATTCGATTTGGGATATTTTAATAATAATATTTAATGAATTACTTAACTCAGATTCAGAAAGATAATTATTCTTAGCTGGTCGTTGCTTACATGCTTCGATAAACCGAAGCATATACGCCACAGCACGTTTAAGTCGATTATAATTAGAAAAACGATTAAAATTTATAAAATTATTGATAGATATTTCGTGAGTTTGAAGAGTAAATGATAAGTCCGTACGCATTTCAGGAAGTGATACACGATTAACTGAGTTCTGGGTAACAGGCCAGTTTAACGGAGACTCCATCAAAAACCTTGGTCCCGACCACCACATATCAAGGTCTTGTATAGCCTCGACACTTACCCCCCGGGATATGTAATCCGCAGGATTGTGCTCAGTGGGAACGTGTCGCCAAGTACAATCGCCAGTATTTTCTTAAATCTCACCTATACGATTGCGAACAAATGTATGTAACTTGCATGGCAACATTTTTAACCACCCTAATAAAATTGTGGAGTCGGTCCAAAATATAGTACGAGATGGTTTTACTCTTAACGAATTAATAACTTTTTTATATAAACGAGCACCTACCAAAGCACCACATAACTCGAGCCTAGGAATAGTTGTTGCCTTAATAGGAGCGACTTTGCTCTTGGCGACTAATAATCTAACTAAGATCCTATTATGTGGATCAATACTACGGACGTATAGGCACGCACCATATGCCCTTTCTGATGCATCTGAAAATACATGAAATTCTAATGCATCATATGCGTCTATTACTACACGTCGTGGGATGCGAATATTATTAAATAAATGTAAATTATTTACAAATTGTACCCAAATCTGTTCAATGTCTGGTGTTAACGGATCATCCCAAGATAACTTGTGCAGCCATAATCTTTGTAATAGCATTTTTATATTAATGACTACAGGAGAGACAAGACCTAGGGGATCAAATATTTGAGATACTATTGAAAGCATACTTCGTTTTGTGCTAACCATACGTGCGGTATCGTTATGTGTATTAATTGAAAAACACAACTCGTCGGATACGGTCTGCCATCCCAAGCCTAAGGTTTTACTATTCTCATCGCTACCTATATTTAAATCAAGAGGATACTGAGATGAGTCTGAGACTAGCCGAGGATCGTTCGACTTCCATTTTCTGAGTGGGAAGCAAGCCGAAGCAAGAATTGAAGTAAGCTTATTATGTAAGACTTGAACTTCAGAAAAATCATCCCCTCCACTCAATAAATCATCAACGTAAAAATCATGCAAAATGATTTCGGCAATCCTTTTATCCTCACAGTCAAGACCTAATTGCTTAAGGCATCTAGTGGCTAAAAATGGGGCACTAGCTGTCCCATAAGTTACTGTATTTAATTGAAATGCTCTTAATGATTTCTTTATATCATCCCGCCATATTATTCAATTTGCATTCAATATTCAATGAGCAATTGAATAATAATTATAATATAATAATCGTCAGGTACCTAATGTGTGTTGGAATCGAAATGGAAACTATTACAATTAAATTAATTAAATATTAAGTTTATCTACGTTGAATAATTAATAAATACAATGCAATAACACAATTAAATTAATAAGATTCGTTAAAATAAAATATAAATGTAATTAACAAATACCTTACATGGGCCTATTTGTCGAGATATAAATGAGCAAGGACGAAATAAAACTAT
Source organism: Lymantria monacha (assembly GCA_905163515.2). NCBI lineage: Eukaryota > Metazoa > Arthropoda > Insecta > Lepidoptera > Erebidae > Lymantria > Lymantria monacha. The sequence goes on from LR991096.1 coordinate 15,535,906, forward strand.
GGAAGTTAGTTAATTTATGTTGCCTAAATAACAACTGTAATAATTACAAATTAAACTAACTAAAATAATAATTACAAATAGTAACTAGAACATAAATTTTATATAAATTCACCGTCACTTGCAGATTGACACTATGGCTCACAGTTAATTACGTTATATAAGTGTATATACTGACCTTATTAAGAACATAAAAGCTTTAAATACAAACTTTAAAGAGTGTTGGGTTAATTTCAAGTTAATTTTAATAAGATTCAATGGCCAAACCACTTTTTAACGTCCACTGGTAACTTCGTCGTGTTTCAGTTAACGTGTAGAAAAATGCCAACAATTATTAATGCTCTTGATTATTTGCGCTAATCTTCATATATAGCAATTAATCCGGATCGCTGGACCATATGTTGGGGTCTGTAAGTTTGTATAATTAAATAAAAAGCTTTGTAAATTGATTTGCGTATATTGCGACTGTACAGCACATTACCGACAATGAGAGTAAGTTAAAAATAATTTATGCGCTTGAGTATTTATAATACCCGAAGTTTGAACTGCGTATTGTTGCGGGTGATATTCAAGAAGGCGCTTGAACACTCAATAAAAGAGCTAGCTCTCTTGATGAGCTAAATGAACTCAAGATATATATGAGCTAAATGAACTAAAGAGCTAAAAGAGTGATATAGCTCTTTTGATCAAAAGAGCTATATATCTCTTTTCTTTTCAGTGAGCCGTTTTTCGCATCTCTAATACGTACAGATAAAGCATGGAGACTAGAGTAAGGTGTACCATCTCAGTGTATTAAGAAGTGTCCATTGAACGGGAGCAAATTAAGGTGGCGCTATAGTAGCAAGTGTAAGAATTTTAAAAAGAGCGCCACAAATTTCATAGGTTATTATTTATCAAATCACAGCTGACTACGTAACTCAGCACACTTCACTCTGCTTATTACTGCTACATTCATATCATTTCCACTTGCTACACTAGCGCTATTTCGGTGAGTGTTCGAACAATAATTTGCTGTTTACAAGTGTACACTTTTTTGACTAATCCCCCATACAAGATGGTACTCCTTACTCTAGTCTCCATGCTTACTCTGTCAGTCTCTGTCTCTGCTATTATTACCTATATATTTAAAATACTCTATGCTATATATTTAAAATACTCTATGGCTATGGCTATTATAATCTATGGTCTCTGGAGTTTTGGCGCGAATGTGGAAATGTCATGTCACGCTCTTGTATTATATTCATTTCTTTAGTGTTTTGTGGTGTTATATTGAATAATTTTGCTGGTATTTTATGCAATATGGTACAGTTAAAGTGCTGAAGTGTAGTGAATATGGTATAATAGTGGTTTACGTGTATTTTCATATTTGTCCAAAATTCCCAAAGAAAATCATTGATTAGGTTATCAGCGCCCGATTAATGGTAACAACTTGACTTACTGACAGACAATGACTATTAAGGCTACATAATATGAAGAAGTGATGAACAATGTATGAAAAATAAGTAAATAAGACTTGGCTGTATGGGCTTTGATCCCTTTGCCTATCCGAATGGATGAACCTGGGGGGGCACACTTAAAACATTACTTATTTTTACTGACCGTCGCGCCGCCTACAGATTGGTTGTACAAACTTAACTGCTGCCATTTTGTCCTGTCTGTCAAACGTTTGACAACTGAGAATTGTTATTTTTTGTTCCTAGCGTAGGTACTTATTGTCATCGATCTATTTTCGGTTATTGATATTTTTCTGAAAATTATCTCAAGTTTCAATGTTAGGCTGATATTATTATTGTTTAATTATCAGCTGATATGTTTTTTTTATATTTCAGGGTAGCTTTCATAGTAAAAGAAAATTCTATGTAATTACACATACACATGTAGATATGTATATATATTACTTCAACTTTAGTTCACCGCCTAAACTCTGGGTGGCAGCACTTTCCATACATGCATATTTTATCATCGAGTTGCCACTCTTTTTCAATTTAATAACTTTACTCTTTGGGATGAACAGAACCACGAAGTATAGATACACTGTGTATCTATACTTCGTGAACAGAACCAAAAAAAAAATCTATGGCCTCTGCGTGTGTGTCTGTGATCTTAGCGTCCCGCGGTATATTTTAATAATTTAGGTTATTTATTTGTTGTTACGGAACTTTACAGGTATAATTAGTTCATAATAAAGGCGATATTCTCATCTGTTTTTATAACTCTAAAAATATATACCAATTGTTTTTTCTAGAAACATCCACGAAAATGGCTGCGGCTATGCCAATAAATCCTAAACCATTCCTCAATAGTTTAACTGGAAAATCTGTATTGGTGAAATTGAAGTGGGGGCATGAATATAAAGGTTTACTTGTATCGGCTGATGGTTATATGAATCTACAACTAGCAAATACAGAGGAAATGGTTGACGGTACTTGCACAGGTTAGCTACAAATATTATTAATTAGCATGTGCGTTATAATTCATAATAAATCTTTGGCCAGTGACACTTCACCACACTCCCCATTGTGAGGTCAAGAATTTACATTTTAGGGCGATAGTAAGCGTACCCAGCACGAAATCTAAGTTTGTTTGGTGGGTGGTCATAGGTTTTTCCAACAAAGTAGGACTTTTAAAGTTGCTTGCTGATCCTGCTGTCCATATTCAAATACATTTGGGCTAGGAGCTACATGTCTAACATAAGGCATTCTAAGGCTTTGCCTAAGTGTTAAGATCCGTCGCTTGCCTGATGTTAACACAGAAATGTAATCTTTGATCAGTCGCACAACACTACATGAAATTGGTATAAATTTAGTGTAGAGCTCTTAGGTAGCTCTTAAATGAAACCCATAATCAATGTTAGAGTTGATACCTAGTAATTTTGGTTGCAATTTGTGCAGTTACATGACAATATGTGGGTGTATCTTCTAGCCACTCCTTCCATTATAAAATTATAACAATGAAAAAAATCATATTTATTTATAATAAATGTATTTTAATCAGGAAACCTTGGAGAAGTCCTCATCAGATGCAACAATGTACTGTATGTAAGAGGGGCTGAGGAGGAAGATGAAGAAGGAGAAATGAAAGAATAATATTAATAAATAGCTTTAAGAATTTGAACTGCTTTTACTTTTATGTCTAATATCTGATGGGTATATTAACAAATATCTGTCCACTGATATGTGAATTCTATTTAAGTATAAACAAACTTATAATTGGAAGAAAGTGATAACATCCTTGTATAACATAATTGTCTTCTGAAAAAAATATTTTTCCTGGATACATTTAGATATACATATTCATATGATATACACAATTGAAAATATAAATATGCATTGAATATTTCAAAAACGAATACTTGTGATTGGTAGGCAGCGGCCTAGCTATGCCCTTGGTATTGCAAAGGTCCATGGTCGGCTGTGACACCATTAGGAGTACTGCTTGCTTGTTTGCCACCATAAGTAATAAACAAAAAGCTTGTGATTACTAATTTCAATTATGTACAAAATAGAATCGCTATAAATCTGAAATTACGATTAAAATATATACTAACCTTTATATATACCTCTAGATTAATATTAATCAAGGCTTAATTTAAAATAGGAAACTAATGCAGGTAACATTGTAATGATTAGTATTTTTTGGACCATTTGTATTTCTATGATTTTTTTATCTATTACATACATACATAGATACCATCACGCCATATCCTATGCAGGGTAGGCTGAGAGAACAGAGTGCCAGAGAACTCTATCCTTGCATACTTCACTCGCTTCCTCAACATTCATAATTCTAATTCATTTTTATCTATTAAGTATGGTAATAGTCAAAGAAGAAAACTAAGGGGATCTATACCTCACATAATTACCTGCACAATACCTTATTGGAACTGGGAGGAAGGCTTTGAGGTCTGATTTGACATACATTTAATAGGTCATGATGATCAGTTCATTTATATTAAAAATAGTTAAGTGAAAAGTTATAAAATAACATTGGGCCCCTATTCCAGCTTTCTATATAACTAGGACTGTATTCATAAATTCCTTAGGATTCTGATTTATCAGTCAACAATGTCTTTATATAGGTACTGGTTTTAGTTATATGTTAACATTTCTCTAATAAAATAGTTTTGATGACCTATAACTTGATTTTTTTCTTAATAGCCAATTTCTGCATGTAGGCTAAGTTAAAATGCAATTTACCAATTCTTTCTTTAACACGTAAGCGCATAGTCATGATTTAAGGCTTAGCCTTAAATCATGACTATGGATGCAGAGAACAATACACTAACAAAAGAAAAACTAAACGAAAATGCTTGACCAGTATGGTATAGTAAGTCAATTTGCGTCACTTTAATATATGACGTCATGAAGTTAGGGACGTAAAAGAAATTGTAATGTACACTTAAGTAGTTGCAGGTGATGCTATTGTGTCAAGTTCCTGGATGGATGGATTGTAGAGCAGTATCCATGGGGGAACGTCACCGTGTTCAATGAGGGTGTCCTAACGAGTGGACAAGACGAATGTCATATTACCCATTTAATTCCAATATTTGTACAAGCTGGGAAGGGTGATTCTCGAAGTAATTGTTATATTTGCCCAGAGCACGCAGTCCTGCGGGCCTGCCTAGTATGTCAAGGCATCGGTACCAGTGGTCGGCCCAATAGCAACGGGAAGGGTACACAATTATAGACCGTATGCCGCCCATCTGTCGCACCTGCAAAAAAGAGGCACGCAGTCCAGTTAGGTATCTTTTTTATTGGGACTAATCCCACTACACTTTCTCACCATAAAAGATAGAATACCGAGGTTTCGACATTCAAAAAAATTAAGCAGTTAAAAACAGCTGATGACTTTTGAAATTCTGAACAGATATTCATAAATAGTAGCTAAGAACCATCTCGATCACATCAGCTTTAGACAAATAAAAACCGCATCGTAATCGGCTCATCCGTTTATTTTTGCGTCGGGGTTTAAAAATAAGCATTCATACACATCGGCAAAATTAGTGGAATATTAAAAAGACTCAAAATTTTTTCTTGGCTTAATAAATTACCAAGGCTTATCATTAATTTGATTTTTAACCGACTTCAAAAAGGAGGAGGTCCTATGTTTCATTGTATGTATTTATTTTTTATGTATGTTCAGCGATATTTTTGTCAATTGTGGGCCGATTTTCAAAATTCTTTTTTCTTTCTAAAGGGTATACTCCAGAGGTGGTCCCATTGTCACCAAGTCATGATCTGATGATGGGAAGTCATAGAAATCGAGGGCAACCCTCAAATTTTATAGGCACATATTACGTGTCTCATATATTTTCAAAAGCTCTTCAAATGTTTGCATCTGGCAGTGATAAACTCATTTAGGTGAGCTGATAATGGAAGGTACATCTCCTTAACTGTTAGGAGTTGGAGGATAATTCTTTCAATATCATACGCACAAATAGACTTTTAGCTGTATTCTTTCAAGTTAACTCCCGAGGTGGTCCCATTGTCACCAAATCATGATCTGATGATGGGAATTCTTGAAAATCGAGGGCAACCCTTAAATTTTATAGGCACATATTACGTGTCTCATATATTTTTCAAAGCTAATCAAATATTTGCATCTGGCAGTGAACATTTCATGTAGGTGAGCTGGTGATCGAAAGTACATCTCCTGAACGGTTAGGAGTTGGAAGATAATTCTTTCCAACATCATACGCACCCATAGACCTTTAGCTGTATTCTTTCAAGTTAACTCCCGAGGTGGTCCCATTGTCAACAAATCATGATCTGATGATGGGAATTCTTGCAAATTGAGGGCAACCCTTAAATTTTATAGGCACATATCACGTGTCTCATATATTTTTCAAAGCTAATCAAATATTTGCATCTGGCAGTGAACATTTCATTTAGGTGAGCTGGTGATCGAAAGTACCTACATCTCCTGAACGGTTAGGAGTTGGAAGATAATTCTTTCAACATCTTACGCACCCATAGACCTTTAGCTGTATTCTTTCAAGTTAACTCCCGAGGTGGTCCCATTGTCACCAAATCATGATCTGATGATGGGAATTCTTGAAAATCGAGGGCAACCCTTAAATTTTATAGGCACATATCACGTGTCTCATATATTTTTCAAATCTAATCAAATATTTGCATCTGGCAGTGAACATTTCATTTAGGTGAACTGGTGATCGAAAGTACATCTCCTGAACGGTTAAGAGTTGGAAGATAATTCTTTCAATATCATACGCACCCATAGACCTTTAGCTGTATTCTTTCAAGTTAACTCCCGAGGTGGTCCCATTGTCACTAAATCATGATCTGATGATGGGAATTCTTGGAAATCGAGGGCAACACTTAAATTTTATAGGCACATATTACGTGTCTCATGTAATTTTTAAAGCTATTCAAATATTTGCATCTGGCAGTTAACATTTCATTTAGGTGAGCTGATGATGGAAGGTACATCTCCTTAGCGGTTAGGAATTGGAGGATAATTCTTTTAATATCATACGCACGCATATACCTTTAGCTGTATTCTTTCAAGTTAACTCCCGAGGTGGTCCCATTGTCACCAAATCATGATCTGATGATGGGAATTCTTGGAAATCGAGGGCAACACTTAAATTTTATAGGCACATATTACGTGTCTCATGTAATTTTTAAGGCTATTCAAATATTTGCATCTGGCAGTAAACATTTCATTTAGGTGAGCTGATGATGGAAGGTACATCTCCTTAGCGGTTAGGAGTTGGAGGACAATTCTTTCAATATCATATGCACGCATAGACCTTTAACTGTATTCTTTCAATTTAATCACGTAAGCTGATAATGTAAGGTACACTACTCCATAACGATCAGAGTTGGGTAATTCTTTATGTTGCCGATATAATATATGATCTTTGTTACGTAGGTAGAAAATAACATACCAAGCTGGAAGAATGGACCTTTTTCAATTCACCTATCTCAAAGTCGAACTGTTTTAAATATGTATCATCATCTCGACTTAAGCTTCTCTCATATTTCGCCACAAATTGCCAAACTTTTATTCTCCAGCAATTATCAGTTCGTTGAGCGATGTGGCCTGCCCATTGCCTCTTAGTGTGCTAATTCTTTGTGATATATCGATTACACCCGTTATTCTATGAATTAGCGTATTTCGAATCCTATCTCGCACAGAAACGAGCGAGCTTACCCCGTTCCATAGTACGCTGAGCGTCTTTGAGTTTTGTTACGAGACCCAACATTTAGGGACCACATTTTCATATCATAAATCATCACTGTTCATAGACCTGTGCCTTCAGACACTGAGATATATTAGGTGAGATGATCCTCTTAAGTTCCTTAAACGCTGTCCAGCCGTATTGGATAGTTGTATCAAAATTTTCTAAATACGTACCTATTTAGAACCGTCTTATTCTTTGGCTTACGCTTTCTCCTGGTAGTCTTTTGATTTGAGTAGTTTATTAAACCCTAAGTTGCAAAAAGCTGTTCCCCTAGAGTCTTTACACAACTCAGTGCAATATAAAACTGATCATTGGCAATTTATTTTTGCCTAAATCAATGACAGCTTTGTTTAGGGCTTTGTAAGGTACCCTGGAGTTTATACCTATACCGTAACCGCCCAACAGAGGATTAGCGGAAGCATTTTCCGTTCATTATCCCATAAACTTTCGTTGCCTAATATATGGTTGACACAGGCGCTATGGCAACTAACCCGTCACTGTCTTTCACTTTTGTGCCAATAGTTTGGTCATTAAATTTTATAAAAACCAAATCAGGTAACTAGCCTGTTTCAATTTGATCACAAAGAAGGGGAAGCCTACAAGTTTGGATATTATCTCTATTGCCCACTTACCAAGCCCTTAATAACAGAGATATTGCATCTTACCATGACTCTGGAGCCTATGTCTAGTTTTAACAATTGCACCAAACCGTCACAATTATTTACATCACTTGGATGTTGGTAGTATCTCATACCTAAGTTGCTGCCTCACGTGACGCATCGATAGCACATATGGTGAATACGCGAATTGATTGAAACAGTGAAATTTAAACCATTGGCAACGAGATACAGCATTTCGTTTCCATTTTTTCGAAATACGTTTTTTATTTTGATTCCCTACTTCCTCGTGCCATGTGCATTTTTAGTCGATCTACTCAGTGCTATATTTAATAAATAATTTAATTTATATGAACTAAGTAAAATTATTACTTAACAACGATTATTAACACTAAAAATTAAAAAATAATTGAACTTTAAAAAAAAATGTAAACCGACTTCAAAATAAGATCAGCCAAAAACCATACTTATTTAAAACACTAAAAACCGAAAAATAAGATGAACTATTTAATTCTTGTCTAATTCTAATTATATATTAATTTTTATAAAACATAATTACGATGTATGCTAGAAATCCACTAACACGATTTGAAGTCGGTGCAGGCTGATATTTTTTTTAAAGACCACCCTGCTCTAAGAAAATAATAATCTTTGCATTGCGGGGGATTTAACAAACATGCAATTAACGCAGACAAATTACACCCAGACTCAGAACAACACTTTGTGGGTCGCACAAAGTATTGTCCTACGTGGGAATTGAACCCACGGCACTGGTACGGAAGGTCGTTATCTTAACCACTACGCCATCTGTGCAGTCAAATGACAATGATGATTTTACATTTGACTAGTTTTAAATAAAATATTATTCATTTCGTAATCGAGTTTTATAAATAATTAAGCATATTAAATGCTAAATTTCAGTAATTTAAATAACAAGGTTGTGTCATCTTTAATACAATTCTAACTGTAAAGTTTTAAGTATTAAGCCTATAACAATGTGTAAACATTGTCGGGTAGATAGCATACCTTAAGACGTAAATATGATATGAAGTGTTTGCATGTCCTACAATTAGTCACGGTGGTGTAGTGGCAGCACGATTGGGCCGGAATCCCAATAGGCGCGGGTTCGAATCCCGCTTGTGACATCATTTTTCATTTCGTAATCGAGTTTTATAAATAAAATATTAGTTTGCACTTTGTAAAAACTTATTGATGACGAGTTCACCATAACACATTTTTATATTGAAAATGTTGAAGTTATAAAACGTATGACTCGCATGACAGACGTTTTTAGTTTTCAGCGAATTTTACAGAGACCAGTATTTTGCTGTCACAAGGACGACAATAATCATACAATATAGGTAGTAATTCATGTTACCTATAAGATAATGGGATGTTTTCATTCTAGGTGCTGTTTTAAATTAGTAGTATTACTATAAGTTTTTAATTCTTTCGAATAGTTAGAATAGTACATGCATATTGCTGTGGTATTATCCTTCTTCGTTATAAAATATTTTCGCCAGCTTCTTCTAGGTGTTTTACGGTTAGAAGACATTTTTAATTTACCAACAACTATATTATCTCAATCTTAACTTGTAAATAATATTTTTTTGTATGTTACTTAGTTGTTAGCCTCAGATGGCTATGAAAACTTTACTCGGACTGTGGGTGAACGCTGAGGGCTCTCAACCCGACTAAATAATAATGAATTTAGTTTGAGTTTTATTCATCCGTCGCATAGATGGTGCTGTTTATAAAAATCGATTTTAACGCATAATTTATATAAATATAATATAATCGATTTTTAATAAATCGATTATATTATAATCGATTTATTAAAAATCGATTAATACTACTATAAAAATCGATTATAAGAAAATAATAATCGATTGAAATAAAAATCGATTATTTTTTAACATCCTACTACGAATACTACCAACCTTTACATTACTCATGGGTGTCGTAAAAGGCGACTAAGAGGGTTACATCGACCTGGGTGAACTCCATCTGATGCTATCTGGTCAACAATTAAATTCCCAAAAAGGGTTGACATCAGTCAGCTGGGCGGGCATATAACTAGCCATTTGCATATGTACGATGGAAGTGGAGTACCTACATATTGCGTTATAAGGTGAAGTATAAGAGTTTGTGAGCTCGTACGGACTTGTTGATGATTGATGAAGGGAACCTAACTGCAGACCGTTACATAGTAAACTTTATCGGTGATGACTTCATATAGATCAATAGATGCAAGATAACATGCTCAGCCATATGCCGCCTGTTCAACTCAAGCGTGCCTTACAGTGATGCGAGTGGCCAGCGAGATCCCTAAACACGAATCCCAACATGTTTGAGACTTGTTAAAATATGCAGTTTTGTTGGTGGACCTGTTATCTATATATATATATATATAAAAGAGCTTGTCTAGTATAGACAAGGTGTTTCAACTTAATTTGCTAGTTCCAGTGATTAGTATAATTAAAGAAATTTTAGTTTTTAATAATTCGTATTCCAGAGTCAAATAAAAATTGACTTAAAAACTTTTTAACTGCAAATGCTTAACGTTAGATAATAAAAGACGATATTGATCAAATTATCTTTATTGCTAAAAGATATTTTTAGAGTACACAACATTGAGACAATTACACAATAACAAGATCTACAAAATATTGTGTGCCAGTATGTATGTACTTTAAAACCATTCAAGAAATAAATTCTCATTTAAAACGTTCGCTTAAAACTTATCTTGGTAAGTTTAAACTACGCTGAGGCCGCCGAAATTATATTTGACAGCTTATATAGAATGTAAATAAAGTATAAATTAATTTTATTTCAAATGTCGCAAGTGTGTTTGAAACTTGCAAATTTGATTAGAATTGAATGTTTTAATTTTGATTTTTGCTATGCGAACCTGTCAAAAACATATTCTCATCGGCCGATCTGAACGCTTCCTAAAATATATAGCGAGCTATTTTGTGCAATACAGAAATACGTGAGACCAAGAGAATTATTGAATGATTATTTATTACTCGTATTACAATAACGTTATCACTATTGAAATTCGATAGAATATTTTTTTCTAAAATGAAATCTATTTTTTAAAATTTGTTCAACTACACGTGAACGATGAGACATTTTGACCAAAATTAGTCTTAATAATTCTTTTAATACCCGAACGTTAAAGAATGAAAGTTAAAGAAATTTGAAAACAAAAAATAATCAAATACTTGGCACTATATTATTTACTATTAAAATTATGATTACATGCTTATTTCATAGAGTACAGTCAAACATCTAATACGAATAATATATTACGATTTTTTTTATTATCCGAATAAATATGAAATGGATAATTTAGAATAATATGCACGAACTAAGTACTCAAAATGTCTCACAGAATTTGCGAGACAAAAATAGTGTTTTAATTATATAATTATAAAAGAGACTTCTTCTGTAAGGAGTTTTAAAAGTTTATACATCGACGTACGCTACGAATATTTTAGAACTATGTATATTCAATGCATGTTTTTGTTATATCTGAAACCTTATTGCATTAACAGTAACGATTTTTGTGGTAAAGCAATTACAGTTTTAAATACATCCTTGCCGAGTAGTAACAAGCATACACAGTGGCACAACCGCATTCGACCAATACAGAACAAGGTTTAATGAAGAGCATAAACAATCCAGTCAATAAATATAAGGTGAGATAATTGAAAATCTTGGGCAACCAAAGTACCGAAGGCCAAACTGTGCTCAAAAGACGGAGAGTTAACACAGGTCATGGTACCCCATACTAATCAACTATGCACTTCGTACGTCATCGCTCATTGCTCCGCTTAAATATCATAAACAAATCCTTCTAGCTGGTCCTTAATTTTTTAATACCAATAGATATTTTTTTTTACTCAGATAATGACTATGGTAGATTAGCCACCTGATCAACAAGTTTCGCGTAAGGTTCAAAAACCCAAAAGTTTTACTTCACGTTACTGGTAGATAGTCAAATACAACATTCAGTCAAATTATTTAAAATAATTGACATAGTTTGATATGTCTTTAAAACATTACGGACCAATTCATACATAAAATTTAAATTATAGGTTACGACTGTTTCAAATATATTCTCTTAGAATAAGATAATGTAATATGTTTTCGTAATTCTAAAAGAATAGCTTATAACTATATTATTATTATATATCTATAAGCACGCACATTTATTACTCATTTCTACGACATTCATATGTTGTGATTATTTATATTTGAATTATTATTATATTTTATTAAATCGCTAAAATTATCAGAGTTCATTTCAGGATTAAAATCTTCAAATATTGTAAAGACAGAAGAAGTAATAATTGCCAGTCGGACATCATACGTATATATTTTTAAGTAATGAAAAAGAATTAAGGAGATTCACACACTGCTCCGCGCTCATAGATTCTAAATATTTAAATATTATTTTTGTAATGACATCTATGAAATTATTATCTAGTCTCAATATGCTGTATATGAACGCTAGCATTTTCCGATACAGAATAGTTTTGAAATTTGGAAAATATATTTATTTTAAAATACTTTCTTATGTATAAATAGTAATCGAAAACGTTTATTTCGAATGATGTAAATTGAACACAAAAGTTACATTAAGTTTCTAATGCATTTATAGCAGACAAATATAAAAAGAATAAATATATAATAGTTTGGGCCACACTTGTCCATAATTTTTATGCAACATAGGCAATTATTTTGACACAATTTTCATCGGCGTCCCGTACGTTCTTTAGCACGGGAGAAGATTACTAAAAATATCCACGGGCCACGAGAGTCGCGGGCCGCTAGTTGCCGACTAGACATGTGTAAGTAATGCGAGTGATGTATTACACGTAATATTACCCGACCGTGTACTGACCCATTACACATTACGCGGCTAAACATCACATCACATTAAACATCACACATCGCATTAAACATGACGCGAACACCCGTGTACTGTTCTGCATTTCTGCAATGCTCGGTGTCTGGCAATTCAATATTTATTTTGAGCTTTATTTTCAGAACGTTAAGGCTTATATTTCTTGACACCGCTCGTCGTATATATAGAGCGCTGATGGTTAAATGTAATATTACTCGGCACGAAATGTAATGCCATATCACATCACTTCACGAAATACAGTTTCGCGCATGTCTATTGCCGACCACTGATCTAATAGTACATATTCACAAGAGATTCAACTGTAACTGTATTTCAAGATATTGAATTTAATAAAAAAATCTATTGATAACATACTAATAGTTAGTTATCGCTACAGAGTTAATATATTACACATATAATATCTAATACTACAACATTCATTAAACAAAAAAAATATATTTTCTAAATTCGCTCTAAAAATAAGTGTACAGCATGTAATTGTGATAAATACATACATATCATCACGCCATATCCCTTGCAGGGTAGGCAGAGAGAACAGAGTGCCAGAGAACTCTATCTCTGCATACTTCACCCGCTTCCTCAACATTCATAATTCTCTTCATACACGCTCGCCGGTTTCGGAGACTCTTGACTCCACCTTCCTTCAGTACATGACCGATCTGGTCTAGGTAGGTTAGTCTCGGTCTCCCTCGGTACCTACATCCTTCCACTTTCGCATTGTATATCTTCTTAACCAGGCGTTCGTTCGGCATTCTTTCCACATGTCCGAACCATCGGAGCATTCCCTTTCGCATCTTTACACCAATACTCTCTTTCATACCTACTCGCTCTCTTACGTCGTCGTTACGAATGATAAATAGTGATAAATCTTAAATGAAAAAAAAAACCATAAAGATAATTAATGTATAGGGTAATTAATAATTAAAAAATAAAGCCGACATAAATATATATATAATAAAGCCGCTATAAATACTGCCATTATTTCTAGTATCAAAGAGTTGTGAAGGAACAAAAGACTACATGACAATATCTGCAAATCAAATAAAATTTTATTTCCTCATCCATCCTATTGACATCCACTGTTGACTGTAGGCAATCCTCATAGGGATAATCTTCATAATCGCCACGCTAAACAGGCGGTCCGGTTTGCATTTGGTGTTATGATCCTTCCAGGAGAGGGCTACCCACTCTCCTGTGTGCTGAGTGTGAGTTTTGTCGTTAACATGACGCATTCTACAGTGAGTGGCGCGTTTTTGAAACATTGTTTCAAAAACGCGCCGCTAGTGGCGCTGTACATTTCTTCATACAAATGACATGCTTACGCGCTCGCTGTTGAACGCGTCATGGTAACGACAAAACTCACACTCAGCACATTGCTCTTTAATCGGTTATGACTCCAACGAAAAGGTACTGCTACAGGGAAATGAAATTTTAAAATACTTCAAGAATTTTACCAAGTTTTTAAATACTTGTTAAAATTTAATGGTATTATTGAAAAGATTTTATTAAGAATTTAAAGTTTTCAAAGTATTTATAAGTCTCATATATGAAATGAGAACACAATATTTTATAAACAAGAGGGACAAAAGAGTACGCATTGAAATAAGTTTTATCTAAATTACACTTTGTCATGAGTAAAAACCAAATTAGAATCAACAAAACAATATTAGAATCTTGTTCTAATTTATGCTTGAATTTCCATTGCAAGCATTATAAAAAAAAAAAATTAACGAGAATTTCACACTCCAGCGATGTAAATCTATAGAAAATTAAATTCAATCAGTATAATGTCCCTTACAATTAGTTAAAAGTGAAATAAAAACAAATGCAATAAACCTGACCTAACGGTCTAGTTAATCTAAAATAATCTAAATCATAGTATAGAATAAATGGAGTATTCATTTCACTTGACGAAAATAAATAATAACCCCGTTCAAATACGTTTCTACTCTTGCCCTCTCAGTTACATATGCCTCTTGTTTACTGCCTCTATATCCAATTTTCTCAAAACATTGCCTTTTCAAGAGTTTTCACTAGTATTTACTAGGAGTATCTTATTAGAAGTACTTACAAATTATTTTATTTAATAATCCAAAGAATTACTAATTTACTTTAATAATTAAATAAAATAACATAAATGCTTATTTTATAAAATACTTTTGGATTTCTCTTATACAGTTAACTTAAGATACTTGAAGTATGTTCATGTTGGTTGTAAAAGAAAACACATCAACTAATATAATTCTATACAAAATGTTATTAGTAAAATATAATTCGGATTTAACATTGGAGTAAAACACCAAAAAGATATATCTACTTACTGACGGTTAGGAATGAAACGATACTATTCTCTCTTCGATACTAGTACTCCATAGTAGCATCGGATCAAAGTATCGATACTTTTGAGTACTCATAAATTTGCAATACACATAGTAAACGAGAGAGTATTGACATACTCTAGACAATGGAGGCGTATTTACAATGACGAAATACTACTGTCGTGCCGTGTAACTCGTTTCTTTTTTTTTGGAGGCCTGCGGTTGTCAACATACGCCTTTCAACGCCGTGCGTGTGAGTCACTGCCTATACGATACCATAGTAGTAATATCGATACCGTATGAGTACTCAGTAGTATCGATTTATCCCTATCGATACCAGTACTCGGTATCGAATGTTAGTGTTATGTACTTCTTCTTCTTTTTATGTATTGGCAATCAGCTACTTATACGAGCCATTTTTGCCAGTGTCGAGTTATAATTATCTTCACGTTCTTAATCTCTTCAGGTTAGTCATTGTCTGTCAGTCAGTCGAATTGTCGCCATCAACAGTGCTATGGTGACACTGTTAATGGTATGTTGTAGGAATTTTGATGGAAAACGAAAACGTTGTAAAGCACTTTTATATGATATTCACTACATCCCAGCTGTTCTGTCACATCATATTACATAAAATACCATAAAAATTATCTAATATAACACGTTAAAACACTAAGATATCGAATATAATACAAGAGCACCACATGACGTTTTAGATTCCCGCCAAAAGTCCGTGTTATGTACTACAAGTAGTAGTATCGATTGTAGAGTATAGATACCATATGAGTATTCGGTAGTATCGGTTCATCCCCACTGACAGTTACATATCACTAATTACAAACTAAAACTAATTAAAACAATGTACGTAAAATTAATATAATTTTACTATTTAGTATTCACGTGAACATGAAAAGTATTCTTAATATCAATATTAAGTTCTCGACCAGGGCGTGTAAAGATTGCCCATTAAAAAACACACACTTTTTTAGAATTGAATGCTCTACAAAAATGTTCTTTGCGGCCAAGCCGTAACTCGGACCGACGGGGTAGTACAAGCATCTTAAACTGGATTTTTCCATGTAATTTGCGTTTTTTCGCATTTATCTCGTGAATAATGAGAATTACAGAAAAATTTGAATGACAAACTTCCGTAGAACCTTCAATTTCCTACAAGAAAGGTTCTTAGTACCAAGTCGTTAAACTCAATATTTCCGGAAATATTTAATAATAAACATATTTAATGAATAACGTTATTTTTTTATAATTTGACGCGATTTTCGATAAATAACATAAAATTTATCATTAAATCTACGAAAATATTGATTTTAACGACTTGGTGCTAAAATTTTTTTTTATAGGAAATTGAATTTTCTACAAGTCATTTCATTCACATTTTTTCTAGAGGTCGAACCGATGCTATGAAATGCCATTGAGCTATAGAAATTTAAAGAAAAAATCAGAGTTCCTGTGTTTTTCAATGGGAAATCTTTACACGCATTGGTCGAGGACTTAATGTTAATGACCCAAACTTTCAGGGGAGGTTTTTTTGGGTACTTGCAAAGAAGAAGAAGAAAATTTTGATCTATCTTCTATAACCATATAACAGATGTGCGTTATTTCCAGAATATTTGTATACATAATATTGTTGCCAAATTTATATTTGGCCTTTTGGCTCCACAAATCAAATATTAGTTCACTTTAAAATATTCTTAATCATTTAAAGAAAGTAGAATTTAAATTGTGCGTGATCCAAAAAAACAAGAAACACATTATTATTTTTGTCGAAGATAAAATCAAATTCTATTAGTGTACGTATGTAACAACTTGTATAAGAATTATTTAATAATGATAAAAATATACGGTAATAGCTACAAATCGTTTGTTAAGATAATTCTGCTCGATTTCCACTGCGCCACCAATTTGTTTAGCCAACTGTAAAATCTGAAACAAGATATTTTTTTTAGATATAAGTGTATAATAAAATATATGGTGGCAGCTACAAATACTAGTAACTATTACATGTTAACTGTCTCTGATCCCGTCTAATTAAAATTTATATTCCCAAGAAGGTTTGATCTTAGGCAGTCGGACGATAATAAGACTATTGCCAAGACTTTTACAATGTGTACCTACTACTTCATATATTGCGTCGACTCCAAATAATTGGGATAAAAGTAGGAGGAGGGGGAGGATGAGGAGGAGGGGGAGGAGGAGGGGGAGGAGGAGGAGGAGGATGAGGAGGAGGGGGGAGGAGGGGGAGGAGGAGGACGAGGAGGGGGAGGAGGAGGATGGTGGTGATGATGATGAATATTTAGTATATTAGTTTTGTTAAGTTTCTAAACTTTTTTTGATGATGATGAATTACACTCCCATTATGGAGCAGGCTCGAGCCCAACAGTGGGACATATATGAGCTGAGATAATGATGATGATGTGGAATGATGACAGTTTATACAATGGTGAAAGCACAGGCGGCCGAAGGATCTTCTATAGGATATCTAAATCTCCAAAGACTGTGATGAAAATAATAGACAGAAAGAGCATAAAACTAATCTCGGTGTGTGGTAGTGATTTTTGCGACATCACATCTTCTTTTCAGAGGTATCACACATGACTGGAAAATTTGAAATAATACTTTATACAAACTCGTCTGAGCAGCGTGGTGTAATAGGTCAATTTCTTTCTGTGGTTGATGAATCTCGTACCCATGAAGAGTAATTAAAGGAGTAGTACTCTCTACCATATTTCAATCATAACAACGTCCACAGAAACTAGCTACAATATTATTTTTTAATAATGGCCTAGAATGCCTAGATAAACGGTTTCGTAACGGCCTAAATATCATGACTAGCATTTCAGTGCTCGTTGTTATCTGATACCCAGAAGAGTTGATTGACTTCGCATCACATTCACTAACGGTTCCTAATTTTTTTATAATTTTGCAATTCAGCCCATACAGTTCCCATACTGGGCTCAGATTTCCTTTACAATGGGAGTGATTTTGACATAATATATCACGGTGGTCAGACGGGTTGGCTAAGATTTTCTTTCGTGTTTTCCTTCACTTGTATAAATATTAGCTGCATATTATATCCCTTAGTCATACTTTACTACATCCACGGACAAGAATGAGGTACTGTATTCTTATTCACACAGGGTAAATAATCTTAGGTGTAATTTAATTTTTTAAGATGTTACCCATCTAAAATTTAGGAATAGTTGTTGAGAATCGACATCAATGTTACGTCAGTACCCACATTAATAATAATTACCTGATCAGGCCTGGAGTTTCTGGGTATGTAGAAGGTAATGTTGTGCGATATAATCCTCGCCGCTCTTATTATCTCCGAAGCTGGCCGGGGCTCCAACATTGTTTCCAGGTCGTACATTTCATTCTGCACATATCATTCATTAATTTGTATTAAAAAACAATAATGTAATAATAATATGAAGACCCTGTGTGATGACTGGTTAAGAATACAATGTGTTACGGGGTCCCAGTGTCAGATTTAGGCTTAGCCCCGGACTTCTAGTGACGTAAACATCAGAAGTCAAATGGTTCATTTCTTAGTGCAGAGTATTATCTTCAAATAGTTAGAGCCATGACAGTGATTGTGAAAGAGTTAATGTTTGAAATAAAACTACTTTTACGGATTCTATCGCGTTTGTATTTGATTTTTAATTTCCCGACGTTTCGAACACTTTACAGTGATCATAGTTACGGGAGCACTAAGATGTCTCACGTCCAATAAGTCAGCGTTATTACAGAAATTTACATCTACCCGCTACAGTATCAGTTATTAAAGTTAGACCCACATTTTATTATTAAAAATCAAATACAAACCTGATATTCTGAAATCATAAAAGTAGTTTTATTTCAAGAGTTTAATGTTATTTCAGACTAGGTAATTTTATGAATGTGAATTTACAACTTACTTCAGCATAACTAGGTCCTCCCCAAGGCGGGCTCAAAAACACCATATCAGCTTTGATTGTTGGTGCTAGCTCAAAGAAATCGCCAACGATGAATTCTATACGATCGGCCACACCGTACACATTGGCGTTGTGGCGTGCCAACTCGATCTTTTGCGGATCTATGTCTATTGCAATTACTGTAAACATATTAAAGAAAATAAACTAAATGATAAAAATATTTATTAAACATGTAGGCTTCGTTTCAATTCCCCGTGTGCTAAGAACGAGGGGACAAGATCTTTCTTACTTAAATGCGGGAATTATAAAAACCCTAAGAGATAACTAAAATTAAAAGTAAAAAAAGCTTTATGAAATACAAGTTTTATATCATATAAATTCTGTCATGATGTAATAATTTGAAAGTAAAAGTTTTAAAGTAAAACTGTATTATTCTTTTTAGCGTATTTAATAAAAGCTTGTTTTTTATAAACCTTTTTTAATTTTAATTTATATTTTACTCTTTAGTTATAGCGCCATCTTGGGTGTTCCATCATGTTGGATTTAGAATAATCACACAGCTAACTATCTGCTACAAAATAGAGTTGCAAGATTTCACCCGGACAAATAAACACATGTATAATACATTGTAAGTTAAATAAAAGCTTGTAAAAATGGGCGGCATCACTCTTTCGAGAAACTCATAACCCCAGTGGCGCTAACCTGCATGGCAAAAACGAATATTGATTTAATATCACATAGGGAGGACTATGCTCAACAAGTGGACGGCGACAAGGTGTTAATTAGAAATGTTCCTCAAGATGAAGACATCGTTTAGTCAAATTCAGTAGTATCATTCCAGTAACTCACTCTATACGAGTGAGCTATTGGAATCAAACTAGTGAATTTGATTAAATGTTTTTTTTTTTTTTTTTTTAAAGACACCTCCCCCTGCACTAAGGAAAATAATCCTTGTATCGCGGGGGACTTTACAAACATGCAATTAACGCAGACAAATTACACCCAGACTCAGAACAATACTTTGTGGAGCGCACAAAGTATTGTCCTTTTCCTTTTTTTTTTTGGGGTGGGTTACGGTCGGCGCACTCCTCGCATCACTCCGTCCGGGGCGACAGAGAGGCGTAAGCACGCACACCCGTGACGTCGCCTTCATCATTGGGCCGACCACCGGAGCAGAACGACTTGACGTCAGTGGCACAAAGTATTGCCCTGCGTGGGAATCGAACCCACGACACTGGCACGGAAGGTCGGTATCTTAACCACTACGCCATCTGTGCAGTCTAATGTAATTTTAAGTTACGGTTTTCAAACTCAGTTATTAGGATTTTTCTAGCAAAATCTATAGAAAATCAAATGATATATTTTGCTATACTCAAGATTCGATAAAACCTTGCTATGAAATTAGAACGAAAACATATTCGATTTTAGTTTAACTTAGCACGAACAATTTATGTCCATTTATTGTTCGAGAAAATTCTTCGAGGCAAAAATGATTACTTTTGTATATTGTAAAAATATTTAAAAATGTAGGATAAAACAACTATTGAAGTTGAATAGCATATGCACATACCTTTCCTGCTAAGGAATGCAAACTGTATAGTATTGCCTCCAGCGCCACAGAACGCGTCCAAAACAACGTCGTAAACAAATTTACACGCGATATGCATCGCCACGCCCTCGGGTGTCACACTGAACCAACTCTCACGATCCAGTTTGACGCCTTCATCAAACCTGAGTAATTCAAAAAATATCTGAATTAATGGTAAATTAAATATAACTAAAAGAAGGAAAACCCGAAATAAAACCCTATACCAACACGTTTAACCAGGGCGTTATAATAGGTCAATTTTCTGCCATGGAGTGTAATCACTCAGTAAGCTTTTTGTAATATGCTTTTTATAATATAATAACTCCCACGGGAAAATAAGGTGTGTACCACATTGAACGGTAGAAAATTGGTAAAACGACATAGCGCGTTGAAGTGGCAATGGGCACGCCACATCGCTCGACGAACCGACAACCGTTGGGCAAGAAAGGCCGTCGAGTGGAGACCACGAATCGGACGGCGCCGCGTAGGACGACCCCCCACTAGGTGGACTGACAACATTATCAAGGTCGCAGGAAACCGCTGGATGCAGGTGGCGCCGGACCGTGTTAAATGGCATTCTCGTGGGGAGGCCTATGTCCAACAGTGGGCGTTTACGGGCTGATGGATGGATGGATGGAAAACAACATATGCTATTCCAACCAGCAGTTCATCTGTATGTAAACCCTTACTCTGTAGGTTGATATAAGGATCAGTTAGTCAATAACCCTTTTACTTTTAGATAACAAATTCATAAGTGTAGGCAAATAATAATTAACATAGTATCCATGTATGGGTGACCTGCTATTCTTATATTAATTGATGTACATATTTGATTCACTAGGTGGTCTAATGACTTCTCAAAAGTAGTACGAAGCCGTTGAGTGCAGGTAGCACTGGACCGTTATGTATGGTATTCTCTTGGGGACGCCCATGACCAAATAGTGGACGTCTATGAGTTATTGGATAGATAGTATGTATTGTTAATGTCTGGAACATTCGTCAAAATCGAAATCAATATGACACACTCCAGAACACTTCAGAATGTTCTGAAACATTGACCATTTAAAGCCATTTTGTGCAAATGGAGCTATATCCATTGGTAAAGCGTAATAAAAAGGTTTATATGAATATATCCGTGTGGTGACGGTGTAAGAATACAATTCATCACCCTCTATCTTACCCGTGAGTGATCGTAAGAGACGACTAAGGGATATAAGACGCATATAACATCTATGCAAGTGGAAGTAAGCTCGAAACAAACCCTATACCAACATGTCAGACCATGGTATAGTAGGTTAATTTCCCTTCCATTATGGAAGACGCTCCAGCCTAACAGTGGGCGTGTATGAGCTCAGATGAAGACGATATGTGCATAGTAAGTACGTGTATTACATATACAAAACCAAAAAAAGAGCTCCGGTAATACCGGAATTCTTTTTCACTTGTTTATACAAGTGTGGTGTAGTGGCCCTTTTAAATTTTTATCCTTTTATTCCGACCAGCGCACAATGTCCTATTAGCTCCTGAGTGAAGCTGGGTTATTGAGCCAGTAATCATATCATCTTTCGTGCAATAGTGCTTAATGTCACAATTTACCTATGAAAACTTACCTATGAAATAGCGAATGTCTCTTTTTCCAATATTTGTACATTTTGGGATCATTTTTCAACTCTTCGGGCATAGTTGATGTATCATCTTCTTTTTTCTCATCTACCTTTGACTTACGTTTAGCCTTCCTCTTTCGTTTAGATTCCACTTGATTCACTATTAATCAAAAATTATAATTGCTGATATATTTTTTTAAATTATATCGCAGCAGTTTGGAAATTAGGCCAACTCTTAAACAATAAACAAATGCCCAAAAAAACGGTCACGATAAATTGTTAAACCACTTCACGTTATTTTTTATATCCCTACAACTATCACGGCGCGCGGCGTTTTGTATATGTTGGGTCTTAAATTATATTTCAAACTAGTTGTGCCCGCAGCTTATAACGACCTGGGCCAACTCCATCTGATGCCGTTTGGTCAACAATTACATTCACAAGGAGGGTTGACGTCTGGCAGGCGGCCGGTCATAAAACGATTGCCAATAACTTTTACAATATACGTACTATGAAAGAAGAGTACATATTGTATTGACCCTAAGTAATTAGGATAAGAGTAGGAGAATGACGAGTTGTGGCCGCAAATAAAGTGGTTCAATATGTTACTGCCATTACACTCTATTACCATACCCAATTTAAAGGAATTTGTCCCAAATAAAATAAAATACAGAAATATTTCAAAAATCATCATCGCATACTATTTTACCGCAAAGATCTTCAATGTACAGTTTTTTCACTCTAATGTTTTATTAAAATTATAAATTTTAGTGTTTTATGGAGTAACATTAACTTTTTTGGCATTTTATGTAATGGAGTACAAAGAAAAACAAAGTGGTCGGTTTGAAGGGCCACAAGATTATTACTCGTATAGAAAGAAAAAACAAATCAAATACTTTTATGACACATTCATACCTGGGCTTTTCTCAAAATCTAAAGATTTTTCTTTGTCGTCTTCACCACTTTCATCGGGCAAAGACACACTGGCCGCTTCAGCCAACTTGTCGTCTTCATCCGAGATAGGCAGATTAATAAACTCATATTCGTTTTCAATATCATCTACCCTCTCTTCTGCTTTATCAGTGTAAATTTTGACCTCATTGCAATCATCATCTGTCTGCATTTCATGTTCATTGTGGGACTCTTTAGCTGGCTGCAAATCACACTTTATTTATTTTTTCACACTTTATTTATTTGCAGTGTCTTGCTCTTACCAATGAGCAATCAAAACTACATGGACACGTGGGGAAATACCTTTTGCATTCTTCAACACAAATTTAAATGATACATGCATGAGAATGACGACATTCTTGATTTAGACTCAAAATAACAATGCTTTTTCCATAGATTTTGAAGGGATCATCAAATACATGCACGAATTCTAGAATTAGGACCAGTAGATTGCAATAACGCTAGCCTGCCTGTGACAAGGAACTAAATTTTATGTGACGAATTAAGGACACCACCATGATACAATTCTGTTAACTCCTTCATAGCATAAAACAAAGTCGTTTCTTGCCGTCTGTAAGCTTAAATATTTTTAACTATGCAACGGATTTTAATACAGTCTTGGTCAATACTAACTGATGCAAGAGGCATGTTTAAATGTATTTCATAGCAGGGAAAAGCCAAAAATTTCAAAGATTTGTGATGTCGTAAAACCTTTTTTTTGCGGTTACATTGTAAACGCTGGCCATACCTTGCGAGATAGATCAAAATAATGTACTACGAAATTGTATATCTCAAAAAGATTTACAAAAAGGTCAGGGGACGGTATATGTCTGTCTCCAAAGAGCAACCCATAATACATATTACTAAAAGTTAATCAGGTATTACAAAACCATTTTTTTATTGCTTATGGTGGCAAACGAGCAAGCAGCACACCTGATGGTAAGTGTCACTGCTCCCCATGGACTTTGCAATACCAAGGGTATATAGCTAAGCCACTGCCTACCATTACAATCCTCAAACCCACTTAGTTGGGCGTCCGGCTCTCTCGCTCACCGAACGAAGCGTAGTAGCATATTGCCATTACTCAGACGTCGATCTTCTGCGAGAGTGTGGTACTAATCCGGACGGACTGGACCGCGGATGTAGACAGAGATCTGTCAACAGCGTGGTCCTACCACTAACTAAACTATTATTAATAATACAATATGTATTATTTTGTATCCAATTAAATGCACTAGATTCGTAGTGTATTTAACGTAGATCAAAATTGCTTGTTACAGGTAGATATTATTACATTATAATATCTGAGAAGTTATTAGAGATTTAAAATACGAGGCCAGAGCGGCCGAAAACGAAGCGATACAAGGGTAGGTCGCTACACTATTAATAAAATAAAAAAAAAATGATTAAAAAAATCAAAAAACCCGACTGCGTAAAAAGCCACCAAAACTACGTACATAATAAAAAAACTGAAAAGAAAAAAACAAGCACTTAGATGTTCGGTGGTCTAGAATTCCATAATATATTATTGAATAAATACTATTGCAGAAAATGAAATATATTTTAATAATAGAACATGACAACTGAACAGTCGGGATCCATTGAAAAATTAGATTTGCTTGCGATTTGATTTGTCGAATAAAGATGAAAAAGTGTACTCTTTCATTGTACTAAGCACACCTAAAGATTAGAAATACTGAGTATTTCTTTTGGATTTTATTGCTGAGTTCAGGGAATTCTAAGATGCTATTTATGCTTTACTAATTACGACTGCTTTTTGAAATTCAAGTTATAGGAAATAATATTTTGTTCGAAACAATGTCTAAATAATTCGAGATACCGCATTTAGGGTTTCACCGCACGGCGATGGTAATTTTTTGAACTTATTGAGGACTTACAACTTAACGAGGTTCGAGTTATAGAAATGATCACCTACAATTTTTTTGCTATGGATGCCTTTTATAACAAAGCTTCATCTTTCTACCACTAACTCACTAAGCACACCTTTTTGTATAAGACACTTTTCTATTCTAATAAAACTTACCTGGTCTGCAGGATATGAGTTACCATCTTCGTCAAAGTAAGTCTTCTTGCCAGTTGCAAACCTTTTATAGCTTGGTGGACGAACGGTCTCATGCTTCTCTACAAAAGTAGCTTGTCCCCTAGGTAGGTTTTCTGGGTTTAAACAAAAACCCATCATTTTCATTGTACTCTTTACCAAGTCCTGATCTCGCTCATCATACTCGTGCCTAAAATTATATTTTATGTTTTATAGGATATATAGGACCAACCTAAAAGACTATACACTTGTTACAAGAATAAAAAAGGCAAGAAATGTATTTGATAAATATCATCAAGTGCTGGATAAGCCTTTAAAAGCATAATATATAAAAATTAATGACAAAACTACTAATGAAAATTTCTCTGCTGATATTTTTATATTCATATTAGGTTGGCTAGAGTTAGCTTAGCTTTAGTTACTCGTATTACCTGGCTAGAGTTCATCATCATCATTCTCCTACCCTTATCCCAATTGCTTGGTGTCGATACAATATGTACTCTTCTTTCATAGTATATATTGTAAAAAATATTGGTAATGGTTTTATGACCGGCCGCCTGCCAGACGTCAACCCTCCTTGGGAATGTAATTGTTGACCAAACGGCATCAGATGGAGTTGGCCCAGGTCATTCCAAGACTCTTAGTCGTCTTTTACGACATCGACGAGCAAAGTAAGGGTTGCCACTACTACACAGCTTAGCTGGCTAGAGTTGTAAGCATGAATATTATATTTTGTAGCATTAAAGTTAGTCATCACAAGGTACATTTATCAGGTTCTGTCTCCATTAAAATTAGAAACCAGGTTTATCATCATTGCTATTAAAGAATTTGCTTGTTTGTTTGAACACGCTAATGTTAGAAACTACCACTAGAATGCCAAAAAATCTATATATTTATACTTCCTCTTTTTATTGTCGTCACCCCTTGCTTGCCCGTGGGAGTCGTAAAAATCGGCTAAGGGTCTCACCGGGAGAGTGGACAGCGGCTATTTCCCGGGGAAATTTAATAACATCTACCGCGATTGCTAATCCGCCTACCAAGTTTTCTTGTAGTAGGACCACACTTGATAGTTTTCTGTCTACAGCCGCGGGCCGGTCCGTTAGAGGTAGTACCACACTCCCGTAGAAAATCGACCTCCGAACAACCAATAGGTGAAAACCATTAGGTGGACTGATGACATTATGGAGGTCGCGGGCAACCGTTGGATGCAGGTGGCACAGGACCGTTTTGAATGCCATTCTCGTGGAGAGGACCATGTCCAACAATGGACGTTTACAGGCTGTGATGGATAGATGGATGATGGATATTATTAATATTACTAATATTTATTGCAACAAATATAGCATTCAGACAAATTAATGCATTTAAATAAGTAATCCCCACTAGCGAAGTTGCTGGCACATCTGGCAGATAACTAAATTAGCACAAATGTGTGTTTAGATAGCGATAAGATTAACAAAGCATCCGTAATTTAAAGGTAAGCCTTACCCCCTTTTTAAAAGACGGCTTGATTCAGGTGTTCTGTCTTCTTCGTCTTCATCATCATCATCATGATAATTATCATATGAATAAATTTCACTGTTATTTGAAGATGGATTATTATTATGATTATCGGATATATCTGTAGCCTCATGAATAGCGTCTTGGTTGGGCTTGTCTTCTGATTTAGAATCTTCATGATCTCCATTATCATCAGCATCTAAAGGTTCAGTAACACTTTTAGTTTCATTTTCCAATAGACTTTGTAATAAAACACCTACAGAATTTAAATATTTTGTGCTTGGTTTTTTGGTCCTCTTTCTTGGTTTGGCATTATCTTCCAACACTATTTCATCAACTTGATTTTGAAGCTCCATAACCGTTGGCATTTCTTGAGAATTACCTTCACTGTTCTCACATTCAATCTCTAGTAATTTCTCTTTCTTATGTATAGGCGGTTCTTCTATTACTGTAGATATATTTAATTCTGGTGTTGCTGTCTCTGGTGTACTATGTTGTTCATGATATTTTGCCAAATGCAATGCATACTGTTCTCCAAAATGTTTTTTCCATAAATACTGCCAGTATTGATCTGTATCTAATTCTTGTGACGGAATTTCGTCAAAGTGTTCACTATCAATTATATTGGCTATTTTTGTTTGATCATTTGATGGGTCATCTGATGTTGAGGAAGAAGCACTGTCATCATCAGTTGGTGTTGAATCTGATGTAACGTGACTAGATGTCATATCATAGCTTGATAGAGTAAGTTTAGTAACATTAGTCATAGAGTCTGTGCCAGCCAAAGTACGCGGACTTAAAATTCTATCTTGTTCTGAAAACGAGCGCCTTCTAGCAATAGGTAGCCAAGCTTCATCTTTATTTAAGTCATCATATTTACTAACTTTTTCTTGTCGATTTTGATTGTTTACACCTTTTTTATATGGATTTATTTTGGAATCATAGGAGAATTTCCTCTCTCTTATATCACTTTCAACATCATTTGAATCACATGCTAATTGTTTCTTATAAAGTTCATCAGCGGAATGTTGTTTAGGGATATTATTTTCATCCATAATTAGGTCATTATTTTCATCTAAGAATGCTGGATTTATGTAATCACTATATTTTTTTATCCATGACGCCCAAATGAGTCTTTCTCCATGTATAGCCCAGAACTTATCCCAAGTGTCCTCAGAATTATAATTTTCATTGATTTCTATATTAGGGCAACATTGATCCATGCTTTCGTGCTTTTCGTGGGTATCTGAGTGATAATCTTGATAAGTTAGATCTGCACCACTGTCACTTGGATTGAGAATTTGTGACAGTGCACCATGATTTTGTGCATCATGTTCATCTGTAGAGCAGCAATTTTCTGTATGTGAAGCACTGCAATAGCAGCTGGCACTTTCATCCCTCTGATGTGTCCGTAAATAAAAATAAAAAATCAGATATTAGTCATAATTATATAAATCTTCTTTGCACTAATATTACATGCCCCATGTAGTGGCATATTGTGTGTATTCATAATTGCATGTATTAGTTTACATACGAACGCCTGGTTAAGAAGATATACAATGCGAAAGTGGAAGGATGTAGGTACCGAGGGAGACCGAGACTAACCTACCTAGACCAGATCGGTCATGTACTGAAGGAAGGTGGCGTCAAGAGTCTCCGAAACCGGCGAGCGTGTATGAAGAGAATTATGAATGTTGAGGAAGCGAGTGAAGTATGCAGAGATAGAGTTCTCTGGCACTCTGTTCTCTCTGCCTACCCTGCAAGGGATATGGCGTGATGATATGTATGTATGTATGTATGTAGTTTACATATCTTTTTGCATATATTAGATTTTTGCTTATTTATTGAAAAGTATGCAATGCATTATGAAAAGCTTTTCCTTCTGATTGTGATAATTGCTTTCTTTATTTTTGAAGTGTCTAACATGTAAATAATTGGGAGTCAATTTCTAAATATTTAATATGGTGAAACAGCTCTAGGATTGTATGAGAGAACCAAACCATAATAACATACCTATCTGAAGTAGGAGTGTAGTTCTCAAAAAGGAGCTACAAAAAATAGCATGATGGACTCGTCAAGAATTTACATAAAAAGGCACTAGTGACTGCAGTTAAAGAAAATTCAAAAGGAAGCAATATACAGTAGAGGCATTTGGTTCATTGTCAGCACTTATGTGAATTTTAGAGATATAATTGAATCTCTGAAATAATTAGATGGAGCAGGCACATTAAAATATCTAAGTTCCAAATAAAATTTAAGACAAATTTATATAAGCAATATTTAATTATTTCTAGTGTTTACATGTCTATTATACATAACAAAAATGCTTATTATATGAATTTTGAATGGCTAAAATGTGAAAAAATAGTCTATATAATATTTAAAAAAAGAATTGAACTCACCTCACTTGCATACTTCAGTTTATTATGTAAAGATGAATATATATGTGAATCAGCCCATTCTTCCAGACGCAAATGTTCAGGCAGGTCTGCATTATCAATTACTTTTTTCTTGGGGGCATAATAAAACTTGGTATAGGTATCCCTGACAATAAGAGAAATAATTAGTAGTGGTAGCGTCATAATATTGACTGTTATCTATCTACAGCTGCAGGCTGCACACTCTTACAAGAAAATCAATGTCAAAAATGTGACAATATGCTGTTACATTTCATACAGTGAGTGAGAGAGCCAGAATCCCAACTTTCTCATTGGGCAATGGCCTAGCTGTATGCCTGGTATCACAAAGGTCCATGAGCAGCAGTAACAGTTACTATCAAGTATGCTACTTGCTTGTTTAGCAATAAAAAAACATAAAGTTAACAATGGATTTGTTTTATTTGTTTTAATAAATGTGTTGGATGGAAATATTCCCTGCTACATTCAGATTTGTAGTGTTAAAGAGATATATATCTCTTCTATCAATCTATGATATGATGTAGACTTTTTAATTGAGAAAAGTGTAAAATAAGTATAACTTGTAATTAAGGAAATACAAAGATGATTTAGCCATGACTGAAAGTAAATCTTTATTTTATTAGTGGTAAAGTCAATATTTGTCAAAAAATACATCATTCGCCTGTCTCTATTCTAAACATAAAAACTGTGCAACATGTTTTCTCCTCCAGATTATTTATATACACACATAATAATTACAAAATAACAGGATAGTAATGTATAATAGTACAAGCTGCTTACTTCACCCAAACATTTATAAAAAATAATAATATTTTTAAGTCAGCAGCAGCAGTTAAATTCAGTCAGCTCTGTTTATTAGCATTATTAAAATTTAAAAAAAAATAACTTACATAGGCCTAATTAAATTTTTTATTTTTGTTAGTATAATAATAGTTTACTTTGACAGTTCATCTCTACACTCAAATTTTCTATATATCATTTTTTTACACTGCTAATAGCGTAATTCTAACTATATAACAATAACACAATTGAAATTGACTTCTCAATCGTCAATACCATTGGCAGTTTTATCTGTGAGATTTCGTAGGACTTGGGCAACAGTGTCCCTTTGGTAACAGATTTTGACTTTTTTTATTATTATAAGAAAACCCACATTCTCTTATATTATTATCGAAAAAAAATATATATATTACCAATATCTACCTATATAAAAATATATTTTACTTATAAAAAATGCATTTTATTTATTGGGAATTCACTGTTAAATACATATAATTATGAAATGAGAAATTGCACTATTCAAAATGAAATTAACAGCTCCCTGATTTCCATTCTGTAGCATTATATTCCCCAGTTAATATTTTTTAGATAGTAATGAAACAACACACATTTGTTGTTAACTTTCATTTATTCTAAAAATAAAATTACTGTATTAATTTAACTACAATTTACGCTTTTAGCGGAAATATTAAAAAATGTGTTATAATAATAATAATATAAAATAGAAAAATCGTACCCACGGGCACTTAACAAATGTTCAAAATGTGTATTACTTAAAATATTATAATTTTAGGTTAGTATCCTAGCCAAAATTCAGAAACTAAGTTTTTGAATTCAGAAATTTTAATAGTTATAAGATCATAAATTCAATAAATTAAAAAAAAAGGTTATTACCTGATCATGACTCTACTGCAATAGCAGCTAACATAGTTTTCTATGTTTTCCGCAGCTTCTTCGTTAAGATCGCCAATGTAGAAACTGAATTCAGCCAATGTTCTCTCACGGCGATGATAATTTTCATAATCATAATCAGACATTTTATCAATATTTAGCACTAATTCATTAAATTAACAATGATCGATAGGCATTTTATAATTTCTTTTGAAAATATTAATAAAAACAACCGCTTACAAAATCAACAACAATCGCTTACAAAATAACGCTCATCATTTTCAACAAAAATCGATAAAGTCCTGACCACTAGGGGTGAGGCGTATATAGGGATAAAACGATACGAGTAAATACAAATACATACTCGATACTTTTCTACCGATACCAAGTACTTTTAGTATCGATACTTTGAAATTAAATATTGAGTAGGTATCGGTCATAAGTACTCATATCAGTATATCATATTGATAAACAAAAATACATATTTTAAATTGAAGTTTTTGAACGCATGCATTTTAGCTTTATATTTTTTTGATCTTAGCTTTGTGTAGTTGGCAAGCTTGTCTGTCTATGCCAGAAAAAAGTCAGCCAGTCTCGCCATATATTTGTTGTTATTGTTTTCGTTCGTGAGAAAGTTTTGGCTTGAATTCACTATATAGGTTGATTTCACTATATAGGTTGGTTGATAGATTTTTAAATATGTCTAAAATTGCTGCACAGCTATTACTCGATGCTACAGATAGTCCTGAATTGGTGACTAGACAGGAAATTGCAATATTAAAACAGTTGATGCCATTGTTACAACCATTTGAATTTGTTACAAAAGAATCATCAGGCCAGAATTATGTTACCTTATCCAAAATCATACCCATGATTAATTGTCTCACATATGACTATGTACATATGTCTCACACATTCAATAGAATGTGTTACATAATTGCAAACAAAACTACTAGCTGAATGTAAAAAAAGATTTGGTTTCATTGATTTTTAAAACACTTGCAGCATAGCAACAATTTTAGACCAACGGTTTAAAAACCTCTATTTTCAAAACGCAAATGCGTGTAGAAGGGCTATATAAAAATTGAAAAACGTTATAAAAAAAGAAGATACAAAAATGTCAACCAGTACGTCTGAAGATGAAATGGCTAACGAAGATTTTGATGTTTGGTCACATCGCAAACAACTTGCAGTTGGCCAGAAGCGATGGCGTTTCTCAAAAGCCGATGAATTGTCGATTTATTTGGCTAATCTCGTGTGTGCTTTAAAATCTAACCCATTAAAGGAATGGGAGGATTTAAAACCCGTATTTTCAGCGCGGTACAATTGCATTTATTTAAATGTAGTAGGTACCTCTGTACCCAAACAGTGCGAATGGTTGTTTTTCAAAGCTGCTCAGCAGTCGCTGCTGCCAGAAATCGCCTAACAGGCAAACATTTAGAAAAATTCTTATTTTGAAGGAGCGCTACAAAAGCAAACTTTTTTTTTCATAAATTTTAATAATAATTTTTGTACTTATAAAATGAAGAATACCAATACTTTTTTGGGTTTTACTCTAAATTTACCAAAAACTATTCGATACGAGTAAGTATCGATACTTTTCAATTGTTATCGAGTAAGTATCGATACATTACGACCGATACAGTATCGAGTAAAAGTATCGATACCTCTATGGTATCGTTTGATCCCTAGGCGTATATACTGGTACAGGTCTAGAGACCCGGTATGAAGTTGGCAGTATGCGCACCCGGTATGTAGGGCAGATTAAGTGTTTCCACTATCAGACTTTAGTTTTACCCTAGATTTTTCTATTAATTGCCCTAAATACCTTAATTATTCTCTGAAAATCCTTGATTTAGGGCGCAAAATTTAAATGAGTTCAAAATAAAACAAAACTTGATGGTTTGAATATTTATTTTAATTTTCGTCAATTAATAAGAGGTAGTAAACAATTAATCATAAGAAGAATTCTGAAGCTGAAGCACTGGTCTTAAGTTTTTGAGCTGCATTCAATATTTGTCTGTTGGGTTCTAAAATCGAGCCTGTCATACCTACTCGTAGTTTGGTATGCAACAAACCGTTGAGGGTTTCACTGTGAAGCCTATTTCCTTAATAAGTTTTACATTTTTTATTATACTTAATAATCCTTCCACCTCAGTATTCGATGATGGCAGTGCTAATAGATGTGAAATCACAACTTCGTGGTTTTGGTATCTGTAAGTTCCTTGTGATCTTTTAAGCTCAACACTTTATTCCAGTATACTTCCGCTGGTAATTTTGTGACCTCTTCTTCACTTTTTACCTTAAAATAATTCGTTTCAATAAGGGCTTCTTGACGCCATTCATTATCTGCTTTTTTATATTACATTTATTACTTAAAAAACTGAAATGGCTGACACATCCTTTAAAGAACGATTTTGCAACCGTCGTGCAATTTGTGGGTCTACATATTTTATCAAATAGAAAACATTTTTAAAGTCAAATCTGAATTCATCATCATCATTTCAGCCTATCACCGTCCACTGCTGAACGTAGGCCTTTCTCATGTTACACCACCGAGTGCGGTCCTGTGCCGCCTGCATCCATCGACGCTCAGCGATTTTCACCATGTCATTTTACCCCAAATTACCCTAAATCCCTAAAAATATTAAATAGCCCTAAACCATATTTTAAATTTATAGTTTCGCCCTGAAATAGGGCGAAATCCCTAAAAGTGGAAACACTGGGCAGATACCCGATAGGTATTGCGGGTAGACTTGGGTAGCTCCTGAATGAGAGATACAAATGAACTAGCTCTTTGATTTCAATCTAGCTCACATTAGCTCAGTAGCTCAGTTAATAGTTCAACGGCTCAATCGGCTCTTTTAGTCGCGTCGTCATGTCGTGCGAGCAGTCGACGACCAAAAGTGCCCGATATATGCCGATCCTCACTGAACAGTAAAAGTACCTATTGAGCATGTTCCGGTATGCATTGTGACTATTGCGAGCACTAAACGTACAAGTTATATGTTCAACAAAGAAAAATGTTTGAAAAATAAGAAGTTATATTTATAAAATTAATATTCATCTTTGAATAACAATATTCAATAATAATAATAGTTATCAGTGCAAGCTGTCACTGGACGCAGTCGATTCTGTCAGCTCATATGCATTTCGTGAAGAGCTGTTTTTAAAAATTTAAATTACAAACAGACCTTTCAATTTTTTTTTTATATAAATATATTTTATATCTCATCGTGCGATCACCAAACAAAATTTACATGCTCATGCATATCAAGATTATCGTTTAATGATCGCGTAGTTCAGAGATTGAACTATTCAAACGAGTTAGAGCCGTGAACGAGTTGAAATGAAATGAGCTAACTCAATAAGAGAGCTAGCTCTCTTGATGAGCTAAATGAACTCAGGATATATATGAACTAAATGAACTAAAGAGCTAAAAGAGTGATATAGCTCTTTTGATCAAAAGAGCTATATCTCTCTTTTCTTTTCAGTGAGCCGTTTTTCGCATCTCTAATTGCGGGTATGCCCCCCGCTCGCACCTGTTAGAATCGCATGCCAACGCACCTCCCCGCGCGTTGCCTCCCCGTGCGAAGCTGTCCCCGCGCGCCGCGGGTGCCGTGTCCTACAATAGCCACGGGCCATATAGTATACGAACGAACTACGAAGTTCCTCGAATTTTAACGAGACCACCCGATCGTGCATCCATTGTAACGTACGATAGCGTGGTGGTGTAAGGTACCGATCTACGTGCCGGTGAGTGGGTCGTGGGTTCGATTCCTGCGTAGGAAAATACTTTTTCTTTGTTTTTGTTTTTAAGAAGACACTCCCTGCACTGAGGAAATAATCCTTGTATTGTGGGGGCCTTTTCAAATATAATTAAGGCAGACGAATTACACCCAAGTAAATAACAATATGTAATTTAAATGAGTAACATTTATAACCACGTTCCCACTCCATCATCAGGTATTGAATATTACGTAGCGGTATATTACTCATTTCATAGAGTAAAAGCACGACGAGGACATCTTGAAGCAGTCAATAATTCCTGTCACTACGATCATGTCAAACAATATATTCCCCCTTCCCTCCTCTTTATCGGATCAGCTCATGGTCTCGTATTAAGAAATGCATTGTCATCCAAGTAATCACATAAAGGTCAACTCTCGCATGCAAGTATACTACATTTACATACATACATACATATCATCACGCCATATCCCTTGCAGGGTAGGCAGAGAGAACAGAGTGCCAGAGAACTCTATCTCTGCATACTTCACTCGCTTCCTCAACATTCATAATTCTCTTCATACACGCTCGCCGGTTTCGGAGACTCTTGACTCCACCTTCCTTCAATACATGACCGATCTCTTCTTAACCAGACGTTCGTTCGGCATTCTTTCCACATGTCCGAACCATCGGAGCATTCCCTTTCGCATCTTTACACCAATACTCTCTTTCATACCTACTCGCTCTCTTACGTCGTCGTTACGAATGCGGTCGGTCAGCCTAACTCCACAGATTTTCCGCAGAGATCGCATTTCGACCGCATTAATTTTACTTTCATACTCTTTTCTGCATACCCAACTCTCGCTTCCATACAGTAATGTTGGGACAAGCACTGCGTTATGTATTGCTACACATGCCTTCTGGCTGAGGTGGTGGCTGCCGAGAAGTTGCCCCAACGCTCCGTTCACTCTATTTCCCGCATTCACTCTTCGCTCTATATCAATAGTGTACCTTCCATCTCGGCTAAATTCACATCCAAGATATAAAAATTCATCCACTTGCTCTAGTACATCATTACCTATTGTTACTCTTACATCTGTTCTGGCTTCATCTCTTTCAAAGACCATTATTTTGGTTTTGCTCACATTCACGCGTAGACCCCTTTTTTTAAAATCTTCTGTCATTGTGTCGACTAGGGTCTGCAGGTCAGTCGCTGACTGTGCCAGCAGGACTGCATCATCTGCGTAAAGCAGAGCAGTGACCACTGAGTCGCCCATTTGGACTCCCACATTCATATCGTTCAACCTTTGGAGACATTTATCCAGATATATGATAAATAGCCTGGCTGACAGAAGGCACCCCTGCTTAACGCCGATATTGACGTCAAACCAAGGCGACATTCCATCATCCAGCCGCACACAGGCTCTACAGCCCATGTAACTGGACTGCACAGCCTGTAGCAGTTTACCGTTAATACCATACTCCGGTAAAATGTCCCAAAGTTCCTTTCGTACAACCGTGTCAAATGCTCTCTCCAGATCCACAAAACTGCAGAAAACCCTCTGCTCTCGGCTCTGTAATTTGCGCAGTCATAACGTGAACCCTTGTTTTTAAACAAAGGCACGATGACTGCGTTATTCCAGTCCCCGGAAACCATTCCCGAGCTCCAACATAAATTGCGGAGCAACAGGAACGCCTCCCAGACACAGGAGCCACCAAGCTTGATCATCTCGGCAGACACCATATCAATGCCCGCTGCCTTACCATTTTTCAAACTTCTTATCGCCCATTCAACTTCATCCATACTGATGCCATCGGAGGACGCCGCTGTCGAATGTTGTTCTACTAAACCACATGTGACACCGGCGTCAACCGTAGCATCCGCATACATATCGCCAAAATATTCACTCCATCGGCTTAACACGTCTTGTGTTTGTGTAAGAATGTCTCCACATTTAGACCTTATTTTATTCATTCTGAAGGCTGACCAACCACCCCGAGACTTCTTCACCTCCCTCCAAAAGAGTTTGGTGTTACCCTCGAAGTTTTTAGTCAGCCTATCTTCTGCACTCATACTTGCTCTATCACGTTTCTCTTTCACTAAGGCCTTGGTGTCATCTTACATTGCCGATATATTTCTTTCTTCTGTTCAGTCATACTGTCATTCAGATTCAAAGAAGAGACATAGTCCAGCCACGCTTTCTTCTTTTGCTCTACGGAAGCTGCCACTTCCGCATCCCACCATGCATCACCATTTGTTTCTCTATGCTTCATTGAACTTCCACATACTTCTTTCGCTGTATCTACCATACTCTCCTTCAATACTCTCCAGCATTCTTCAATGTCCGATTGCGGCTGGCTTGCCATCGTCAGCCGTTCTCGGACACCCTCTGCATACTTTTCTCTTACACACTCTTCTTGCAACCTTTCAACTTTTATTCTTTCAAGCCCCCCGAAGTGGACACGCTCTCGCCAGTGCCTCCACTTTCTGAACAGACCACTAAATCTCACAATAACGAGATAGTGGTCCGTATCGACTGTGGGGCCCCTGTAGGCTCTTGCGTCCAATATTTTGCTTCGGAGGCGACTGTCTACCAAAATTAAATCTATTATACTTTTCTGTTCATTCCTTCTCCATGTATACATGTGGATGTCCTTATGTTGGAAAAATGTGTTTGACACATTAAGGTTTCTCTCCATGCATACATCCGCTATGAGCCTACCTGCGTCGTTCACTCTCTTATCACCAAATGGACCAAGTACGTCCTCATAGTCGGGACGCTTGGTCCCCACCCATCCGTTCAAATCTCCGCATACAATCACGCGTTCACTGGTTTCTGCCATATCCAGAACTTCCCTAACATTATCCCAAAATTTCTCTAGGTCTGATGCCACCGAGGATCCTACGGGAGCATATGCTACAACCATGAAAACCGTGTTGACACCTAGTTTTATACGGACCCAAAGAAGTCTGGGATCATAAATTCCGTAATCCTTCACACCTGAGGCCAAGCGAGAGGACAACAGCACCCCTACCCCCATGCTGGCTCGATCGCTCTGTGGTACACCAGACCACTGAGCCATCCCGCCACCAGGAAGATCGCAGGCGTCGCTGCCCCTTCGCTTGGTCTCTGTTACACAGAGCACGTCTAGCTGTTTGTCCGCCATGACGGATATCAGTTCGTGCAACTTACCTTCCACACAACCTCTTACATTCCACGTGCCCACCCGGCACTCTGCTCTCATCGACTCGCCCGACTGGGCAAGGCGTGATGGGTGGCGGCCCCCATCGCCGCAACTGCCGATGTTCGTACCGACGGGGGCGGGTCGGTACGCGTCGCCTCCGGGGGACGCCCTAACCCGCATTGCGGTACGCATATCGAGCCGGATTAGCAGTTTAATTAGACTGGCAGGGGACGCGAACGAGCACGCTCCGGACTATGCCCCCCATACACTATATTTAATTTCTGGAATTTTCTTTTTACTATAGTGCAGCTCTGCTCTATCAAAATTCTATTATCCTTTAAAAACGTCTAAATAATTTTTACTTAAAAAACTATACAAAAATGGAAGTTAGAAAATTTTAATGAATAATTCTTGTAAGAGTAACAATAGGTAATGATGTACTAGAGCAAGTGGATGAATTTGTATATCTTGGATGTGGATTTAGCCGAGATGGAAGGTACACCACTGATATAGAGCGAAGAGTGAATGCGGGAAATAGAGTGAACGGAGCGTTGGGGCAACTTCCCGGCAGCCACCACCTCAGCCAGAAGGCACGTGTAGCAATACATAACGCAGTGCTTGTCCCAACATTACTGTATGGAAGCGAGAGTTGGGTATGCAGAAAAGAGTATGAAAGTAAAATTAATGCGGTCGAAATGCGATCTCTGCGGAAAATCTGTGGAGTTAGGCTGACCGACCGCATTCGTAACGACGACGTAAGAGAGCGCGTAGGTATGAAAGAGAGTATTGGTGTAAAGATACGAAAGGGAATGCTCCGATGGTTCGGACATGTGGATAGAATGCCGAACGAACGTCTGGTTAAGAAGATATACAATGCGAAAGTGGAAGGATGTAGCTACCGAGGGAGACCGAGACTAACCTACCTAGAGCAGATCGGTCATGTACTGAAGGAAGGTGGAGTCAAGAGTCTCCGAAACCGGCGAGCGTGTATGAAGAGAATTATGAATGTTGAGGAAGCGAGTGAAGTATGCAGAGATAGAGTTCTCTGGCACTCTGTTCTCTCTGCCTACCCTGCAAGGGATATGGCGTGATGATATGTATGTATGTATGTAATACTTATATTATCCATACCTTTTTTTTTTATTTTTTTTTTTTTTTATTGGTGGGCTATGGGTGCGTCTCGCCCCGCCAAATCGGTCCGGGGTGACGGAGAAGGCGGCGCGTGATCCCATAGACCCACCGTAAAATCCTCTCTCTTCGCCGTGCGAGCGGACCACCGGTACCGCTTTGTCTTCGGTGGTTATATTATCCATACCTGAACGTACATTACCGTAAATACCCATACTTAAACATCCAGGTACGTACTGATAAATACCCATAACTGATAATAAAGGCATGACACCCTGTACGAAGTACGACCAGTATCATACCTGTACAAAACCTACACGTATTTACTGGCCGTATGGGTATACGCACCTAGTACGCGATGGTCTGACGCTGGGGGGGGCACACTTAAAACATTACTTTTTTTTACTGACCGTCGCGCCGCCTACAGACTGGTTGTACAAACTTAGCTGCTGTCATTTTGTCCTGTCTGTCAAACGTTTGACAACTGAGAATTGTTATTTTTTGTTCATAGTGTAGGTAGTTATTGTCATCGATCTATTTTCGATTATTGATGTACTTTCTCAAAATTATATCAATTTTCATTGTTAAACTTATATTATAATTGTTTCGATACCAGCTGATATGGTTTTTTTTATATTTCATAGTAAAAGAATATTCTGTATAATTACCAAAGAGTAAAGTTATTAAATTGAAAAAGAGTGGCAACTCCATGATAAAATATGCATGTATGGAAGGTGCTGCTACCCAGAGTTTACGCGGTGAACTAAAGTTGAAGCGATATATATACATATCTACATGTGTATGTGTAATTATATAGAATTTTCTTTTACTATGAAAGATACCCTGAAATATAAAAAAAAACATATCAGCTGATAACGAAGCAATAATAATATCAGCTTAACATTGAAAATTGAGATAATTTTCAGAAAGTACATCAATAACCGTAAATAGATTGATGACAATAAGTACCTACGCTAGGAACAAAAAATAACAATTCTCAGTTGTCAAACGTTTGACATACAGGACAAAATGGCAGTAGTTAAGTTTGTACAAACAATCTGTAGGCGGCGCGACGGTCAGTAAAAATAAGTAATGTTTTAAGTGTGCCTCCCAAGATAATTACACATACACATGTAGATATGTATATATATCACTTCAACTTTACTTCACCGCTTAAACTCTGGGTAGCAGCACTTTCCATACATGCATATTTTATCATCGAGTTGCCACTCTTTTTCAGTTTAATAACTTTACTCTTTGGTCTGACGTCATACCTGTTTGAGCTAGTAGGTATGACGTAGAGGCTTGTTCGACCGCGCGCTGTACAGCTAACGAAATTACCCGAACGGTTACGGCTTACGACGTCCTTCGATCTTGCCCGTATTGAAACGTATGTTTTAGGCTTTCTAAACGATTTTGTTTTTTATATCTTTAAGGT
The DNA here is from genome assembly GCA_905163515.2 of Lymantria monacha. Lineage (NCBI taxonomy): Eukaryota > Metazoa > Arthropoda > Insecta > Lepidoptera > Erebidae > Lymantria > Lymantria monacha. Next base: position 15,576,181 of record LR991096.1, read on the forward strand.
TAAGGAAGTTAATTGCTTAATAATAGAAACGATATATATATTTTGAGTATCTTATTACAAGAAAATGTATTATTTACGATTGATTATGAAGATGAAGGTAATTTTATATATGTAGATATTTATAGAATGTATATAGTCAATAAATAATTAAATTGTGATATAATTAAGCATTAAGTAAATATTTTAAGACATTATATGATTACCTTTTACTCATATAGATGACGCTTAGGTAAATATCCGTATTTATTTCATATAATTACTGGTTTATTATTATCATACCTAACACAATGAATCACACAAATAACTATACGAATTCAAAAATATTTTACCACCAATTTTAAATCAATAAATAGCATTTAAATTATTTTTATTTTGCTAAAATGTTTTTTTTTTATATAAGTGACATCTAGCGAAGCTAGGATACATCATTTACATAATTCATCTTTCATAGAAATGTAACGACATCTGTAAATTTTCAATACGTTTTCAAATTATATTTTGAGTGAAAATATAATATACACCAAGATAAAAATATTCTTATATAAAATATATTTTATTGTAAGAAAGTGTAAATGTTATTATCAGTTATTATAAAACTTTTATCGGTAACTATTTTTAGATTTAGAATTATTTTACAAATATCTTAAAATTATCCCTCGTTTTATACAAGAAAATATAATTCTTTGTTAATCAATTTAGACTTAATTTAAATTTAATGAATTCTATTTTTTACTTTTTAGTTTGTTTATCTATTAAAGCTTGCTTTTAGTTTGTTTTACTAATATTATTAAATTTTTAGTTCTATACTCAGAAATGATCGATTTTGCTTATGTGATAGTGATTTCCAGTATAATATCTATGGTTGCGATGTAGAAAATAGAGATATACCAAAGTTATTATATTACATAGTTTTCCACACGCAAAAAAAGGTCGTTTCTTCTTCTTTTTTTATGTATTGGCAATCGGCTACTTATATGAGCCATTGTTAACGAAAACGTTGTAAAGCACTTTTATATGATATTCACTACATCCCAGCACTTCCATCGCATCACATTACATAAAATGCCATCAAAATTATCTAATATAACATGTTAAAATACTAAGACAAGAGCACTACATGATCATAGATTCCAGCCCAAAAAAAGGCATCTTAACGACTTTTTTTTTTAGCCTTTAACATACCTATAGGTATTCAGAGCCCGGGTATTTGGCCATACCCGTACCTTCCACACCGGGTATGGAATATTGCAGGTATATCTCATGCCTACTGACCACAGAATACGTAATAAAAGGTCCTGACTAGAGATATGTCAAGTAGTAGCGGCACAGATTAAACAGTCTTATAGCTAGCTGTTAACTCGAGTTAACACAGAGATAAAACTTTAAGTTAGCTCGAAGAAGAAGTGGAAGTGAGTTTAAGAAAAAGTGGAAAATTATATTCATATGTTGATAATGGCATCTGCACAAAAGACAAAAAAGAAAAGATTAACAAATATGTATTAAATTCTATTTCTATGAAAAAATAGGGTAAATGTGTGTGTGCTATTCACGTTCAAAAAAGTCAATAATAGCTGTATTATTATATTATAGTTAAAGTTATTACAAATGAACTTAAAACATTACTTTTCTCGATAGGTGATCATAATATTATAGTCTTTTTTGCAGTTTACGGCTTGGTTACTAAGACCTTTAAGCCATTAGAGGAAGCTCTTTAATACGATGTACAGATAATATATATATATAATATTGCCAGTGGCTATAATGGGTGATACAGTTGAGCTTGATACAATGTCGTTAATGTCCGGTTCACTTGTATGTGTATTCCACATTCACGCATTTAATGATCCTTATTCCTAAGTTTTTCTTCTTGATTTTGAGCAATAGCTGTATGGCGCAATTCAATCAATTTCTGTTATATATTTCTGTAGTGTCGTGAACAAAATAGAGTATAGGAACAGGGAAGATTTAATCAGTTTACAATGCTGATAGAACCCATTAACCAGAGTAATGAATTTAGGCTATAGGATTATGGAAGGTAAAAACTAAGGAATACCATCTTGTATGGGGGATTAGTCAAAAAAGTGTCCACTTGTAAACAGCAAATTATTGTTCGAACACTCACCGAAATAGCGCTAGTGTAGCAAGTGGAAATGATATGAATGTAGCAGTAATAAGCAGAGTGAAGTGTGCTGAGTTACGTAGTCAACTGTGATTTGATAAATAATAACCTATGAACCTATGAAATTTGTGGCGCTCTTTTTAAAATGCTTCCACTTGCTACTATAACGCCACCTTGCCACCTTAATTTGCTCCCGTTCATTGGACACTTCTTAATACACTGAGATGTTACTCCTTACTCTATTCTCCATGTATAGGATACATCTGGGGGGCACAGTTAAAACATTACTTATTTTTACTGATCGTCGCGCCGCCTACTGATTGTTTGTACAAACCTAGCTGCCATTTTGTCCTAATTGTCAAAAGTTTGACAACTGAGAGTTGTTATTTTTTGTTCCTAGCGTATGTTACTTATTGTCAATAATCTATTTTCGGTTATTAATGTTCTTTCTGGAAATTATCTCAATTTTCATTGTTAAGTTTATACTATTGCCGTTTCGTTAACGGCTGATATGTTTTTTTTTTTTTTATTTCAGGGTAGGTCTCATAGTAAAAAAAATCCTATATAATTACATACACACATGTAGATACGTAGGTATATATGTATATTACTTCAACTTTAGTTCACCGCCTAAGCTCTAGGTAGCAGCACTTTCCATATATGCATGTTTTACCATCGAGTTGCCACTCTTTTTCAGTTAATATAATTTTACTCTTTGGGATACATTTTTGAGCATAACAATGTAGAAGATAGCTAAAAGACTGTTCTTTTATTATGTTACTAAAACGAAGATGGCCACAATTTGCTATTGTTCCTGTTAATGAATTGAGATATTAATTTAAAAATAAGTGGAGTCATATAATCCTAAAAGTAGCGTGTATAATAAATTATTTTAAGTATGACTAAATGTTTATGATTTGCCAGTAATCATATGGCAAGAGCATTTGACAGTGACATAAGTTGTCAAATTTGACACATAGATTTACAAATTTTACAAGCGTGGTGTTGTTGTACAGTTGTAGTAATAGAATTAAAAGTAAATTAAATTCTAAACCATGGGAAAAAAGAATAAAGATTCTTTGGGGCGGGCTCTCATTAAAGACAGATTTTCGAAGAATCGACACAGAAAACACGTTGAAGACAATACCATGGTAAACTTAGTACCAATATTTTTGGGATACAATTTAGAGGTTGAAAAAGTTACTAATACTAACCGGTCGACGGGTTTTTATAATGTTCCTTTGTAAAAAATATATTAATTACACTATTCTTATCATTTCTCTGGCTATATATGGAAGAGAAAAGTATTCGTCGAAGTTTAATGTCATCAGCCTGATTTGATAAGAAATATTTTTCTCTTTATGTTCTCTAATGTTTACGCGAGTGTTACACATTTGAAATTAAACTACTTTTACGGATTCTATCGTGTTATACAGTGATCATGGTCACGGGAGGATTAAGGTGTCTCATGTCAAATAAGTCATCGTTATTACAGAAAATTTATATCTAACCACTTCAGTATCAGTTATTAAATTTTGCCCCACATTTTTATTACAAATTCATTTTAAATACAAAAAGAGAATGAATATATATAAAATTTTATATTGTTTATGATCTGTTATTATTAAAACATTTAGTTTATGATAAATATTATATTGTGGCAATTTTAAGTTTTGAAAAACTAACAAAGTCTATTCAGCTACCACTACTTTTATTCTCTTATTCCTAAAAGATAAAATGTTAAGTTAAGGAATAATATTAAATTAATAGTAATACAAATTATATTGTTCTCTCTGCCTACCCTGCAAGAGATATGGCATGATGATATGTATATGTATATTGCTGTGTGGTAGTGGCTACGAATAATACTACTAACCAACACCAAAACAACCAAACAAACAACACCAAAATATTACCAACCCTTACTTTGCTCGTGGATGTCGTAAAATATGACTAAGTGCTTTATAACAATCTGGGCCAACTCCATCTGATGCCGTCTGTTCAACAATAACATTCTCAAGGAGGGTTGACGTCTGGCAGGCGGCCGGTCATAAAACTATTGCCAATAACTTTTACAATATGTACAGTAAGACCCTGCATAACGCGCAGGATGCGTTCCGTCAAAGTAGAGCGTAATACTAAACAGTGTAAAACGAGGCTATCTTAACATGTAAATAATGGGGTTAGAGGAAGATGGATAGAAAATTGGTTAGGTATTAAATTTAATAATTATGTTTTTTTTTAATAAAAATAAAACCAAACATTTATTTCTTACAAAAACAAAAATACACGATATACTTATAAAAACAAATAAAATTCTAAGTCAGTCAGATTATTCAGTCTATTTTGTGTTTCCAATTTACTCCCATTTCATCATCATCTAATGTAGTTTGCGTTTTCCTTTTGCGTTCTGTTAGAATTTGTTATAGTATCATATACATTTATACTTATGTACAATAATGTCAATAAATGTTTCAAATGATAAAAATGCATCTGTACAGCACCAAACCAAATAAGAAACACAACTACACTGTTTTGGATATGTTGATTGTTGTTGTTGTGATTCAACTTGTTTGCCAAGCATAGCAATATCTCCTTTTTTCTGTTGAGGTCTAGTTCCTGTGAATGTTAATAGGTTAATGAATGTAATGGAAATCCTTTTTTATACTTACATATATTATATGCTCATAATTTTGTAGTTGCACACAACAGAAGTAAATGATGGGTATGATTGGGGTCGTCTCAATCTGCAGTCTGTAACAGCAGAATCATCACTTCAAGAGTTTCTTTCTACTGCTGAATTAGCTCAGAGAGAGTTTACAGCTGAGAAACTTAACTTAAAATATGTGAAGTTCATACCTAGTGAAGTGGAAGTGGCAACATCGCAGCCTGATTTTGATGAACCGCTAACAGTGCCCAGAAGGTAAGAAATTACTTTTGTATTGTCTCATTATTATCATTACCATCACCAGTGGGGTTATTGCCCTAATTGCCACACTAGCCAAGTAGGTTGGTGATAATATTTAGCTGTTATATATATGTTTCCCAGAGAACAGTGTTGCCCATTTGCCTGATGAGCTGTCTGGTGAATTTTATATGGCTCTCTCATCGGCAAGCGAGTGATGGTGACAAGTGTATTTTTATCCAATTGCCATGTGGGAAAATTGCCTTGTTCCTAAATTGAAAAGATATACTCATCATCATCATCTCAGCTCATATGTGACATACTGTTGGGCTCAAGTCTCCTCCATAATGTGCAAGTTTTTTTTAATTTACAGTATTTGTTTACTGAAATATTTATTTTGTCTAGGAATTAATGCTTACCATAAAAGGACACTATTTTGACAACCATATCAAATAATTAGGTTTCTGTTGTAAAATACAATAGCTATAAATTGTGCATAGGTTACACTTGCATGTGACTTGCAGGTCTACTACTAATTGCTACCTTAATTTGATTCATAGTTCAGTATGTGGCATTGTAATTACAGTGGAAACTTGATTATCCGGCCCTCAGTTATACAGATTCGGGATTATCCGGACTAACAATCGCCATCTTGCTTATACAAGTTAAATCAATGCAAGCTGGCGTGTTGGAACTGACATTAGTCGTCCGTGTTTCGCATGATCTATGCTCCACGCTTTTCCTGGTTTTATGAAGTTAGCAATTATGCTGCTGTATTTAACAGGGTGTGATATTGTGGTTTTACTAAATCTTAAACGAATTCGTAATGTAGCAGCAATGAAGAGACAGAGTGGTGTACATCAATTGGCAATTACCAAATATTTAAACCCAAATTAAACTACATTAATATTATAAACGGATTAAACCTACATACTATGTTTCATAGTTATTTTAATTTAAAGAAATATGAATGTCAGTACATAAAATAAATAGGGGTACTTATATGTTGTTCGTTGGGAAATGTATCTCTTAATTTCTTCATAAAACATTGATTTGATCAACAATCATTTATATTTGTTACTTTTAATAAACACCTAACCTGCATAATATTATGCACTATGTATAAGAACAACTTTTCTTTTTAATTTCTATTATCCGGATTTTCGATTATCCGAATACCTAACGACAACAATTAGTCCGGTTAATCCAGTTTCCGCTGTACTTATTTTATTTTGTATCGTATTTCTTTTAATGACTAAATAAATTTACTATATTATGAGTTCATTGATTATGTCAGACATTTACGACAAGTAGAAATTCTTGCCTTATTTGAATTCATAATTTCATAGCCTTTATATCCCAAATAATGTAACTTAAGCTAGCTACTACCTATAGTGTCAACTGTTGATTAATGAAAGTCCCATAAAAATTGTAGAGCCATTAAAACATTGCTTAGAAAAATCATAGGAACATACAATTTTTTTATCGTTTTTTTTTGTTATAAATACTTTGTATATATAGTGTTTGAAATAAAACTATTTTTACGGATTCTATTGCCAGGATCGTGGTTTGTGGCAATCCGTAGTCTCTGCCTACCCCTCTGGGAAACAGGCGTGAAGCTATGTATGTATGTCTATTGCGTTTGTATTGGATTTTTAATTTCCCGTCGTTTCGAATGCTTTACAGCGGTTATGGTCACGGGGGACATAGGGAAAATAAAAATGAAATACAAACGCGATAGGATCCTTAAAAATTGTTTTATTTCAAATGTGTAATACTTGTGTAAGCATCAGAGATTGTTACTGTACCTATATAGTGATTCAATAAAAACTTTTAATATTAATTCATTCATTTCTTTTGTTCAAACAGACACTTCAATTTTATTTTATCTGTTTAGATTGCAATTTATGTGGATACAGGAATGATAAAATTATAAAATTTTATATTCCAGACCATTATGGCATCCGGGTATTTCAGCGGAAGATCAAATGACACGCGAAAGAGAATCATTTCTTGAATGGCGTCGACATTTAAATGAGTTACAAGCAAAGCTTGGTGCAGCTGTGACTCCATATGAACGCAATCTCGAACTATGGAAGCAACTGTGGAGGACTTTGGAAAAATCAGATGTTGTGTTAATTCTTTTGGATGCAAGAAATCCTTTGCTCTTTAGGTAATTATTAATCAGTATTAGCATGGTTATAACACTCTATTGTTCGAGTGAAATGAATATAAAATTGCTGACGTTAGGGTTTTGTCATGAGTCACTTTTCAGAAACAAGGACTTATAACCTTAGAATAATAACACATAGAAACCAATTCCACGCACAATTGTTTGACGCCACTAAATTGATGACAGAAATTTCACCCTACGCCGGTCCGTTCCGTAATGTGCAAGATCATTGTGTTCCATTTTATAGTAGTGTGCATGTATACTCATGTAATGACTTGCACACATTTTATAGTAGTGTGCGTGTATACTTGTGTAAGCGCTTGCACACTAACAGGATTTTTGGCTTCACTTTTTAAACACTAAAAGTACCGAACTATCTTATGTATTTTTATTCTGAGGGTTTAACATATAAGTAATCAATTTCAGAATCAAATTGTCAAGCTACCTGTGATATCTGCTTTAATTCGTAAAATTACAATAACATTGTGTAGGTAAAATATAAATACAGAGGTGATGTAATAAATACAAATACCTACTTACACATATAAAGTACTTTATTATTTCAGATTAAAATAATTATGACAAATGATCTTCGCTTACGATGTATCAAATGACTTAAACGGTAGGCATATAGAGGCTATATGAGAATGTACGCCATTTACGTGACCTGTGTGCTGAGTGTGAGTTTTGTCGTTAACATTAGTGTTGCATATCGATAGTCTACTATCGATAGACAATCAATTGTCTATCGATAGTTTACGTATAAGCAATAGTATCAATAGTATATCGATTGTATTGTAATACGTCAATACTATCGATACTATCGATAGTATCGATAGCTCTCTACGAGCAATACTATCAATAACAACGATACTATCGATACTATCGATAGTGATTCATTCGATAGTATCAATACTATCGATAGTATCGCTAATACCATTAGTTTTAACTCAAAACTATCGATACTATCGATAGTATCGACTATTTTGGACTATCGATAGCAAGCAACTATTCGATAGTATTGTTGTCTAAAGTTATGTTATGTGGTAAACCAAGTACTGACATTATTATTAAAGAAATTTATTTAAATTTGCGTCATCATAGAGTAGTACAAGACGACTTTTGACGGGAATTTGAAAACGTCATGTGGTGCTCTTGTATTATATTCGATATCGTAGTGTTTTAACGTGTTATATTAGATAATTTTGATGGCATTTTATGTAATGTGATGTGCGGCGATACTAGGATGTAGTGAATATCATATAAAAGTGCTTTACAACGTTTTCATTTTCCATCAAAATTCCCACAAGATACCATTAACAGTGTGGCCATTGCACTGTTAATGGTACAGTTTGACTTAGACAACGACTGACTTGAAAGACTAAAAACGTGAAAATATTTATAACTTGACACTGGCACCAATAGCTCGTAAATGTAGCTGATTGCCAATACATAAGAAGAAGAAGAAGAGTAGAACAAATTTTAGTCAGGTGAATAACATTAAATTTGTGATACTAACAAAGTGAAACAATTATAATAGCAATACTTGCTGCTGTCAATATTTCTTGAGTTTCGGTGGGAATGTGGAATTATTATGTCATATTCTTGGATTATTTCATTTATTTATTTTCTTTTTGAAGTAAAACTTCTTTAGGCGCGACTAGGGAGTAACTCAGATTTTTTTAAATAGGATCATAATTTATTACTAGATGGCGCTGTAAGAAAGTTAATGGATTCTAAGAGGACATGCATTAGAGTCTAAATCGCGCTATAGAAATTTTTGCAAATATTAACTATATATATTAAAATTTATAATGACCTACTGTACTTGCTTCAATTACCTGTTTCGAATGAACAATATTAATATAACATTTGAATAATCATTGTAAAGCACATGAATAAAAATATAATTATAATATAATATTTATTTATTTAAGTTAATATTTAATCATTTCAGTGATATATGTCGTCAACGCCAAAGAAGTTTTACTTCAATCGCGCGTAAAGGTTATAGCACACATTTTTTTTTCTTTTTGTTAAAATGGGTCAATCCTATGAAGAAATTCGACATATTTTAAAACTTTATTACAAAAAAGATACATGCAACGCAAGCTGTGAACAAATTGTGACGTTTATGGACCTAATGTGGTGTCAGAGAGAGTAACACAATGGTTTAAATGTTTTCAATTCGGGAATTTTGATGTCAACGTTGCATCTCGCTCATTTCATTTTCAATTGTATATAATATACAATTAAAAAATTATTCTGGATTCAGTTAGATATATATTTCTATATCCCTATAATGTGAAGTTACATATATGTAAGCATATTTTTAATAGAGCCTTCTAGATGGATCACATTGCAATCGAGCATACAGAGAACTTATGTTTTTCGGACCCTGTTAAATTTACTTCACTAGATTAATATCGCTAAAAATACAACAAATCTAATGACTAATTACGGCCATAATTCTGTGTAGAATTGTAACTCAGAATTCTTGATTATGTTTTTCATAATTTTGTTTAACCGAAACTTTCAAAGCTAATAATTACACTAAAATTTTATAGTAATAGACATTCTGAGTTTCATTAGTATACTGGAACAAACCATTTTTTTTCATTTTATTGCTTATGGTGGCGAACGAGCAAGCAGCACACCTGATGGTAAGTGTCACAGTCGCCCATGGAGCTTGGCAATACTAAGGTTATAGCTTAGGCCACTGCCTACTAATAAAATCCCCAAACCCACCCAGTTGAACTGCCAGCTTTTTCGCTCACCGAACGAAGCGCAATAGCACATTGCCATTACTCAGACGCCGATCTTCTGCGAAAGTGTGGTACTACCCCGGAACCACCGGCCCGCGGCTGTAGACAGAAAACTGTCAACAGGGTGGTACAACAAGTACAAGGTACCATTTACATTCATTCACACATTCCGACCCAATTGTCCAGAAGTCTCGCAGCATTATAATTTTACTCAACTTTCAATGGCTATTGATCTTAACCATTATTAGCTAACTTGGGCTTCAAAGTAAGAACGCAAATGCACGTTACTGCTAGAAAAGTCACCACAAAATTCACTGAAAACAAGCAACAGGGACACAACTACGGTATTTATATTTTTAAGCAATACTATTGAAAATTTTCTGGCAATCGATAGCCCGAAATAGTCGATACTATCGATAGTATCGATAGTTTTACGCTAAAACTAATGGTATTAACGATACTATCGATAGTATTGATACTATCGAATGAATCACTATCGATAGTATCGATAGTATCGCCGTTATTAATAGTATTGCTCGTGGAGAGCTATCGATACTATCGATAGTCTCGATAGTATTGATATGTACGATACTATCGATAGTCCTATCGATAGTATGAATACTTTTTGAGGTTAACTATCGATAGTCAAACTATCGATTTTTATGCAACACTGGTTAACATTACGCGCTCTACGACGTGCGCGTAAGCATGCCATTTGTATGAAGAAATGTAGTTTCAAAAACGCGCCACTAGTGGCGCTGTATATTTCTTCATATAAATGGCATGCTTACACGCACGTCGTAGAGCGCGTAATGTTAACGACAAAACTCACACTCAGCACACTGTTCAGGTGGGTTTTTAAAAATACCACGTATGGTCACAATGTACAAAAAATATACATAGGCAGATGTGCATAGGTTAGACCTACACCTATACACTATATAAGAAAGTAAAATGGGATTTCTTTTTTGCCGCAAGAGATGAGGTTGTTTTCTCATGTCTTGTATAATATAATAATAAAATACTAAATACAACTTCCTATACTATACTGTACCTATAACATAGAAGGGGTTTACTTAAAATCCGAAGAAATAATTGCGTCACACTAAATTTAATAACAGCCGTACTACGTTACAAAATACCTCACAAATACTTCTTAGCATCTTGCTGTAGAGATAAAATGAAAATGTGTGTTGAGAAGAATTTAATAAAACTAAAATATTTAAATTAATATTTTACATCATCATCATCACAGCCCATAAATGTCCCACTGTCGGGCTCGGGCCTCCCCCGTAATGGGAGGGAAATTAACCTACTATACCGCGCTGGTCAGACGTGTTGGTATAGGGTTTTGTTTCGAGTTTTCCTTCTCTCGCATAGATGTTATATGCGTTTTTTATCCCTTAGTCGTCTCGTACGATCACCCACGGGTAGATACGGGTAAGATATGGGGTTGTCAATAGTATTCTTAGTCTGTCACCACACGGAATGATATAAAACCACATATTTTACTTGAAAAAGGAATATTTAAAACAACCTCTTTATGCAAATGAAAAGAAGAGTGAAAAAGGAATTTAACCTAGATATTTCTAGTACGTAATATAAGCTTTGAAATCTTTGCATAAATTATTTTTATTTTAGTTAATTCTATTTTTAGTATTATTCATTATGTTAAATGAAAACTTGTTTTTTGAAGTGATAACTTCTTATCGGAGGGAAAACCGCTTCGTTACGTAACGCGTAACGGCTCCAGTCTGTCTGGCCGCTTTGTACGATTAAATAATGATACTAATAATGTACAAACACAAAATTCTAATGTACATAGTCAAGAATTGTAACTAAGAACAAAATATATTTCACTTAAAAGAAATCTTTCCATTCCTTCGTTAAGTACATTTCTATATACATTTATTTAATTTCTAGGTGTGCCGATTTGGAACGTTATGCTGCAGAACAGAAGTGCAAATGTATACTACTACTAAACAAGGCAGATTTGACAAATGAATATGAAAGAAAATGTTGGGCTGAGTACTTCACTAAAGAAGTAAGTCCTAAATAATAAATTATTCATGACTATACATCATTCGTTATTAAAGTGTGGAAATAGTAATATGTACTCTTAAAAATGTGTTTCTAGAGCGCACTATCCGTTTATCACAGTTAAGCCTATTAACAATAAATGTGAATATTTATGATGATGTATAGCTGTTTGTTGCTCATTAATTTCGTTCAATAACTTTATCGAACACATTTAAAAAAAAAAATAGTATAACTAGGCTAAGGCTAGTTTGTAGATTGTAAAGAATTCCTCAATATGTGTGAGGTCATTCGGTGAGAGTTTTAGGTAATCGTTATTATAATAACTACCGTCTTAAAAAAATCGCATTATATTGTTATTGAAGTTACATACTTCGATCGATATTATTTTCAAATGTTTAAAAAATATAATATTGTCATAGTATCTATAGTACTCTAAATATATTCAAATTAGTTGAAATAATAAAATTATTAATAGACCCGTTTTTGTAACCGCTCTATTTCTGGCGGAGGTAAGTTTGTTCGCAGGTCGATTAAATTCGATTTCAGATTCTCGATTCTCATTGGAGGCCCCATTGCGCGTCTGCGGAGTTGTGGTTCCCAGAATGCTCTGGACCAGGTTGGGGTTATTAGAAGGTAATATCCTTCGGACGATTCCAGATGTTGAAGCACTTGTGGTATCATTGCTGGTGGTGGAAAGATCCAACCCAATCTATATCGCCACGTTCTGCTGAATGCATTGGTGAATTGGCTGTTCGTGTCCGCTGAGTCTTCGCTGACGTAAGCTGGTACAACTGCCGATCGGCTGGATGCAAAGAGGTCTATCTCCGGTCGGCCTAGTTTCTGAAAGATCTTTTCCACTGCGTTCTTTCTGAGATGCCACTCTGGCAGAGCTTTCGATCTCGATAAACTGTCCGCTAGCCCATTGTATTGGCCTGGTATATACCGAGCTGTGATGTGACAACTCACCTGTTGGCAAAGTTCCAGTATTTTTGTAGCTGTACGGAGTAAGGTCAATGATCTCGTGCCTCCCTCTTTCATTATGTAAGCTACGCTTGACCGATTGTCTGTTTGTAATACTACCGATTGTCCCTCTAGCCTCGAGCCTAGACGATTTAGGACTTCGTAAACAGTCCACAGTTCTTTCTGGTTGCTGTGCCAGTTCTGTTGGGTAGGTGACCAATATCCGCCGAAGCGTAGATTGTCTGCAATGGCAGCCCAGCCCTTGTCTGCGGCAGCTGTTGTTGTGAATATTGTTGGCTGAGGGTGGTGAATAGGCGTTTTCTGTTGAATGTTTTCGGCCTACCAAATTAGTTCCGATAAAGCTGTTTTAGGAATTGTAAATTTCTTGTGTCGACTGAGTTTGGGGAGATGGCACGCTGACCTTTGTAATATCCTGCAATGTAGGCGTCCTAGGGGAACCACAAATGACGCAAAGTAGTAGTACGCAAGTAGTTTGCCGAGAATTACTTTTGCATCGTGCCAGCTCCACTGTTCTCTTTCGATCAGGTCGGTAAGCTTCTGAGTCAATTGGATGATTTTCTGGTCTCCTAGAAATTTTTCGTTCTTTTCCGTGTTCCAGGTGATCCCTAGGTATTCTAATTCTCTGGAAGGTATTGTTGATGATTTCTGGCGATTGACTTGCCACCCTAATTCTTCTAGATATCTTATTGCAAATTCCATTTGGGTTGTTAAAATTTCTTGATCTTTGTGCATCAGAAGAAAATCGTCTAAATAAACGACAATTCTTAGACCTTTCTGCCTGAGATCGTGTGCTACCCAATTTGTGATTTTTGCAAACGCTGCCGGTGCACTTGCCAGGCCGAAAGATAAGCATGTCATTTGGTAGATTTTGTTTTCGTGAACGAAAGCTAGGAAGCGGCGATGCCCTGGAGTTATAAGTATATGGAAATATGCTTGTGAAATGTCAATTTCATCATATAATCTGCTAACTCTAGATAATGTGGGATTTTTAGGTGGGTTAAGGTAGCTTATTATTCGGAAATGTGGAGCTATGACATGCTGGTTTAAATTTTTCAGATTTAGTATGGGTCGATTCGTCCCGTCTCCCTTTTTCCTTAGAAAAAGGTTGGACAAAAATCCTGACTCCTGCGTCGCTAATTCTATTGCATGTGATTTTATCAATTTTTCTATTTCCGTTGACATTTCTGTGGAATATTTGGTCTGAAAGTTTAATACTATTCCTCTTGAGAAGATTACTATGGGTGGTTTTGTGTGAAAAGGGATTCTGTAACCCTTTATTATATTTATGACATTTACCGGTGCTTGATTCCATTTGTTTACGTAATTTAAGAGTCGCCCCGCTTC